>OZ026492.1:4909286-5509286 GCA_964019985.1 Aurelia sp. 4 Dawson et al 2005 | reverse complement strand
AAAGTCGTACAAACTGCAGACCTCCTCCCAGAGGGCAACACAGTTCCAAGTGCTGTAAAGACTCCAAGCACACCAATGGAAGAATCCCAGGTTGACGTTCAAGAAAACAAATCCGAAATTGGGTCCAAAGAAAGAGAATCTGCAGAGAACCAAAATCAGGATACTAGCACCTGTAGTCCAGGTCCACTACATGATGAGCAAGACATTGCTGACGGTGGAACATCTCAAAAGTACCATCCAGTACTGCTTGAAGCAGCTCCACTATGCCAATCCAAAGATGATGCACTTCCTATAGGTCATTCAGTCTCCCTCCATGGGCCAAGTAATAATGATCAGCTTGTCACTGAGCCAGCTCCTTTGTCCCAGTCCAACGATGAAGTAGCCCACATGTGTAAGGTATCGCCTTTAGCTCTCGATGAGCCAAATGAGGAAGACCACTCTGTCGTTGAGCCAGCTCCGTTGTCCCAGTCCAACGATGAAGCAGCAGGCATGAGTAAGGTATCACCTCCTGCTCTCGATGAGCCAAATGAGAAGGACCACTCTGTCGTTGAGCCAGCTCCGTTGTCCCAGTCCAACGATGAAGCAGCAGGCATGAGTAAGGTATCACCTCCTACTCTAGATGAGCCAAATGAGATGGACCACTTTGTCGTTGAGCCAGCTCCGTTGTCCCAGTCCAACGATGAAGCAGCAGGCATGAGTAAGGTATCACCTCCTGCTCTCGATGAGCCAAATTTGAAAGGCCACTCTGTCGTTGAGCCAGCTCCGTTGTCCAAGTCCAACGATGAAGCAGCAGGCATGAGTAAGGTATCACCTCCTACTCTAGATGAGCCAAATGAGGAAGACCACTCTGTCATTGAGCCAGCTCCGTTGTCCCAGTCCAACGATGAAGCAGCAGGCATGAGTAAGGTATCACCTCCTGCTCTCGATGAGCCAAATGAGAAAGGCCACTCTGTCTTTGAGCCAGCTCCGTTGTCCCAGTCCAACGATGAAGCAGCAGGCATGAGTAAGGTATCACCTCCTACTCTAGATGAGCCAAATGAGAGGAACCACTCTGTCATTGAGCCAGCTCCGTTGTCCCAGTCCAACGATGAAGCAGCAGGCATGAGTAAGGTATCACCTCCTGCTCTCGATAAGCCAAATGAGAAAGGCCACTCTGTCGTTGAGCCAGCTCCGTTGTCCCAGTCCAACGATGAAGCAGCAGGCATGAGTAAGGTATCACCTCCTACTTTAGATGAGCCAAATGAGAAAGGCCACTCTGTCGTTGAGCCAGCTCCGTTGTCCCAGTCCAACGATGAAGCAGCAGGCATGAGTAAGGTATCACCTCCTACTTTAGATGAGCCAAATGAGAGGAACCACTCTGTCATTGAGCCAGCTCCGTTGTCCCAGTCCAACGATGAAGCCGCAGGCATGAGTAAGGTATCACCTCCTACTCTCGATAAGCCGAATGAGAAAGACCACTCTGTCGTTGAGCCAGCTCCGTTGTCCCAGTCCAACGATGAAGCAGCTCACATGAGTAAGGTATCACCTCCTGCTCTCGATGAGCCAAATGAGAAAGGCTACTCTGTCGCTGAGCCACCGTTGGCCAAATCCAGCGATGAAGCAGCACTCGTGAGTGACGGCAAACCAGTCTCTTTTGATAGCCCACTTGAGACGGATTCTCCTGATTCTGAGGCAGTCTCTCTACAGCAGTGCACAGATGATTCAATTTGTCGGAAGGCACAACATCTTGCATTAATTCCTTTCAAGGGGGAAACAGAACGAGATAAGGGCTCTTTGATGTTCAAAGGCAAGGATGACAATCTCTCAATAACTGGAGAGGATCACCAATTGGTTTCCTACAGAGAGGAAAATGAAGTTGGTCAGTCAATCATTGTTAACCATGCTTTAGCCAACCAGACTCTTCCGTCATCCCTCTGCAAAGGTGGCACGGTAATTGCCAAGGCAAAGCATTGTATGTCGCTCGATCTGTACAAGCAAAGTGGGGAAGATTCCCTTAGTTCAGCTGCTTCAAACGAAACCACGGGTCAGTCATTTGCCATAGGTGACACAACGATACAGCCACTCCCTATAGATAAGAATAAAGATCAGAAATCTTTGGTTGGCCCACAACCAGTATTTACCGACTACAGAGCTGCAATTAAACGGCTCTTTGCACTCCCAACTCCGAAGCCAGGTTCTTCCAAGCCGATTGAAAATCCAACGCCAGTTGTTACCAGGGATCCTGTGGATGATGAACCGCTCTTTCTTGATTATCAAAAGAAATGGAAAACCAACGATAAATATGAATCTAAGGGAGGTGATTGCAATATTACAGCTGATGAAATGATAACTAATCTTTTTAAGGATGATTCCGACTTCAGCCTGGCTTCAATTCCAGATAGTAGAGAGGACTCTCCCTTACCGACGGCTCGTCAGAGCCAGATGCAGTCACCTAATGACATGAATGAGGATGCTCTAGATGACGTTCTTCTATCAACAGATAACAACGGAAAAAACATTGAAGCAGCTATGGAGAATGAACAAGGCATCCCACCTCCTACCAATGCATCAAATTTGCATGTTCCAGAAAAATCATCTCCAGCTCTTGATTGCAACGATGAAGTTGTTCCTATAAAACCGGAAGGAATGGAACATGAAGTTTCTCCTAAACAAACTGAGCGGCAGCATTTGAACAATGGTCCGGTCCCAATGGAATCTGAAGAGACTAGGTCCGCTCCTTTAGAATCAATTAAGGAAAATCGTAGCAATTCTAATGTGATTAAGATTCCATGTTGCACTTGTACCGAGGAAGAATGTGAAACAGGGAGCCACGAGAAGCAAATGCTATCTTCTGATGACAAAAGATCCGAGTTGCAGTATAAACGCGGCGACTTTCAAAGACCAAATGGAAATCAAGATGTCGTAGAAAAGGAAACTTTGGAAACCAACCAGCCATGTGCAGTCTTAAGCATCATAACACCAACAACTGATCCAAACAACATGCTAAGTTCTGTGACTGCAGATGAATGCCTACCAGTGTCACAGGATCCTGGTGGACCCACCTGTCAAATTAATTCACAATTAACTCTTGAAAATGGGAGTTCTCTTCAAGGTAATGACCTAGGAAGTCCACGTATTACTTGCAGTACGCCACCATCAATTACTGAAGCAGTGCATGCCTCTGAGGCACGGACCATATGTCAGAACCAAACCGTCCCCGGTAACTGGAGCTTACCTAATATTCCTTTGCCGGATTATGAGGAGGAAATGTTGGGAATGAATGATGATGAGACTAGCCAATTTGATCCCTATCCTCAGCTCTCAAGAGGAGAGTACACCTCAACACCCATTCCGAAGCTTGAAAGTGAAGATGAAGACCCTTATGGTCAGCTGGAAAGAAGACGTTATAATTCAACACCTATTCCTATGCTTGAGTGTGAAGTTGAAGACCGTTTTAATCAGCTGCAAAGAAGATATCAGAACTCAGCACATGCTCGTATGATTGAAAACGAAGATGAGAATATTCCGAACAAGCCACCTAGACCCTCTTGGATGCAACACCCCGACAGCCCAGATATGGTGAGCACTGCTCATAGTTATACTGCCATCATGCCGTTTAGAAATGCAGCTCAAGATGACGATACATCAAGAGAGGAGGCTACTGGACAAGGTATGATATCTTTTAATCTCCTCCCTATAGTGTGTTCGTTGCTCTATGCTCTACCTGTTCACTCGGCTTCTTCGAGATCATCGTATGACGTAAGAGCACCGTGGCAACGAGGTTGGGTGTCTTTTCAGTGATTTTCCGGGTTTGTCACAAAATTGTTGAGCCTATAGCTCTGAAACCATTTTTCAAATTCCAACAAAGTGATAATACATGTGTAGCGAACATATCAAATTAGATAAAAAAGATTAGTTTGCAAGAATTCGCAACACGAGGCAGGCCTAAATTCCGTCATCTATGCTTGTATGCGTGTTTTGAAGTATTTTAGATGACGCTCTATTATGAAATCATGTGAAATATGAGAACAGGAAGACTGATTTTGACCAGTTAAGGCTTCTCGTCTTAGTTGATGTGTTTGCTACGTAAGCATTGCGATTTTATGTGAATTTGGTAGATGATTTGAGGGATACAGGTTTTCAAATGTCTTCACGTTTTTAACTAACCCAGTACGATATCAGAAATATTTTTGATAGAGACCTTTGTTTCCTGAAGAAAATGTTTTATGATCCTCAGAAAGCAGATTTACAAGATGTTAATAATATAACAAAGTATATTCAATTCAACTCTAAAATTTGCAGTTCCAAAACAATTTAATGAGGTGCTGTTGAGAGCTGGGACCGTTCCAATTCAGAAGCTTTCATCAAAATGTGAATCTGGAAAAAATCTATCCACAGTTTGAAGAATCGTGGGGGAAATACTGCATTCAATTTGTAAAGTTTGCTTGCTTTCATCACCGCGCTGGGCCTCTACTTAATTTTTAATGACGTTTTCTTGATGTTACGTGCCAAAAGTCCTTTTTCTCAATTTTGCCCAAAACACAGACAAGATATGTCCTTCGCGGGGGGGGGGGGGGTACTTGACTTTGTTTTATACGGGGGTATGCCCACCACAAAAAATTTTTCATCTGCTCCATACCCTGTCCTAGAAGAAATCTGTGCAAAGTATATCCGTTTCCAGAAGTTTGTCCAGTGGTCAAAATATACACTCCCAGCTTTTCTCCTTTTTCTCAATACTTTATCAGTGAGTAGTTTTTCTCAAGAAATGAGTGCAAATGCTCGCCTTTGTTGTTTGAAAAATAGCCTGCTCGAGAGAAAATGTGCCTTTTTTACAACCAGCTCTAGAAATACGTCCTTTCTTTGATACCCTGCTCCAGAAAAATTGGTGAAAACGATACCCTGAAAAACAGCACATCCCCGTCGACCAAATATACTAAGTACCTCCTCCCCCTCCGGGGTCCTTCACTGTCTAATTTTGAAGTTTTGGTGAACTTGCCATTGATGAAATCATTAAAAGCCAATATTTGAGCTTGGAGCAACGTGATTTTTCCTCTTTTATGGTTAGAAAGTGAATCAAATGGAATTGTTTCAGTCAATAACCATGGCAGTTAGTTTTCTGGAATTCTTTACTTGAGATTAAAGAGCATGTGTCATGAACTTGATTGGCTAATGCATTACAAGCATCTCCTTCGTTCAGTGCAAAGCACAGGACTGAGGCTGGAGTTTTACGGGAGTAAAAATTCATGAAGTAGAAACAAAAAGTCAGAAACAAATAAATTCCACATCAAACGTGTTTGTTCTATGAACGAAATGCTGACATGATGGTGCATTAACAGGGGGGATGAAATATTCAAAATTAATTAATTTAGACCCTCAGCCAAACAACAAAGTTGGATTTTTCTAAGTCGATCCCGTAGTTTTTGTTGTACAGCGTTTCAGAGAGTGGATGGCCCGATATATTAAGCTGGTTGATTCCAAGCTTCAAACCTGTCCAAGCATTGACAAAACCGGCTAAGGTTTGTTTACACCCATTTCAAGTTATGTCAATCAATCTTTTGATAAGATAAAGTTTGCAATCTCTAACATAGTTCGTGTCATGCAAAGTTGTACTGTGAGTGAAAAAAATAGCATTATTTTAGAACTTCCCAAGAGTATGGTCACATGACTTGAAATGGTAATAAACCTAAGCCGAGCCGATCAAGTTTATCGACTATGGGTAAGATCAAAAGCTCATTGTCATGTGCTGATATTTAGGCCGTTGGAAGAAATTCAAGCGACGAGTGAGAAATACATTCAGAAGTGTGAAATCCTTGTTTACAAGAAGAAGCAGAAGAGTGGCACCTCTCCAAGAACCAACAGAGCGAGTACCATTGGAGTTCGAACCAATAGACGATGAATTAGAGCGAGAGATGTTTTTGATGGAGATCGATGGACAATTGATGGTATGCTATGAAGCAGATCTAAAGGATGACCTATCAAGTGAAATTTCTAAAACGATTGTCCCTGTGGGGCCTTATGAACCTCCTGTTAACGTAAGTGGCTTTCAACAAAACTTGTTAGTTTTGATACATAGAAGATGAGTCAAATGATTTTTAATACGTTGGTTGGGATATGAAATAAGAATTTAGTAGCTGATACTCAAAACTGAAATATTAATGTATCGATCAAAGGCTGATAAAAGCTTGTTTGATAGAATCACTCATCATATTGGTCAGAAATTGGGAAAACACTGGTAAGCTCTTTGCAGGGAACAAGAGCACCACTGTCTATTTAGGTCCATGAGTTACTTACCAATGAAATTAATTTTTATTTCCGAAACGGAAAATTGTATCTAATTCCAATAAAAATGCCAAGTAAAACATGGATCAGAATCAAATATGGAATCCTCGTTCCCATTCAAACCTCGTTCCAACATTCTCCTAATTTCTTGGTCTAAATGATGGGTGATTTTAATGAAAAAATTATCGACATCAAGTTTAGCCTTTGACTAATGAATTAGAATCTTATTTCTCAATTTCGGTTGCATGTATTTTATTCAAGAGCCCGCCAAACGTTTCCCTTTTTACTCTTGCTTAAGTCGGATTAAATTCGAAGAGCACTCAGCACTCGAAGCACACGAAGAGCACTCGAAGAGCACTCAGGATACCTCCCATAGTGATTGCTGCAAATATGACTTAGTCTGCACCAGTCAGAAGAGCACTGGTTGATGATTTTGATATAAATTCAGTAAGAAAGAAAAAGTCTGCTTCGAAATGAAAAAGATTACAATGGTAAAAAAGGAAGAACAAATAAATAGATAGAATATCTTCAATACAATTTACATAGCAAATTTGATAAGTACGAGTTAAACACACCCCTAATTGATGTACATATTTATTCTATGGTCAACCAAGCTTTGGCTTAATTTACATGACCTTTCTCGTCATTTTAGGTGCATCACTTTCTTCCGAACTTACGAATTATCCAGAATCCTTATTTCTTGACATGCCTAGAAATGGCTGACAATGAAATGTTTACTGTCATGAGGCTTCCACTTTTACATGTCCAGTATCATCATCATTGGGAAAGCATAATTTCTACTTCAACTCTTTCCGCATCATTAGAAGTTAGAGAAATGGTGCCGTCGACGGGCAGGGAGCCCCGTTTTCACTTACAGTGCGTTGATTTGGGTGAAAAATTCTATTAAAAACGCAAAGAAGCACATATTCTCTGCGAAAGGAGCGAGTTTAGGTTTAACTTCATAGTACTAAAGCTGACATGCATCTAGCAGCAATGCCCAACCTGTATGATCATTTCAATCATTGAAACGTGGATTACATTAAGCAAGTAACGTACAGTTTTAGGCAGTTCCTCTTTTAAGGTACATGGGCTCGGGGATAATCATTTGATTCCTTAATTGATAGGTGTCAAGAAGCCTATTCTAAGAAAGGTAAGACAATAGATCTGAAGAAGGGACAATTACTCATACGGCTAAGAGTCAACGGAGGCCAGTTTTCGACAGTTACTTATTGGAGGTTATCAAGATGTATTATTAGACTAATGATCTGGAGTCCCTTTTTTCCTTGTGCTCCTTTGACTTGATAATGGTACTTCGGTCAACAGAGACTCGCAATATTAGCATGAAAAACATGACCATATTTAGGCTCAAACTCTGAGCTTCCTAGAGTACCAATCAGATTGTGAGATTTAAGAACTAATAATATTCTCTATTGATTCGAGATTGGAAGCCGTGATTCCATCATAACTTGATTGATGAGGGCAAAAATAGGGTCAGCTTTTTCGCTCTTTCATTATATGATATGGGTCCCTGTTGAGCAAGGTTTACCGCAGGGATACAAGGGACTCATTGTCATATGTCTAATGCATTGTACTGGGTGACTAAAAGATATCCCCACTGTTTGAAAAACCTTGGTGCAAAAGTAGTTGCACAATAATAATGGGGAATGATTTTTCTAAATAGCTAAAAGATCTAAGCATTTTATATATGTTTTTGCTGATTGTTAAAGTGCCAGTCTTTTGGCAAATTCTTCAAAAGACTTACAACGTCAATCAGAACAGCCAGAAATTAGTCGCTGAGTCAAATCTTCCAGGTTGTTTGCAGATTATCAAAAAGAGTGGAATTGACATATTTTGCCTCTTATTTTTCGAGATGCATCTGATTATGCAATTAAAGCTATTTTCTGAATGTTTATGCAGAACTAATCTTTTGGGTCTTGCAAATTTACCGCAGGAGTACTGTCTTGAAAATTACCAAACATGCTTCTATTCGAAAAATCAATTCTCTTAACTAAAACTCAAGGAAATTTGCTGCAGTAGTTTTTCAAACAGAGGCACATTTTTATAGCCAAAATGGACATTATTAATGAATAGTCAAATCAAGTTAAACCTTCAGTCAGGCAGTGGAATTGTAATTTTTCCAATCAGTATCACAGTTTTGATACTACCATTTTTAAAAAGTTGGGTATGTGTTTCTGACTCACCCAGTATATAACTTTGAATGCCCTCTCAGAATACCTTTCTTTATTTTGTTCCCAAACGCTTGTCCAAGCTGTCCAAGTTAGGGCAAGGACTTTTATTGAGTTGAGATTATATAAATTTTTTTTTCAGTTTAGGCTCTTTAATTTACTAAATAGCTTTGATCTCCCAGGTTTGTGTATAATTTGAGTACCTGACATTGGCTTACCTGAACTTACTCGCTCTGCGTTGGAGAGGCCTCTTTCGCTAGCTCCTCCGTAGCAAATAGAGCTTTTTATCTGCAAAAGCATAAAGCGGTGATCAGGGACATTGCATCCATCGGGCTAGAAGAGGCTAAAGCTCCCCCCCCCCTCGCTATTTACAAAGACATGGGCTGAAATTTTCCAAAATTGCAAGAAAATGTTGTTTGGTGAGGTTGATGAAGTTATCTGTTTGATTTCTTTCCTGAAGTAGTTGTCTATGTAATCATTTTACTTGATCATTCATTAGGTACGCCGACAAATTGCCAGAAAACCAAGTTTATCGACTATCCAGGAAAGAGACGAAGACAGCCGGCTACAAAGTCCTATTTCAGAGCATCAAAGAGATGAAGAAGCAGATGTGCAAGTCTTAAAAGTTCATGATTAGATTTTATAGCCAGAGACTGAACCTACGGTATTTGTAATTGATTTGTAACAAACATTCAAATTAGGTATATTAGGTCTGAGCCTTTCTGACAATTTGACATTTGCATTATTGTACATTTTCAAATCGATATGTTTTATGAATTTCAATGTATCTTTCTGTTCTTAAATGCTATTTATGTGCAAGTGTCTCAACAAATTTTCCCCCATTTGTTGGCTGCTATGAAGAAGGCATGGCTCCATATCTCTGTTTTTACAGAGGCCACTCATATTTGTACATGAAGCGTTATTTGGCTAATTTAGGCGCGTGGATTTCGTGATTTTGATATTTTCGACTAGTGAATTCGTGATCGAGGACTCCGTCGTGCAGCCTGATTTGCCAAAAATTTGATCGTTATTTCAAGAAATGGACACTCAAAGCACGTGATTGCTCCTTGAAATCTTACGAAAAATGCCGTCTTCCGACGTTGTGGAGGGTGCAAGTTTTCCGGCTGTAGAACTGAAAACAGAGCATTGATCATACGTGAAGAATTTCTTGTAGGTTACTTGAAAATAATCCATGGTACTACTCAGATTACCATTAGCCAAGTATAAAATGCAGTCAATTGCAATTTGAACGAAAGTCAACTTTTTCTCAGAAGCAAATGGTAGGTTACCAGCCTTTAGTACCTACAATATGTCGTTTTTGACTTTCTAAACTGAGAGTACTCGAAAAATGTTCTTAGGCATGCCTCCTTTACTCCCATTTATCTCATTTGAGTTGCAGCCTTAGCAGCAAAGCTTTAAAATCCATGATAAAACCAGTTTGTGTTAAAATTTCTGCAACGTGATCGTGAAAATGCTGTTTTATAGTCCGTGATGGCGTGAAAAATGAAAAATCAGCAGGTGAATCCGTTATCCAGGGGTACTATGGGGGGGGGGGCTCTTTACACAGTTGCTAGGCCTGGGTTTCAGCTTAGATTTGGATGCCTCGTTTCATAGGCGTAGGAGACAGGGGGAGGAGGCTAACTTCAACCCTCTGAACGTTAGAAAAACGTTGCAGATATCAGCCATAATTGGGCAGAAAATCGACCTAAGATCAAGCAAAATATTCGTAAACAATGGATTTTTATCGGGAACCCCCCCCCCGAAAATTTATCTCCCAATACGCCTTGCAGAAGTCAGTCTCACCAGTGGCTGCTGATGTATTGCAACTGAAAGGTAAAATATATGGTTGCCTCAAAGCCAGCACTTCTAATGTTCTCCAGCAATGTCAGAATGGTCAGAATCAAGTAATATCTAACCTGGGTACCAGAGCCAAAAAATTGAATAATAAGAAACCAATGAAAATAATAATAGATAATGATAGATGATAGATAAACACTAATGGCCCATGAAAATGGCAACAAACAAAGGACAACCAAGGGACGAAAACGTGCAAGGAATGCTGGGTGAAGTAGACCCTTTAATGTTGATAAAATCTGTTCTTTGTTGGTGGCCAATTTATGTAGCTTTAAATTCTGAAGCCCAAGTGCTGTGTTTTTCAAATTCAGGCAGAAGCGAATGTATTTGCTCTGAGCTGATTGGATTTTCTGGAGAGACTAAGGTGCATGCATAATCATATTGGGGTTGGATAAGAGCAATTCAAAGCAATATAAATCTACGAAGGGAGTTATCAAGGAAACTACAAGAAGTTAGGCTGTGTTGGTCTAGAACACAGGCTTCAAGAAGTAGGCTCTAGTACCCATCGTGCCTGTGCCCCTCAGAAGACACAGCTCCCATTTTAGAGGGCATTTGTTGCTAAGCAACAACTACAGTATACTGACACAATGCATTTCAAAATTCTTTGATTTGGAATTAATAATGTACACATTGGAATTTAGGCCACCGTTCCGTTCTGTAGATGCTTAGGAGGTTGTGTTTTACAAACTGTTTGATGACAGAGAACCAGAGATTCACAGCAACAAGAACCCTTACGAAATTGCTCATCAAGTGCTTCTAATTTGCGGCAAGATATATTCTCGGGCAGGAAGACGCCGGAAGCCAAGCTGCAAGTGGGAAGTGGATGACTAAAGAAAAGAGAGTGGGCCTAAAACTGGATTACGGCGTCGAGCGTCATGGTAGAGCAAGATCTTTTGATCTTTTACAATGAATGCCTTATGAATTATTGAAGCTGATATCAAAGAATTGTACTGAAGGTGAGAATGACTGCTTGAAATGTGAATATTGTCCATAGAATTGATGTGGTGTTGTTCTTTGAGTTGGCCTAAGTAACATTGTGTACAAGTTTTTTCTTATGTATGATTGCTACTCTCGAGTACCGAATAATCGTCCCCCCCCCGCATATTAATTTTTGAAAAATTTTCCAACCCCCCGCTCTTATTCCAACCCCCCTTTTATTAATTTTTGGAAAAATGAAATGATATTAGACATAATTTCTGAATAAACGCACGAAAAAGTCTCAAGAAGTGCATTCAACAGAACCAGAGTTCAAAAGTAAGTGTATCAGTAACATCACTGTTCACATAAACATATAACAGATACGTGTTTACCTAAGAAAAGGGCTGTTTTCTATTTCTCCAAGCAGCCCCCCCCAATTATTCCAACCCCCCAATTATTGTTATGTTGAACCATTTCCAATCCCCCAATTATTCTCACCCCCCCCCGTTTATTCGGTACTTGAGAGTATTTAGGCGACACATCAAAACAATTCCTTGGTGACAGAAAGAATCCTTCCCCATCTTACATTGTTGGCAGGCACACTGGATTTTTGAATTTCGATCCCCTTCTATGCTTTTTGTTATCCATGAAGAAGAAACTTAGCAAGGAGATTCAGCTGGGAGCTAGTTCTAAAGGTAGGGAAGAGAGTAATGAGGGATGGGATATCATGATCAATTCAAGACACAAAAACAGAGACCCAGAAACTAAAGAAACAGATATTAAGGTCTATTGAAAAATTAGTACCTTCAAAGTATCCTTAAATCCAGATGAAGGGTTTCAAGATATTCACAAAGTCAGGGTCAGTTTTTCATTCATATTTTGATTCTTGTTTTATATCTGATCTTTCCTTATCAAAATTTGATTTTAAATAGTATATAACAATACGTTGCTGTTTTGGGTATTGAGCTGTGACCAAGCTGTGGCAAAGCTTCAGACCAAAGGGTAGATCAAAGGAGATCAATAAGTACAGATTTGCACAAGCTCCAAAAGGGTGGTTCTTTATTGTTTGGAACTTCCTTTAGCAATTTCACAAGTGTACATCAGGCACTTTCAGGCACCTATGCCATATGCTATTTGTTCCAGGCTGGCTCTCCAGATACCTAGATTTTGCATCACCTCTAGTAACAGCCACTAGAATAAACATAGCCATAGAAACTTGGGGCAATGGGGTGGGTACCCCCTCAGGATTTTGTAATAAACAAAGAAGTGCCCCTTTTAATTTCTGGAAATGCTCCTTGCCCCCTTAAAGTGTTCTGCTCCATCCCAAGTTTTAGATTCTTCCTATGGCCCTGAGAATTAGCAAGGCTCAAAACAGGCATTAAAATTAGTTCACCACACTATTTTGTTGAAGATCCAGGGGCGTCATGGGTAGCCAATGACAGGGAGGGCATAACTTGCTGATTTTCCGATGAACAATGACGTCAAAACTGATGATGTCATCATGCCCATGCGCAGTTTTCTAAGGAAGAATTGTTCCGTTTGATGTCATCTGTTGTGCAATCATACAGTATCATGAATTTAAAACATACAACACAAACCAAACGTTGTAGCTTAGTTTCAACAAATAATTTGCTGACCGAGAAAGCAATACTATGATTTACAGAATGATTAGTCGTTACTGCAACAGCGGCGTGGCATCATGGCCAGGGTAAATTAAGTGGTGACAGCGAACTGTGGGCTCTGGGGGCGAAGTCTCCAGAAAAATTTTTGGGACCACACTCTTTACTTTGGCTTAAAATGCATCTCCCACCATAATACTTGCCAATGGGGATGAGGAAATTTGGATAATTTTGTGACAGTTATTCGGTAATTCAGAATGCGAGGAAAATTTTAAGAAATATCCTTTGCTTTGGCTTTCAGTGCATGTCCCAATGTCATGCTTGCCATTTGACGCAGAAGACATCTCCGAACATCATGCTTGCCATTAGTGACAAGAAAATTTTGATAATTTTGTGACAGTTATTTGGTAAATGAGAGTGTGAGGAAAATTTTTGAAGGAACGTCATTTACTTTGCCTTAGAATGCATCTCCCAACATCATGCTTGCCACTGGCAACAATGATAATTTAATGGTTTTGTGATACTTATTCAATGAACAAGAGTGCGAGGAAAATTTTTGAAGAAACGTCTTTTACGTTGGATCAAATGAGCGGTACAAAATGTCATCACGAAATTCTACAACAGTACGCAATCTCGCCCTTGGCTGGAAAAAGCCATACACCACCAACGTACGAAACTGCCGCAGATGACTTGAAACAAACAACAACCGTTCATTTCAAAATATCAACGAATTGTTCAAATAAGTAACACCGTCCAGTCAGTATCTCATGTGGAATGATTCGTTTCTACGATGTATGAATTAAGTTTGAACGAGTAGAACCACAAACACCTAGTTTGTGCCAAAAGTCAAACAGATAAATAATTTCCGAAAAATGTCCGAATTTCCGAAATTTTCCGAATTTCCGACGCTAGGGGGGCAACTGCCCCCCCTGCCCCCCGTCCATGACGCTTCTGTGAAGATCTACAATATAAGGGTGAAGATTTGGTGTTTTAAAAACAGCAGGAATTCAGGAAGGAAGAATGTTTGAACTAAAGTTTCATATTAAGCAATTTTTCTCAGTAATTCTGATGGTCATGCAAGGCTTTTTCAGCTTTAAACTTCTGTCAAAGTCCTCTTTGTAACTTGAGTATTTTACATTGTCACAAATAGCTCATTAAAAATGTGCAATTTATTCATCCATCAGCCCAAACGAAATCAATTTGGTAACATGGAAGATACTGTTGTGCTAAAGAAATGCAGGGGTGGACTTGGTATGTTCATTTTTCTCAGATAATTAGCATTAAACAGGCTTCAGTCATCAGCATATTTTGTGTACCAGATGAGTACATAAGGCCCAACATAGGGCTACTCTGCTCCCTGAATGTTAAGCAATGATATTTTGCAGTTTTCATTTGATTGAATAGCTCCATTATTTTTTTAAATTTTTGTGCTAAAAATTCAGTAAGCCCCTTCAAGAAGCCTTGAAAAGTGCTCAGGTCACAAGCAATGACTTGCGCACTCTTTAGCACATGCTATTCTCTTGGGGAAGTGAAAAAGTTTTGCATTGAGCATGAATATTCATGGGGAATTCATTATCCTAAGAGGACAAAATTACAATGCATTTTGTCATTATTACAGGGAAGGAAAACAAAGGAAAATTTTGCTTGTTCTTCTAACTCATTCTTGCTTGTTTTTGAAGAGTGTTTTCAGTGGAAAATTTCCAATATTGATGGGAAAGAATAGCCCATCAAAGTTCTTTAGCACATGCTATTCTCTTGGGGAAGTGAAAAAGTTTTGCATTGAGCATGAATATTCATGGGGAATTCATTATCCTAAGAGGACAAAATTACAATGCATTTTGTCATTATTACAGGGAAGGAAAACAAAGGAAAATTTTGCTTGTTCTTCTAACTCATTCTTACTGGTTTTTGAAGAGTGTTTTCAGTGGGAAATTTCCAATATTGATGGGAAAGAATAGCCCATCAAAGTTGGGTAAATTACTCAACCTAATAGTGCATATCTGGTATAAGGCAATACAGTTTTCAATTTTGTAGCAGCTTTTATAATCAGGAAGCAGAATTTTTCATATGTCAGGGTCACCTATTAGAAACACATTTAGTTTCTTAGGTTCTCACCTAATGAAACATAATTGGACGTTGAAAAGAACACTGAATTTTGTGCTTTGAATTCCTGTTGCAGAATGTTTCTTGGCTAGCCCCACAACTACGAGACAATTATGGATTTTGTTTTATCTTTTTCCATTAGTTAGGATTTTAAGAAACCATATTTAGAAAAACTTTTGCATCAAGAATACTTCAGCTGTTCTGAATGTACTGTAACTATGCTGTCAATTTGATAGCAAAAAGCTGATTGTAGATAGTGTCCAGGCAACACAAAAGTTTGAACAGATGGCAATGGCCAACCATGACGTTGTAAATTTGCAAACTGTGACACAGATTTTTGCAGCATACCAAAGTTTGCACTGTGACATTCTACTGGAGTAGTATGGATAGTGCTGATTGCTAGAAGACATGAAACCAGAACTGATAAATCATCATTCACAATGTCAAGGAGGCTAGTTTGAGCAATTCTAGCTACTGTACTTAGAGGAAAACTCTGAACAAAGATTTGGACAAGGTTTATCCAAATTTTTGGCTCTTTCCGTTTTACCTAAAACTTACTTATTCCAGCCTAGTACACCCTAACCAAAAGAATATCAACAGGTTTATTTTATTCCTGACCTAAAGTCAAAGTTGTGTCATGGTAATTGCCATATTGATATTCTTGACCTCAGGAATGAAGATTTGTGGTGGTCAAGCAGAAGATGGAAGTTACACTGGGATATTTGTAAAAAAGATCATGCTAGGTGGTGCTGTTGCAAGTGATGGTATGGACTCAAACACATGTTTTTATGGGAAACTAAGAATTTGGCCAAGTTCTGAAAGTGTCTTACAGTTATCATGATTTCACTACTCTGAGTTTCTTATGAGTTTCTTATACAGTAGGTTCTATAGCAATCTTTATGTTTACTACCTGTGTCCTAATGAACATTGCAATACAAGGGTTATAAGCCTTTCCAATATTCAGACATTACTCATACAGTAAGTACCTCTGAGTAATATGATACAAGAAACAAGTGAAGAAAGAGATATGTTAAGGACTTTACTTATCAAAAATAGTTTCTTACAAGCTATACTTTCCCAGTATACACTGCAGTTTCTTAATTTTTGATGATTTGAGAGCTGAGTTTCTTTCATCAGTTTTAATAACGAAATGCATGTATTACTGTCATTGAAGAGACACAATCGCCGAAAATTTGATTGACCGAAATTTAAGAAGAGAATTTACAGGGCGAGAGGTAGCCCATAGTCTTTCTTACTATATGTCTCTGTGCACGTGTCGCAAGAAAATGTGGATACAAATACAGGATTTTTCCTTTCCTTTTGCCGTTTTCCCATACTTCCTGAAGTCGTGCGAAAAAAACTGATACTTTGTCGAAATGTTTAAGGTATCTTCTCTATTTATTATCAGTCTCGTTCAGATATTCAGACGAGCTACTTTTGTATAAATTTACAAGCTACTGTATACTACTTTACGAGATTAACATACGACTATATGATACCACTGGAATTATTACTCCAGGAGCAAAAGGCTATAACAATTAACCTTTTAGCTATTCTGAAAAAGAATCTCAATCGAACAATACTTTGCTACATTTTGTAGAATTTTCGAATGTGCACAATTGTGATAGAAGCTCTAACGCCACTCGATCGAATTTCGTGTATAAAAATGTATAAAAATAACGCTTGACCCAGGCTCTTTGCTGAATAGCCAAAAGGTCCGTTGACCGGTAGGCCAATTGAATGACCAGGCTGGAAACTCGGGCGAATATTTATGACTCCAAAAATCATGTTTAGTGGCACACTTAGATCTTCCTTGGTCAAAGTAGCCACAAATATCCTTTTTCTTCAAAAATAACGCTTTTTCTAGGAGTTACCCAAGTCGTTCGCGTTTTTCTTCTGGCTCCATAAGAAAAACAAAACCTTGGGTAGCTCTGGCAAGATACAAAAGTACGATTAAACCAGAGGGGATACTTTAAAATACCAACTTGTCGCAAGAACCATAAATAGATACTCTCATTTGCCTGTTTTCACAGAGAATTGTGACTTTAACGGCGGGCCTTAGTTTTGCGGCAATTGCAAAATACTAGCCTAAGTTTTATTGCAACTTACAAATTTATATGATCAATGACAGATGAGGCAAATGATACAATTGTAGTTTGATAAATGGTACAATTAACTCAGAGAAGAATGATGTAGTGCCCGTTTTTGAATTTGCTTGAATTGCGCGAGTTTTCGTTTTCTTGTACACTGTTTTCTTGGCATTCAGTGAACTTAGATACATGCAATATGCATCCTTATTGCAATATCTTGGGCCAGTCTATGAATTCGCAAATATCCCTTATGCCTATTAATTAAGCATACCTATCAATCGGCATAAAAATTAGGCAGTTCTTTCGTAATTTCCGTGAAACTTAGGCCCGCCGTCACCGTTTGGATTCCGTGTGGAAAAAGATAAATGTAAGTATCTATTGATAGTTCCTGTGAGAAGTTACCGTTTTAAAGTGTTTAGCTTGGTTTAATTGTACTTTTCATTTTGAGTCCCTGTTGAGCAAGTTTTACCGCAGGGATACAAGGGACTCGTAGTCATAAGTCTAGTGGAAAATGAGTGTACTACCGCGTTATATAAACATGTTTATCCTTTCTTAATAACCAGGTACCTTGGAGGAGGGAGACCAGCTTCTCAGTGCAAATGGAGAAAGTCTAATGAGCTGTAACAATGACAAAGCTGTTGCAATACTCAAGAATGCTGCGCAAACTGGCATTGTCAAAATAGCATTCAGGAGAGATTCAAATTCAAGGTACGGTAAATGCTCAATTGCACTTATTGAATTTGTTTGGCTTAGAATTTGTTACAGCCTCAGATTTTCAACACTTTGTGAACTGTGTTATTTAGCTAACTAACATTAAAATGACTTCTTTGTTCTTGAATTATTATGCTGACTTCTGTTTGAATAATAAGCAGAGCAAGACTGATTTAAGGAAAACTGACTTTTTAAAGGATATGTTTCATCCAGCGTTCATTGCACGTGACATCTCTTGGTTTGCATTTGTTGTCCCCATTTTCATATTGTCGCCATTTTCATTGCATGATTCCTAATTCGAGCGCAATGCCTATTGATAAAGAGTTCCTCGCCGCTATCTTTAGCGTAATCGTCTATTGCAAAGGCAGCCAATTATTGATCAGGAAACATATTTGGGGTAGATGGGCTTGAGTGTTTCTGAAGTGCTCTGGCTGCAAAGTCAACGATTACACCAGAGGATGCCTGAACATTCAAATAACACTTGAAGCAATATAAAATTCCTATAGTTTGGTATTATGGAGGATACCAAGTTATATTTCCTATTTTTCTGAAATAGAAGCTTTTGTAAAGCAATTCAGTGTCAAAACCTTTCAGTTGCGAAATCCACAAAACGAACCCATAATCCATCTTTTAGCACTGCTAATACAAAATTAGCAGCTGCCAAAAATGGTTTTATTCGAAAGCTTCCTTTGTAAGAAAGCTTATTTTGTGGTATCATTTAGTTGTCTTCTTATATCTCCACAGGGAGAGGCTGCAACGGCTGTTTCCATCAACAAATGATTCAATATATGGTGTAGTGAGGAACATGAATCTGGAAAATGAAGCAAACAGATCACTAAGCCGAACTGATTCAATGTCATCAAAAATTTCAAATGCATCATTTGGTAAGCTTCGGACTTACCATTTATTAATTGTTGCTTGTTGTAAGAGGATTCAACAATGTGCCAAGTTGTGCTAGAGGTGAATGAAAAGTTGACAGGAACATTGATAGCATTTTTAATCGATAACGTGCTCAATGGAATGTCTGGAGTATATTTTAACTTGTGAAATGAAAACAGTGATTACGAAACACAAGCCAAGTAGGATATATCCAGGAATGAATAGATAGACGAATTGTTTGATGAAAATTTTAGTTCACTATGGAAAATATTTCAATAGAGATTAAAAGGTCTTGCCAGGACGTATGCATCTATCTACATCTACATCGATACTGAGCAGGACCGAGTATTGGTATAATGCTCAGAGTGCAAGAAATGAT
This sequence comes from Aurelia sp. 4 Dawson et al 2005, assembly GCA_964019985.1. Classification (NCBI taxonomy): domain Eukaryota; kingdom Metazoa; phylum Cnidaria; class Scyphozoa; order Semaeostomeae; family Ulmaridae; genus Aurelia; species Aurelia sp. 4 Dawson et al 2005. The sequence goes on along the minus strand of OZ026492.1, from coordinate 5,490,289 downwards.
AAATCAATTGATAAAAAGTGCTGGAAGATGCCACTGATCAATGATTAGATTGAACATTTACATGCCAAATGAGAAGCTGAAAATTTTGTTTGTCATTAAGACCAAATCAAAAAGGGACTGGAAATTTACGGGAACGAGGGGGCATTGTGGTAAAAGATTGGTCAGTAGCATCTATGTTTAATGCAGGTGCTAATTAATGATAAAAGTTACTTGCTAATTAAAGTGAAAAAAAGAAAGTGCTAGATAAACGAAAAATATTAGGGAGGATATCACCCAATTTAGAATAACTTCATTCCTTGTAAGGCATGTTTCAAAATCATGGGTGTTTTGCATTTAATGAGTTGGCTGTACTCTCGTTCTGGCTAGAACCTATAAAGTTAAGTTTGATTGAAATACTTAAAAATTATCAAGATTTATATTCTTGAAAATACGCATCGAGACAGCTTTCTTTAATTTGTTGTAGTTTGCAAACATTTAGACCCATACTGGAACTAATACAAACCACATCACTGTAGGACCCAGGTCTCATGTGATATTCCAGACCTTGCCCTTGAAGCCCGCGGGGATACTTGACTAGGGAAGTAACGGGGGTGTGTGGCAAATCACTTCACACGCTGTATCCTGTCGCATAAAAAATGGTCCGAAAGTATACCCTGTCGCATAAAAAGTTTGCCAAAATCCATTGTTTCTAGAGAACTCTAAAAGGCATCCTTCCACATGGCACCCTGTCGCATAATTTTCTTATCAATTGTAATAGCCTGTCGCATGATTTTATCAGAAAAGGACATGACACCCTGTCTCATAATTTTTACCGTAAAAGGACACCCTGTTGAGCGGTACATCCCATCAAGTCAAGTATGAGAGTACCCCCTCCCCGGGCCTTAACGTCTTTGTTTCGTGGAAAACATGGAGTAATGTAATGATACCTTTCAACTGTTTATTCAAATCCATTGTATGATGATTTAAACGATCACAGTGCATTATACTGTGCAGGTCTGTCAGTGTATGGTAAAATGCTGAGTACAATTGAAAACCTATACAGAAATACTAATGCAAGAATACTTTTAGGAGATAACATCTCAAATGAATTTGAAATAAATACGGGTGTGAAACAAGGGGATCCTCTGAGCTCACTCCTTTTCAATGTTGACATGTGTGACCTATGTACACAGCTAAATCAAAATAAAGAGAACGACCCCCCACACATAAGGGATAAAAAGGTCTCCTGCCTATTTTGGGCACACGACATAGTCCTCATTTCTAAATCCAAAACAGGTTTAATGAAAAATATCGAAGTTCTACAAAACTACTGTAAAGAATGGCAAATGAAAATAAACACCGATAATACTAAAATAATTATATTCAATAAAACTGGAAAGGTTTACAAGAGAGATAAATTCTTTATCAATAATAATGAAATAGAAATTAAGAAACGCCATAAATACTTAGGATTCCTTCTAGATTGCAATGGAAACTTCAATGAAACAATGAATGATCTTACAAATAAGGCCAAAAGAGCTCTACATAGTATATATAAATTATCCACAATTGAGTATATATCAATAACTACTATGCTACAAGTCTTTGAAACTACAATAAAACCAATACTTCTGTATGGATCAGAAATTTGGGGATATCAATCCAAAATTGACAACAAAATAGAGAGAGTTCAACAATGTTTGGAAAACACATTTTAGGAGTACACCGCAAATCCACCAATGCAGCAATCCTGGGGGAACTAGGGATTAGAACACTTAACATAGATATGCAAATCAACGCTTTAAAATTCTATGATTACTTGGAACAAAATAAAAATGATCTTATCAAAGATGCACTCCTTGAAAACATAAATGACAACACTCCCTGGTATAGGAATATAACAACCTTAAGTGATGAGCTCCATTTTGATAAAAATTCACTTTTTAACAAAGATTCTTGTAAAGATGATAAAACGTATAAGGAGCTTACACAAAAAAACAACAAAATAATAAAGAAATTTTGTAAAAATCAATTAACTAACATTCATGATGAAGAATTGAAAAATGAAATCTCGCAAATGAGTAAAATGAAATTCTATACGCAATTCAAACACAAACCAACATTAAGTAGATATTTATCATTAGTCCAATTTAGACCTCACAGACAAGCCCTCACAAGAATATTGATAAGTGCACACAAACTAAAAATAGAAACTTCTAGATACTCGCAGCATAAGAAACCAGATATCGATAATAGTATAAAATGTGATTTCTTTGAAAAATCTTTGAATTTGATAGATGATGAAATGCACTTTATATTTGATTGTACTCATAATCAACAAGAGAGAATCTTAACATTTAACCTTCTAGGAATACATAACACAACTAGCCTAGGGAATGAAGAAAAAATAGAAACAATTCGTGATATCCTAGAAAATGATAAACAGGAAAATAAAATAAAATACTTCGCAAAATTTATATATCAATCAGAACGAAAAAGACTTGAAAATGTTAGAAAATAGTATCTTATGTGATATGGTTTATATTTTACGCTAGGTTCCAAAATTCTTTCATTTTATCAGTTGTAATCTAGACTACATAGCCATTATATCTTTGATGTAATATGTGCGTATGTACTTTAGACTACTAGAACCTATTATGGTTGATGAATATATGAAATGAAATGAAATGGTCTTAATGAAAAGACACATCTGTACTGCCTCATCAGTGAGGCACCGTTTCATCACTAAGAATGCCAGTCACAATGTCAAGTATATTCTCAAGACGCCAAAACAGATAATAAAACAACTAAATTAGTCGGTATGAAGAAAGCTATATCTCATAGCAGCTGTGAATATGTTAAAGAAACGGTCACACACCCATTTCTCAACACAGTGAAGTGGCATGTATGATACCGGGTGACCCAGAAAAAGGTGACCCAGGGAAACCTGTTATAGAAAAGTGATTGGCCGATTGAAATGCTTCAAACGTTGTTCTGCTCCTAAAAGACCAGCCTACGTTTTGAGTATTTTTCGCAATTGTTTTCGGCACAGCAAACTTCCTGAATTAAGGCTTTTGTGGAACAGGACTTGCTTGCTTTTCTCAGAAAGTCGTCAATAACAGGGGATCGTTTTACAGCCATTTCTGATCTTCAAAACAGCGAGGAGCATGTTTTATTTCACCCTTGGATTAGGATACTCATATGAAAGTGTCCATAGAAAGTCTATAGTCGCTAGGTACCTTAAATATTGCCAAGGTGACATGAAACACGCTCCTCGTCGGTTTAAAATCTAAGATGGCTTTAAATCGATCTCCTGTTTTGACGACTTTTTGGGGAAATCAAGCAAGTCCTTGTAATTCTTAATAGACCTTTTAGCTATTCAGCAAAAAAGCCTGGATCGAGCGATATTTTTTGTACATTTTTGAACACGAGATTCGATCGAGTGGTGTAGAGCTTATATCACACTTGTGCACATTCAAAAATTCTGCAAAAGGTAGCAAAGCATCGTTCAGTTAAGATTCTTGTTCAGAATATGTAAAAGGTCTATTCATTAAACTTGCTGTGCAGAAAAAAATTGTCAAAAATACTCATGACGTAGCTTAATCATTTAGTGACAGAGCAATGTTTAAAGCATTTCAATTGGCCATTTACTTTTGTTCTATAATGGATTTCATTGGGTCACTTTTTTCTGGGTCACCCGGTAGAATTTAACGTAGCTATTTGTAACTTGGCCCATGCAAGGTTTTACCATGTCGTTTTACGATGTTTTGCCACTGTCCAAAACTTTTTTATTTTTGTTTCTATCTACACAGAAAAGCGTGGCTGGGTTTATAATGGTGACAGAATGTCTCCAGCTCCGCTAAAAGCGACTCAGAGCCAAGATATTCTTTTCTTGATGGGAAAGCACGAGCTTACCCGAATGGAAGCATTGGATATACCTCTCAGTCCTCGGGGAATTGAAATATCGCCAAGAGGTATGACATTTTGTTCGGCAAATTTTTCGTAAACATGGGTTGGTTTGGCTGAAATTGGCAAAAAATAGCTGTTGCTAGGTAATTTTCTCCAAAATTCATCGTAAAAGCGGGTATAAAGGCAAATTTCAGCAATTAGAAGACAGTGTCTTTCTGAAAAACGGACAGCAGACCTCCTTCCATGCCTAGGTCATGAACCCTGCCCGCTGGAGGAGAGGCATTGGTCATCAAACAAAAAGTCAGTAGCGTGTGTTTCACGTCCAAGTGAACTCTGTTCTCGTTGCACTCGTCTGGCAGTGTTTAGATCACAGAGCTGGACTGCTCTTGTTTAAAAATGTGCCAAGTGCCAATTTATATGTTTGAATCAAACATAGCATTCAATTGCAACGTTTTTGCAAGTACTATTGTTCTTTATTGCATCATGAATAAATAATTGTCATTTATTAGAATGATCAGATTGTATACACTAATTCGTTTATGCTTTGCCATTTAAAGAGAGCCGTTTGTGACCATTAATGTGTTAAAACCGGCCTTGTTGTTCCATGACTGTGGACAAATCATAAAACCATTTTCTCAAGTTTAAGGAATGAGCTGGATTGAAATCAGTGGATGTCTTCTTTTTCTATTGTTTATGCTGGCTTTCATTAACTTCTGAAGATAATTCGATAAGCAAGTGTGATACAAGAAACAAGATTGATCTCCAGATCCCAAGGCTAAATCTAGACTTCAGTAAAAAAGTTTCAATTATACCAGTGTAAAAACTTGGAATTCTATTCCAACACACATAAGAGAGTCCGGCGCACTTACCCGGTTTAAAAATGGGCTGAAAAGTCATTTTCTAAGCTGAGGAAAAAATATGTTTTCGCGCCAATCCATGGAAGAACAGTACTGGCTTTTATATCTATTATTAAACCTACTATCTTTTATTATACTCTTATATTATTTTACCGAATGGATATCGTTATTAAATAAGATAAAATGAAAATGAAATTCTCTTTGCAGGAGATCAAGGGACGAGTAGCACTTATAAATCAATGCTGAAACAAAAGAGTTTGGTCTCAGATTTAGAGCGGGTATCTTCATTCGACTCAGGCCTACCGTCTAGTGGCAGATTTTCATCACCAGAATATACAGAGAGGGGACTTATTGACTCATTTCCTTTATTAACAATTGAGATCCCAGCGAATACTAATCTTGGTATTAGTATTAATGGAGGAAAGAACAAGCCAGATGGACCTCATATCTATGTCAAAGATGTTATTGAAGGATGCGATGCATATGTGGTATGTAAGACCATGAAAATTAAGCCTGTTTTTGAAAACTGTCTGGGGTTTTAGCATCATATTTATGTAGCATAGAGAGGTATTTAAGGAAAGAAGTATTCAAAATTAGAATAGATCCACTCCTGGTTATACAGCTGCGGTACTGTTTAGAGCCTTGCATCGCTAAATTTGCTCTGGATGTTTTTGTGGTGAAGTCACATCATATTTGAAATAAAATTAAACGTTGCGATGTCCAGATGCCCAGATCTCCAGATGTCGAGATTCAAACCTTGCTTGATCATGTCTCAAAACCAGTCTTTCCATTGTACGGCAACAGGATTCTTTGTGAGCAACCTGTTGTGATCAAGCAATCGTGAAACGTCAAACGCAGTTTTAATGAAACCTTTTTAGCCCATCTTTTTTTGTGGAATGTCGTGGAATTTGGAATTGAGCGATTTTAGTTGTCGTCACAAAATGGCTTTTGTTACTGAATATTTCTCGAGACAGGGGACACGGGCGTTGATCTTATTGATGTAAACAAATCTGACTGCATATCTGATCGCAAGAACCAGCGTTTGCAAGACAGTTTGCAAGAATGGTTTTTGTTACTTAATATTTCTCGAGACAGGGGGACACGGGCGTTAATCTTAATGATTTGAACAAATCTAATTGCATATCTGATCGCAAGAACCAGCGTTTGCAAGACAGCCACCGATCTTCAGATTTTGTAATGCCAACAGGATGAGAAAGGCCTATTATCAACTGTTTTCCGTATGTTTGTTCAGTTTGCTTTCAACGTCTAAAACTCTGCACTGACTGACTAATGTTATTTCTAGTTTAAACACGTTGAGCAACAAGGCCAGATTTCGCAATAACATCCGTTGCCGTCGATTGGCAAGCTTGTATAAAACTGGCAAACATATTTACTGTCTTGGCTGAGTAGTTGCAATTCATTCAGATGTTGATATAAAGGAAGCCACAAAGGGATGCTTGAAACCTATGAGGCCAAACTCATTCGAGCTGACTGCGACAATGTATGATGAGAGAAAGCATGAGAATATATCTAAATAGGAAAAGGTAATCTTAACATCGGCCATATCAGTTCTTTTGTATACTGTAATTCGGAGGCTGAGCATGAAATGTTCGAATTGAGCCCGAAAGTGCGCGATGTGTAACGTTGGTTATTCAGGTCCGAAGTTAGATCGACTGAATTCCGATGGCAGATTTTTAGATTCCCCTTGCAAAATCACAGTCGTCCGGAACAAATTTAATTCTATTTGATATCAATCATTCACGACAATTTGTTGGCAATAACAGAGTATCGTTTCAGAAAATTCAATTCTCCCTAGGATGGTAGACTTCGAAACGGAGATCGTATTTTTGCTATCAATGGAGAATCGTTCAATGACGTTACATATGAGCAAGCAAGGTCAATTCTCATGAGACTGAAGCTGCAGTAAGTTTTGAGCTTTCATACTTTTCATATCATCATTGTTTCATAGCAGATATTTATATGCACTGGGTAGTTCAAAAATGGGAATCATTTTGTGAGGCTTTTAAAAAATAAAGTTGAAAAGGCTCTCGAAGTTTTAGTCAAATCTGCTCCATCAGATCATTTTTTTTTAGAGAATGCGAAGAAAGATCGTATCCAAGGCCATATCCTTTACACATAAGAAATACGCATTTATCCTTTACTGATGGTCCCCTAGAGCCAAACCGTTGGCCATGGCAATTTTTTTCATTTTGAAACGTCATTTCTCCGTCATTATATGGCACGACTCGAAATGGATTATGATCGCAGAACGGTCGTAAACACACACCTTTCGTAATACTGTTGTTGATAAATCGTTGCTTGAATCATTTACTTTGTCTTCTGACAGATGTGCTTCGTGTTAGGCATTCTTTTGGGCGATATATTTTGTTTTCTTTGGTTAATTTTATGCTGTCACATGATGCGTATTTTAGTCAGTCGCAAAGTCAAATGATTTTTAAGATTTGTATCATCTGGGTAATCTAGCAGACTTGATTGGGAAATTCCATAACAAAAACCCGATTTTGTCTCAGAGTTGATGTAAAATATTTGCTCTTTACTTAAAAATTGGTCTTGTTTCTGTTTTGTAAGATTCATTATTATCTGATTTTTTATACACAGGAAGAATTTGTCAATCTACAAAGTCACCTATTCAGTGAATCCAGACCATATCAATACCGAGGAACTTCAGTCAATATCTTTGCCAGCTACTGACGTCCAGACCACTTGTAATCCTCAGCACCTAAGTGAGCCAAACACAGAGACGCATTCATTCAGTAATCATAGTCTACATGAAGAATCGTCACCAAACAATTTTGAGAGTATCATATCACAATCTTCTGACGAAGAAGCCGTGGCGAGGGAGCTTATAAAGATGATGGAACAGTCAGATTATTACGAAGAATCGTTGACCAAAGGAAATTCACTGAATCTCCCCAAGGAGCCATCAATGACACATGGCAATGCTAGTGGTCATCTTAGGGAACAGTCTGGTACAAGAGACGGCCGTCTCATTAATCCTGAAGGTGTATCTCCTGCGTTAGAAAGAGGTTCCATGTTTAATCCAAGTGAAGCATCTAGTCCAGAGGAGAGGCTGGGAGGTGGTAATCCATATTCTAATCAAAGCCCAGGTGAGGGTCGTAAACAATGATAATCACAATAAATGGAAAACATCTCAGACGCAAATATTCTCGGACATTTCAAGCGTCTAAAAATTTTTATGTCTGAAGCGTTTCGTAGTCCGAATCTTCAGTGTCCGATATTTCTGGGAGCATAGAACAATCACAGTAAGATAGTTGTACGGTTTCAAGATGTAATGCTTTGCTGAAGGAAGGTTTGCATTGAGAAGGGATGGTAAAGGGTACTAATTAGTGAAAAAATGCTGTACCAAGTGATGCAGAGCAAGCTCCATGAGCTGAATTGTGCCCAACTTGCAGAAAGCAAACGTTATCTACAAAAACAAGGTATCAGCTTTTAGCTGAAGGGCTCAGCTATATTTTGTGTTGTTGCTTGGTTAGTTTAAGGGGGCAGGTAGACGCACAACATTGGTAACAAATTGTGCGCGGCACCTTCCCATTTGTTTTGGCCTAAATACCAAAACATGCTTGCCTCTCTGTTCGTTGTAATTCCGACGAAATTAATTGTGCAATAAATCCTTCAGTGCTCGAGCAGGCTTTATTCACTTCCAGGTTTCACCAAGCATGATAAAGCTGACTCAAAACCAAAAATTCTTTCGTGGGTTTCTTGCCCATTTTGAATTGCAGATTGTCTCTTTGCTGCTTCAGAGTTGCTCAGACAAGATCGTTGTTTACAACTTTCAGGAATTTTTCATCAAGATGATAGCCTTGAAATGCATGAAACTAACATAAATGAACAATTTATTTCAATTCAACTCGCAAGATTGTCAAAAGCAATTCAGATGCAAACAGATTAAAATATGGAATGATTCAATTCCAAATCTCCATTGAGAAGTTGTTGCCGGGGTTGCTGCTTACCTAAGTACTTTCAATAGAAATACGATACAAATGTCCTGTGCAGCGTCAAATCCAACTGTCCCTTTAAGTTATGATTACACTTCGAAAAACCAGTGTCAAAACTGTAGTAATCTTTTCATCTGTCTACCTTTCTACAGATGGCGAAGAATCGATCAGCAGTACTTGCAAGATTCAGTAATACTTGTAAAGATAATTAAGTTTAATCTTACCTGCCAGTTAACGACGTAAAATTGCCTTTAAATCCTCTATAAGTTACACAGACTCCCATCTGTGTTCGTTAGGCCATGCATCGATTCAACTGCAGCAACACAATACAATGTACGGCCTAACGAATACAGATTGGACTTTGTGTTACTGATAGAGGATTCAAGAGCAACTTGACACAAGTAACTGGTAGGCAATATTAAATTGTATTGCTTTTACAAGCATTTCTAAATCGTGCAAGTATTGCTCAACGATTCTCCGCCACCCGTGACCTTTCGGTACGTTTCCAGTCCATATTCTGAAAGTTGTGAAAATGCCGAGTTCCATAAGTGCTCAGGACCCTAAACTTGGAGTACAGAGTAGAGAGCATCAGTTTCAAATCAGTTTTAAAAAGCTGGGTGTAAAATTTTATGACATATTTCTTCGAACTGAGCGGCTTCAAAGCAACTTGAACTGTTTTTACAGTAAATCTGCCGTTTGACTTTTCTGAAATCTTGAATATTTTCAGAACTACTGTGTTTTTCTTCTTTTTTAAGAATTCAAGAAAATTTTCGTAAAATACTTAAAACTATCATAATTTCTAAACCTGCTGACGAAAGATCAAATAATTTTCAAGAAAGCCATAGTTTAAGGAGGCCTACAATATGGTATCAAGCAAAACTCTTTCACTCTTCAGGTTTGTGATTTAAATTAAACTTTGATGACGTCACATCATGAAATGAGCTGAAATATAAAATAGGCTGTAATTTCGACAAATAATGAAGATTTCTGAAAAGTCCAACGGTAGATTTTTAGAAAAGTGGCTAAAGTTTCTTTCAAGTCATTCAATTTAAAGAACTAGATCATTGAATTTTACATCCGCCTTTTTCGTAGATGTAAAGATTTGGAACCTAGAGTAGAGATCAGTCATTTTGTAAGCAATATATTTCCCCCAGACCACTTCAAATCCATCTCTACATTAAGTTTCACAATTTTGAAATGAGAAATATCACAATGAGAAATTTTGGATTTGAGGTTTTTTGAATCTCGCTTTCTTGATAGTCATCATGGCTCAAAATAGACCGTGCAGTATCTCAAAAGACAGCTGAGCCCTTCAACTAATAGTAAAACAAACCATTTGTCAATAGCTCTCGATTTCAGAGAGCTAACTAAGGTATTCTCTGAAGTTAAGTCCATTCTAGCAATTCTGATCTTCTTCTATACTGATCATTTACGGAATTTTCTAACCAGGCACCCCTCGAAAAGTTGAAATGAAGCACCATCTTTAAATGTATGGCATTGTTATGACAAGCCAGGCAGAAGACCTTATATAGTGAACAATGAAGAAGAGGGACAACATAATAAAACAGACAAATGTATCGTTTTGACTTGTCTGAAATTTCTGTATAAACGTTTAAAATTCGCGAAGAAAGCGCTCGAGGATTTTTTTCCTAATTTGAAAACTAAACTCCACCATACGGCATCACATGTCAGAGCCAATTTTGTCCATTGATCACTTCCTTGTGATTAAAATTCTTCTGTTTTTATCAGCCTTCGGTGAAAGAAAGACAATATCACAATACCTAGAAGAAGATATGCAAGATACATACACATTAAAAGAGTTACAGAGTGATTCAAATAGAACGGGAAAGCCAGGCCGAAGAAGTAGAGGAAGACGATTATCACTTGACCCAACTACTAAAATCAAAGTTGAAAAGTTAGAAGTGGTAAGTAGTTTTATGTTCATCCGATTTTCTGTCTTCCAACTTCCGGGTTTTAGATTTAATTTAGATTTAGTTTTGGCCTATGGCGATTGATTTTGGATTACATGTCTTTTGTTTTCGTATCTTTCCTGAAAACTATGCAGCATATATGTATATATGTATATATGTATATATGTATATATGTATATATGTATACATGTATACATGTATATATTTATATGAAACTTGGATCTGGTAAAGTCTGCCATGATGATTTTATTTCATTTCTGTTTGTTTCTTTATTTCAATTCTAGATCTCAGAATTGTGAGCCAATTTTCTCTTAAAATGGTGCTCGTTAGGTGTAGGTGCCAAAATCTCTTTTTACAAACTCTCATTTTATTTTTTGTTCCAGTCAGTTAAGCTTTTGTTCCTTTATAACATCCTCTCACGTTGTTCTACCGGGCTATCCGGAGAAGTAACGGATTCGATCAGGGCTAGCGCTGAGAGTTTAGCTCGAATCAATCGGAAATAAGCTTTGAACTAATCATCGATAGTTGATTTGAAGAAAGATATCTTGTTTGCTGATATTAGAGCATTGGGAGTAGAAATTTTGACTTGAAAGTCTAGATTTGCATCCACATCCAAACCAGAGCTTTTCGGTTTTGGCCTAAACTCCAACCCTGATCAAATCTGTTACCTTTTTGTCTGGGACACCTGATGTTTGATCTCATGTTTTTCACATCAAAGGCATTGAAGTACCTTGGCTACGATGCAACCCCATCAAAAATTCGGGATGTTCGCAAGAGAGTTGGAATCGATCAAAGTGGGTCAGTGACGTATGGAGGTAAGTCATTCCATATCTTCTTCAACTTTGATTTTCAGATGAGATTTAGTCAGCCTATGATTTATGCTGTTGTTCAAGCTCACCAGAAGGAGATACTCTTGCGTTCGAAAGGGAGCATTAGGATAGTGGAACAGTGAGGTAATCAAGCCTCATAATGTACAGCCAGACAATTTTACATGAAAGATGCTTCTTAGCAATAAGGCTCGTTCCATGTAGCTTGATTGAAACTGTCGCTTAAACAGAAATAGGCGGGACATGTCGCTTAGGAAGAATAAAATAGACCATGCCCTTGAGATGTAGGTCGTATCGTGTTACGATCGTGAGGCGGGAAATGTCGCTTAGGAAGGATAAAACAGACCATGAGATATAGGTTGTATCGTGTTACGATCGTTGATGAACCTAAGGAGCATGGATAATTTTTTTTTCTATCATATGAAATGAAAATATTTCAGGATGTTCGCTAGAAATCAGTTTTCTTTTCGTTTCCATTTTCTTTTGTTTATATTTGTCAAGCAGTCTTGCACCGTGTATTCAAAATGAAGTGAAAATGAAATTGTCAGTAATTTAGTTTAGTGCTTTATGTAAAGATCCTTGGGATAGTCATGGATTCTTGCTTCCCTGGTCATCATCCTTTGTTATGTAGTCCTCGAAGAGAGTAAAATAGGCAGAGCGCTAGGGTTCTATTTCGTCACGCCAAGAAACATTGTTGACGAAAATGTGGTCTTAAACTTTTGGCCACGACTGTATAGTCTTTTATACCTCGTTTTTGTAAATATTTATGTTGAATGAAAATGTTTGGATTCAAATGGGTCTGTAAATAATCGATGCCTTGATGGACACCATATCATTCCGAAACTTGCTTGATTCAGTTCATTTCGTTTTCAAAAAACCAAACTGGTGGTGATCCAATGCGAAGACTATGATTACATTGAGATTAGTCAATAAAATTTATTGACTGATATCTTGCTTGTAGACATAAAATTGTAATATCGGCAGGTGACTACGGCCATTTCCTTAGCTCTGTTTCCATTTGATCTACGATTAGTATGGAATGTATTGTACAAGTCATATACGCAGTGGTAGAGATCTCGTTCATGTGCTTCTTAATATTTAGTAAATCTATGGTAAGATGGGTTTCAAATCTGCCGGGACAGATGGTCAGAGACGGGTTTCTTTATCCGGTCAAGTTCGAGTATTTATCCGTAAAGATGGTAAGTATGACCCTGCAAGAATTCGAATTGTTGGACTTCTTTTTCAAAATAAGCTGGGATCTGTCATCAATATAGCTTCACCTATGCTGTTATGTTTGTTGTTGATCATTAAACTCAGTTTAATTGAATGTTGACGAATGGGCCATTTAACAAGTAAAAAGCAACACTTGAAGGAACGATTGCTGTACCTATAAACAATGAAAAGATAATTCAATTTAGATATTTTGCCATGAATATTCCCCAAGTTCCACTGCCGTTCTTCAAGCCTGTAACTAAAGCCAAACGAATCTTACCTCCACCTCAATTAGAGGAGTAAGCTTTCCTCCTATAAGTGAAAACTAATATATACATAGAAAATATGACCCAGCGGTTGATGTAAAAGAGCCTCACGCACTAGATCATGTCTTTCTGCCTGAACCAATCGTCATTAGCAAGCAATTTGTAATCAGTGTCTAATTTGAATGCCTAGCTATCTTTAGAGATGTTGTGCGATTAACCTAAGCTAAGTCTACTTTCTAAAATGTTTGTTTGTTTGTTTGTGATCTTGTTTTGCTTCGATATTTCAATCTAGCCATACATATACATATACACAATATATACATATACAACTAATCTAAATCGAAATTAATCTGCTATATTACAAGTGAAAGGAAATAACTAAGGAAATAAATACTTACAAAGCTAAATACTAAAAGCAATTTGGATTTGAATGGATAGAATTTACAGGGTATGATTATATTTACAAGCGTTGCATTTACAAGAAGGACCATCCCATTGTTTTATCATACGTTTGAAGCTGTTGAGATTGTCAGCTGATTTTATTTCATTTGGCAAACAGTTCCAGATCTGAGGTCCAAAGGCTTTAAGACTCTTGGAACCGAACGTCATTTGATTTGGTCGAAAATGATTTAAATTGTTCGGATTCCGTGAAGGATGCTTTGAAGTTCTTGAACTAAAATACTTTGCATAAAAGATGGATTTAAATTTTTGATTGTCTTGAATATTTCGATACAGAGGGTTCTCTGACGAGCAACTTGCATTGTGCACTTCCTTGACCTAATAAGAAGATCATCGTAGGAACTTTTATGATCGTTGTACAAAAATCTTAGCGCGCGTTCCTGTATCCTTTCAATTTTTTGAAGCGATTTTGAAGACGAAATGCCCTCAAGCCTATGTTGATCTCTCAGTTTTTCGTCTAGAACCTGGTTTTCCATATGATTGTAACAGTCGGCGACCTACTGCGACACATCGACGACGTGTCCCCGATTAATCGACGACATATGGAAGCGATCACTGTCACGATCATATGGAAACCAGGCTTTAAACTCATCTCAATCCCTTTGAAGCGTCCCCGTACTGACCCCGTCTGATCGGCGACGTCGAAGACATCACTCAGAAAATGTTTCCATTCAACACAACTGTCCCTGATGTCTTTCCGAGCCTGCCTCGGCGACACGTCGCCGAATGTTTCGATCATGGAATGTCACGATCATAGAATGTCACGATCATATCGAAACCAGACTTAAAGTTGAATTACCAAAGAAGCTGTGTTAAAACTTTAAATAATCCCCTCTCTCTATAAAGCCGCCTTCCCACTTATATCAATTTCCAGAAATCATCAAACATTTTCCATTCATTTAGGTAATCAATCTGCATGTTGCTTTGATATGCTTCGGGATAAAACTGTGTCAGACTTATGTATTTGACTGGTGAAATCGTATGCAGAATCTGCAAAATACGGGTAAAAGAACTGAAGAGCTATCATATATATCCTCGTCATTTGATTTGTGAATAAACACCCTTTATAACAAGCTCTCCTCTCTTTTCAGCCCCCCTCCCCTCTGGAGTGCCCGAAATTGAATAAGCTCATGCTTGGGGCTTCATAGAGCTATCGCAGTATTCCCATTTGTTACGTCTATCAATTTTGCAAAACCTGGACTGGAAGAAGGTAGCATTACTTTACATTGAATGTGAAAATGTAGGATGAGAAATGCTAGAACCCTTTTCTTTGAAAACTTTCTTGAACTTACCTTTTCTTTGGAACGTGCAAGCATGTTTAAGTCAATGTTATAATTAGTTTTTTGCCGTTTATGTCAACTATATCAACCACCGTTTAAGTCTCCTGTGTATGTCAACTATATCTCCTGGCATTGTCAAAGATAACATGGAATGTCGATAAAATGAAATTGAAAATGATTTTCGTCGCTTGCCTCATCCTCCACTTCTTAATCAAAATGCGCTTTCCAACGAATTGTCTAAAACTTGCGTTATTTTGGCATCGCTGGAAAACAGTAGAAGTGCAGTTTTTGAAGCAACCACTTATTTGGTCTGTTCTCTGCCATAATTCAGCAACCACTTGTCAGATTGACTCAAAGAAGGTCTCAAACTCTAAGTTGAAGCCTGACCGATGGAAATGTATGAAAGTCGAGATAATTTAATCGACAACTCCTCCACAGAAGCCATGCAAACAGGGCACAGTGATTTTGGGACACCTTGTATTACCATAGCTGTCATGATCGTCAGATGAAGAAGCCTTTAGCAATGCCTTTCCGTTTAAAGCAATATCAAAGTCCGTAGAAGACAAGAATTGTCTGATATGAAGGTGAAGGTGAAGTTGCACTTTATAACGATCGTTCGCAAGATCGCCAAGCCTTTTATCAAAGCAGGGATTCAAAGCATGTGTCAATATCTTTTGACTTTAAGAAGCCAGTTGTGATCAAGCCTTCAAAGTCTTTTGGGACACCCGGTTTATTGAAGGTCAGGGTGCAAACTGCCAGGCCAGCTACCCGCTTTGATAGCCTAATTCTGTTTTTCGTCTAGATTTTGTCGATGCAGCCAGAGAAGTGTTTGATCTTCAACTAGATGATCGCACAAGGACCCTGAATGCTAGCTCATTACAATTTGCAATGAGAGATATCGAAGCAATGGAGCGAACGGACATCTCTAGGGTAAGCGTGCACACTTAATTTACTAAAAGTGGCCGTAGAACTGATCTCGAGCCCTGTATTATGTGGATATTAACCAGTTTTGTGTTGGACAAGAAAATATAAAGCCCGAGTGAATTATATTACCTGTCAGCTTCTAGTTTTGACTTATATCCTTTAGTGAAACGTATTTTGTTACTTTTATGTCACTGAATTTGTCTTAAATCTCACAGGCATAAAGCAGTTACTGTGGTAACGAAAATGCGTCCTTAAATTGTATAATACAAGGCTATAGGAAAACTGCGGGAAATGTGCGATCAACCAGTGGGAATGATGGAATTCTTGTATTGCCTCGTTTTTGAGACTGCCGTATGGTAATAATGTTTCATATTGTGCACTCACTTTTCCTTTATTCACACATTGTCATTTCATTCTTGTAGCAACAACAGACGCAACCTCCTCAGCGAATGCCTGCAATGAGCCTAGATGACAGCACCGCACGATTAACGATGAATAATATCGAAGCCATAGAAAAAGATGAAGCACTGAGGGTAGGTTGTAATGAGTGTGGCGCCATTCATATCTTCCCTCTGATTTGTATCATTCTCACTTTACCAGTCAACGTAACAGTCGTGCTTACAAGATATGCAAATCATCCCCTTTCCATGAAATCAGTCTGCAATTTGCAAAAAGTCGATTATTTTAAGCAAACTGGTACTTATGAGTTGTAACTGATCTGATGAAGAAGACAATTTTTGTAGACTAAGATATTCCCCGGCAGCAGGTAGTTTAGTAAAATCATTCTTCAAATTGAACGGAGATACATCTAAAATGAATTTTATAGAAGCAGACAGCTTCTTATATTGGCGTTATCTGAAAACTATATAACTAAATATCATTTCATAGCATATAGATAGATGATTTGCTATCTCTATTGTTTACAGCAATATCATAAGATTCAAAACAGCATTATAAGAACAGCAGCCAAGCTCACTTCGATCCCACGAGTAATACCGGGTGAGTCAGAAAAAACGCCCGGCGTTTGAAATGCTACTGCTCCCTCAGCAACGATGTTTTGCAGTATTTGATTAGATAGCTAACAATTATTGTTCAATTATTTTTACAAATTTTCCTAGCTAAAATCGGTCACTCCGTTCAGATTCTGTAGGCGATTTTCTAAAATGAGTCCCTTTGAGAAACCTTAAAAAACGTGCTAAAATTACAAGCAAAAGCCCCCAATGTGTTTACCTCACAGCGATGACTTTCAGCACGCTTTAGCACGTGCTTTCGTTTTGACGGGTTGAAAAGTCTTCCCCCTAGTGTGAATAACTTATTCAGGGGGATTCCATTGTCCTATGGGGACAAAATATATGAGCACATCTAAAAGTCATAATTGCTAGGAAGGAGAACTAAGGGCAATTTTGCTTGCTGTTTTCACTCGTTTTTGCAGGTTTTCGAAAGGAGCTTTCTGCAGAAAATCTCCAATTTGGACGGGAAGGGATGACCGATGACAGTTTTCAACATCATTGCTTTGATATTGAGGGATTAGGAATTTTTCAAACGCCGGGCGTTTTTATTGACTCACCCGGTAGCATTTTAATTTATAGATCCAATTTCTCCCTAGGTCCACTTTACACTTATCTACTATATTTCTGTCTCAATTAATTCTTAGACCACTCATTTGTTGCGCTGATTCTCGGTAGACTACCGGGTGAGTCCGTAAAAACACCCGCCTTTTGAAAAAATTCTGCTCCCTAAATATCAAAGCAATGATATTGTAAACTGGCTCATTTTATCCCCGACATGTCAAATTAGCCTAAGTAATTTACCTGGCTTTGATCGGTCATTCCTTCCCGTCGAAATAGGAGATTTTCTGCCGAAAGCTCTTGTGAAAACCTGTAACAACGAGTGAAAACCCCAAGCAAGATTTCCCTTTGTTCTCCTTCCTAGAAATAATTACTCATGGATGTCCTGATGTATTTTGTTCTCATGGGAGAACGGAATCCCCCTGAAAAAGTAATTCAGAAAAGGGGGAAGACTTTCCAACCCGTCTAAAGGAAAGCACATGGTAAAGTGTGCGGAAAGTCATCGCTGTGCGTAATTTTGGCATGTTTTTGAAGGTTTCTCAAGTGGGTTCATTTTAGAAGATCGCTTACAGAATCTGAACGGAGTAACCGATTTTAGTCAGAAAAATTTCTAAAAATAATTGAACATGTTAGCTATTCAGTCAGGTATTGCAAAGTATAATTACTTATATTTTTAGGGAGCAGTAGCTTTCAAGCACCCGGCGCTTTTTTTCTCACCCGGTACACCAAACAATCACATCACGTCTCTATTATGCTTTCCCGGTACATATTTTCACACAGCTTCTTGATTATAGCTGAATTATTCTACCATAAAAGTAGGTAGTCAATTTTTTTACAATAAAACCAGTCATTACTGTAAACACTTCATTAAGTAAACTGTTTAATATTTAAGATTATTTTGTTATGTGAATATGTAAAAAATTGTATTTTGACAATACTATCCAGGTATCCGCCCGCATGAATTCAAATGCTTGTTCAGTAGCAATTTACTTTTATGACAGCTTCTAAGGCTGATATGATAAAAATATTTGGCTTCATAACAGTTCCAGCTGACTTTATGCGTTTTTCAGCTGTTCATTCATATGTATTGACAAGCTTCTTCTTTCGAAATTCGTATCCGCGAGGCAGGGTTCAGCCCATCTTTGCTCTTCTGGAAAAAGTTCAAATTTTCTTTATTTGTGGTTTATAATGCTAAGATAAGTACTTAGTTTATCGGACTGTATGGTGTCATAAAATCGAGCCCATCGTTGCTAGCCTTTACCTTAGTCTTTTGAAAGACTATGGTTTTGCATACAAAACCTACTGGTTGTCGTTTTCAACTATCTATTGCTTCCGTTTTTACTGTAGTTCCTTTGCTCCAAACATCCAGTGATTTATCTTTGCTGATGGCAGGGGACTTGAAACATCTATCTATCTATACATCTACGATGTCTATAGATTGACACTTAGATTTCTTGGTCCGATGAGATTGCTCCATTGGTAGAACATCTGCTTATATAGTGGAATGTTCTGAGTTCAAATCTCAGTCTCATGTCAATTTTTCTATCTTCCTCCATTCATCAATATTTTAGTTTAAAAATCTACCCATAAAGATGTCATTTTTCAGTTTTACATAAGGTAAAATCTGGAATGGAAGCGTCCTTTACGCAAATGCCGAGGGTGTATTTTTCCGTGATTAAACAGTACTTTGGATTATGCTTTAGTATCTCCTGGAAGCTCTTCACCTTTGCTCTTTCAGCCTTGCGAAACATTGCGAATATGATTTGACATCATGTACGTATTTTGGCTTTTTTCTGGCATATTCAAGCGTAGCTAGGACTTCAAACTGAGCAATGTCCTCTTTGTTTGGCTCGTCAATCACCCTTCCAACTAATTTCCGCGTCTAGCCATACCAAAGCATACGAGATTGTGGCATCTATCAAACTTGAAAGCCTTGATGTATCCAAATATTTGAAACCAATGTTCTCCAAATTTACGTACATTCTTGAATCTTTCAATTGCCCTTCCTACCCATTTTCCATCTAGCCTTACCAAGACATGTGAGCCTGTGGCATTTATTAATCTTCCAACCTTTTTGAATTTCTAAAATCTGTGAAATAAATTTTCTCATTCATCTTAAGTGTTTTCTTGAATTTCTTTAATTCCCCTTTCTACTGATTGCCCATCTAACCATATCGACACATATGATCCTGTGGTATATATTGAAGTGAATAACCTGAGTTAAAAGATGAGATCGCATAAGTTTATAAATATCCTATTGTATTTGATAATCCAGCTCGTGGCGAAAGAAAGCAGAGCCAACGAAAACAATGGAGGGATTAGGTGTTTCTTTGTCCTATTTATAGACAAGCGCTATATATCTCAGGTCATTCACTTTAAGCCTTGAAATTTTTCATTATCAAAATGTGTGAGGTAGAGATATTTTGATCTTAGGTACTTTCCTGAAGTTCTTTGATTATCCTTCTCGCTAATTGCCCGCTAATAGAACATTGCACTACAATCACTTCTATCAAAAATTGTGAGATATAGATATCTTCATCTTAGGTACTTTCTTTAATTGTTTCAATTACCCTTCCCGCTAATTGCCCATCCAGCCGTATTAAAGCATGTGAGCCTTCAGCATCGATTAAACTTTTAAAGCCTTTGATTGTCCAAATCTATGAGATACACATTTCCCTTAATCTAAGATACTGTACTAAGTTTCTTTAATTACCCTTCCCGCTGCATACCCGCCAGGCAATACCACAGCATGTGAGCCTCTAGCATCTATTAAACTTTAAAGCTTTTCATTATGTGAAGTTGTGAGATGAATTGACTGCAACTTGTTCAAACACGGGTTGCCGTATTCATTCAATTTCCACTATGAATCATTTGCAAGTAGTTTGCTTAATTTTTACTTGTTCTAGTGGATTTTCACTGTACGTAAACACTTCCGAAATTTACAAGTCAAGGAGGTGTGATAGTGTTGTTTTAAGAGCTGGATGTTAGGGAGAACTGTACTGAAGGTGCTGTATTTCGAAATATATTATTCCTCTTTAATCAGCACATTGTGTGTGTTTATTTTGAACTGGGAAAGAGTCAGTGCTGTCTTTTGGTATTGTTTTGATACGTCAAGCAACTGCTTGATTAAAGTTGTGAACAGAATTTAGTATCGGACAGAAGCAACGTTCAGTAAGTATCTTAGTTTTGCTATATTCAGTAGCTTGATATTCTAAACTTGGATCTTCGTTCTTTTGCCTGGGCTGTAGCAGTATTCATAACAAATGTACTTTGTTCTTGCCACCAAGATCTGAATGAAAAGATGAAATGTGGAAATATCTGTCTTGAAAATTGATTTCATTCCTTATCTTTGCTAACTTGTTCAGATGTTTTCTCCTTTGGCTACCTTTAACAAATATGTGTTCTAAAAGATTACTTGGCCAAGAGCTTGCAATATTCCTGTGAAACAAGAGTTTGCTATGGGTCCTGTTGACCGTCTTATCTTTGGCAAAATTTATATAATCAACAACACTGTGAAGCCCAAAGACAGTAGAATTTGAAACGATCAGAAGGAGGATTAAGAGCCAATGGGAGAATGGACAGAAACGGAGAATTGTCAACGATTTACCAAGATCCGAAAGTCCGTTTTACATATATTCCATTAAAAATTTGCAATACATGATTACTTACTATACCTACGCCTAACGCTTCCCTACTACAGAGACGATACCCCAAGGAGCAAAACATTTTGTCTACCCAGGTGTCATAACATAAAAAAGAGATAACAAAAAGACACACAGAGCCTACAAGTTAAGGATTCTTGCAACCAAAGGATTGCTTGCGGGTGAAGATTTGAGAAGTTTGGAACCATGAAAGGTTGTGTAAAAAAGCATCTATTATTTGGTTGCAAGCTTCCTAGGTTGTTTCATGAATTTCATTGATTATTGTCCCATGGGAGGGGGACAGTCATTATTTGTATTGGGTACTGGACGTGCCCCTGATCAGGATATGCTTTTTCAGAATTTTTGGGTTTCCTCTTAAGCAGGGTATACTTGAAATGTTTTTGGCCAAGTGAAGATATAGATTTTTGGTTCTTTTGCAAAGAAGCACAAATATTCATACTGACATTGCAAAATAGGATGAGAGGTTAATGTGTGTACACAATGCTATTACCAAATGGTATTAGCCAAATGGCACAGAAATTCAAAGGACAACATCAAAATTCGGAATTTACGTGGAAAGTTGGCCTGAATGAACTCCAAGAGTGTAAAATAGGCGAGCGGTAGTGATCTCGTCACGTCAAGAAACGTTGTTGAAAAAAAAATATGGTGTAAAATGTTTGGCCACGACTGTATCAGAAAGCAATGCTTGATAACATTATTTTACCATTTGATTGTTGAAGCATTGATCAAATTGAGCAAATCACTTACAGGTTTTATATAAGAGCCAATGGAAGTTAGTTTTCAGAATTCCACATTGAGATCAAGATAATGCATGGTTGAATGATGAATGAATTGTCAAAATTTGATAAAATCATCAGTATGGCAACGGAGTTGTGATTTTTGAAATCCGTTTACAGTTAAAGCGAAAGAAGTGCACCATGCGAATTCGAAGATTACTTGAAAATAGATTTTCATCATTGGATGGTTATTCAAACGTATTGTTTTATAGTTTGCCTACGTGCTATTCAAATGTTGCTTTCGTTGGGCGGACCATAGTGGATTACAATAGGACTTCTTTGCCGTAGAAACCTCAATTAATAAGATTATTATAGGATTTTGTCATGCAAAGAAAACAAAAAAATTCGATGAAGATGCTTTTCTTTTTAATAAATATTGAAAGCATATGTAGTACGCTTCTTCTGCTTTCACTGTAGAGGCCGTGTGAGTGGCCGAGTGGCTTATACAGTCTTCGTCAGGTGACTGAAGTTGGGCTCGGCCGAGTGAGGTCAAATTCTGGATAGATGACTTCGGAGGCTTGACCTCACAACTCACCTCGTCGTCTTTCAGAAGGAACGTTAAACTAGTGGGTCCTCTGGATGTGACATGCACAGTTGGCCTAAATTAGCTTTCTTTCAGAGCTAGAAATCCTGACAAGCCCACTCAAAACAAATTGAAAACAAACAAAAAATGTAAAACAACAACTGTAAATAGTTTTGCATTATGACGTAACAAAGAGTAAATAGATATTTCTGATTCACCTGTTATTATCAAGAAGAAGGATTTTTGGAGTGAACTGTGAAGGAAGGAAAATCAAAATATTGACTGGGATTGAAACATTCTTAACATGCCCTCCCGCATTTGTGTACCCAAAAGGTCTGAACAATAAAGTAGATGACTTTCGATGATTTTCAGACAAATATTGAAGAACAGACAATGGATGCTGTCACCCGTTGATTGATTGATATAATCATTCATTGATTTCGTTTGATTTCTCTCAACAAAGATGGCTGGTGCTTTCAATTGAATGGATTTGTGGTTTTGATCGTTATGTGGTTGTTTCAATATTGTTAGCTTTATGTACAAAATAGGGTGCCCTGTTTCATTGAGAATACACTGTAAATGCTATAATAAGCCCCCTCTTTATCAAGCCTTCCATGCTAACAGCGAACGCCAGTTGTTACCAAAAAGGTTCCATTTATTTAGCTAAGCAAATCTGCATTGAAGTTTTTATATGCTGTAGGATCAAAATGTGTTGAATTTCTGCATTTGACTCGTAAAATTGACTTTTCTTCCCGCCCTATCAATTGAATTGGTAGCTTGTGTCCCTAGCAAAGATCTTATATAACGTAGGATTCAGCCCTTCGTATAAAATGGCAATATAAGAGTTCTGTTTGCAAATGGCAACTTCCTCGAGCAGCAGTTAATTTTCTGCCCACTAGGGCAAAAGTAAAAGAACACCATATCCTGCTATCCGAATAAAGCGGTGCCATTAACGCTTTTTTAATTTGCATTGACATTATTTCGAAAACCTTGGATGTACAATGTTTAATCAATCTCTCTTTTCAGGCATCGAAAAGAAACGCGGAGCGTCTTGCTGAGATGCAAGGTGCAAATCGACGAATTCAAGACGATCTCGCTCGCGTATCTCGAGAAAGAGATGATGCATTACGAGAACTGCAGTATTTACGTCGACAGTTAAACGAGAAAAATCAATCGAGTTCTGATATTGAAGATCAGCTAAATCGATCCAGACAGGTGAGTTTGATTTACCTCAGTGCAGAAAATTGACGATGCATTAAAATTTATTTCTGTTTTCAGAACTGGCGCTTATTCGTGAACATGTTTGCACTACTGTACCGGCACAAGCTTGGATCTGTAGCAAAAGTGTAACGGAACAGCCTTCCGCCTGTAATCACGGACTGTAAGAAATCCAGAATTTGGAAAAATTTATGTATCGACTTGTTTTCCTGCTACGTCTTCTACGAAGGAGCTTAAAAAAGGAGCCATTTTAATCCCCGTGCGTGGCGGCAGATTGACATGACTTCAAGTGCCCTGGAGAAATTATGCTACTCAGCACGTTTGATTGGCATGATTTTTCCAGGGCTCTGAAGGTCATGTCAATCTGCCGCCAGACGCGGAGATGAAAATGGCGCCTTCGTGGCAGAGGTACAAACAGTAGGAAAACAAGTCGAGATACCACGAACGAAAATATAAATTAGGATAGGAATATCTCGATGTATAATCTGTAAATCTTTTTCCAAAGTCTGCGTTTCCTACAACCCGTGCTTTAATGTTCCAGTGAATCTGTAACTGTTTAGTTCCTTCTGTTCGTAGAAAGGTCTTGCTGTAGATCAGTGTATACTCTCTTGAACTGTAACAAGTTTTTAGCTGATCAAAACTATACGGGTGATGTGTAAGGCCCCGTTCACACTGCTCCGGTTTTTACAAACACGGAGAGAGAAACCTCCATTTTGTTAAAGTGTTGAAACTGATAAGCACAAAACCGCCACAAGCAAGGAGCTTTTCGAAAACACTGTCAAAAGTAAATGTGCACAAGAAAGAGGTTTTTGAAAGCATACTTTATCAATGTCTGATCAATGTCAAAGCAAAAAAACCGAAGGTTTTTGAAAACGTTCAAGCATTCAAGAATGAGTTTCACTTAACCGAAACAATGTAAACGCACAAAAAGGGCATCTATGGCTCCGTATTTGTGATCATGTGGATCATTGTGAATGGACAAAAGCAGAAGTTTTCTCTCCGTTTTTGTACAAACACGGAGCTCTGTGAACGGCTAGCTTCGAAGCACGAAAACGTATCATAACAAAAGCGGAGCAGTGTTAACGGAGCCTAAATGTGTTAGAAGTCGGATGAATTACGGTAAGTAAATAAATTCCCAGCAACTTCAATTCCCTTTTTGTGCTATATGCCGTATGATTGATTTTTTTGTGCAGTATGCTTCAAAACCGGGTAGCCCTAAGCAGAGTTAAATTTGCTACTTTAGAATCCAATCACAAGATATTTGTACTTGCGAAAAAAATTGATCTTGGATCCCGTTGCCAAAAAATTAAATTTGAAGATCGGCCCTATAATAATAATAATAATAATAATAATAATAATAATAATAATAACAATAATCTATATTTATACAGGATAAAACTTGGTCAGCTTGCTCAGAAGCTGCTATCAGTCAAGGTCCTGTTAAAATTAAAAGTTAAAGAAAATTAATAGATATCAAATTACAAGATAAAGTTTAAAAATATCCATGGAATACATATTTAAAAGTTAAATTCACAGTCAAGTTGATCGCATTGTCTCTTGAAATTTATTATAGACTGTTCTTGTTTCAACGCATCAGGTAGTTTGTTGTATAATTTTGATCCCTGAAACAGGAATGATTTCCGACCAGCTTCTGTGCGAACTTTTGGAAGCAAAAGGTTTTTGTTATTCCCACGGGTTTCCTTATGATGTAGAATTTTCTTGAAATAGTCTTTGAACAACCGAGGTGCCAGTCCATTTTGGCATTTAAAAACTTCAACTAGGCATCTCCTATTTTTCGCATGATTGACAGTTGGCAATATCACTCTTTGGCTATTTCCATTGATTATAGCTAAGACTCGAATCCGGATTCTTTCAAACTGCAATTTGTGTCTATTTGACATACCAAGCATGACATTGCTGCAGTACAACATCTGTGGCAAAATCATGACCTTGTAGATTGTTTCTGCTACCCATGGGCTGATATTATGTCGTATACGGCCGAGCAATTTTGTTCTTGACAAGACTTTCTTGTAGGTCTTTTCGAGATGCGCTTTCATTGTCAAATTTTTGTCCATGGTAACACCTAGATATTCGTACATCTCTGATTCGCTGATCATCTTTTCGTTCAACGAAATGCTTACTTTCTCGGACTTGGCGAGTTTCTGGTGTGTTCCGAATAATACAAACTCTGTTTTTGTTTTCTTCAAGTTAAGAACGAGATTGTTATTTGTGAACCATGTTGCGACGTTGTTAAATTCAGTGTTCAACAAATCTTCGATCCTTTTGCTGTCTTTGTCGGATGTAAATATAACAGTATCATCTGCATAGAGCAAGATCCTACACTCTTTAACTTGTTCAGTGATATCATTTATCACTATCGTAAACAGCAATGGACCCAAAATAGATCCTTGTGGAACTCCACATCTGATTGACTGTCTTTCGGAGCATATACCTTGAAAGATTACAAACTGTTGCCTGTTGAAAAGATAGCTTTCAAACCACGTATAATCAAATTTTTAGTGATTGTTCAAAAAAAGGTACTTTTTGAGGCATCCTGTATTACGTAACATACCCGGGGGATACTTGATTAGGGAAGTGACGGGAGTGTGTGGCAAATTTCTCCACACCCTGTACCCTATGGCATAAGAAATACCCCAAAAGTATACCCTGTCGCATAAAAATTTTGCCAAAAGTACACATTATCAATTGTTTCAAGAGAACTCTAAAATATCCTTCCATATGATACACTGTCGCATAATTTTCTCGTCAGTTGTAGTATGTCGCATAATTTTCATCAGAAAAGGACACCCTGTCACATAATTTTACCGTAAAAGAACACCCTGTTGAGCAGCACATTCCGTCTAGTCAAGTATGGGAGTACCCCCGTCCCCCCTCGGGGTTACATACCACTTTAAGCCATTCTGTTGTCCAGTTTTGCCTAAAGGATTAGAAAATCAGTTTCTTCCTCTTGAAGTGTTTGATATCTTTTGCTTATATCATTTGCTCATATCGTTTATATCTTACGCTTTCATGGGTTTGTTTGTTTTCTTGTTTTAGGAAGTTGCCAACGCGTACCGCGAAGTAGGAGAACTAAGAACCAGAACTCACTTAGTTAGCACTGCATTACAAGAAGCGAAGCAAAGGGAGCAGAAATACGAAGAAGTAAGGACAAAGCAGATGAAAATTTTGTAACAATAGGATTTTGGTTTGTTTACGTTTTGAACGACAGCCAATCGACGAGCTCCGTTTTCAGTCACGTGATCAGCAACATCGTGTGTTGAGAGTCATAGCTGTGGGGAAAACTGTACTAAACTTCCCCACTCAACTTTTGGTCGCTGTGAAAATATACTTTTTAAGAACCGTTAGAAATTTCAAATCTGTGCAGTCAGATAGCTTCCTAACCACGGCTGCTTGCCCTCTGGTCTGCTACGCCTGGCTTTTGCGAAATAATTTCTTGAAGGTTCTGCATTTCACAGACCTCTCGCTTTTCATTTAGAAAGCTTAGATCCAGCGCACGAAGTGAATATTTGCATTTAAGAAAGACAAAATAGCACTCCAAACGGCTAAAATCAGTTCCAGACTTGGAATTAATGCTCCAATGGATCTAATTTTGATGCATCCAGAAGAAGTGTTGCTGTAGATAAATAAATTAAATAAATACTGTAAATAAATTAATGATGATGATGATGATGATGATGATGTAACTTATCCTAAATGGCTGTCAATTGGCCTTTCAACAAAATTTGAATAACAAGAAAAATCAGCATGTAGGGGCTTCTCTTGTTAGTGGTTTGGTGGGAGTTTTTGTCGATTCCCTGGAAAAGTTGAATGATAAATTTCGCCAGTATGATTTTGACACTGAGAACGTGTATCATGATTACTTTCTGTGTGACAGTGTTGCTTAATCGAATCGGAGAAAATTGTGATGAAGGAAAATGCGAATCTTCCTTATCAAGACTAGTAGTATGGCTGTTAATTACAGGAACCATTAAGGCAACGAATAGTATCAAAAGATCAATTGAACGTGAAAATTAGGACTAAACTCTGACACGGTACAACAGTATGGTTTCAACTGGTAAAATAATTTTCTTTACAGTATTTTGAACAGAGTATTGAAATAACGATAGAAGAATTGTTTAGCCCGATGTTATTTTTTCTACAACTTAATCATAGCCTGGTTTGATATTTATCGGATTGGTCGAATGTGTTGATACTTTGTTAATGCGTAATTTTTAACTAACTGCAATGTCTTTTTAATCGGAATGTGATGATCATCGTATTTCGTGTCCTTTTTTAGTGAAGCCCTGATTTCCTGCCAACACTCCAAATTCCGTGATAGATAACGAAGCTTTCGGTGATCGTAGTATTGAGAGAAAATGTCATTGATATCGCTTTATTTTTTTAGACAATTGACCAACTCAAGAACGAGGTAGAATCTGGGCAGTCGAAGAACAATAACGTTGGTCCTAAACAGGTATGATTCACTGATAGTTCAATTCCCGCTCTGGTATCTTTTCTCTCTTCAGATCTTATGTGACAGTAATCTATGACAGCTATCAAACGGTAATATTAAGCAAATACAGTATTTCACTTGTTTTACGAAGTTCAACTTTTTTCTCGAACCTTGCATTGTTCTTATGTTTTTCTAACTACCGGGTGTCACAGAAAAACGCAACAGATTTGAATAATTCTAATGGAAGCTGTTTCATACTTGTTAGCAAACAATTATTTTTATTGAAATCTACAATTATTGGAATAAATTTTGATATATTTTCAAGTATTTTTAATGACTTGGCTGTAGAGTTAAAAATTAGCAAAGTTCAAAATTGCTTCCAGGTCGAAACCAGAGCTGCTGCTTTAGCAATAGTTGATTAAATAGACAAATTATGAACAAAGTACTGTCTTGACAATTACCGAAGATTGCTGACAAGTGCTCAAACACAAAAGTTAGTTGAACATTGAACAGATACTTGTATATAGATTTCAGTCATGGCGAAGTTGCATTTTCTAAAATAATTAGGCCATTCTTACAGTTATGCTTTCAATCGGAAATGAGTACTGAGAGCTCCCTCGAAACTAGATAACTCACAAATCATCAAGGGATCTCTTTTGACACAGTTTCTTGATCAAATTATGTACTTGTCTGTAATCCTGTAAAGTTGCAGATAATGCCACGCTTATAATTTTGCATTAGCTTTACACAAGCGGTGGGAGGTCTGGTTTTGCCATGACAGCAAAATTTTGAGTTTGTTGATTTATAACTTTGCAACCAGGTCACCTAAAATTCTGAAAAATATCTCAAACTTCAACCCAATTATTGTAAATTTCGAGAAAAATAATTATTGAATTTTTAGTTTAAAACAGTTTGTATTAGAATTTTTTAAATCTGTTGCGTTTTTTTGGGACACCCGGTACTTCATTCATATTTCAAGAAATCTCCATGGTAAAATTATGGGAATGGATTAATGCAATGGCTTTTAATTTGCAGAAAGAATTCAATGATCTGCAAAAGAGAATGGTTGTATTAGGATGTCAACTAAGAAAGACAGAAGTCAGTAAAAGAACTTACGAAGTTGCTGTTGAAAAATTGACCAAATTTGCTGAGGTATGATTGAGTGTTTTCAGTTTCTTGAAAATCGAAACGTAGAATACTGGGTGGGAGAAACTTGCACCCTTTTTATATAAATTTTACAAAACAAGTTACTATCTACTATACAAATTAGTGCTATGCAACTGCACAACACTACAGGGACACGAGACCACGAGGAAGCAAAATAGAATGACTACCCCATAGCTATCAACGTTTGGCAGTAAAAGACAAGACGCTACCAGGATCAGACGCTGCACACGAAAGGAAACGAAAAGATAATTACTTGTCAATTAAACACTATACGCTGATTTGATATAAGGTACATACATAGGACGTTTGTGGTAAAGGCTGCAGAGAGGAAATTCTAAATATCGAACTTATGCATCATATGAAACATTATGCAAAATATGAGCGATTTTCTTCAACTGTTTATTATTATTATTATTATTATTATTATTATTATTATTATTATTATTATTATTATTATTATTATTATTATTATTATTATTATTATTATTATTATTATTATTATTATTATTATTATTATTATTATTATTATTATTATTATTATTATTATTATTATTATTATTATTATGTTCTTTTTATCACAGAAAAAAGTTCCTGGTAAGTTCGTCCCGAAAGCAAGCTAGAACAACTAGCCTCAGGTTTCGAGAACCTTTCTCAATGTTCTTGCAGTTCCTAACAATGCCGTTTTCTGTATCACTTCAGTCCTGATCTTGATTCCTATCTTCTCAATGTATTGCTCTGCTTCTTTTGTGACACATCCCAATGCACCAACTACAACTGGAATGACAGTTACTTTTCGAAGGCACCATAATCTTGCAATTTCTCTTTTTAGATCTTGATACTTTTCAATTTTCTCTTGTTCCTTCTGTTTTATCCTTGTATCTCCTGGTACAGCTATGCCAATGATTAAGCACTCTTTTTCTGGTTTTAGCACGACAACAATGTCTGGTCGCCTATGCTCAATTTCGTAATCTGTGTTTATGTTAAAGTTCCACAGTACCTTAATGCTTTCATTTTCAGTAACGCCTTCTGGCTTATGATTGTACCACTGTTCAGCCCTGGGTAGGTCATACTTCTTGCATAATTATTATTATTATTATTATTATTATTATTATTATTATTATTATTATTATTATTATTATTATTATTATTATTATTATTATTATTATTATTCATTGTTCACTCGGCGGTGATGTTGACTGCCGGTTGACTTCTGGATAGCAGGCCAAATCCCTTGGCTTTAGGTATCCAGTACTTTTCTTACTATCTTTGCAGTTCCTAACAGGCAAGCTTTCTGTAAAAGTTCTGTGCTGCATTCTATTTCAATCTTCTTCAACCAGTTTTCAAAGTTCTTTCCAATCGTACCCAGAGCTCCAATGATTATTGGTACAATCTTAACTTCTCTTACATTCCAGAGCCTCTTAATCTCTCTCTTCAAGTCTTGATAGACCTCAATTTTTTCCTTTTCTTTTCTTTCGATCCTGGTATCGAAGGGACAGGATATGTCAATCAGCAAACACGATCGATCCTTTTTATTTTCAAAAACAATGTCTGGTCGGTTATGCTCCAGTCGATGATCTGTCTGTATGGGAAAATCCCACAATAACCTAATGTCTTCTGTCACAATAACATTCTCTACTTTATGGTTGTACCATCTATCTCCATAATCTAAACCTAGTTTTTGACATAACTTCCAGTGGACAATTTGAGCTACTTTGTCATGTCTCCAGCCTTTATATTGTACTTGCGCTAGCTGTTGACATTCAGATACTATGTGCGCTATCGTTTCATCTGCTTTTCCACATAGTCTACATTCTTTTGATACATTTTCTTTGTAAATGATGTTCTTTACAGAATTCGTTCCCACTGCTTGCTCTTGCGCTGCAAATATAGTGCTCTCTGTTTCTTTCTTTAATCCTGCATGTTTCAACCAATTCCAGTTCTTATCCTTATCCATTAAATCTTTTGTAGCAGCAGCTGTTTGCCCATGCAGCGGTTTATCCATCCACCCGTTCTTATGCTGTTCTTTATTCTGCCGTTTCCATACTTTGGGATCTTTGATTTCATTTGATCTCAGTATTCCTTCCTTTTCAATTGATCTCATTATTTCGTGGGCGTTGTTCATCACATACCATCCAAGACTGTTCTCCTCACTTCGTACAGTCTCTTCAGCTCCAATCAAGCCCCTCCCTCCTTCCTGCCTTGTTAAATACAGTCTGTTCACATTGCTTTTAGGGTGGAACGCTCCATACATGGTCAGTTTCTTTCTTGTTTTTCTATCAAGTTCTTGCAGTTCGTTCTTGGTCCAATTTATCAACCCTGCACCGTACCTCAGCAATGACACAGCCCACGTATTTATTGCAATGATTATATTCTTTCCATTCAGTCTTGATTTAAGAATCTTTTTCAACCTTCGTAGGTATTCTTTTTGTACAAGCTCTTTCATAGTTTGATTCATAATCTCATCTATCTCTAGTATGCCAAGATACTTATATCCTTCTTCGTCGACACTTTTAATTGATTCACCGTTTGGTAGCTGTATACCATCGCTGTTGACAACTTTTCCTCTTTTCATTACGACCACTCCGCACTTCTGGACTCCAAACATCATACCTATGTCCTCACTAAAAACATTCACCGTTCTTACCAGTGAATCGATCTCATTTTCATCCTTTGCAAACAACTTCAAATCGTCCATGAAAAGGAGGTGATTTATTTTCGTTTTTCCCCTTTCAAGTTGATATCCAGCCTTACACTTTCGGAGTATCATCGACATTGGCAAAAGACAAATCACAAAGAGTAGCGGGGAAAGGCAGTCACCCTGGAAGATTCCTCTCTGAATGCTTACTTCACCTAATTCACCTATTATTATTATTATTATTATTATTATTATTATTATTATTATTATTATTATTATTATTATTATTATTATTATTATTATTATTATTATTATTATTATTATTATTATTATTATTATTATTATTATTATTATTATTTCACATTTACCACAGCTTTTGATGTTAAAACTGGTTATGTAAAGTTCTTCATCAGGGGCAAGCACTTAAGATAAAGACTTGTCCTTCTTTCTTCTTCAAACTTCGTAATCATAAAACTTTTCGTAAGATCCCAGCAGTTCCTAGCAGTGCTGATTTTTGCCATATCATAAAGTCATTCCTTATGCCCAGTGTCTCAGCAAATGAATGTAGTCTCTTTGGGATTGACCCAAGGGCCCCGATGACTATTGGTATAACGAACGTCTTCTTGTTCAGCATCCGTGAAAGCTCTACCTTTAACTCAGAATATTTACTTATTTTCTCAAACTCCTTTTTATCTATGTTATAATCCGCTGGTACTGCAATGTCAATAATGAAGCATTCATTAGTTTCTTTGTTGATCAAGAGAATATCAGGCCTCCTGTGCTCAATAACTCTGTCCGTTTGCATATCAAAGTCCCACAGGATCTTAACTTTCTCGCTTTCCAAAACTTTTTCAATTCTGTGTTGGTGCCACTTATCGCTGACATCGAAACCAAACTTTTTGCATAGATTCCAATGCACATTGCTGCAAATTTTATCATGGCGGCGTTTGTACTCATTCTGAGCAAGCATCTTGCAAGAGCTGATGATGTGGCTCACATTTTCCTCTTTTTCCCCACATAGGCGGCACAGCGAAGATTCACTGCAAGCATATATGTGTTTTTTTATGGAATTTGTGTTTAAGGCTTGCTCCTGGGCTGCCATTAGCAAACTCTCTGTCTCCCTTTTTAAATCTCCATTTTTCAGCCAAGCCCACGAGTCTTCTGTTTTTAGATCTCTGGTTTCTCTCTCAAATTGACCATGCAGTGGCATTCCTATCAGTGCGTCCAGTTTCTCTTTCTGAATCCTTGAGCTATACTCATTTTTCCCCTCTATGTCATCAGGCTGTAATGGTACCTCATTTGCCACAAAGCTTAAAATTTCCTTTATTATTATTATTATTATTATTATTATTATTATTATTATTATTATTATTATTATTATTATTATTATTATTATTATTATTATTATTATTATTATTATTATTATTATTATTATTATTATTATTATTATTATTATTATTATTATTATTGAACTATCTTTGTCACAAGCGTTCATGTGAATACAACAGGATATAATTTCTAAGTAAAGGTAACTACTACAACAAAAAAAGAACAGCAGTTGCTATGCACGGCTATGCACCCTCTTAGCCTGCATGCAGACTGTACCCAAGGAAAAGGTCTAGCCTGTGCAATGCCGCCCGCTTTTATATACTGCGTGCCTCAGCATTCATTTGATAACAAATAAATCTTATTGTTGTAACTGCTAATGGCGTCGGTTTCCCGTGAAACGAGGAAGCAGTCGGGTTTGAAAACGGCTATCATGAACCTCAGGTTGTGCTTTGTTCTCTTCGCAAGCTTCATTGACGACACGATAATCTGGATTTTAATGTACCACACTGCAAACAATACGCAGATGCTAAGGAGGAAGGGCCATTCAAACTGCTATGAAATGAAATTTGGACGCATACAACACACGATGTTGAGCGGCGTTGCGCAGACTATACGTTTCCTCAGGTATTGCCTTCAAATAGGCTAGCACTCTTTGAAATGAATCAAATAGACCGTAGCCTGCGTGCAGACTCAACTGGTTTCTTTTCAGAGAGGTTTTTCCTCTAGTAGAGTCTGCGAATCAGTGACACAAAGCAAGTCTGCTGACATCAGCATAGACATATTTTGCTTAAATTGGTGTTTGCATAAACAAACGTAGCTAAACGAAGCGTGTCGTGTGGGGTGTTTCGATTACCTTTCCTTTTAATCCTACTTTTAGCCGTCCCATTTAATCCAATTCAATAAGAATAATCACAAGAATTGCTTGAAGATATTTATCGATCATTTAAACTATAATAGTGAACAATAAAAATCTTTTTCCACCAATGAGGTTTGGTTCCTCGATTCTGGGAACTGCACGTGACGATGGACATGCTTTGTGTTGCTGATGCACAGACTCTACTGGAGAAGGAAGCTCACCTCTCTTCACGAAGTCAGTAGAGGCTGCATGCAAGCTATGCGTGGCAGGCTCGATAGGATGGAGATTCGAATTACCAACTCAATGATTGGAAGTCAAGCGTGCTACCCTTGAGCCATCCCCACAACTGTTGCGGATACCTATATCTGAACGAAATGTTTATTCAATACTGCCACCTTGATCCACGTTCGAGGGTACTACTTTAACTGTGAGGGTAGTGAGCTACCTCTCTGGTGGAGCAAACAAGTGCAACGAGCTATACTGGAGACGTAGCTCATTTCCTCGCGGCCAAGGTAGTAAACTTGGTATGCAATTAAAGTTGTTGTATTGACTAAACATTCCATTCAAAATAGAGATTTCCCCAATGCTCCATGATCATGGATCCTTTTGCCTCAATCAGTCGTGACAAGTCTGACTTTATTCACGTATTCTGAATCCAACCTTGCAATTTTTAAGACTGCTTCATTCTGATCTTATCTCTTTTGTTTGTTCTTGCCATATCCTTCTTGTAAAAGAAAGTCTATTTCTTTACTAGCGTGTTCATGATGCTGCAGATAATGCGGAGAAGACTTCAAACCCAGGGTACGATATAACTATGTTCTATTCGTTCTGTCATTCTGTCCCTTTGTGTTATGCTGCATTCACACTGACGCAATTAAACCAGCTTTATTTAAACTAGTTTAAATTTCAACCAATTGAATGACTGGATTTGTTGGATTGACCAATCAGAAGGCCCTATTCGAAAATTTGGTTTCGTTGAAGCTGGTTTAACTTGCAGTGTGAAAAGGGCATCAGAAACCCTCAATTATTTTCAAGATGAGGTCATGATTTTCTGATCTGTATTCTTGAATTCCCGTTAAACTTGGTATTCTGTTCAAGGAGAAAGCAGACATACTGTACAACGTGTTTTCTCGTATCCGTTCAATTTTTATCTGATTTTCGTATTTCAACCAGCCAGTTTAATAAGTCATAAATCATTTCGAAAATGGAAAGGATGATACAGTCTCAGGATTACTAGGCCAAATCATTTCCAAATTGTAGGAAATTCACCATGAGATTGCCAAGGATCATGGAAGCTCGACAGAGCAGAAATTGCGCACGCATGCGCAAAACCCGTAACTTTGAGCCCTCTTAGCTCCCTGCAACAGATCCCAAATTAGGCAACACTTGATATTTTCTTCCTACGACCTAAAACTCTTGATTTATCATTTCAAAAAGCTTACCGGTCCAAACACTTCCTTATCTCAGATTGCGAAATGACGTCATTTTAAGCAGTTTCTGCTCTATCGGGGACCTCAGGTTAGATTTCCTTGGAGCTGAAATGGGTGACTGCGTTTTGGTCCACCTAGTCTCCCGATGTTTCTAGCCCGGGGAGTGGTGCTTATCTTGATCTGGTCTGTTTTGACTGAGTTAGGCATTTGGGGTACCCGCTTTACAAAATGTTGTTAGGTTGTGGGGGGTTGGACGTATTCATCTACCTTAATGGTAATTAAAGCATTACCCCTAAGCAGAAGCGCCTATTAGGTTTTCATACATCTTTTTGTGATTAATTTGTTGTTATTTTTCAAATATTTTGTAGCTTAAGGTGATAGGAAAGAAATGATATGTTCTGTGGTTCTATAAGTGTCGAGATGATTGTGATCAAATTTGTTACCTTCTTTTAGGACACCTGACACTATATTAGACTTAAACGGTACTGAAATTTCTTAATATTATGGCTCTTCTTAATAAGTCAGACTAGCGATGCTGCTTTAAGAGTCGATTTGAGACTTAGCTTTTTAACCCAGACGGAAGTTTTCAATGTGCTATTTAAAACCTACTAAGAAATTAAAAGAAACGTTTTGTCAACCTTAGATATCTTTACATCATTGCCAAAAGGAAAAGAAAATAATCAAAAAGAAAATTTACCACAGGCTTAACAATTGGATTTTGGCAGTCATCCAAACAGGAGTACTCTTCACTGGGACACCCTGTACTTCCATTGTCAAAGAAGACGGCAAAATCATACTTCACATGATGTTTATCTATGGCTTTGTTTCATTGGTACCAATTCTGCAAACGGTAGACTTGCAAGACTCGGAATTTGTGTTTGATTAACTCCCCAATTCTGAAAACGGCCGGTTCGGCAGATTTGGCAGGCCTGCTGAACCTTCTGCTCCAAAAGGCAGAGGGTTTGGCAAACTTTGGACAGATTCTCATTTTCACTTGCGAAACTCAGAAAACGAGGCGAATTTACTTGTCCTGCTATAGTGACTGAGTTGGTTCAATCTTTGTTGCCAAGCACCAGACTCATTTTCGTGTTTTTCAACTGGAAACCTCGTTTTCGTCAGGATGAATCTGAAACCTACCGTCTTTAAGAAGTTTGCGTTTGATTGGGAAACGAGTTTCCTTCTGTGGGAAGTCTACCGTTTTCAGAATTAGGTAGGTTTGGAAATACCATTCAAACACACCCTTTATTTCTTCACTTTTAGGAGCAGGCGAAATTCAGTAAGCAGAAGCAGATCACCAATCAATGGAAGTCTAGCTCAAGAGGCACGTGACACAGTGAAGGCTGTTAAATTGCTTTTAGAAGAAGAACGTAAGTACACTTTGTATTCTCAAACAATCAAGTGGTCTAAATTCTAACTCGCAGACTCTGCTTGCCTAACATTAAGAGTCATTGCCCCACAGAGCTCTTCATGGGCTTACTGCAGTTTTAAACAGTCTGTAAATCAATTTGGCCTTAAGTTGGCTTATTAGCATGGGTTCCAAATCTTTAAAAAGATAGATGCGAAATTCAGTGACCTATTTCAATGAACTGAATGGGTCCAGAGAAACTTTAACTATTTTGATATAATTCCGCCGTTGGACTTTTCGAAAATCTTCAATATTTTCAAAATTAAAGTGTTTTCTTCTTTTTCTAGAATGCAAGAAAACTATTCAAAAAACTCAAAACGACCGTTATTGCTAAACTTTTTATCCATCATGAAATAACTTCCAAGGAAACCATAGTATATGGATGCCTGGAATATGATAGCAGTTCAAATCTGTCACTTTAGTTGTTTACGATTTTTTGTGGTTTACGAAATTTATTGACTTCACGGCGTCAGATGAACTGACATAAAAGATACGCGGTAATTTCGAAAAATATTGAAAATGTCTGAAATGTTCAGCGGTAGAATTTTGGATTGGTTGCTAAAGTTTCTTTTAAGCCATCCAGTTAGAGGGAATATGTTGTCGAATTTTACACCCACCTTTTTTTGCCGATTTGAAGATTTGGAACTTGTGCGACTGCAGTGTGGAATCCACTCAAGCCAAAATGGAAAATTGCAACATAAATGGAAAAGACCCAAGGCAGTTCTATGAAGTAGTACAGCGATAATTGAATCAGTTAATTGCAAGATTGTTAAATTTCACAGGTAAAACTTGGGAACTGCTGAACTTTCTTAGGACAATTGGGTGTGGCTCTGGTTTTCGTTGTTTTTCATTATTTTTCTTTTTCGTAGTGTGAAGTGCAGCTTGAGGCCATGTTAGACTTATGACGATGAGTCCCTTGTTTCCCTGTGCTCTTTGGCTTGATGATTGCGCTTCAGTCAACAAAGACTCATAATATTACTCTCAAAAACCTGACCCTATTTAGGCCCAAACTTTGCCATTCCTACAGTACCAATCAGACTGCGAGATTTTTGAGTTACTATTGTTAAGGTGAAAATGTGATAGAATGTTCGATTCGATCGAAGAATTGATAACACTCCCACGGGATTGAGATTCGAAGCCGTGATTCTATCATAATTCCATTGATGACTAAAGAAAATAGGGCCAGGTTTTTCATTGTTTCATTATGAGTCCCTCTTAAGCAAGGTTTACCGCAGGGATGCAAGGGACTCACCGTCATAGGTCCAGGACCATGTCGAGAGGAGCAGCCTTCTTTTAGCTGTTGGGTTGCCGCTTCTCCAAAGCGGCGGCGGGTGGTCCCGTGGCCGGGGGCGGCTTTAATCGGCAGGGTCTTGTGTTGTACTTTATGGTAGCAGATAACCATTAAAATCTCATAGATTGTTAAAAAGCTATTCCTTCTGATAAAAGATTTTCTCTTGATATGGTTATCTGCTACCTTAATGTAGTGTAGTGTCTATTGATGTAATGTGGTGTATTGTTATGGTTACGTTGTTGTAAATGAAGTTTTTTTGGTTAAATTCATTGTAAGAGCCATTCAATGTGGGGACTAGATGACCTTACGTCTTTTCCCACCATGATTGGTTCAGACTATTGTATTGTAGTTGTTTTTGTATTAGATATAAAAAAAATATTTTTCTTTTTGTACATTCGAAATAATTTTACTTAACACAGCGAAGAAAATGCTTCGAGAGTTAGTAGCTATGAAGCTCGATCTATGAACCAGTTCTAATGAGCCACTCTTGAGAATTGCCACAAATCCTCGATATAGTTGTTTTCTGTATCAGAAACAATTGGCATCCTTTCGTTGCCAATTCTAAAAGCTATTCATCATTCATTTGATTTCTTTTCTGTCCATTGCAGCTCTTCCATTTGGTTGGGAAGAAGTTTACGCTCCTGATGGTGTTAGATATTATATAAAGTAAGTTGATGATTTTCAATCAGCTGCGACTCTTTTAGTAACTGCATGGTTATATCCTATAAAAGGATCTAATGCTGTTTTTTATCAAATAGCTTCCCCGATGCTTGGCCGGCCTAACAATTACATCATTTGGTTCAATCTGTCCACCCTGTTGTAAGCCTTTTACCAGATCTGTGCTGCATCTGCCATTTATCTTGCCAAACCACTCTCTAAAATCTCCTTTCTGCTCGTCGACATTGTCTGTCGAATGATGGAAGGCTATGTTTGTCCTTCCAATGGAAAACATGTGCTAAAGCACAGGCATATCGTTGCTGAAGGCAGAAATCGTAGGAGAATTAGATGACGATTGTAGGCCACAGTTGTCGGTTTTTGAGGGGTGTTTCTTTCTGGAAAATGCCTCTTATTTTCGAAAGAAAGTGGTCAGTTTAAGCAAGGGACATTCCTAGAATCAATCTAACGTATCACCATTACAGCGAGGTGAAAACAAACACTGTTGTTGTGGTATTCAGTAGACTGTTGCGTTTCAAACGCTGTGCTTTTATTAGCAAGCTGTGAATCTAGTAAAGGTTAGACAAGAAATACGGAAATTGGGATGACCTCTTCGATATTGTTTATGAAATCTATTAGATGTTTGTTCTTGCATAGCCTATAAATCAAAATTGAGAGTGTCTTCAGGACAAATAAGAATCAGCTGGTCTGTGCTGTTTTTGAAACTGGTTTCTGCTACAGATACGTTGCATATTCTTAGTCATACCCTTATCACTTTCTGTTATAAGATTATTCTTGCGAAAATTTCCGACCTTGTTATTCAACTCTTATTCTGCAATAGGGGTAAAACAAGGTAAAACACTCTTTCCCTCCTTGAGATATTTTGTTTGTATGTTCCTTGTTTGATTGTTTGTCTTGTTAAATCA
Source organism: Aurelia sp. 4 Dawson et al 2005 (assembly GCA_964019985.1). NCBI lineage: Eukaryota > Metazoa > Cnidaria > Scyphozoa > Semaeostomeae > Ulmaridae > Aurelia > Aurelia sp. 4 Dawson et al 2005. Next base: position 5,450,775 of record OZ026492.1, on the reverse strand, counting down.
ACAGTCACGTGACACAGACAACATCATGGTTACATCCAGTATCTGGTGTGCAATATCAAGCAACACTACCAAATGGAAATGCCGCTCCGCCACTCGATCAGAAGTTTTAGTACGTGTCTTATGTTTCGTTCAGTTCCTTCTCTGATCACCCCCCCCCCCCAGGCAGCACAGGTGTCAACAAAAATTGCATGTACAAATGCCCAGGGACTGTCCAAATTTTATTGGCAAATAACTGGAGGACAGGCACTTTGCGGGGTGAGTGGCCGAGCGGCTTATATAGTCTTCGTCAGGTGACTGAAGTTAAGCTTGGTCGAGTGAGGTCAGACTCCGGTTGGGTGACCTCGGAGGCCTGACCTCACAACTCACCTCGTCGTCCTTCGGAAGGGACGTTAAACTAGGGATCCCATGCCTGGTTGCGGCATGCACAGTGGGCCTAAATTAGCTTTCAGTCGCTAGAGATTCTGACAAGCCCACTCAAAACAAATTAAAAACAAACAAACAAACAAACTGAAGAAGTTGACATTCCCAGTTACCTTATGAGCAAAGGCTCGTAGCATTATCAAATACCTCGGGGACCTGGGGAAAATCGACAGTCAAATTTCCAGGGGCCGGGAACACTTTATGTTCAAATATCTGGGGGTGTTCCTGGGGGATGGTCAAGGTAAGAATTGAACGAGACATTAGAAGGGTATGGAATCAGTTCGATGGTTCAGGCAAAAATATGCTGTACAGACATCTCAAGAACCAACTTTTAATGGTTTTATTATAGATTTTGTACGAATGTTGTATCTAGATCGTGTGAAATATCACATGGGATGCATCAATGAATGTATCACCTCCTACGTTTAGTTGCTAGAACGGTTAGAAATGTGTCTTTGGTGTCACGATTAATGTACTGTACGCTCTCTTGATCCTTCACCGTTCGTTAAATATTTGTTAGGAATCATCCCACAGAGATCTTTTCTGGCAAATGGATGTCACCATGATCAGCAAACCAGTCCCCCCCCCCCCTGAGGATAGAGTTTGGCGTATTACATCAAGTAGATGAAGAGCGTGACAATGAACTAACAATTCGTAGAGAGGTAAACAGCTGACGAATTTGCATTAACATTGATGGTGTGTAATTCTACTACACGAGGAAACCCCGTCAAAAGCAAAGTTGCATCAAAGCTCCTTACAGTTTGCCTTGTCTCTCCACTCTTAGGATGTATTGAGTGGTAATTCCAAACAAACCAATTCTGAAAACGGTAGACTTCCGCAGAAATAGAAACATATTTCCCAATCAAACAAAAAATTCTTCCAAACGGTAGGTTTCAGATCCATCCTGGCGAAAACGAGGTTTCCTGCTGAAAAACACGAAGACGAGTTTGGTGCTTGGTAGCAAATTTGCACTGACTCCATTACTGTAGCAAGGCAGGCGACCAAAGTCGCCTCGTTTTCAGAGCTTCCAAGCGAAAATTAGAATCTCTCCAAAGTCTGCCAAACCTTTTGCCTGTTGGAGCAGAAGGTTCAGCAGGCCTTCCAAACCTGCCAAACCTGCCGTTTTTGAAATTTTTAGGAGTCAGTCCAACACCAATTCCGAGTCTACCAAGTTTACCGTTTTCAGAATTGGAACCAATCAAACACATCCTTAGCTTGTGGACAAACTTTACGGTGGACTTGCCCCTAGTCTATTTCGTCAAAACATATTACAATTGACGACAAACCTAGGGGCAACTCTAGTTTCACAGCTGATAAGGACGGTTCACAGTCTTCTCCAATCTACGTTAAGGTCTGACCCTTTTCATCTTTACCACCAGAGTTTTCATCTATTTCCGATTTTCATCCCATCTGTTTTTTTCTCATCTTACTACCTGTTCATCTCAGCAAGTTCCGTTGCAATAAGATATTATTCTCTTTCCTTCGTCATGTAAAGAATAGATGGCTTCGTGTTTCTGACCACATTTCAAAGCACCCAGTGCGCAGTTTCTCTCATTTCATTGCTGTTAAAATCCTTGTAATTCTTCTACTTTGCATTGGCAATTGTCACAACTTCAAAGCTGCCTAGATCCTGGAAACGAGTGTCCTTTTACCAAATCTGGATCCTAAAATCTTTATCACGCTGGTTTTGTAGCATTTTATCTAGACACAGGATGCTGCTGTACGGTACAAAATATACTTTTCTTTTTCTGTGAGACAGGTATAAGTAGCCTTTGAAGATTAATTTAGTTGCAGGCATTCTTAAAGAGTAGAAATAGGTATTTTCTGTAAATGCAATGGCACGTCAACTGCGTCTATTTCATAAAGATATCTTATTGCTAAAATACTTGTACTGTATGTATTTATACTTACTAACTGTATGCACGCAAATAGAAATGCAAGCACCGTAGCTTCTTCCTAACCAACTGAGTTGAAAATATTATTGAAAGTGGAGCTGAAAAAGGTCTTATATAGTTTTTTCAAAAGATTGATTTCTGCTGAATCTGTGATTGCATGCAAGGTAACTTGTATATTTATAGTAGTAATGTTTCTTAGAGTTCAGCAAAGAGTACCAACCATTCGTAAAATTGCAGAAACAGTCCCATATCATATGAATGTATTTCGAGAATATTGATTGTGGCCACCAAATAAGCAAAATTGTCTTTGTACTTGTGGTTAACTTGAAAAACGATAGGAATTTTCATTGCAAAGTAACTTTATTCCAACGAACCATTTTTTAACAGAAATGTCAAAACAATGAAAAGACCTCAGCTAAAAGATGCATTGGATGTGAAATGCAATTTGATATCTCTGCAGAGAATTAAAGACAACACTTGGAAACGTATTTACAGATGTAAAATTACAAAGTTCTCGCTAAAGGCTAATTTCCAGTTAGTGGGATTTTCCGAACGTCCGGAAATTCTATTGTTTGCGGAAGAAATTGTCGCTCTGAAATTGAATAGATAGTTACGGCTGAGCAACTTTTTATTGCCTAAAATTCTGCCCGCTCGGAAAATGCCGCTGACAGGTAATTGGCCTTAACGTAGCAAAAAAGGCTTATAGCTTATTGATACACCTTTTCAACTAAGCGACCTCGTTTTGAAATTTTTCAAAATTTCTTTAGCTTGCGTCATATGAAATTTCAGACCCCATATTCACATTCAGCACCCTAATTTTAGTCTAATTTCAAATTTTCATGATCTTAGTGCTAACGAATTTAATTTTACGAGGATAACTAATTTGAAACTTTATAAGGGATTTGACCGTGAATAATGACTGAAGGTGTAAAGTTTCACCCCGGACGATTTTGACAGTCAAATCCCTTATACATTCTGAAAGTTATTATTGCCATAAAATCGAAATCACATACTCTAGGAATATGAAAATTTGGAATTAAAATAAACTTGGGGTGCTGAATCAAAATCCATGGTCAGAAATTTAGTATCGAGAAATTTTCAAAAATTTCCAAAACGAGGCCGTTAGTTGAGAAGGTGTATTATGAGATTTGATATTCAAAACCATAGATGCAGGAGATGAAGAGAGCACAGCGCACTGTGTCCTTTCAGAATATTCGAATGGACTCTATTTTAACGTCAAAAAAAGTGTTCTCTTCTCAACCGTGTTTAGTTTGCATCTCCCACTCGTTCTAAAAACTTGATAAATAACCCTGGTTTTTACGGTGGCCCACAAGTGTCAAGGCAAAACTCTTTTCCTCAAGGCAAAACTTTCTTTCTCAAGACAAAACTTCCTTTTCTTTCTAAGACCAAACTTTCTTTCTCACGGCAAAACTTTCTTTCTCAAGGCAAAACTTTCTTTCTAAGACCAAACTTTCTTTCTCAAGACAAAACTTTCTTTCTCAAGACAAAACTTTCTTTCTCAAGGCAAAACTTTTTCTCCGAGACGAAACTTTTTCAGGCGGGAACCAAAAAGGAACCAATTCAATGTTAAGTAAGAGCTGTCATCATGGCTGTTGTTAAAATGACCCAAGATACCCAAGTTATCATTAGTTTATCTGACACACGCAATAGATACATGGCATGAGTCCCACAGCAGATCGTAGTAGACGTCCTCGGATATTCGAGTTAATCTTGTAACGTGATGGTAGAACAGTCAGGCGGACAGGGTTCGATCCAAGGAAGCCTCGCCACTTGAGTGCCATGATGGATGGGTCGCGAGCTTGACTAGATGATTTGCACCTTTGAGATCCTTATATTGAGATATCTACCTATACTATTTTTGTACAGAAGCCAAATACGTATGGCTATTACGCACAGGAATTGTAGATTGTCATAGTAGATTGTAGATTGACACAGTCAGGATCAAGAGGATCAATTTCTCTGATAGTGAAGGTGAAGTCGATGATGCACTTTTCAACAACAAGCACAAGGATCTTAGAAATAGAGATGATCTAATCTCGTCCGTGATCCATCTATCATGACGGTCAAGCGGCAAGGCTATCAGCGGTCAAGGAACCCTGTCCGCCTGACTGTTCTGGCATCAAGTCATAAGATTACCAGAACACCCGAGGATGTCTGCTACGGTCTTCTGTGGGACTCATGCCATCCATCCTTAGCGTGTGCCAGATAGAATAATGATAACTTTGGGTACTTTGGGCGCTTTTAACAACAGCCATGATGGCAGCTCTTGCTTAACATTGAATTGGTCCCGTTTTGTCTCCCTTCTGAAAGAGTTTTGTCTTGAGAAGGAAAGTTTTACCTTGAGAAAGAAGTTTTGTCTTGAGAAAGAAAGTTTTGCCCGGAGAAAGAAAGTTTTACCTCGGGGAAGAAAGTTTTGCCTTGAGAAAGAAAGTTTTGTTTTGAGAAAGAAAGTTTTGCCTTGGGAAAGAAAGTTTTATCTTGGGAAAGAAAGTCTTGTCTTGGGAAAGAAAGTTTTGTCTTGAGAAGGAATGCTTTGCCTTGAGAAAGAAAGTTTTGCCTTGAGAAAAAAGTTTTGTCTTGAGAAAGAAAGTTTTGCCTGGAGAAAGAAAGTTTTGCCTCGGGGAAGAAGGTTTTGCCTTGACACTTGTGGGCCACCGTAGGTTTTTGAGTTCCGTCAAGTGAAAACTACTCCCTATGTCTATGTATAATCTACTTTTTACTGGATTGCAAAAAGATCAATTATGCGGCGGGTAACATAAATCTGTTCACATCGCATTGACCTTACTTAGTTATAGATTTTATAAAGAATTTTATTTTTATCATCAGAGTAGTTGATTCATTTTGATCAGTACATCAGTTGACCTCTGGTTGTTCTATGTTTAACCTCTAGCATTAGATATAGCGTATCTGAATGTGCAGAACCAAGGTATTGCTAATGGACTAATGATAATGCTGCTACCTTTGAATCTGATAGTTGACAATGAATATTTGTTTCAAAATACCCGATAGAAAATCACACTTGTTTTAAAAAGTTGAGGTCTTGCTGATTATTCGATTTACGATTTGAAACATTGGGGTTACGGTGTTGCGAGTTACGAATTATTTTCCTTGGAATCAAAGTCTTCTTTAGGGCTATGGTTAGGTTTCTTTGTGTGGTTAAAACGAACGAAACAGGCAAAACTTTCTTTTTCAAGACAAAACTTTTTTCTCAATGCAAAACTTTCTTTCTCAAGGCAAAACTTTCTTTCTTAAGGCAAAACTTTCTTTCTCAAGACAAAACTTTTTTCTCAAGACAAAACTTTCTTTTCTGAGGCAAAACTTTCTTTCTCACGGCAAAACTTTCTTTCTCACGGCAAAACTTTCTTTCTCAAGACAAGACTTTTTTCTCAAGACAAAACTTTCTTTTCCGAGGCAAAACTTTCTTTCTCAAGGCAAACTTTCTTTCTCAAGACAAAACTTCTTTCTCAAGGCAAAACTTTCTTTCTCAAAGGCAAAACTTTCTTTCTCAAGGCAAAACTTTCCTTCTTAAGGGAAAAAGTTTTTCCCCGAGACAAAACTCTCTCAGGAGGGAACCAAAAAGAAATCTATTCAATGTCAAATAAGAGTTATTATCATGGTTGTTGTTAAAAGGACCCAAGATACTCAAATTTGTCATTAGTTTATCTGGCATACGCTATAGATGCATGGCATGAGTCCAACAGAAGATCGTAGCAGACATCCTCTGGTGTTCAGTTAACCTTGTCACGTGATGCTAGAGCAGTCAGGCGGACAGGGTTCGATCCAATGAAATGGATGGGTTGGGAGCTTAACTAGATCATCTACACCTTTAAGATCCTTATGCTTGGCGCTAACAACCGGAACTTCACCTTCAGGGTAAATCTTCGTGGCGTGAATCAAAGAAGCGCACATCGCCCTTGGAGGTCATATCAGGATTGCGAGCCAAACAGAACTTGGCGCTGATGGGCGTTACAAGCTTGAAAAGTTTGGCTGCCCGATCTATAGACACATCGAACGGTTAAGCAGTGAGATTTAATCAAGTCCGTGATCGATCCATGACGCTCTCTGGCATCAAGTCATAGGATTGCCAGAACACCCAAGGACGGCTGCTATGATCTTTTGTGGGACTCATGCCATACATCCTTAGCGTTTGCCAGATAGAATAATGATAACGTTGGGTACCTTGGGCGCTTTTAACAACAGCCATGATGGCAGTTAACATTGGTTCCTAGTTGGCTCCCTCCTGAAAGAGTTTTGTCTTGAGAAAGAAAGTTTTGCCTTGAGAAAGAAAGTTTTGCCCCGGGAAAGAAAGTTTTGTCCTGAGAAGGAAAGTTTTGCCTTGAGAAAAAAGTTTTGTCTTGAGAAAGAAAGTTTTGCCTTGAGAAAGAAAGTCTTGTCTTGGGAAAGAAAGTTTAGCCTTGAACAGGAAAATTTTGTCCTGAGAAAGAAAGTTTTGCTTTGAGAAAGAAAGTTTTGCCTTGGGAAAGAAAGTCTTGTCTTGGGAAAGAAAGCTTTGCCTTGAAAAGGAAAGCTTTGCCTTGAAAGAGAAATTTTTGCCTTGAGAAAGAAAGTTTTGTCTCGAGGAAAAGAGTCTTGCCTTGACACTTGTGGGCCACTGTACGAAATAGACCAAAAAGTCAGTTAATTCATTGCTTTGGCCTTTAAAGGTGCGTTGCTGATTTTGTCTGCCAATCGAGAACTGGTCTGGCACCCAGACGTAACGTGATGCCAGACCGTCGAGAAGGGAGGGTAGAGGGGGCAAAAGGTCCAGGGCCCGGGGCCCTGAAGGGACCCGTAAATATCTTGTGCCATAAAATTTTGTTATCATTATATATCTCTGCAGTGCATTTTTATGGCAATTTATCTGCTTTAAGAGGATATTTACAAGAACCGTCGACTTTGAGGACAGTTATCATGTCAGAAACCAAACCGTCGTATTGATATTTCTAGTTCATCGAAACTGCTTCTATGCCAGCGAGTAAGTCGTTGGTGTCGTAGGGTCGTTGAGTTTCCGTTCACATTTAGTCTTTTCGGCCTTTGAGTCGCTCGTTCCCTCTAGCACGAACTGGTGTGAACAAGGCATTACTAGCATAAAACGATGCCCTTGATTCAACAAAATTTTAGGCAATTTTTTAGAATAATTTGTAATAAAAGGGCGTTTCCCTCATTTTCTGGTAGACTTAAGGGCGTGGTCGCAAAACATTTCTTGGGGGCTGCGCCCCCAAACCCCCCAAGGCCCGTCCTCATAGATCACTCCAGGGTCCGAGCTGGCTGTCGACGGCCCTGCGTGATGCAACACAGCCGGGTGTTTTGGGTTGGAACACAGATCAGTGGTGGGTTGAAAGCATAAAGCAAAAAAGCATGGCGTTTTTCATCTGTAATCGAGGCTCCCACACTCCACACATAATGGTTTCGCATCAGAACGAGTTTGACATATAATGGTTTCTTTTCTCAGAATTTTCCTCTTTGCACGGACTTGAGCTGAAAGTAAAATACCATAAAACAGCATAAAGAATACACCAAAAATGGCATCAAGGGCATTCTCAGTACTGATATCGGCTAGCAGACTCTCTGGAACGAATGTTACTCGCCGTGCATTCATGTCAACTTTCCGAGGCGGGAAAGGACAGTCTATCAATTTGAGCCCATGGTTGCTTGGTTCGTTAACTGCAGTTGCAGCAGCCAGTGGAGCCACGTATTTTGCAAACAAATCTGAAGGGAATATTCTACAGACAGTCAGTGCTTCAGCCTATGTAAGTACGCTGTCCTGATTTTCTTCACAAAAATAACAAACAAGGAAAAGTGTGCTCTTCCATGCACAAACGGCGTCGTTCTGCATGTACCCAGGCAGAGGGCACTGAGCACATACGCATACCCCGGGGGGGGGCAGCCCGAGAAATTTTCAGGCAACCCAAAAATATCACTTCAGCTTCACTGCAACCCAAAAATATCAGCTCATTTTATACTCGGAAACCTGTACACATGAGCAGAAAATATCCCACATCGACAACAATGCACTTAGAAGTCACGATTGGCTCTAAGGGAACCCAGAAATATCATGAGATTTCAACAGTGTTTCAAAAAATATCATGAACATAGTTCTGGTTGTCTTTGGAACCAAAATTATCACTTTAGGCAACACTCTGACACAAAAATATTGGACTTACCTCCCTGTATGTATGTATGTTCATGTAATGAATGCCCCCCCCCCTCTCCTGTGGTTCTGCACTAGATTTGGCAAATTTTGATAAATATCTGCTGCTTTTCAAGAATTTATTTTGGTCCAGCAGTGGCTTAACATCTGAAATGGGGTTGCCCAAAGGTGGCTAGATACAACGCTAATCGACGCGTAAGACCTGAGGTGCACAGAAATGGTAGGCTCGATCTTGTGAAAGTTACTAAGCAAATTCTACCTGAATTCAAAAAGCTATGAAACTTTTGTAATTTGCAGTTATATTTTCCCCAAGTAATAGCAATTGTTTGGATATTATTTTGAATTCAGATTATGTTATGTACTTGTTTTAAGATCTGATAAAGTAACTTGGGAGCCCTTTTGAAAAAAAACTAAATGAGCTCTACGTTTCTGGCTATAGAAAGATATAAAAAACATAAAAAGAAGCTTTTGGCCAAAAAGTGGCTCAAAACTTTAAGAAAATGCCTACCAGCCTTGGACCCTAATTTCTTACAAAAGATACCTGAATACATCCCAGCCTGAAAGTTCTGTAGCATGTACAATATCTTGCAACCACAGGAATTTAAACAGTTGTTCATCTGTGCAATACAGTGTCAATAAACAAACACATGTTGCTTCAACCTCTTCATTACGCAAACTGTAAAATTTCTGTGGAAATAAAGTTAAGCAAAAATGACCCAGCACAGATAGGGTTAATTTCAAAACAATCCAAATGCAAAGTTTCTTTAGTTGCAAGATTAGATTACTGGTAAAGAACAGTGGCATGAGCTTCTAGTTGTTGGACTTTGGTTTTGTATTGTCCAAAGTTTCAAGTATGCTTTCCTTGCCGCATCAATTCAACTTTTTTCATAAGAAGAAAAAATATAGCTTTTTCTCCCAACTTTTGCAGATTTTTCCTCGTTAACGTGAATTCCACATCAAAGAGTTCATCCAAGTGTTGTTTAAACCCTGTGGACCCAACAAAATCTGGCATAACAGTAGAATTAAAAGGAAAAAATCAGGGAAGAAAGGCACACCATTTTCGTCAGAAGAGATGACTTTTGTGTTCACTTTGAATGTTAAGTAAAAACGTACAGTAGCCTGCCAACTGCCAAGTGGTCTGGAACACATAGAGCATTTGGCAAATGTATTGTGAACTGAACATCTATGAAACAAGGGCGATGATAATGATAATAAGCTATATGATGAAAATAATGTATCATCAAATAAGATAATGTAAGGGAACATGAGTCTCAAAGCCTTAATCTAGTTTTTATTTATGTGTTTTCTCATTTGAAGCTTGTTGGATGATTCGCTGGAACAGTGTCAGATGAAACCTTAAGTAAAGGAGTAACTCATGGCTGTTTCTCAGCCTGCGTCACAGTCATGACTCCTAGGATTCCTACAAGAAAGGATTACACTTACTTGTGTTTTTACAAGAAACAAAGGGCGTATTCTTTTGGGCATCTTCTGCAAACGGTAGAGTTGGTAGAAGATAAAATCCCATTCTTTTGGTACCCTTCTACCGAAAATGGTAGGCTTCGCAGACTTCAGATCACTTTTTATAAAAGCCCATTCTTTTGGTCATTTTGTTTTCGGTAGACTTCCGAGAGATTTTTGACGTATTCTTTTGGGCTCTTCTGAAAACGGCAGAGATCCGAGGCTTCGGAAACCTTGTGCTCCTGAAACTGGCAAACTTTTCAAAGATCGCTGAGAGCATTGTTTCGTGAATGAAAATTTTCAAAAACATTCGAAAAAACAATGACACTTCGCAGATTCTTTTCTCTTGGGATGGGATTGGCAAAACAAAAGTACATTGCATTGCAATGGCTTCAATTCGCTCGGTCGAACAACGACATTCGCATTCTCATCTTTTTCAGCGTTCCATTCCCATTCTTTTGGCATTTTTCTCTGCGAAGTCTGCCAACCCTACCGTTTTCAGAATTTGTATTCTTTTGGCATTTTTCTCTGCGAAATCTGCCAACTCTACCGTTTTCTCAATTCTTTTGGTAACTGAAATTTTTCTCTGCGAAGCCTACCGTTTTCAGAAGACTTCGCAGACTTCAGATGCCCAAAAGAATACGCCCAAAGATTCAGGGTTGGCAGGAAGTTTCTGACATTTTTAGGACACCTATGCAAATAGTTTCTTATAACAATTAATTAAACTATTAAAGGTTGCAATAGCTATCTCTTTATCTTTGGAAGTGTGAAAACATGACAACGTGGAAATTTCCTCAAAACACCTATGTATTGTGATCAGACAGAAAAATAAGAGATTAGAAGCCTTCTTAACCTATGGAGTCGGAGGTGGTAGAAGCCTTCTATCTTGGTCTGTGGAATGAATGCATATTTGTCTCATTTCGTTATTGTCTTGAGATGGGGCCAGGGAGATGGGCATTGATGTTTTGATGTACATGCCAACACAACTGAAGTGAATTCAAAACAGAGTGGCTTTGATACAGGGAGGGCAAAGACATGTTGTAATGTCAACAAAACCAGAAAGGCCTGTCATCTACATTGATTCCATACATAGTTTGTCTCCATTTTTCAAAATGCCACACTCACTAATAACTAAGTTATTGCTAGTTGTATGTTTATAATGCCGAGAGTGTAGCGTTGTAAATATTCATTGTAAGAAGGCTACTAAGTTTCTTTGTAAGATCTCAAAACCAGTAGGATAAGATGACCAGTAGGATAAGAAGAACCTGCCGTTTCTTGCAAGTAGTTTCTTTAAAAAAGCAGTGCATTAAAGGCTGATTTCCAGTCAGTGGAATTTCTCTGAACGGACGGAAATTCTTTTGTTTGCGAGAGAAAATGCCGTTCTGAAATTGAATATATAGTTAGAGCTGAGCAACTTTTTATTTTCTAAAATTCCACCCGCTCAGAAAATTCCGCTGACTGGAAATTGGCCTACTGTAAGGCAGGCAGATATCAGTGATTCCTTTTCGGAATGCAGCCTGCACCCCAGGGGGATGGGAAACATAATATGTGAAGGGTACGGATATGTGCCCGTATGGGTGGGTTTTTTGGTCAAAAGTCCTTTAGAGAAGGGTCCTTTCTTCGGCAGATTTTCCTTAAACATTGGTGAGTTTTCAAGATATTGGCAAAAAATTGTCAAAAGTGGGTAGTTGTCCGCCAAAATTCATCATAAAGTGGGTATGACGGTAACTGTCGGTAATTAGAAGAGGGCAGCTTTCTGAAAACCGGGCGGCAGTCTCAGTCTATCCACGGGGGGGGGGGGTTCTCAGCTAAATTTCGGGTAGGGGTGTGCCGCCCACGGTTTCAAAATGGGGCCGTTGGCTAGACCAACTTTTGTGAAAATGATACCCTTGGCTAGACTAATTTCTCAATCAAAAGTGCCCCGAATTGGCGTTTTCTTGACAAAACTTACCAAATTTTCTCATTCTCGGGACAAAAATTTTTTAAAAATTAGATTTTTTTCCAGAAATTACCAAATTTTTACAGTGCTTTGACCAAAATTGGCACGAAGCATACCCTTGCCTAGACTAAATTCGACTAAAATTGCCAAAAAGTATACCCTTGGCTAGACTAGAAGTCCGAAAAATTATACCCTTGTGGGCGGCACATCCCCAGGTACCTTTACTATGGAAGAACCCCCCCCCCGTGAGTCTATCTCAGTTTCGGTCTCAGTCTATCCGCAAGTCATGTACCCGCCCCCCGGGCCTGCACACATGAGGTTGCCAAACAATGTCCTCTGGTTTTATTGTGTGTCCCTGTAGAACATTGACCACGTGTGCAAAATTGCACGTGGTTGAGCAGAATTTGGAGACTGAGACCGAGCCTTGTTCTTTGAACTCAGATGTCTGAATTTTTTGATTCTCTTTGAAGCATCATCATCGTCGTGTTCACAGGTCCCTCCAAAGATGCCTGACGCAAAGCCATCCAAAACCGACCGTACTTTCATCATGATCAAGCCTGATGGCGTCCAAAGAGGGCTCATTGCTGATATCATCAAACGATTCGAGCAGCGAGGATACAAATTGGTTGCCATGAAATTTATGCAGGTAATGATCTGGGGACCTCATTTTGACTTTGATAGGCCTAACTAAAGCCCCACATACTGGGTCTATTCTTTGCCAGCACTGATCATTTTGTTGACCAACTAGCATATTACAGCATGGAAGGTGAATAGGAAATGACGTGAAGAACATTTTAGAGAAGCATAGTCAAGATCTAGACGAAGTAGAAAGTTATTTCGTATCGTTTTATGATACTTTTCAGCAGCAGATGGTTTCCCGCGAATCAAGTTACCTTTCTTAGTCAAGCCCTGCAATGTGGGTGTGACCTGCCAATGAAGCTCTGGCATGCTTCAGTAAAAAAAACATACCATCATTTTTTGTGCTTATTCAAGAAAGATATATTAGTAATGGCTACGGTCAGGGGTTTTCCATCAGGCTTGGAGGGGCTAGATTCAGTCTAGATTCCATTGAGTAACTTAGTGGAAAGTGGAAAATGAGATGGTATGGTTGGTAGCGGTCTTGAGAATTTAAGATAAGTATATGAAAAATCACCATATTGTCAGTAGAAAAGTTATTTTGCACAATTTTTCCTTGTTATTTTTTGTAGCAGATGGTTTTTGTGTAAACCACATTGCTTTTAATCCCATCCTTAATCCTCTTAATCCTGCTTTGTGGCCTGAACTGTGCATGAAGTCCTGGCATGCCCTGAAGAGCACAAGTTGTGCTACTGCTATGGCGTGTTTCAACACAGCTGTTACGACCAGGAAGTCAAGTCCATATAGGCCCGTTTTGCCACCTCATGCTTTACATTCTAATGTAACTTGCGTTCTGTATAAGATATGTCTAAAATATCTTAAAACATGTTCCGAAAATATAATCCAAAAACATATTCGGATTCAGCGTTAAATTCTCTACAACTCTCTTTAAAAAGGTTTACTTCTAACACAACACAGAAATTTAAAAACAAATTTTGCGTTGATCTTACCAGTTTTTGCGAAGTGTGACAACAAAATCTGCAAAGTGTTAACAGACCGCACTGCCTGCAGTCAACCAGAAAGAAAGTAAATGGATGACTAGTTGCATAATAATCATTCAGAAACTATAACAGAATGGTTTTCCATGAAAAAATTTTGAAAAATCTTCAAAATATTCATCAGAAAGGCCTACATTTGATAACTTCCCCTCCAATCTGGTTCCCTACAATAAACAACAAAGGCACTGTGTGTGGCCGCTGCAAGCGGTAGCCAAGTTAAGGAGTTTCTCAGTAGTTTGGCTCCAACGAGTCACTGAAAAGTTGCTGGGGATCTTGTCAGAGTGAGTTTAAGTTGAGAATTAAACATTAAATACAAAGATAATTGAATAAAGAACACACTTATCTATTGCTCCGCAAATTTTTTGTTCGTTTCGATTTATTTTGAGTGGGCTTGTCAGGATTTCTAGTTACTGAAAGCTAATTTAGGCCCACTGTGCATGCCGCATTCAGGCATGGGACCCCTAGTTTAACATCCCTTCCAAAGGACGATGAGGTGAGTTGAGAGGTCAAGCCTCTGAGGTCACCCATCCAGAGTTTGACCTCACTCGACCAAGCTTAACTTCAGTCACCTGGCGAAGCCACTCAGCCATTCACCCCATATTCCAAGAAGGCCGTTGGTCTCTACGCACATGTTGAACTTTTCAAAATGCTGGCAGCATATCTTATCAACTACGGATACAAAGGAGCCAATGATATTCAAGCAGCCTCGTTTTTAAACTAATTTATGCTGAAAAAATGAAATAATTATCTTACTTCATTTGGAATCCCCAACATAAAGTTTGAGAACCATATTCGGCCTACTCAAAAAAAGTATCGAAAGCACTACGCGGATTTGAATTTTTATTTTATTAAAGAAAGGAACGAAGAAAACTGCATTTAACAGGTAAATTAACTGATGTTTCATCTATTCAATGATACTAGTAAACTCCATTGATTTATCGATTTCTGAATGCTTGAAATTTATTTTCAAAAAAACTTGAAAATTTGCAAAATCAAGGGGTGCGGTCTGTTGTTGCAGAAATTTGGACTAACTTGACTTCCACGAAAACAATGTGGCATAACAGCTGTGTCATGCCAGGCTCATTGGAACAAAATTCAATTTTGGCTGTTTGGGTTGCTGAAACTTTGATGCAAGCAAAGTTAGCCAAAATAGGGGTGCAGGGCCAGGGGCTTGCCACCAGAAACATTTTTCATGACATTCATAAGTCCGCAATTTTTGGAAAATGTGCCATTTATAGAAGCAATGACTCAACTTCAGCAGATTATTGACATATACTCCCCCCAATGCTTCCTATGGGCCAGGACCAAATCTGTATGCTAGGACAAGCCATTCATCAGGAGCTATCATAGTTTTCATCCGGCTCAGAAGAGGTTTTTGCTGCAAGGTAAACATTAGATTGCAAACCATCATAAACTTAAAAGGCATTGTACAGGGAAATGTCAGTGTCTGTTTGAATGGAAAAGGTTTAAGCCTATTGTAGTTTCATATTAGGCAAATGGTTTTTTATGAATTTTGGATCAGTTCAGGCATAAAAGTTTTAAGAAATTAAATGTTGGTCTGGCTCACTCGATGTTGCTAAAGGCAACACTTCAATGCTAGCACCAGTGTGCTGTATTTGTTGTTTCATATGTATATACTGTTACTACCTTGAAATCACATGCCATATACAGTATATTTTTGTATCTTGTCAGGCAAGTGAAGAACACTTGAAGAAGCATTATGCTGATCTGAGTGAAAGACCATTTTTCCCAAGTCTTATCAAATATGTTGGCTCTGGCCCAGTAGTTGCTATGGTAAGCTCTTGTCACTTTTGCATGATTATGTTTACTAAATATATGATGCTGAAGTGTATTGTTTGTAATAATGTTAGATCTAGTTTTATTTGAAGGGTTCTCAAGTTGTTTAACAAGTTCTCAAAACAAGTATATATATATATATAATACCATAGACCATAATTTGCTTGCAAAACATTGTCAAACATTTGCTAGCATGGTACAGTGTCAACATCTGTTCCCATGACAAAAACTTTCAGCTGTAAATTACAAAGTTTTGTGATTCTTTCATCCAGATAGCATTGTTTCTTAACTTTTGACAAATTGAGCCTACCATTTCTAGAAGCTGCTTAAAGAAAAAAACTGTAATAATAGAATGCCAGAGATGAAGCACAGTCATTGAGTTACAGTAATAACTGGAAGTGATCGTTTTCCTTCAGAACTATATACAATTATATGTATAAAAGCTTTTTTGCATTGAAGACCCTAAGTATCTAAGTTTTCTCTGTTAAGACTACTATAATGTTTGAAATGAGTAGGTTTGAAGGTGGGACCTAAACTACAAAGAAGTGGGACCTCCAATTGGTGCTGTAAAAAGGTCAACTTCATCATAAAGGAGAAGAATTTTCTGTATCATCCTTTGAAGCAATTTCATTTGAAAGGCAGAAACTCTGTTGAAAAACAGTAGCAACATTATGTTGCAGTATCAGTTGCCATCTTCTCTGTTTTTTCTGAATATCTCTGTTGAGCTTGTGAATGGACAAGCAGCAAAGGGTGTCTCAAAAGCATGTATGTATGCTGTTTGAATGGTTGCTGCAGAGCAAAGTCTTCCAGGTTTCAAGATTTTTGAATAGGAGAGATTTCAACCTAGAGTTTGGGACTGACCTTGTTTGTGTGACTTTAATCTAATAAGTAGTCAACTAATGTATGAAACAAGGTAGTGAGAGTTATTGGTCGCCACAAATCCAGAGGATCTAGCATCTTCTATCAATGTCATAATCAAATAAATTGTGTTAAAAACATGTAACTAGCTTTGGTTTTCTCATGTTTGTGAGTGAAACTTGTAGTCATACATTAGTTTTTATGATAACCAAGAAGAAAACACATCTAGGGTTGCTGAAAATGGTTATGTCCAGTACTAGTGCAGCAGGCTATGTTATCATATGCGTCTGGCAGGTATTTTTGCTTCTCCAAAGTCATGAAATTCATTTAGGCCAACCATAAATGCTGTCTAACAACTTTGGTAAGATATTTGGTCATTTATTACTCCCAGATGTGTTTTCTGGTTAAAGTGTAAAGTTTAGGCTCATTTGGAGTGCAGATTTAGTTATATATACTACTGGTTAATTATGACTGTACCTGGATCAAAATCTTGGGGTTTTGAGACAACCAGTAATTTTTATTTGAGCAAAAATCAGGAACATTTCGGATTAACTCAAACTTGGTAGAAAGCTCTAAGCTGAAGTTTCTTCTATTCACAAATCTGAAAAACAGGAAAATATTCATACTGTATCACCTTCACAGTAGCCAGACAAACAGCACACAAGTTTTTTGGACTCCCTATATAGTTTTGCTTTCAATCTCTCTAAGGTTTGGGAAGGACTGGACATTGTTAGATGCGGAAGGATGATGCTAGGAGAAACAAATCCAGTAAGTAAATCTATTTGTAAGGAATTCAGAATATGCAACCGAGTTTAGGGACAGTGCAAAATTTACCACAGGCCATCTCTGGTGGAGAAGAAAAATTCTTGCAAAAATATCTGCCCACCCTGTATGAAATTATTGGAAAAAGCCAACTGCCCCATCACACTGTTTCCATCAACAATGTATTTGCCCCTTGGAACAAACAACGTTATATGGTGCCACTGATGAAATCATACCAGAAAAATGAATTTGTGTCCTTGTGATTCTTTGTCAATGAAAACATTGCTTTGAAGATGAAGAGATATTGCTGATAATTCCTCATTGCCAGCAACCAACCAGGACATTATACATAGTTTATACACAATCCTTTCAAGCATTTCTCACCTTCCATGATTTACAATTTTGTCCTCAACTGAACAGTTTTACATGGTTACCTTTGGCACCAGCCATGTTATGAGATAACCTTTGCACTGTCCCTTATTCTGTCAACTCCAAGCAAATAGGGCTTTGCAGCCCAATTGGTTGTGGCATCAGTTTTTCTTCTCCTGTTGAATATGCCTGCCTAGATCATTTCCAAAGGCATGAAAATATTGAACTCAAAGATTTCTTGAAATGTATGTTTGAGTGAATTATGAAGTATCTAGCTGATGGTGCAATTTAAAGTAAACATTGCTATTTAAAGTCAGCAATGCGTGGTGATTTATCACATTTGTTGACTGTCAATACATTATTTGCTGAGCCAATAGATATTGTAAACAATGAAATAAGCAATGTGCAACTATCTTGCAGCTTGATTCAAAACCAGGCTCAATCAGAGGTGATTACAGCGTCCAAGTTGGAAGGTAAGAAACTGTATGAATTTCTCAAACTGAACTCTCCAAACTACCATGATGGCATAGTTGCATGCGTGTGACAGTCATTAATCTCTGAAAGGGGCAGAGTCATGGAACTTAGAATGTATCAGTTCATGCATTTTCAAATATTGTACTGTATGTCCGCTAACAAGCCGTCAGGGGCTAAGTTTGCAAAAGTTTTGGGTGGGGTTTTATTTGGGGGGGGCTTAAGCAAGGGTGGAAGCTTAATTAGCAGCCAAAAATGATACCAGGATTAGTTGCCTTCTTTTACTTGAGGCTGTTCCATGCGCATAAAATACTGCAGTAGAGATATATTGTTTTCAATATCTTTGAAATTGTAAAAACAGTCATATTTTGTATTACTGAGCAATGAATCAAGTGATATAATTGGGAAAAATTGTGATAGAAAGTCCTCTTGTTAGGATGAATTAACCCCGCATGCGGGCATGTTTGAGGATGGAGGCTTATTTCTCATTATTGGATGGGGGCTTATTTCAAGGTGGGACATATTCAAGGACTCTTTTATCCTCTGCCTAAGTGATTTGTATCCTCTAACTAGGTGATTTAAGCTAGTTAAAAGTCCTAAAGTCAATGCACCATCTACACTTTGAAAAAGACTTTTCTGAGGTTTTCCAACTTCATCTCTTAGTTACAAGATCGGACTGATCTAATAGAAAGTGGAGAGACAACATGTTACAGCACTGTGGAGGTCAGGTCTGGAACAGCTCTGGTTTTGTAGCTGGCTCTGGTTTTGCTCACTGTCTCGTTAGCACTGGAAATATAGGTAATTTCGATTTTATGAAATCCCATGTTTGCAAAATAACAGAAAAACGATCTAAAACATTGATCAAACCATAAAGGATTCCTGCTACAGACAAATGAAGAAAATACAATCTTCATGAGTGAGAGATATCTTCTGCGCACTTACTGCCATGGGACTGAAAATCTTGGGTATTATATACTTTGAAAATTTATGTCTTGCAGCTCTTGAGAGAGGTGGATCGCCCACTGCGCATTGTTCTGTGTAAGGAGGATCCTTTCAATTTGATCAATGTTTTTGGCCCTTTTTCAGTAATTTTGCAGTCATGAATTTTTTATAAGATTGAAGTTACCGATACTTCTGGTGCTTGCAAGTCTGCGAGAAAAGCACGAAAATATTTCAATCTATCAGCTTCTAACAAGAAGTTGAATCATTTACATCTGTGAAGTACTCTTTCTTGGTGCTGGGAAGTTTCATAAATGGGAACTTTTTCTGGTTCACCTGGTACTGTATTACATTGAATTGAATTGAGCATGGAAGATTGAATTGAATTTATTTGCTTTAGGAACATCATTCATGGAAGCGACAGCAACGAAAGTGCCGCAAAAGAGATCAGCTTATGGTTTTCAGAGAAGGAGCTCGTTGACTGGAAGCCAGTATTGGCATCACAGGTCTACGAAGATTGAATCATTGATTGTTTAGCTTAATATTTGAAATTTTGAACCTTCCATCTTACTTCCATGAAGCGAGAACCGAATGAAAATTGCCTCCCGCTGATGAAGAAAGTGTTCTTTTTTTCTCCATATCTTGGTTGCTGTGAGTTTCATAGATTACGGCTGAGTTGTAAATACACTATGAATTGTGTCTTGTAAGAAAGTAATAATTTGGGCCAGGACTGACAGTTCCTTCAAATTATCATGTTTTGAACACTTAGAGTTTCTTTCCTAAAGGTTCCATAACAATATTCATATTTTCCTTCATGTGCCTTTCTGAAAATTCCTAGACATGATGGTAACATAAATTTCTTTTAGTTATATTTTCCTAACCTGCTTGCAGACTTGCAGACACGCTCGCGAAGAATTGAACAGGGGAAGTTTCTTATTAGCAGGTTCTTGGTACAGGTTCTTGAAATTGAAGCAGCTACCTAAATTTTGCAGATTCGTCTTAAAGGACATGTCAGGGATTGTTTTTCTAGTTTTGGTAGCCAGGGTAGGGGCTGGTATGATCAATGCTTCAAAACAAACTTGCCACACATTTTGATTTTTCCAACGGATGTCCAACCCTTTAAAAAGTCATTCTGATAATTTATGCCAAATATGGTCGCTGCGTCGCCAGCACGCTATGAAATACATTATCTTGTATGAGCAACAATTCGATGAAGAGGCGAGAAAACAGTATGACAGCCTCGTTTTTGTTTGGGTAATATGACGTCACGTCGCCCAAATCGCTTATTTGAGTACGTAATTTCACAAGGAATTGCCGACAAATAGTGGGAAATAGTAAAATATATCATTCATTGCAGTATTATCTTGTATGTTATCATAAATCATACAAACCCTGGACTTGTCCTTTGAAAGCTTTAGGAAGTTCTCTGCAGTGAAAGCTCTTGCAATAAAAGAACTGTTCATCGTTGGAAGTAAAGTCATGAGCGATAGGACACCCAAGTGTTTAGCAGTGTGAAATTTACACAGTAGCCCAGCCACCTTTCCAAATTGACTCTGCCTTTACCTACTGGATTTTGTGTTGTGTTTTAAACTTTTCCTGGCAGTAAGCCACCTTGTCTCTGTTTTGTAATTTTGAACTCTTCAGTTGTGAGCCACCTTCAGTGCAGATCCACTTCGATCGTATAGCTGCCAAGTAAAGATAAGTTCAACATATATAAATTTAACACTGCTGCACACTTATTCCTAATAAAGTTTGTATGGAAATTTTGATTAACCAGAAATTTAGCACCTGGTTGTAAAGAAAAAGTAATCAATAAACACATATTGTAACCGGTAAACAATTTGGTCAAAAAAGGGCTGAAACGTGTCCGTGTAAAATAATGCAGCAATACAAAGAGAAATTCAACTCCTTGAGGAGCAGTGCATCCCTACTACATCGCTGCTGTCATTTCTCTAATCAGCAAAGATCAAGTAAATGTTTCTCTATTGGTATCTTTGTAACTAAACTTTTGCTCAACATTAAGTTGATTTTCTGTCCAATTATAGCCGATTTTGCAACTTTGAGGGGAGCAGCAGCCCCCCAGGGCCCTGTCTCCTTCGCCTATGATTCTGCTGATTTAACAGAGGTTATCTAGGCTACTAGACTAACTACTTCAGTCCCAGTTTCCGCCTCGTTCATTGAATTGGATGCCGCTGCTGCAATTATCAGTTGATCAAGGAGCGCAACAATGACATATAATCAGTCTACTAGGTTACCGTTTAGGCCAAATTAAATTTCGGACGGTTTAAATTGAAATGTGCCCACAAAGGACCCTGGATGATAATAGGACTTTATATCAGTAATGAAATGCAAGTCATCGTGCATGCATTGTGACTATTTACTAGCATTTCTTTAGTTTTCTGGTACCTAAAAAGATTATTGGGGAATTTCTCATGAAGGCACTCCCAAGAGATGCTAATCTAGCCATTTCATTGCAAAATTTTGCAGGTCCTACTTGCAAATATTTGAAATATGCCACTGGCAGGCAGTTTCTTAAAGAATTATGTTCAATGTGTACTTTATTGGTAAATAGAGTAAAATTGTGAAAAGAGGCAGGACAGGTCATCGCGTGCACATAAATGCATACATACGTATGGACAAGTCTTAGGTAGATTTGGCCATCATGCCACAGAAAATGTAATCCTGTTGGAATTTTGTTGTTCCAAAACCTTCAAATTTTCTGACTTTTTCAATGGGTGACGTTTGTCATTGCAATATGGAATATGTTTTTTATATCAAGACTTGCTATGGTATTGGGAGCGTCGTCTCCTTCAAGAAAATTCGTGCACTTGCTAGGATCTCAATAAACAGGGAAATTCGAAAAAACAGTTTTGCTAATGAAACTTTCATGATGTGTTCTAGTTTAACTGCTGCCCTCCAGTGTGTTTCACGATAAGAGCTTAGCTAAAAAATAACATAAATAAATGCACTTCAGGCCACTGCGAATTGCATACATATATGTAGATATAAACCCTATTTTACGAGAGACGGTGGCAGACTCCTCTTTGAAATTAAGTGATAATTCTGAGGTCAGAGTTTTGTTAGAGAAACTTCCTCAAGTTTTGGTTGTGAGTTGGTGAGTTGCAAAAGTCTCCTCGACAAGAAAGAGGGATTATATTCTACGAGTTGTCAGTTGCGAGTTGCGAGTTGTCAGTTGCGAGCTGGTTTTTTCTCATATTTTGCGAGCTGCAAGTTGCAAGTTGGTTTTCCATCATATCAATTCATTCTATACTTTCGTTCTAATTTTAGATTCTAGCCAAAGTTTCTTATGAGTTTTTTTGAAGATATATCCATAATACTTTTGTCTGTTCAAGGAACCTTCAAGGTACTTAGCAAGATTTCTCTCAAACGGTGAAATCTTATTTATAGTCGATGATCGAATCATAGCACCAACAGCAAAACCTCATTCCTTGAGTGTGACTTCAACAAAGCCTTGAAAGGGAAATCGGTAGACGCAAACTGAAATTACTTTAGCAACGGGCAATACCATAGAAGAAGCATTCAACTCAAATCTTAGCCCCAAAATACAACCCTTTTTCCTTCAAGAGCAGTAGAAATTCATTGAATTCGAAGAAATTCATAAGAAACTTTGGCAAGAATAAAAATGGGAACAAAAGAATAGACTGAATTGATTTGATGGAAAACCAACTCGCAACTCGCAGCTCGCACAATAAAGGTAAAAACCAAATCGCAACTGACAACTCGCAACTCGTGAATTATCATATCTCACAAGAAATGCATTACACGTATCTTTCTTGCGAGAGACTTGGAATATGAGCCAAATACTCTAAGTTTCTTGAAAATATTAGGCTTTGAGTTATCAGAATTTCCTCGAGTCTTTTTAAAGGCTCCATAAAACTATATTTATGCTTCCTGTGCCATCCTTAACTAATGGCATTATATTTTATCATAGTCAAGTACCTTCCGACTTCCGAGTATTGCACAAGAGCAGAGCGAACATAGAGTAAATATACGCCAAGGACTTCTTTCCTGAGATGCACAGTTTCTTTAGCCTGTGTTCCATATTCCAGCTTCTGAACTCGAGTCTGAGACACACCAACTTTCTTCGGTCGGTTTTCCCGATTCTAGAGTTTCTTGTTTTTGGCGATCTGAGAACTGAGTTCCTTCCAAAGAGTTCTTCGGTTAAAAAGTGGACCGATTGAAAGATCAGTGCCTCTGATAGTTTCATGCTGTGATCTGTGTCGGACGAAAAATCTTTTGGAATTTGGCTTCATATCATATCGAGCCAAGAATATTATGTTTCAACAGGAGTGACATCTTTTCGAGAAATTCTATTTAAAATGCGCAGGATAGATCCAGCTGTTGTTCCTGACCTGCGAAAGTTTTCAACTCCCGATGCATCTCCCAGCCGTGTTTTCATTGCATCTTTTGAGATTGTTTTTTACAACGGCATGGTTTTTGAAATGATATGTTACCTTCAGTTTTGCACCACCGAAATATACTTTTCAAATAAGAGAACGGAGCTGTTTATGCCAGGTGCCTTGACGGAAAACACTGCATCTGTTGGTTGCGATGGCAATTTACATTGATCAGTTACTGCTTTGATTAGCAGGACTTCGCCGCAGCTTTTACCTTCGGGGGCGAGAAGTGCAGCGCCTCCGCATTATCACATATACTACATCAGGAGCATACATGAAACAGGCAACATTAAAGGAGACGCTTGCTTTGAAGGAGAGGTTGACAATACTGTTTAGAATTGCCGAAAAACAATCATCAAAGTGAGATCAAAACTCCGTATTCAATGAAGCATCCGGGAAGCGACAGCATTAAGAATTTTGCGCATGCCTGCTAGAGCGGCTGGTACTTGCTTCAAGTTTGATGCGACATGAAAAAATGTCAATGTTTTTACAACACAAAAGAGTTACGGGTAAGGCAATAAATGTTCAAATTAAAGCGGAAAAATAAGCCATCAGATCCAGATTATCTGTCGTAGTAAGCAAATCGAATTGCAAATAGTAAAGTGAAGAGGTTCCTTAATGCCAACTTTAAGCTTCTATATCTGTTTATCTTGAGGGACGTAAATGCAAACAAATGATTGGTTTAATTGTTTGACTTCAACTCATCAAAAAATAATACCAAATTCGTGTCCAGATCTCTCCTTTTCGTAACTAAATCAAATTAAGCTTTTGAGTGCTATTTAGGCCAAAGTCATAGTTACTAAGTCAAGCCTCGAT
The DNA here is from genome assembly GCA_964019985.1 of Aurelia sp. 4 Dawson et al 2005. NCBI lineage: Eukaryota > Metazoa > Cnidaria > Scyphozoa > Semaeostomeae > Ulmaridae > Aurelia > Aurelia sp. 4 Dawson et al 2005. The sequence goes on along the minus strand of OZ026492.1, from coordinate 5,426,827 downwards.
TCGGCATGCTTCCTATTCATCACATGTTGGCTTGGTTTGGTTTAGCAGCAAGCTCACTTTCACTCGCTTCATTCTTTGTCAAAAAAATTTGCTCCATGTAGTTCGGGGGCCGCAAAGCGACTTTCAGGTAGATGAGCCAAGTTGCGAGCGTAAGAAGAAAGGTTGGGGTCAGGGGACTTGCCATCGGGAAAATTCCTGATACGAGACCACGCCCTTTAGAACTCCGGAAAACGCCTTTCTATGACGAACTGACGGCCCTCTTAACTTGACAATTTGCTTTGTAAGGAGTCGATTCTCGTTCAAGAAGACTGCATTCGTTTTCTTAAAGCTTCTTGTAGCATTTGCAAGTGAGGATCGTTACGGTGTTACTTTCGGAAAGAATGTTCTGTTATTTCAAACTAAAGCCGAGTGGTCACTACCCAACCAAATTTTTCATCAAGAGTTTCTTCAGAAAGCAGAGAGACATCAAAATATATGACTTGAACCTTCAAACTCATCGAACAACAATTATTCAATTTGCGAACATTCAATCGCATATCTTTGAAAATGTGTGGGGGGGCTTGCTAACCCGATGGATGCGCGGTCCCTGATACAGTTAATTTTGTAGTGAGGCGAAGTATTATCGTGCAGCAAAGAGCACTGGTCTGTAACTCCGTTGTAATAATCTTACTTGAGATTTCATATACATTTTTGATAAAATTTTGCCAGTGTTGATATGCTCATGCGTGTAAAATCCCTAACGACAGACCTAATTCACAATGATGTCTGTTCCGAGGGGCAAATCACTGCTTAAAATCTCGTACGCTCTAAGAAATAATCACACTTTAATCACAAATTAATCACATTAATCACACAAAAATCACATTAATCACTAAAAATCACCAGTCGTATTAATCACAAAGTTTGAATGTTTAACCATTTGAATTTGTTTACTTTTATAAGAAATGAAAGGATTAGATCGTCCCTGTCACCATTTCCCATATTTATGTGAAAAAATTGCCAGATATGAAAACACAAGCTTGCAAACGTGAACAGCACAACATTCTGAGTTCCTTGCGATGGAGGAAAAAGGAAAGTTTCGTTCTTGTGTTACAAACAACTCTATCAAATTGGCATGATAGTCTATGACTTGATTTATGAAACAGCTTACCTTCATATTTCATCATTTGGCTGATAAATCTTGCTCTGTCTTGCCCTATTCTTACAATTGTATAGTACAGGAGGTTATTTGAGAGCATTTTGGAATGTGTGATTTATTCTAGAATAATCACAAATTAATCACGTAAATCACCAAAAAATCAGATTAATCACAAAATAATCACTTGTGATTATTAATCTCGTACACCATTTTCAGGAGTGATTTGCCCCTCGGTCTGTTCTTTGCAAATGCATCATTTGCATCAATAGGAAGGAGCTGAATCCCAAACAGTGGCGGACTTAGGGATGCAGTTGGGAGCAACTGCCCCTTCATGATGAAAACTCAGCTTGGCGCCCCATTTTCGGCAAGAAGGGCGCCCCTTATCCTGACCCAACTACACTCATTTTTCGTGTTTCGTTCTGAATGTGGGAAACATATGAATTAAGGCGCTATTCAATTGAAAAAACCAGATAATTTTTCCTGAATAAAGGCCCAAAAATTTCTGCACGCCTTCGGCGTGCTTACTGTTCACTACAGTTTTGGCGCCCACTCTGCAAATTGTCCCTTCTTCAACTTTGGGCTGGATCCGCCCCTGATCCCAAAACATTGCTCTCAGGACCTAAACAAAGACTTTCCCCAAAAAGCCTTCGCTCAGTGATTGTTTTGTTTGTTTTCAATTTGTTTTGAGTGGGCTTGTCAGGATTTCTAGCTACTGAAAGCTAATTTAGGCCCACTGTGCATGCCGCATCCAGGCACGGGATCCCTAGTTTAACGTCCCTTCCGAAGGACGGCGAGGTGAGTTGCGAGGTCAGGCCTCAATGGTCACCCATCCGAAATCTGACCTCACTCGGCCAAGCTTAACTTCAGTCACCTGACGAAGACTGTATAAGCCACTCGGCCACTCATCCCGTAATTATAATTGTAAAGTTGCATTGGTGCAATGATTCATATCCGAAAGAAAAGAACCTGCAATAAATGCAATGCATTTATTATCGCCTTTCATTTTCAGGCTTGAGGGTTTGGTGTAATCACTGTGGTGTGATCATTCGTAAAGGAAGAAACCGTGTTAATTGTGCCATGTCCAATGTTGCACGTCCCTACCGCTTACGCGATGGCGTGAAGAAGCAAAAAATTGAAACCCAATGGGTATTGGTGAAGGAAAACGGTCCGGATATTTCGTCATGGCTCTTACTTGTGTGTCCTCCGCGTTAACTATGCAATGAAAGCTGCACCGCAGTAAAGGCGGCCTAAGTAGAAGATCAGTCGAACAGAAGGGAAAAATCGAAAGCAAACACCAATGAAAAGCCGATTAGGCCTAAAAGAACTTGCGTTGATTTCTATTTATGATCTAAGTTACACAGAGGAAAAAAGTAGGAATATAGTCAGCCTCCTAGATTCCATTGTATTCAAGCCCTGCGAGGTAAATAGGAGAATAATCATTTTGTCGGTTTTGATAAGAGTCAACCGATTTCTATACTGAGTAAATATTCCTCACTACTCCCACAGGACGAACGCATAAATATGAGAACCGACGTGTAAGATACCGTGAATAACACAACTCCCAAGAGAGGATTAAATTAACAACAAATCTCTGTGGAATAGAATGAATTGACATTTAAAAGGAAATTTTTACATAAAGAGTTTCATAATTATAGTTTGGTAAAGAAGAAGAATCCTCAAGGTATGTCTATGTTTGTTTTTACTTTGCCATGTAGATTCACTTTCGCATTTGTTTATGTTTAGGGCCTGCTTCGAAGGGTGCCTTAACATTTTCACTGACACAAACCTTGTGATTTTAATGCATTCATTCAATAAAGGTTCGTCCACACAGGAGAGTAAAGCCGTATTAGAATTAGGATGATGAAGTTTCTAAGCGTATTTCATACGTATTCTTATTTCAAATAGAATCAAAACCTGTTTGATTGCACCGTGATACGTAATCTCAAAGCCCAAATCAACAAACATCTCAAATGAAGGCACAAATAATTTTAACGCTTTCAAACGCACTACAAATCCACCACCGCTACCGCTTGCATCTACCTAAACTTCATCCTTGCTAGGTGCGAATTGCAAAATGAAGCAGCAAAGTATCTTTTTGCTATACTGTGATTCAAGGACATGAATTGTGATTAATTTTACGACAGACTTCATAGAGCTCGGTCGTGGAAGTTGATTTCATTTTCAAACTTCAGAATAAAGTAAACTTTCACGACCGAGCTGTATGTAGCTGCCGTAAGATTAATCACAACAGGGGCGGGCAAGTACTGTAAAATATTTGACCCCATGTTTGTCCGAAGGAATTCGAAAAAATAGCCGTCTCTTTTATGACACAGTATGACTTTCCTCCCCAAAACAACCGGTTTTTGGGACAAAGGTCAAATTTCAAAATCAGTCATCTTTGTCCAGTAAGTTCTCTCAAAAATCAAGTTTTCTCACCTCCTATCTAGTCAAAGTCCTAAAGCTTAGATGTAAGTTGGTTCCACCTTTGTCTGCTTAATTTAAGTTGAGAAAACCAGTATTTCAAATTTCTACATAAGCGGTTCTACCTTTGTCCACGAAAATTTACAAAAAAGGACCAGGAATTCAATTTTTTGCACCAAAGTGGTTCTACCTATGTCCGTCAACTGAAGATAAAAAGACCGGTTTTGGGACAAACCAGGAGAAATAACAACAACTTTTTTAGAACCTAGGGACCACCTCGGAATTGCCGCTTGAAAACTACCAGTTTTGGGACACTGCTTCTCTATAGATACAATTACGGTGGTAGTAATGCCTGCAGGATAAACACTTGTTTCACTGCGAATGATATGAAATTTTGGTGAGCAAGAAAAACCGGCTTGGGGGCACTTGTGCCTTCAAGGCTACGGGTACCACTGTCTTTCGAGGAAAGGTATTTGGCCGAAACTACCGGTTTTCGGGACAAACATCGCAAGTGATTAAATTGTCCTTCAAGTCGAAGAAAAATAACAATGTAAATGTGTCATCAAAAAAGACCAGTTTTTGGGACAAAGATGGCGAAAAATTTTTTCGTGAACTACCGGTTTTCGGACAAAGGTAGGACCATCGTCCTCAATGGGACATGCCCGCCCTTGTCACAATGAGCAGCCCTTGGGCTGCACGTTTTTTAATAAGAAACTGGTTTATAAGAAACTAGTACTAAATGGTACTAACTACTGAGATGGCCGAAATTTTAAGAAACTCTAGTACTATGTCTGAGAAGTACAAAGAAACTTTTCAAAGTTAAAAGCACGGATATTATATCAAATAGATCGTTTAACGTTCATTCTTGAGTAATGTCATCTAACCATTTGTACTTTCAAAACATAACACAACACTGTTTATTCCTTCATGATGTTTTCAATGTCAAGAAACATATCTGCCGCAGTGTTAGCAACCACATTGATAATTCTGCATTCAAAAACTAAGAAACCAATTAAGAAACTGTTAGTACTAAAATGGACAAAATTTCATGTGAAATTAAGAAACTTTTGGTACTATGGCCTGATCCAAGTTTCTTATAAAAAAGACGTGTATCGAAATGGAAAATCTGAGTTCCAAAGAATGACGCAATATTTCGCAAGGGCGCTTACATCATACTTTGTCATGTCATCGCAATGTTTCCACTTGCGAAAATTCTTCAACTTTCTTGAGAAAAAGCAACAAGATGAATGCTGAGGTCTCTTCGTGTTCCTCTTTTGGTGGCTATTGTTTGTACGGCTCGGCTGGATTTCAATCAAAAAAGTGTACGGTATTCAAAGAAAGTGATGCTGTATGCTGCCTAAGATTTTGATGCTTTTAAAGAACAGGATTTATTGCAAGGGGTATATAAGATTTTTAACGCTTCAGGGAGCTCCAGAAATGTTTTATAATCTCAACGTGAGCATTTGACCGTAAATATCCAAGCTGAGAGAAAGTTTGGTGTAAAGGTTCCGCTTTCAACGAGTGCAGAGTAAGCTTGAAATGCTTTCTCGAACTCGATGCAACTCTTGATGCTTGTTTTAGGAAGAGTACAATCCTCCCATGACCCAATCCAGCGCTGCACTCCTCCCCTTTCAGTCGAACCATACCAGTTTGGACCGTTTAATCCAGGTCATTTGCTTTATTTGTAGGCAGTAAACGCGAAAATGGTTAGTTAATATAACTGAAGTAAAGTAAGCATATATCAAATCCAAAGTACCTTTTATGAGACGAGTTTTAATGTAAACATATTTGCTTCCCTTTTAGGCCTTATTTACTTGGCAATATATTGTCTCGCCTGCAACATGCCGTCGTCAAAGCAAAGACTGAGCCATTTCATCAAGACGGAGCCGACTGATAACTTTGAGATGGAACAAGCAACAAGCCTGTTGGGTAAACGCAAGTTCAAAGAGACAATTTTTGAAGCAACTGTGTCGAGAGCATCAAAACGCAGCCGTCATGTTGACGAGTCATCTGATGGCGAAGTTTCACCAAAGACTTTTCGTAGTAACGCTGGAGTCAAAGAAAAAGACAGGGCGAAATCATTTAACATGGCTTTTGACAGACTTCGACAATCGATACCATCATTGCCAAAAAGCAAAAAGTTGTCAAAAATTGAGGTACTTAGATTAGCAATTTGCTATATGGCATACCTTGAATACGTTCTACATGAATAAGAATGTAGCATCTTGCATCAATGCATTCACGCATCATTACAGCAAGATTAACTGTTTTACAGTATGTTTATTACAGTAATCTATAGCATTGCAGCTTCAATGTCGTCAATTCACACAACCCATTTGGTATATAAAAATGAACTTGCGTCTCCAAGGAGTGCTACGAGTTACAAGATCGCTGGCGATTTTGAAATAGCTGATGGAGCTTATGATTAGAACGTTGGACACAGAGAAATTGTATATTTGTACTCGAATTAAGGATATATTAAGACAGTAGGTTCACTATTTCTATCTATTTTTGTACTAAAGCTAGCTGAAACTATTTTGTATTCTATTCACCAAAAGACATATCATAGTAGATAAATAGTAGAAAATACTAGAAAGGCAGGAAAATTCCCCCCGATATTTTAAACTGAATATACGAACCTGAAATTAAAGGTGTCATGGTGGCAACTGATTTTGTAGCCTGATCAGCCTAGGTGGACAGGGTTCAATCCCAAAGCCCGAAAAGATGAGCATTACTTAGGTCTTCTGTACTTCTGCGATTCCAGCGCTTGGCACTAAAAACGGCACTTCACCACTACTTTTAGTACTGACGTTAAGCGGTCAAATGTGAATAATGGACCACCAATATTTGCCTTTAAGAAATGCATGAATATAAATTAGAAATTTTGGCTACAGGTCTACTCAAGAAATTGAATTTCCAATAATCATCTCAAATATTTACTAAGGAGTGCTGAAAATTTTGAAAAGTCGCACAGTAGTTTTGACTCGCTCTATTCGATGTACACAAGATGACAAGTAGTTTTCCCCACAATTTTTTTTTGGAGATGTTGTCCCATAGCTGGTGCTTTTTCACCGCCTTTGGACGTCATCAAGTTCCCTCTGGTGCAAGGGAGCGGTCATTTTTAATCCTCAGTACAAAGGCGGAGGATAGTTTCGCACAATTAGAGAAAGTTTGATACCCCCATCTTAAAGTTAGAAAAAGTTTTTGTACCCCATCATCTTTCAGCAAAATGGTTAAGCACCCAATCCAGAGTTCTTTGTGCATAAAACGTAGATACATGGAAAGATACCAAGCTGCCCCAAGCGATTTTCATACCGTTCAGGTGATTCATCATTTCCAGGTGTCTGTTAAATTTTCTTTCAATCTTTGATCAATTACTTCATCGAAAATCTTTTCAAGCAAAATAGTTTTGTTCCCCATAAAAATTGCTCTTAAAATCTTCGTACCCCCGCAAAAAGGTTTCAAAGCCTTGCCAAATATCCTCCGCCCTGGTACCCGGAATTAAAAATGACTGCTCTGTAAAATATCTTAGATACCCGTTTGTATCGGTGGCTAAATGCATGTTGAAGCAGCATTTTTGCTGTGGTGCAATCGATGATATCGAGCGCCCGCATCCCATCACATTCACTTTCTTGATACCGCCTTAGGGACCGTCGAAATGATCAGCTGACTTTCGGTACACGTTTTTTTATAAGAAACTGGTTTATAAGAAACTAGTATTAAGATGGTCAAAATTTTAAGAAACTCTAGTACTATGTCTGAGAGGTACTAAGAAACTTTTCAAAGTTAAAAGAATGGATATTATAGCAAACAGATCGTTGAATCTTTATTCTGGAGCAATATTATCTAACCATTTGTGTTTTCAACAAAACAGACCACTGTTAATTCCTTTATGTTGTTTTAAATATCAAGAAACATATCTATCTTCCACAGTGTTAGCAATCACATTGGCAATTCATGCATTCAAAAAATAAGAAACCAATTAAGAAACTTTTAGTACTAAAATGGACAAAATTTCATGTCAAGTTTAGAAACTTTTAGTACTATAGCCTGATCCAAGTTTCTTATAAAAAAACGTGTACAGTGAAATCTCTTTAATATCTGCAAAGTGTGGGAAAAGGCTGACAAACTGCTAAAACATAAACACAGACAAATCGATAGGTTGGAAACGTTCGACTATCAAATAAAACATGTTTACGTCTAACTAACTAATTTCATATCTCAACTGGAAATGTCTTAACAACTGGAAATGTCTTAACAACTGGTCAAAATTAACATGGAGTGTCTATAAATATGAAGTTTAACACAATGATTGTCGCTGCTTGCCTCGTCCTTCGTAACACAGACAGTTGAATGATGAAAACAGTTTGCCAGCTTCATTCCGAAAATATGAAGTGCCAAAGTTTGATTAAATGTCCAGGAAAAAAATAGAATCTTCTTAGACGCTATCTGGGCATTCCTCGCTGAACAGCTGGGATTACTTACGCTAATAACTTACTTCTAAAGCTGCAATATCTGACAACAAGGCAGATAAAACTTACCTGCGGTAGGATTCGTTTAAAAATGAAAGACAGCTGATCAAGTCGGACAATCCCTTGACACGGACGATTAGAATGGCAACTGCATAAAAGCCTGAAAACGCTATAATTGATATACCGGGTGACAAAAAAGGGACCCGACACAATCTTTTATAGAAAAATAAGTAAGAGGTCGACGCTAAAAGACCACCCTATAGTATTTTTTACGATTTTTTCGGCTCTGCAAAGTTTGCAAATTGAGCATTATGAGGAAAAGGGCATGAATGAAATCCTCTAAATTCGTCAAAAACAGGGGATCGATTTACAGCCATTGCAGATTTTCAAAACAATGAGGTAAACGTTTCCAGAAGAGAGAGTTAAAACATTTCTTGTTGTTCTGAAGATCTGAGATAGTTCTAAGTTGATGCTCTGTTTTGATGACTTTTAGAGGATTTCAGGCATGCCATTTTCCTCAAAATCCTTGTTTTGGAAAATTTACTGCGTCAAAAAAAAATTGCAAAAAACACTCATAATGTAAGGTAGTCTTGCAGCGACAGAACAATGTTTGAGGCATTTCATTCCGCCTCTTCTTCATTTTCAATAAAAGATTCTGCTGGATCACCTTTTTTGGTCACCCAGTAGATGCAAATATCATTGTACAATATATAACTCTCTTAAGTTGCCTGTTAAGTACTGTATGTTATACTGTAGAGCCTATTGTGTAACCTGTGTAATGATTATACATTAGATTTTTTCTAGCAGTACAGAATATAGCATTGTAGAATTGATAGTACAGTCCGCAGAATCTTCTTTGTATTTGGTCTCTTTTCTTATCTAGCAGTTTTTATGAATTTACATCAGATGTAACTACAAGAATTCCTTGAAAAGTGTAGCTGACTTAAAAACCTTGTCCCAAACATTTTACTTGACACTGGTCACAAGTGAGAAATCTAACAACAATGATAACTGTAGTTGCTGTGCAAAACTTAAAAGCAGAAGCTTTCTAAAACAAGTTTCCACCAAAAACAAAGTTTCAGTTCAAATATAATTGAAATAAAACCTTTTGCTCATTCCATGAGCATTAGGACACCCAGTGTGTAGCAGTTTAAATTTATATCAGTAGCGAGCCACCTTATAACTTATTGTTTTTGTGTCTTGAACTTGTTTTACTTTGTACACAACCACCTTTCAATGTTTCGTAATTTTGAAAGTTTCAGAGTGAACCACCTTAAGAGAAGATCCACCTTAATTCATAAAGCTTATAAAGCTTAATTCATAAAGTTATAAGGTGGCTCGCTACTGATATAAATTTAAACTGCTACACACTGGGTGTCCTATTGCTCATGCTCATTCCATCAGCCATGTAAACCATGTTAAACTAAACCTCAATCTTTATATGACCCTGTCTCCAAATTGTGTTTTTAGAACTTTCTTACCAAATTGCTTGGTGTCTTCTAAAGCAATCGGCACAGTCACTCCAGTTGACTCAAGCAGAATCTTAAGATCTTCTGCTATTTTGCATTCTAAAGTCAGAAATGTTGTTGCTTTGCCTGGTCTACCAAAGCGTCCAGTTCTACCACATCTATGGACATAATCTTCAATGGTGTTGGGTGTGTCAAAATTTATGACATGTGTGACATCTGGTATATCTAATCCACGACTTGCAAGATCAGTGGCAACTAAAACATCAAATTCCCCATTTCTATAAGCAGCTACCACCTTAAATCGATCAGCTTGTTCTAAATGAGAATGCAGTCCTACAACATAAAACTCTTCTTCTTTCAATAACTCAACAACTTCATCCACCACTGCGACACTTGAAACAAACACTAACACAGGAGGATGTTTTGTTTTTCTTAATGTTTGAAGAAGCTTCTTTGGTTTCTGATATGTATGCATGAATATGATGTCTTGCTCTATGTTCTTGCAAACTGTGTCTTTAACACCGACATGCATTGTAATTGGATTAACAACAGATGATCTTGCAAGCCTCTCAAGTGAGCTAGGAAGAGTCGCTGACCATAAACTTGTCTGTCTGGGCATTTCTTTTAATGCGATCATTGCGATTAATTTGCGAAGCTGCTCTTCAAGACCTATTTCTAGCATTTTGTCACATTCATCCAAAACAAGGTAGCTGATATTTTCTAGGCTCAATATATTTCTTTGACATAAATCAATTAGTCTTCCTGGGGTGCCTACAATAACACTGACATCAGTTTTTAGTCTCTCTGATTGTACACTAACAGGAATTCCTCCACATACTCCATACACAGTAAAGCTTTCTTCTATTTGTCTCTGTTTATACAGATGTGGCATTTGATGTTGACCAAATTGCAACTGAGTGCTTTGCATTGTGTATGTGGGATAATGTTCTTCTTGCCTATTAACTATCAAATCATGTGTTCCTGTACCTAATCGATCATTGCAAACTGTTGTGCTGTTATTAGACATATAGTCTACACCCTGCTGTGAAGAATGCCTTTCTATTCCTAAGAAACCAGGTACAGTTCCTTTGAAACCATGCCTGTGTGGAGGCACACTTCCTTGATAAAATGGTGTTGAAATGGAGGTGTGTGCATTAGATTCTTGTTTCGTGTTATGATCAGCTTTTGGAAGCCCTGAGAAAATACTGTCACATGTCTGAACAATTTGTTGCATCAACTCTCTAGTAGGAGAAATGATCAAGGCAACTGGAAAACCAGATTTATTGACTCCTGTCCCAAATTTTCTTTTCAGGAAAGCAAACAATGGGAGAAGGTAACCAAATGTTTTGCCAGATCCAGTTGGTGCTACTGCAATTAGATCCCTTCCAGAAAGTAGAATGGGGATAGCCTGCATTTGTACTGGTGTTGGTTTGTAAACATTATGATTTCCTAGTATCGGTATCAAGTCATTTGGCAAGTTAGACTCGTCAAATGTAGAAATTGGTTCTGGGCAGTCATCTTCATCAACTTCAATGCCATTTTCAAACCGAAATTTCTCGGTCTCCTCTGCGGAAAAACTGTCCAATTTTGACTTTCGCTGGTTTCTTATGCCAGTGTCAAAACGATATGGCTGCATAGTGTTATCTTCAAGATCGATGTCAGCTCTTCGCTTCAATTCTTTGCGAAGAGGCCGAAATCCTGATGCTTTTTCTGCCGCCATTGCTTAAATGTTTATCCATTGATTCCCTGTGCTACAAAAAATCTGGAACTGAGAATAAAGTATCCGGAAAAGCGGACAACTAGCCCATCCGGTGAAGAAAATTATAGGGAAAGCAAACAAAACACTTTTCCTTGTTTATTCTGTTCCAATCCAGTAAAAGATGATGTCAAGCAAAAACTCTAAAAGATTTACGTAAATAAAGCAACTTTTGACCGTTCTTGAAGTGGCCAAGAATTCCGAATTTTATCCGGATCATTTTTAGATTATGGAGGATTGAATGATTGGTATAATATGATACATTCCGGCTGCCCTGAAAATGAGGCACAAGGTAGCCTCGCAAGTCGTAATTTTTAGTTTAGCCTGGCCTGGCAGCCTAAAGTGCGAAAAGGAAGGCCGCAAATGCATGTAAAATAGTAAAGAATAGAAGAGTCTACCACCGACCTAGGACACTCAAGATGGAGGAAGGCACTCAAGGAACAATAACATGTAGAACTGGGGAGGTGCAGAATGAAATGACGGAGAAAAAGTGGTACAAACGACCGAAATTTTATGTTCCTCTTCTTGTGTTGTTGATATCTGTGATGATTGCCACTGGAATTTTTCAAGTCATACTGACTTGGCTGTTCATTGGGTTGGTTCTCCTAATGAGTATTATATCAGGAATTTCAATTGTTCTTGTTCATGGTAAGCATAGAGTCCCACCACCTCCAAAACCAACGAGAGAGCAACAACAAGTCTCGAAATTTTTGGAAATGATGACTAAAACTTACAACAGACATTACTATCAACATAAAATTGTAATTTCACGGCAAATGGACAAGACGCTACAAGAAGTGATAGACTTGGTGATAAGAGATTTTTGTTTGTCATGGTTCAGAGATGTTGGCAAAGATGAAACTGCTTTTGTGGAAATTTTGAACAAAGAATTCTGGAAAATAATTGAAAATGTCACAGAAAGGTTGGAAAATGTTGACCTTGTTAATTTCTTAGCAAATGATGTTGTAACAAGGCTGTGCACTCATTTTCAAGATTTGCGACTCTCTGATGCAAGGACGTTTCCAGGGCAAACAATGCCATTTCTTCTGCACCCAGCCTTGAAGGACAAAGCAGTGGAACTTGACTTTCTCAGATCAGCAGCTGAATCTCTACTTTTCTGCATTCTCCCACCCAATGATGCGCATTGTGCTGCTCTCAGATATATCCTAAGAGAAATTGTTGTGAATTATATTTTGCTGCCAACTGCTGAGTCAGTTTGTGATCCAGATTACATCAATCAGACCTTAGTGATATATTTGGAAGACAGAGAGAAAATAACAGAGACTCACAAACAGCAATATGCTTATGCAGAAACATATGAAGATTTTGTGAAGCTTATCAACACTACAACAGATATTGAGACACTGAAGCAGATAAGGTTTGCAGTTGATCATTTCTAACTCAATTGATTGATCAGATCTACGTGATTCCAAATTGCAGAGGCTCCATGACCAAATTGTGTGGCCTTGGTGGCATAAGTGGTAAGTCATTGGGCTCACAATCAAAAGGGTTGTGGGTTGGTTTCCAGCACTGGCCACATTTGAGGAAAGCATCCTTGGACTAGGTATGAACACAAATTGTGCCTCTCTCCACCCAGGAGTGTGAATGGGTACCTTGTATGTAGTTATGAGCACTGTCTGTGGCTGCACCCTGCCATATGCTGCTAAGTATAGTGACCAGGGGGCATCGTGTAAGGTTGGTTGAGTAGCCTTTTGCCAGAGATAAGACTATAAAACTGTTTTTACTTACTTTTTACTTACTTAACACATCCTTGAGCACCATTGTTTCAGGCACATGCCTGTAACTTCCTGCAGCTTGTTGGTTGCTTCTTCCAAGCCAACAAAGATTGGCCATGAAAAATCTACTTACATCTCAGCAACTGTAGGAGATACAAATGTTTTGTTTGTTCTTCTGTGAAGTACGAAGATTTGTCTTCAAGGTAGTGCTTTTGTTTTGAAAAGAGAGGAAAATGGCTGTGTAATATTACCTTTCCAAGAAATGCAAAACTACTATGTAGACAAATATTTGGACCTTATGGAACTTTGGATTGATTGTTGGTACTAGGCCAGGATTGCTTGCAAAAGTATGTTCAGTTTCTGAAAATGCCTTGTGTACTTAGGATCAGGTGCAAATTTGTGTGTTACAAAAGTGAGAGGATGAATCTATCCTGACATTTCAAAGGCTTGATTTAAATGAGACCAAATGGGTATCAGAAGGTAGTGAATTGCTCTGCAGGGTTTGATTCTGTGAAAACTTCCTTTGAAAAGCTGGATCAAATAAATCCATTTGGGTTATCCAAGAGGTATCCAGTTTCAGAATTCTTTGAAGACAAATGACGGAGATATAAGGTGACTTAAATCAGGGGCCTGGGCAATCTTAATATAGTCTATTGTATTCCATTATATTTGATGATCTTAAGAGATTATCGAAACAATTGGACAAATGATGGCAGGCACCCATCTTTTGTTCTATTTTTATACATGCTATATATCCGTCATTTGTCTTTAAAAATTGATAAAGGACTGCATAATACTTTTATACTGTATATCTGCTGTAAACCGTACTTATTTACTTCTTGAAAAATCAAACATTCTCCCATGTATGCTCAGGAATCATTGAGAATTATGAAGCAAATGAAAAAATTGTCACTTTATGCATTATATGTAATGCTCTGTACTACATAATGTAGATTGCATCTTATTGTTCAGGTACCACACAATTGCTGAAATCATGCAAGCCACAGTCATCCACAATCTCAAAGGCATTGACAGAGAAGATGGAAATGAGAAAACTAAAAAGAAGAACAAAAAAGAAATGCTGAGGGAAAGAAACCTAAAAAGATACATAAACCAATGCAGAGTTGCAAAATCTTTATGTGAAAAGAGAATCAGGGCATTTGGAGGTCCGGACTATAGAGCTTATGGCTTGGGTCATGGAAAACCATTTGAAGGTGCTGGAAAAGACCAAAGCAAAAGCAGTATCAAAGCAAAGAGATCAAATTCAACAAAAATGCTTTCTTTTAGACAAATCATGGATAACAGTTTGGCAAGAAGCTACTTCATGTTGTACTTACAAAGAAATAACAGCAGCAACCTTTTAGGGTAAGCAATTAATTGTTTGTGCTTGTTTGAAGTATGTAAAGTAGTAAACCATCCAATATGTAAAATAGACTGCAGTATTTGTAGTGAGCTTTCAGACATAAGCCACAGAGCGGCTGGATAGGTGTAGAAAATTAAAACAAATTCCAATTTCCATTTTTCATAATAAAACTTAATTTGTACTTGTCCAGAATTTCTAAAAAAGTTGCAACTCTGTCGATCTTTCTACTGTATGCAGTGCTTACAAGAGATGAATGTGCTGAAGATGGAGATGAGGAATAATTTACCTAGATGCATTGCGTTTTAAATCAAATTCCCATAGAATTGTTTTCCAATTTGAATGCAATGTATCTTGGCAACAATTTCCTCACCACCATCTTTAACGCAATTGTCTATTGTTACCTTGGAATATCATGCTAACATTTTAGTCCTGCCCTGCAAGCTGCTACTGTCAGTGTTTCTGGGTATGCTACAGTATGAGCAATTAATTCAAGAGGAACTGCAAGCTACAATACTTCATAATCATCCCTTTTGATTTGGTGCTGTCTTTCAAAATCAAGTTATATGAAAGCCTAAGTTCTTGCAAATTTAAAATAATTTCTTTGACATATGATATTTATAACAGCACAACAAAGAAACAAAAACACAGGAAATTTGATGGTAATGAAATTTGATGATTCTTGAAAAAATTTTCAGTTTTTGGCCATCTTTACAAACTTATGTGAACTGTACCCTTGTTCAAAATGATTTCTTTATGTTGCAGCAAGGAGATCATAAGTCATTAAGTTGTGTTCTTGTATTAGATTATTTAGGAAATCAACAAGATGTTTTGAGGAACCTTCTTTACAATGTAATACTTGTAAAGGTGCACGTTCTTCATAGGTTATGGATGGCTGTTGAGCACCTGAGACTCGTAAATCCAAATGAAGCTCTGCAAGCTGCTAGTGAGATTTTCCAGCTCTATGTGACACCTTCAGCAGAGAAAGTGGTGAAACTTGATACACGTCTTGTGAGAGGGATGGAGGCATATCTTTATGGTAAGTCTTGGGGTGATAAGCTTTTTCCAAGAATTTGAGTTAATTCCAGATGCATCAGATTAGTGAATTTTTTTAACAAAGAAGAAATTTACTTTACTGTATGTAGTGGTGCTTTTTGATACCAGTGAACCCAAAAATATGCCCCTTAAACCCAGCTGGCAATGAATCAAGGAGCGTCGATCCAAGCGTGTCAACAGTGCCTTTGAGCCACGTGGATAAATGCTGCAATATAAATGCCTTTTATTAGTATTATTAAAGAATAAGTGAAACCCATTTTGGGTCCAACAATCCTGTGCTTGAAATCAAATGAAACATTCTACTCAATCGATCATTTTTAAGCAAATGCTGAAAAGGTGCCTACAGTTTGTTCACATAGACTTGTCACAAATATTTCTCAGCAAGTTTTTACTGTACTTCCTTGCGGCAGGCAGAAATTGTTTTGAACTTTTTAAAACATTGCTCAACAAATTCTGTCATATGCCATTTGGCCAGATGGGAAAGCATAGCTTGAAGAGCAAATCACAATTGTTTGCAAGCAACATTTACTGTACTTGTTTGACCAGAGCTTACATCGTTACTGATGTATTCACACGTTGTGTTCACATGCCATTAAGTAACTATTTCTCGCAACTCATCTAGCACGACCTTCGATTTTTTGCAGGAAATGGTGGTCCAGAGTATTTTTTCGAAGCACAGAAGATAATTTATCGGACAATGGAAGAGAAATTCTATCGAGATTTTGTTCTTAGCAAGGATTACATGGAATACATCTGCCAGTCAGAATCTGCAATCGACGCATTACGAGCGCATTTGCCTGAAGGAGAAGAAGAGAATCTTGCAATTAACTGGAGTGACGGAATGAGCATCAGACAGCGGGTGAGCTAGTTGACACGTATTCTTTGAAAGAAGCCATGATTTCGGGACTTTCTGATCAGTTGTCTTGAACTTTCAACATTTTATTTCATTTCACTACATTTCATCGATTTGAATGAAGTTCAACGAGTTGTGCTGTTCACACCAAACCCAAAAATTGATCTAAACTAAATTTATTTGATTTGGCATCATGATGCAACCTTATAAACAGGTTTTACATCACAGGGAGTCCAGTAGTAATTAGCAAACGTAAATATAAATCGTCTGAAACAAGAGCTGCGTAGAAACCGCAAGGGATTTGCGAAACATTCAATAATAACTGCGAGAGAGACTGCGAACAGTATGTCATGCTGTAAGCTGCGAAAGATGGTGGCAGGAGTTCTTCGCAATTTCCCTCCAAGTCTTATTTGGACTTCGCAACTTTGTCACAATTTCCTACGCAGCTCGTACACGTTGTCATTACAACAAACTACGAATTTGGGCCATTAATGAAAGTTTCTTAAAATCGTCAGATTTAGAGTACTCGGGTTTCTTATTTGTTTCTTATAGTTCCATAACAATCTTCATGTTTAAAACCTGCTCCCTCACACACATTTCAAGACAAGGCTTTTTGAAAATTCTCAAATTTAGACATTACTCAAGTAGCGTCCGAGTACGGAAAATTGATGCAAGAAAAATTTTCCAAGGATGCCCTCTATGGAGATGAATAGTTTCTTTAGTTATATTATCTTGGTACTGGAGTTTCGTATTTTTCAGCGATCTGAGAGATGAGTTTCTTGTGGCGGTTTTTTGTAAAACAGTGCGTTTATGTAATATTTCGGTTGCACAGCGTCAGAAAACGTAGAAATGATTTTACAATACTACACATTGTTTTCAATGTGGAAATTTATACCTAATAGATTCATTTGGGGGGGGGGTCCCTTGATGCATATTTTGCCAAAGGTCCTGGCTTTTCCGTTACGACAATGCAAGCAAGGATAATAATTTTATCCTGCTCTGCCCATTTTGCCTGACGCCACTGAATCTGTAGAGGTAATTTTCATTTCATGTTCCTTCTTTATTGCAGCATGGAACTGAGTCCTGGAAAGCAGGTAAATTTTGCATGTTTTATTTTAATTCGAAATGATTTTGGAATAAATTTTACGTTTAATTGAAAAATTATCTCGGCAAGTTGAATTTTCACAAATTAAACACAATTTTGAAGATAACACTAATCCTTTGCCCGAAAAATGATGGTATTGAAGATACGGAACCCATCTCACTGCTCTGCCCTCGCTTTGATGCACCAAGACAAGACGCTGGAATCTATTCATTGGCTTGACTACTTGCATATTTAAGTCTTGTAAATGAAGCTTTATTACAACTTTGGTGATAAGGATTTTCCTAATTCACTGCATAGACATATGCCCCATTCACGCTGCAAGTTAAACCTGCTTAAATTAAACCAGGTTTTTGAAAATGGCCTTCTGATTGGTCAATTAAACAAATCCAGTCATTTGATTGGTTGAAATTTAAACTGGTTTAGATAAAGTTGGTCTATCAGTGTCAGTGTGAATGCAATAATATTCTTCAGCTTACGATGCATCTTATCTCGGAAACTGGTCGATTCATGCGAAGTCCTGTAGTCATTTGCCTCATCCCTTTATAAGCCACTCGGTTTTGTGATTTGTTTGTAGAAACTATCGTGCAATTGAAGTAGGCCTAGTTGTTTTGTTCTATTATCTTTATGCATCGTCCTCGGAGTAGCCACGGCCTTTTGCTCCGTGGGTGTATCGTCCTAGATACATTTTAGAGTAATTTTACCAGCAGTTTAGCTCGTAATGTTTAGTGTTAAAAATTTATTGGAACGCCGGTTGAGCCAGAAAAAAGTTCCCACTTTTGAAAATTAATAGCACCAAGGCTACTTCACGGATTTGAATCATTAAAATTCTAGTTAAAGACTGAAAGATCAAATTATTTTTTGTAATTTTTCTCGCTGTCCTACCCGCGCTAGAAGTATAGGTAAATTGAACTTTATGAAGTTTTATGGTTGCAAAATGACGGGAACAGGGCCTGAAACATTGATCAAATCGTAAGGACTCTATTCGCAACGAACAATAGGCAATGGGCGTCTCACCTCCCTCAAGAGCTATTGGACATCGATTTTCAAACAAATTCGGAAGATTTTCAATCCCATGGCAATTAACCCTTTCACGCCCGGCTAACATTAAGCTTACCTTGAAAACCTAATGTAGATTGTCGTTTTCCAGGGGGTACCATAATCAGTGATTCAGTAAGCAAAAGATAAATGCAATGTGCATAACCTCTCAAATCAATCAAACTTCCAAGTGCTTTACCCCCTGAAAAATTCGCAGTTCTCAATGAATACTGTTGGGCCATATGGCCCTTCCGGGGGTGAAAGGGTTAATGTGCGGAGGATATCTCCCACCCATGAGAAGTTGCATTTCCTTCATTATTCTGTGTGAGGAGTCATTTATGTTTTGATCGATGTTTTAGGCCATTTTTCAGTCATTTTGCAGCCACGAATTTTTCAAAGTTGAATTTACCTATATTTGTAGTGCTGGTAGGATAACGAGAAAAATCACAAAAATACTTTGATCTTTCGGCTTTTAACTAGAATTTGAATGATTCAAATCCGTGGAGTAGTCTTGGTGTTATGAATTCTCAAAAGTGGGAACTGTTTTCTGGCTCACCCGGTATATTTACAAAATAAGAGCGTCATTAAAATTGAATATCAAACACCGATTTTGCTTTTGATTGATAGTTTTGATTGATCTCTTTTGATGACTGAGAATGATTTTAAATCAATCTTTTTGACCCTCCCCCCCCCTATAGCTATGCCAAGCAGTATTGAAGAAAGGAATGATTACAGTGTCAGAAGGTTGCAGATATTGGATCAAACGCTAGCTGCAAAGGTGAAGAAAATGTACTTCTTAAATCCTGTTCCTGTTTATATATACTGCAGTTATACCGGGTGAGCCA
This sequence comes from Aurelia sp. 4 Dawson et al 2005, assembly GCA_964019985.1. Classification (NCBI taxonomy): domain Eukaryota; kingdom Metazoa; phylum Cnidaria; class Scyphozoa; order Semaeostomeae; family Ulmaridae; genus Aurelia; species Aurelia sp. 4 Dawson et al 2005. The sequence continues at coordinate 5,407,581 of OZ026492.1, read as the reverse complement.
TAAAAACGTTGCCACTTTTTGAAAATTCATAGGATCAAGAGTAATTCACAGATTCGAATAACTCAAATTCTGCTTAAAAGCCAAAACATCAAAATATTTTCTTGATTTTTCTCACTGTCTTACGAGTACTAGAAATATTGGTAAATTCAACTTATGGTTACAAAGTGACTGAGAAAAGGGCCTAAAACATTGATCAAATCATAAAACACTCATTTTTTACATTCAGTCTAAACGGTTACAATACATATTACTTAATTGCACTACATACAAAATACTATACCCTTCTACTAGTATAATACCATTTGGAGCAAAAAATTATGACTACCTCATGGCAACATAAAACAGGAAACACGAACATAGCACTACAAGTAACGACGTGAAGAAGGGAATGGAAGGAAATTGGAGGAAACAGGACAATTTCTTGGAATAATATGAACAAACTTTAATCAAGACGTTATGTCTTGAGGATGTACGTAATGGTTAAAGTTAGAATTGATCTTTTGACCTCACAAGACAGACTCTCATCACCGTACAAAAGAAGTTGCAAAAAGCTGTTGCTCCAGATAGAATACCCACTATTTTGAAGTACAACATTAACATCAGTGAGATGATTGCATCTGTGTTCAAAACACTGCTCGAACGGACCAATAAAGAAAATTCAATTGTTCATGGGTGAGGGATATCCACTGGACATTTGTTGTCATGGGATTGAAAATCTTTAGTATTTGTTTGAAAATTGATGTCTTATAACTCTTGAGGGAGGTGAAACCCATATTGCGTTTTGTTGTGTGTGAAGAGAATCCTTGCAATTTGATCTATGTTTGGGCTCTTTTTCAGTCACCTTTCAACTCATGAAATTTGTACTGGTCGAATTTACCGACACTTCTAGTGTTGTTAAAATAGCGAGAAGAGTCACAAAGTACTTCTATCTTTTGGCTTTTAACTGAAATTTGAATCATTCAAATCTGTCAAGTATTTCTGGTGCTATGAATTTCTAATTAAAACAGATTAAGGTAAAGAAAAGAAAAAGCATTGTGATAGGGTATCAAAATTAACTTGATAGAGTAGGGTAGGGTGGGGTAGGTTAGGGTAGGGTAGGGTAGGGTAGGGTAGGTTAGGGTAGGGTAGGGTAGGGTGGGTAGGGGGAGGTAGGGGTAGGGTAGGATAGGGTAAGGTATGGGCGAGTAGAGGAGTAGCGCATGATGTTATGTTCGTTTTTCTTTATCTGGATTTGTTGTAACAAATTTGTCTTTTTTTCCGGTATTTTAGATGCATGGCCCCTTGTAAACCAGCTTTGCTGAATGGGCTACCATCCCGGCTACCATGCTTAAATAATTGATGATATGATAGGATATGATATGATATTTTATCCGCCTTTTTTTAGTTAGTATATATTTGTATTCTGTAATGTTTTTAAGTTGGAATTAATTAGCTAACTGTTTTTAGCTATTTTACTCTTTGATATGAAGTTTCTGCTATTCAGTGGTGCTATGCATTGGTATAAATAAAAATTTTCGATAAATTTTTTAATGTAGTTAGGAAAGTGCGCAGATGTAGACCACTTAGCATTACATGAAGGTAAATGTCTCAATGGCGTCTCTTACTTTCTAGACGCAAGCATTGGAATTGAGTAAAAGGGCTATGCCTGCTGACCCAAAGGTGAGATGATTCATATTTGCCTATATTCAACAATGCGATAATGGTTTTTATTTAACTGCCAGTCAGACAGAGCAAAAACTGCGCACGCATGCGCGAAAACTCGTAACTTTAAGTCCCGTTAGCTCCCTGCAACAGATCCCAAAAGTCGGCAACACTTGATATTTTGTTCCTTGGGCCTTAAACTCTTGATTCATCGTTTCAAAAAGCTTATCTTTCCAAGCACTTCCTTATCTCAGATTGCTCGATGACGTCATTTTACGCTTGCTCGATGACGTCATTTTACGCAGTTTCTGCTCTGTCTGCCAGGCAATAAAACCAGAGTCTCTCTGATAATACCTATTGCAGTGCATAGTAGATCAGTCGTTGTTTTTCATTCGTTACTGTTAGGTTTGCTTTGCCATTTTTAGGATTTCTATCTTATATACCATGTGAATTAATAAGAAGAACCCCGTTTGAAAGGCCACGGCTCCTTTGATGTCAAGACTTTGATATCCGGCAATATATAATTTGATGGTAGACATGTTCAAATCTTCTTTACAGAGGGGAGCTTTGTGGGTACTAGAACCCGCAAATCTGGACCAAGCAAAACCCGAAAACCCGCAAGCAAAATAGCCTAAAACGGAAACCACATTTCTCAAGAAAAATCTTAAATTTTCGTCAATAACCTTCAATTATTTCCAGCATTGTCGTTTCCACCGATTGCCTGCGCCTCGTTTTAAGCATTCGAAAGATGGTTTTTCGATCTCAGTTAACTACTTAGACTGTATGACTTCGGAAATGCGAAAAAAATAAAGAATTTTGATTAAGTTACCCGAAACCCAAGCAACACAAAATGGTCAAATCCCTAACCCGCGACACATCTCAAAACGCGAAAATCCGTACGATTTGAACGTAATTCCCGAAACCCGAGGGCCAAAATTGGCCTAACCCGCAACCCGTGAAAATCCATAGAAACCCCCCCCCCATCCTTTACAATTTACCTGACTGAAATCATCCGCTCGGTTCAAGATTTATGCAGGGTTTTCTCAAGAAAGTCTGTTCAAGAAGCCTCCAAAAAGTACCCAAAATCAAGAATAAGTTTTCGTAACATGTCTGCCTTAAACGTGCCCTACAACAATGTCTTCTGCTAGTTTAAACGTACTATCCTCTTGGGAGAATTAACAAGTTTTTACCGTGGTATGAGCTATTCGGGGGATTCCATTCTCCCAAGAGGACAAAATACATGAATGCGTGCAGGTTTCATCATTGCTAGGAGGGAATATCAAGGAAATTTGGTCGTCATTTTTACTCGTTTTTGGCAGATTTTTGGAAAGGGGTTTCTGCAGAAAATCTCCCATATCTACGGAAAGGACTTAATGATTTAAGTCGAGTAGATTTGTGAACCTAATTGAATTTATTGGGAGTAAAACAAGACAGTTGTCGTTATCATAACAGCTTTAATGTTCAAGAAGTAGTGGTCTTTTAAACGAGGATTGTGTTTTGACTTATCCGGAACTAGAATGATAAATATCTGCATTTTGGAGCAGCTCGTTGATGACTTTGTGCTGTGTTTAAATGCTATTTTAATGTTTTAGGAAATAGATGCCCTTCAGAGGGAGGAAGATGCATTGATAGCAGAGCGAAGACAACTTGAATTTCATATCGAAAGAACGGGTATCTACAACATCCGCATATCATGTTATTTATTTATTGATTGATTCAGACTAAATTTTGAAAAGTCAAGCTTGCATTCTTTTCATTTGGGTAACTTGAAGTCAGGCATGTGTTATGGATGTTTATGGAATTGCCACATGGATCTTAAAGGAATTGAGTCCATCCAAACACTTGAGCGTTAACGCTGTCCCGAATTTTTGCTGACAAGCCTCTGATGGCTCTTTGTTGTCGCACAGTCGTGCTAAAGTCGTTAGCAGTAGAGACCAAAGACTCCATAATGCTTGCATTATCAGGACTTTCTTTGGTTTGATTTTAAAAAAGGATTAAATGGCAATGTTTATTTTATGATTGAAAAGGAGCTTATGTTGGTCATTAGCGCACTATTTATGCGCACTCAATGCCTCTTACCATATTTTAGGTATCAACAAGTAGATTAATGAGTGAGCCATCTTTTGAGATGTTGCTTGGTCAGTTTCAGTTATAACCGCCCACCGAAAAAACAGTTTCAAGGATTATGGGGATGGATGATGAAATGGCATCAGCATAACACAATAACAACCACATGGGTCAACATAACAATAATGAATTCAGACGATTCATTCCTTTCTCGAACAAACTGCTTTCCAGTCCATGTTTTGGAAAATGTGACAAAAAGCCGAATTCCAAATTTGCAAAAGAGAACGAAATTGGAATAAGGAACAGAGGTAAATCAATATACAAGCAACAGATTTCCACCAACGATGTCAACTTTATCTCTATGTCAAGTTTTCACAAAATGTTGACAGGAAAATGGCGGCGATTATTTCAATTAAGCGGCGATAAGCGGATTTGTCAATTGCTTTTGAATTTGAAAAGCTTGTTATGATCCACCTCGTGAAGTTTTTTGGGTCACTTGGTAACACTTTCTATTTGAAATGAAACCACTGTGTTCTTGTATTATTGAATCCCTCATTTTCTTTCCCTCTACGTCTAACTCTCTGCTGTGTGGATCTTGGGGTCTCTAGAAGCACCGCGATAGATATGTACTGTGAGAGCATTCTTGGCAAGAAAAGAAACCGCTATTAGCCCTCTTTTGCCGAAGCTGTTGGAACAAAGCTGCAATACTTTATGGACTATGTCATGGTAATGTGGAAAAAAGTAGCAGGGCTGATATTCAAAGCCAGATTAGTATGTGTTGTTCAGCAGAAGCATTCCATTATTCTAACCTGCGAGCAAGTACCACATTCTCTAGTTTTTTTACCGGTACTTTTTTCTTGTAGACTTATGGTGTGAGATGCTTGGTTATTGGAAAGCTACAGTTGTCAGTGCTCAGGTAGGAATGATTGCAGCACTGAAAACATTCATCAAACTTCTGCAGGATTAAAACAGAGGAGTCTAAATGCTCTCACTGCTTTACCGGGTGAGCCGGAAAAAAGTTCTCACGTTTGAACATTCATAGCACCAAAATGCTGAATCGGAGTGAAATAATTTCTGTTTCAGAGCCGAGAGATTGAAATATGTTTGGAATTTTTCCTCTGTATTTATGAGCTTTGAAAATAGGAACAAATTTGACCGTATCAAGATTTCGTGGTCGTGAAATGAAAAGCCTGGAAAAAGGATCTGAAACACGTTATCAAATCGTAAAGAAACTACTCGCACAGACCGACAAGTACAATTGTACGCAAGTAACAGATATCGTCTGCACATTTACAGCCATGGAATTGAAAGCTTAAGATTTTATTTGAAGATCTGCATCTGATAACTCTTGATAGAGATGAATGGAGTTGAGTAGTGTCCTGTGTTAGGAGATCCCTTATTATTCGTTTAGAGTTTTAGGCTCTTTGCAGGCTTTTTGTAGCTTGCGTGCAGACTCTACAGTCAGTGCTACGATAGCGTACATTTCTTTCTGTCATTTACGACCGAAATAAAACTTCAAGATGCATCAAGAAATCGATCGGATAATTATCTGTACTTTTCTTGCATTATGCTTCAAAAAAAGGCAACTGTAAAAAGATCTAAACCTGCTGAATTTAAGACCATTTGCAAACTCAGAAATGGACTTGCTACAAGTCTCTCTCGCGGCAAAAATGGGAGAAAGAATAAAAGCGAGAGAGACTTGTAATACTTGGTAGCCTGGGTCGTTGGCTGGACAAGATTCAGTACAGTCGGCATCCTTTTACAAAAAAACCAATGTCCAATCATATGCTTAGAAAGGACAATGATACAAGAGAGCGAGGCTCTGCTATGTTCTTTGACAAAGGCTGACTCAAGCTTCGTTGAAACAGTTGACAACAACCCTGTTATTTTGAAAATGGAAGCATGCTTGAATATTAATGAGCATGCCGAGTATTACAAGTCTCTCTCGCTTTTTTCCCTTCTCTTGCTTTTTCCGCGGGAGAGACTTGTAGCAAGTCCAGCTCAGAAATACTTGGGAAATAAGCTGGTCTTTGATCTTCTTGCTCCAAGAATATTTGAAAATCGGCCTTGTAGATAAATTTTGGTGACTTTTCAGAGAGGAATGCTTTTTATTGGCACACCCGGTCCCAGGGGGGGCACTCCCCAACCTTCAGTTCGGGGGGGGGGTCCATGCCACTATTTCCTTGCTGATCCCCAAATATTGAGCCTAACATTTTGGGGACCCCAAATATTGAGTCCAATAATTTGGAGACCCCAAATATTGAGTCCAATAATTTGGAGACCCGCACCAAATTCCACGATTCTTCCTTTTTTTCAGATTTGTGGACCCTAAATATTGAATTTTTCTCCATGTTGTAATTCACAGACCCCAAATATTGATTTACGTAAAATTTCAGACCCCAAATATTGGCATGGACCTCCCCGTATTGGAAGTTAGGAAGTACCCCCCCCCCTAGGTACCATGTAGCATTATGATTTCGGACTTTCAACATCCGACATCTGCAACTAACATTTAGAAACGAAAGTTTGATTGATAAAGATATGTTTACACGTATTGTAAATTGTCAAGCAGTGGTTGAAAAAGTGCGTTAAGCCGCAAATCTGCTCCTCCGCAAGAAGCTGATTTGCAGGAAACTAAGGGGAGGTAGAGAGAAAGTGGACTAGGAGGAAGGAAAAGAAAGGAAAGATGTCTTTTTTCTTCAAAGAAAAAAGACAAAGAGGAAGAACTAGGAGAGAAAATTGAAAATATAAAGGGGATAGGAAATGAAGGAATAAAGGTAGGAAAGAATGAAAGACAGAGGAAAGTATTGTTGTGATTAAGCTTTTTCCATTTACGGTTGTGTAATCCAAGGCGGCTGTCAAGATTAATTCCATTCCCAATGGATTAAAATATTGCAATTCATCTCAACAAATTGTTGCTAACAAAATGGTAGGAAGAATTTTAGAATGGCGTTGATTCGCTGGAAGGCAAATATTGTTTTCACCGCTTTTGTCTCATAACTGTTCATATGCAGAGGGACAGTAGATTTCAGCGCCATAAGGTTAAGTCAGATATAAGCATTTTGATCCGCACCATGCGATGAACTTGTTGTGAAATGATTTGAAAAAACCTATCATATTTAACGCTTTCACTAATTTGAAGTCACGAGGTTTGTTGAACCTTTGCAATGCCATTAAGTGATTTCTTTCTTTCTCTTCAGCTTGACCCTCAAGATGATAAAACTCCATTATTTGTTATCTGCATATCATGTGATGAAGCGGCTGAGAAGCAGCCTGATTATGCCACGCAAGCAACTGGCTGGGTAGTGGCGAGACATCTCAAAGAGTTTCAAGCACTTCATGCAAAATTGAAAGATGTAAGTGACTTGAAAGAAACTCTCTCAGGCAGTTAGGAACCGTGCCCATTGACCGTCTCCACATAATCTAAAAGCTTCCTAGATCTTTTCCATAAAAGTTTACTAGATTTTGATTGGGTGGCTGTATTCTGTGGAGCGTTCGTTCCTGGGTTTCTGAGTGTTGATGGGCTCCCGGTAGCAGTTGATGGTTGCTTGGAGGGGATTGGGGGCCGGTTTTCCGGGCTTGTTTTCCGTGCGGAGTAGCCCCAAACAATTTGACTTGGTCTACAATGATGATAATGATTGATTTGTCAATCTTTTTACATTCCCTCAAAGATTCACGATATACATAGTACTAATTACAACTACGCTACCACACTACCGAGACGATGCCCCACAGAGATGCCATTACTTGAATATAATCGTAAAGAAACGACTGCGATAACAACAACAACAGCAACAATAACAATAAAAAACATAAACTTACCCGTGATTATTATTACGAACACATGAAGACTTACTTTCACAATCAGGCTACGAAGCTACAAGTTAAGGTAACCTGTAACGAAATAATCCGCCTTATCAAGGTAAGAGGCGTGAAAGCGGAGGTCTTTTTTGTTGTTAGAGATATTGCATTTTTGAGTCTAAAATCTTGTTCTGCGTGCAAAGCTCAGTAAAGAAGCAAATTTTCTCTTTCAAATCTTTCTTCGTTTGGATGTTATGGCGATTTAAAAGAATTTTACTTCACAAGAGCTTTGACCGTGAAATGTGCTGGGACAAATTTTTGCCTAAACTTTGCATTCATATGAAGACAAATGCGATAGTGAAGATTTGCGTATACACTAGACTTTATGGATTGTGCAGCAAAACTTTTCAATTCTTTGCCCGACAATATAAGAAACTGTCGTATTTATAATAAGTTGCTAACATCATCTAAAGACTTTTTAAGAAATAAAATTGTTATATAAGTTTTTAATGAAATATAGTGTAGTAAGTTATTGTAAGGATATATTTTAGTTTATTATGGACAACCCTCATTTATTCGGGACAATCTCTATTTTTAATTAAAGACAATATTTTAGGTAGTATTTAACAGAGAATAGCCATGTCATGTGGATCTGTTAATATCCATTAGTATTATTATTATTATTATTATTATTATTATTGTTATTATTATCATTATTATTATTATTATTATTATTATTATTATTATTATTTATTATTATTATATGTTGAACAGGATTATGGACTCAAAAATGTGATACCTCTAACAGCAAAGACTTCCGCGTTCGCGCCTCTTACATTGAAAAGGTGAAATTCATATGTTAGTTTAAAAGCTTAGAACCATAATTTGGTAAATTGCAAAATCTATTGTTTCCTTGCAAGCTTTGTTAAGAGATCAAAGATAGCTACTAAAAACAGACAGATATTGAATGGATCAATCGAGGAATGAATTGTGTGATGGTGTCCTTTCTTACATTTCAGTGCTGTTCTTGGATGAGTAAAGAAATTCCTGTTGCAAGTAAGAAGTGGTTTTTCAACAAGAAATATGATGCTTCCGCTTTGGAAACGCTAAGATGCTCATTGCAAGAATATCTATCGGTATTCTAAATCTTTTAATTCATTGTAGTTAATTGATATTTGCAAATTCATTCAAGTAACATTTTGACCAAGTTTCTAGAATTAAGGTGGTTTTGTAGAGTTTCGTAAGGTGACGTTTTTGGTTAGTCGTTCAGGACATTTGTTTTTTATTTGTTTCCTTTCATTTGTCAAATACAAGGGAATATTGCTTTAACTCGGTCCAGGTCAGCTTTTAACTATATTGATCCACTTTAAGAGCTTTTGGTTTCTGTAACAACAATGAAAGGTAGTACAACAGAGTATTTATTTATTTTCAATTTGTTTTGAGTGGGCTTGTCAGGATTTCTAGCTACTGAAAGCTAATTTAGGCCCACTGTGCATGCCGCATCCAGGCACGGGACCCCTAGTTTAACGTCCCTTCGGAAGGACGGCGAGGTGAGTTGTGAGGTCAGGCCTCAGTGGTCACCCATCCAAAATCTGACCTTACTCGACCAAGCTTAACTTCAGTCACCTGACGAAGACTGTATAAGCCACTCGGCCACTCACCCCGCTTTGCTTGAATAGCAAAGTGCCAGCTATTTTGTGTCATATTTAGTATGCACTGATCTACGACTTCTTCAGACGCCCTTCAGAGATATGAAGGCCTTTGGATCAAACCACTCGGACCCTCGCAGTGTTTTATAGACAGAAAGCTTTCTATCTTTGTAATGGTTGAAACTGAAAATTTCATCCTGTATTCCTTGTAAATATCAGTCCCAGTTCGTTTTGTACTACCTGTAGATCAAAATGTCCCTTGTTAAAAGACACTGTTCTGTGAATGTAACAACAATGATAGTAGTAAAATGAATTGTGTTGTGGAAGGTGTTGTGGCGCAGTGGTTTAATCCTCTGACTTTGCAATCAAAAGGGCTCGATACCCAGTAGGGACCCACCATTTGAGCGTCATGACCAGGGGTCGCAGACTCGAATAGCGCTTCGCTACTTATGCGATCTCAGCACTTGGTTCTCAAAACCGCAACTTCACCTTCACGTTTTGTTTGAAGACAAACTTTCCATATTGCTACCATTATCCTTTGTGGTGCCAAAGTTAACTTTCGTATTATGTGAAAGTCATTTCTGGCGTAGGATATCTTTGGATTTCCGTCATCCGTGCTAAAACGGTCATGGTTGACAATGGGACTTGAAATCGGCTTATTAGAACTGATTGCCTTTCAAAAGCGAACAGTTAATTATTATCTGGTACTCCCCGTGATCTGTACCCCGTAAATGTACCCCGTAAACTATGCCCAAAGAACAGTTTTCTTCAATAATGCTATTTTTTACCGCAGATATTATTGCAAGACGAAAGGCTATATCAAAGTGAAGAATTATACTTGTTTTTGAGCCCCAGTTCAGAGCAGTTGAGAGGACAACAAAGCAGTGGAAATGGCTCAGAGTAAGTTTCTTTTACTTCTTGCGGTATCATTACATGCAAAAGATACAAAAAGCTACTCTTTCGGAACAAAATCTAAGCATTAATCACTGGAAAATCTCATGAAAAATGTTTTCCCTTAATAATTGCTCACAAAGAAAGGTGTTTGGGAGTTTTTGATTGCATTCTACACTGATTTCTGAGAAAAACTTACCTTTTGCAGACTTGAACTGATGGACGTAATCGGCTAAGGTTTGCTTTACACATTTCAAGTCATGTGACCATTTTCTTGGGAGGCTGCAGTGCTATTCTACTTTTTGCATCACCGCTCAGTTTATTATGGCATGAAATATGTTAGAGAAGTCAGGAGATGTATCATCAAGAGATTTTGCACTCATTGATGCCTCACCTGAGGCAAGGAAAAATCTTTTTGCTTCCCTGAAGTCACATTTGGGGTACTGGCACAAGGTAACACTTTAAAATTTTGTTAGCCCAGTAGCACCACGCAAATTCACAAGATTCCAAGAGAACCTGTCAAAATGACCATTTTGTTGATGAAGCTTTGCATGCAAAAACAAAGATAACAAATCAATAGATTTTTATAACAAAAGAGACTTCATGCAGCCCATAACTTCATATTTGATCGACTGTCATGCTACAGGGTGTTTCAGAAAAAGCGTAACCCAACTAAACCTTAGCCGATTTTGTTTAGGGTGAGGCATGAAAATATGTCTTAGTGATCCGGAGCGGCAAACGTTTGAATAAGCACAAACTTGAAAGCTGTTAAAATCCGTCAAAATGAGGCAAGCATTAGCTTGTTTATAGAGCCATGATCGGAAATCGAACAGGAGACGAGTTGTGAAAATGGGACTTTTGAGAGCAGATACACTGATTGTTGAAGTTATTGTAGTTGTAGTCAGAGATTTACTGTTTCCAGACACACGCCAATATTCGAAGGAATGAAATTTTATGTAATCGTTGTTGAGATTTCAACCCAATGCAGAAGAGCAAATATGGAGTTGGTCGTCTAGAAGACAGCTCTGCATCGTTGATGGTTTCTTGCCAATTTTTCTCGTAATGGTACCCGAGACTTTGTCTTAAAAAGCCTACTTTCGGTCATGTGATCGGTATACATTGATGCCATTGGTTAACTTCCGGAAAACTTGATTTTGCGGGGTTTCCGTTGACGCTGTTGAAAGATTTTATTGGTATGCTTCAATGAACAATTCACACCGCTGGAAATTCGCTTTTGATTCAAGTTTGCCTTCACCTCCAAACGGATGCTTTGGCGTTTTGGCCTAAGGAAATCAAGGCAAATGTATACTTTCACGATAATATTTCAACTCTCAAAGCATCAGTATCCACGATAAAGGTATCTATATTCAAGTTAACTATCCAGGAGCGTTTTGAAAAGGATTTCTCATTGATTGAAGCCAGATTTTTAGCCCTATGCCCAGTAAATTTGATTTCTTTTTTGGGACACCCGATAGGTACTAAGAAGCATAGTAAGGATATCGAATGATATTGGTTTTGCTAGATAAGTTTCTTCTCTGAATACCTAACTCTTAAATTCCTTTCCAGCTCTTTGAACCAAGAAAAGAAGCAATTTTCATTTGTGTCTTCTCTGAAAGGGTAAGGAAGCTTTTCAAGTATTTTCATGGGTAATTCGGACACTATGATTGTGCTGTCTGAACTAACCAAGAAACAATGATGATTCGATACTCACACAAGCCAAGCAATGTTTGTATTCCATTGGAACATCGTATTTTGGTTAGGTCCGAGCTTCAAATTCTGAATCCAAACTGAACTGAGGGCATTTCGTTAGGATAAGTTTGGGAGGCGGAGTGTCGTTGCAGTTCAGTTTGGATTTAGAGTTAGAGTTTGAAGCTCGGGCCTAACCAAAATACGATGTTGCAACGGAATACAAACATTGCTTCGTTTGAGTAAGTATTGAATCATTATTTCGTTTCATGGTTAGTTCAGACATTATAACAGTAGTGTCCGAGCTGCCCATGATATTTTTTAATCAAGAAGTCTCTATAAGGCAACCTGCAGTACATTGCTGCATTAATAACGATTCTGTGTATGAAATTAAAGAGGAATGGGATTCATAAACATAACCTAGTTTTAGAGTTACAATTCATGCATACGTCGATGATATTATTACTTTCGGCAAGAACAAGATATCTTGATATTTAACCCTTTCATTCCTAAGTATCGAAAACCTTGTCAAAAAAATATTTTTTGTGCTCTTTAGCATATTTTTCCATAGAATAACTCATTTTCGAGAAAGAAACATCAAGACTTCTTTGCATGTTTGTCCACCTTAACTATTTTCCAATACAAATTTCCTTTTGATTTCATTCAAATTCCCATGGTTGCCAAATGGCAACTCGATTATTTGAGACAACTTTTGCGGTGTTGAGCAAGGCATGCAAAAAATTTTATTTGATGGGCTTCAACAGACAGACTTCAGCTTGGAAATAAACCTAAGACACAAAGTTTTTCAATTTTCAATCCACGTTATCTCGATCATTATCCAGTGACCATTTCAGTATAATAGCAGCACAGAGATTCCTCTCGTTTTCAACGCTCAATATTTATTATGAGCAGGCTGTAAAACATCAAACATTTGCTGCATTCTTGTATAACAATTGATCCTCTACAGTGATGCAAGGAGCAACTTCCGGACCATGGAAGGTAGGGATTCGTGGAATATGTTGAAATATATATTGCCAAGTGGCTGCGGTGGAAATGAAAGGGTTAAGGAAGACGTCTCTTGTAGCAGGATGAATTAGCTGCTCCGGTCCAATGAAATATGCAATTAGAAACGGAATCTGAAAACAAGACAGCTTTAATTGTATGATGACACTATCTAACTTAAGAACTGTTAGACGTTTTTACTGCTGGTCTTCATAATAAAAATCAGTAGTTTATGTCATATTTATGAGAAATCAAAACTTGCAGCAAACTCTACTTGTTTTTATTCTCATTATAACTTCGATGACGCTATCTGGAACAGTGATCCGGCGAGAAAGGAATGTGATGTTAGATACTGTTCACTGTTTGATGACAGATGATGAGCGTGCAGTGAATTTGTATTCGGATGCGTTATAGCTATTTAATGAACCAATTAAAAACCACGCAACATAGATGTTGTGCTATGCAAATTGTAGAAATTATGCAATAAGGAGATCCTGTTGGACGCTGCGTTTTTGACAACATGTTCCTAGAACAGCCAAAATATTTACTCTCATTTTTGCGATGATCAATTCCATTGGTATTTTTAGCCAAAATGTTTCTTTAGTCTTTGGCGAAATCGACGAAATCTGCTAGAAATCGTACTTTCATCTCGAAATATTTGCCCTCACCCATGAATTATAAGCCCCTGTCACTGTGTTCTGAAATCATTTCCTGCTCCATAGTATTTTGCATCAAAGAGCATGTAGCATAGAATTTTCTGTCTTCCTCTATACCTTTATTGAATTTCAGATCGATTAAAAAGATGCCATTCCCTGAAATTTTGTCAGATTCCGTCGTAGAAGCTGAGGAAGTGGTAAGTCCGAAAGCGTTTTTATCAAGCTTTGGAATTCCTTCATGACATGGTACCCCATCTTATCCTTTGACCCTACACTGGTTGGCTATCTGACACGTCCTATTTTGGTCGGGGACAAACCTTCCTCCCCCTCTAACAAACACTTGACTTTCTTAATAAGTAGAGCAACCAGATTTGATGTGATATAGCTCCAGTAGTGTACTTTCTAGAAACAAAAAAGACTCAAAATCGGCCATCGAAACATTGTCTCCCTCACCCTCATGGGTCAAGTTATTTCAATTAAATTTCACTATTAGTAGTACAATAGGAATTTGCGAAAAGTCATAAAGTTTTATTGCATTGGACTTCCTCATCGCAGAGTCATCAGAAAAAATCTGCTAGGGGATGGGCAAATTTGTCTCCTGCCCGTCCAAAATAGGGTTAATGTTACTCGTTTCGTTATGAAATATGTCACAAGACCGTCGAGAGTGGTCAACTAAAAGCAGCTCTGAAATTCAATACATTTTTGAAACGCATTATTAGTGCAAGGTATGAATCTAGCGAGGAATAAAGCAAAGTTATCAAATCTAGTAGGAGTAATGGAGATCATAAATGGCCGTTATGTTGCAAAAATCGAGAAATCATTGACTGTGTTCAAAGAAAGATGTGTTCAAAGAATACAATGGTTACCAACTCCACTGTGACAAATCACTGATTATCAATAATAATAATCTACTATAATTTTTCATGTTCTCAATTCCTTTTTTGGCAAGTCATTGTTTTTGTAGGTTCTGATGCCAACAAAGAAATTTGTTTGAATCAAGTCTGTTCAAGAAATTTAGTTATGATTAATTTTTCGAACTGATTTTTTGCTTGTTTCCATATTTTTTTCAGGATGCAGGAATTGAAGAAGGGTATGTTATTTATTTATGTCATTTAAGTCAATAGGTCTTTTATGTATTTCGGGGTCTGGATTGAGCAATACTACAAAGGAGGCTGAATCGAGCAATGTTTTTATACATTTTGGTACAGAAGGTTTACTGAGCAGCGCGTAGCGTCTATCTATTATTGTTGTTGACATTTGAAAATTCTACAAACTTTATGAAATAATCTTTTGATTCAGACTTCTTTGTACAATGGCTGAAATAAAAAAGGTCAATAGACCTTTTAGTTATTCTGAAAAGAATCAGAAATCGAACAATATTCAGCTACGTTCTATAGAAGTTTCGAATGTGCACAATCATATCAGAAGATCGAACCTAATGCATAAAAATGTATAAAAATAACGCTCTCGATCCAGGCTCTTTCATGGAATACCTAAAAGACGTATTTTGCATCTATTGTCCTTTATTGATGTTTTAAGATGGAAAATGCAAAACAAGATGCAAAATAGTCCATATGAGAAATCTGTAGCGCAAGAAGTGTTTGCAGTCTGATTCAAAAGGAAGAAATTGATCCGAAATGAAATTTAACAAATTAAAGAGCTTTGGAGATGCTCTATTGGCAGTTCCTTTTCTCGAGCAAAACTTTATCACCGTCGTAAGTGTCATTTAAAAACTAAATTGCGATGAGTATTTAGTTTTGGGATGATCAAGCTACATGCAACTTTAGCAGCCCTACGTCAAAGTGAGGGTGACACTGCGAGGATATTTGTTTCAAATTTAAACTGACGCAAAGTCAAGCCGGACAGACGATTTCTAGATGCAGCAGCAGTTAGACAGCTTTGCAAAATTGGCATCCTTTGCGATATTAGTATCAACACTACAACGGACCGCCGCTGCATTTTATTATATTTCGCAGGGATACTCATCGACGTCCTTTGTTTTCAGAGTTACCGATCGCAAAGATTCTGTAGCAGAGCCCCTGTATGCATTAATCAGTGAAGTTTTCGAACTTAAAGGAGGTGAGTGACCTGTTTCATATTGACTTTGATCGTTTTCTTCCCCCCCCCCTTGCTTAACGACATGAGTCCAAATATACGATACTCTAAACATGGTGGAAAGGAACATTTTACCAATATGATATGCATTTCATTCTTTATTTGAATTCATATGGAATCATCAAGGATTCGTAATTAGAATGTAGTGCGTCTTGGTGAAAAGTTCCTCGCCGCCCCTTTTACCGTAATCGTTTGTTGGGATGATTCCATCATTTTAGAAACCATTTGAATCGACTTCGAACAAACAGAGGGTTCATAACAAAACATAAGAAAATTGGCTTTGAAAAACTTGTGACATGTTTTCTTATAGTTAAACAATATTCAAATGTTTTGGACGGAAAGATTTTTGACAAAGACCTCCAATAAAAATGTTTCGGAAACTTATTGGAATATTGCAGACTATAGACTCTTTAGCTATTCTGAGACGAATAGGAATCCAACGATATTTTCTTCATTTTGTAGAATTTTCGAATGTGCACAATTGTGATAGATGCTCGAGCGCAGCTCATTTGAGCCTCGCATATAAAAATGTATAAAAATGGCACTCGATCAAGGCTCCTTTGCAGATTAGCTGAAAGGTCTATTGCCTTTTTTACAACTTCTACTCAAACCTTTCGCTTGAAATTGGTTATATTTGCACAGAATGAACCTAATTTTAACCAAAGGCTGGCACAGAATGTTTCGAATTCCGATCAGAAGTGGCACATAGAAACTTTAACCAAAAAATCCTTGGCCAGTTTCGTCAGAAGGTTGTTCAAACAAACACGTTTCAGACAGCAATTTTTGTCTTCCGAAACTTTTGGATTTTAATGAAGTTTGAGGATGATTATCCTCCCTTCTCTTTTAGCTCTTGCTTATGATCTACCATACGCAATTTTCATGCATGCTTTCTATCAAAAATATTGATGTTGACTGAATGTTTATTTCTAAGGAAGATAAACATGGTATGAATTTTTAAATTTTCTTTTGGTATATTCTCTTTTTCTCCATTCTCAGTTTTCAAATATTTGAGAAGAACTTTGATCACATTCGTCCAAGTTACATTTGGTGGAACAATTAATCGGTGAGTGGAATTATGATTCATTCGCTTACCTATGCTGTCGCTTGCACAGCACAGCGATTTAGAATGGCAATATAATGTAATGAATACCGAAAAACGAAAGTTCCCGAATTTAATCAGCCTATAGTTCATTTGAAACAGCAATGATCAAAATATCGATCGAAATAAAAGAATGATTTGTAAATCAGACGTGTGAGAGCCAAGAAACTGATTTTTGAAATTTCAAGATACCACAATTTTGCAAATCTCATGTCATAAAAGACAATGAACACTCAATTTAAGCTAATTTCAAAACTCAGTTTCACTGCTCGCAGTACTCAGATTCTTGAAATTATTTTTCCTTTTGGTTGTTTTCACTGCAGCATCATTTTGGATTCATATCATAGAAAAATAACTGAAATATTTTACGGATTTCTTCGCGAGTTTCTACGTTGTACTAAATTAAAGATTAACAACCGATATCTAGATTAAAACAGTTAGAAATATAAAAGACAGTGTCAAACGATGTCTTGAGTGTTTTGCCAAGTATATGTTCAGGAAACTTATGCAAAAATTTCATGGCCGTTTTAGAATGTGTGGTTATTTTGTTGAAAACGATATATTATCGCCTCTGAAACCAGTATCGTTTATGTAGACCGAACTATTTTTCTTTGAGTAATGTCCTCAACTCATTTAAAATCAAATAAAAGTCTTTCATTAATTATTTGGCATTAATTACACTTGCTAGATCACTGTGTGCGAGTGTCAAATTTACATTCTCTGTGAGTTCAATTTACAGTCACAGTAATTTTCCTGCTGCTAGTTTTATGTCGTATCCGCTATCACATACAATTTTTGGCCAAAACTTCATTGATAACAAGATAAAACCTCCCTGCATCGCATCAAGAAGTTTGATAATCAAATACATTCGTGTAAAAACACAGTCAAAAACAATCAACGAGAGATATTTTCAATGACGGTCAAAGACGATCAAAATTCTTTACATTTACATGTCCAAACCGTTCCATTGTGAAAATGCTTTAGCACCATCCCAATTTAGCTCACATCGCATTACAATTGAATGTCACCAGAATATGCCAGATCCAATAGTGGAGAATTCGAAATGCCAGAGAACTTGGGTTGCCATGAAAACAGACAAATTGATCGCAATAATTTTCGAAATTTGCTAAATTAAGTTTTAAAAGAAGACATTTCATTTCAAAAATCAGAGTTCATTATAGGTTCTCTTGTGTAATATAGAATTATTGTGGTATTTATCTTCCAAAGTCTAAATCACTTTGCTGCTCAAAGGATTACTAACAACATCGCTGTTACGAGTAAATTCCTTTTCTTCTCAGGCATGTACGAGAATTCGTGGAATGGCTTGTTTCAGAATCAATGTTGATATATTACATCGAAAATTTCAAGAATTCATTCTGGCCTGGTGGAAGGCTAGCTCCTCCGTATCCTGAACGAACTGACCTTGTAGGTATTAGTTGTTCCAAGGGTGTTAGGACTCGGATGTTTTGATTGATTATTTGTGTACCTTGTTTTGATTCGTGTGTTTTGTTTCTTGTTTGGTTTTCTGCTCTGTTCATCTTCAACTGATGTGCTTAGCTGAACATGGGTTTAGGCCCAGTCGTTCTCAATATTCAAAGAATTTGAGAGCGGTTGGGCCTAAATCCACATGCAGTTGCACACATCAGTTGAAGACGAAACAGAGCAGAAAACAAACCAAGAAAAAAAGACACAAGGATTAACACAAGGTAAATAAATAGTAAATCAAAAGATCGGTGTTCTAACACCCTTGGTTGTTATTGCCCTTTTCGCTTTTTATACGTAGGAGCTGTAAACATGCACTTTTAGTTGCTTATCGTTATGAGTATAAATAGAGCCTCGTGCTTTGAACATGAAATTCTGAAGATGAAGCACGGAGAATTGCCTCGAAACGTCAATACTATAAACAGGGACTAGTCAAACATCAGCTTTATGCTAATCATTTTCTAGCTATCGGATTTGTCTTATAAGCCCTGGAATCGTCTTAACTGATAGTGACCTTGGAATTGTCAAACTTGAATATAAGCATGATTATCGTCGCAATTCTTGTACTCCATTTTTTGGTGAAGCTTCGATTTCCTGCCAATTCTCCGATTTCTCTCGTTATTTGGTAACCTACCACGTGTCCCACAAAAAGTATGAATCCTGCGATGAGATTTTAGCTTTAATCAGTAGCTAATCAATTTCAGAATGTTCTTTAATAGTTGCCTTGTTGATACTGGTACTTTTAAAGTTGAAATATCAATTGTAAAATTTCAAATCTACTTTCACCTTCAAACCAGAGATTTGGTGATTGGCCTTAACAAATTGTTGAAGGGAAGGAAATGATAAGAAATATCCTTGATGAACTGTAAAAAAACGCTAGTTTACCGGGTGACCCAAAAAAGACTTCACGAGCTAGAGCAGACCTAAGTCCCTGAAATCAAAATATAATGTCAGTAGTTTGTATTATAGTTTAGTTGAAAGGCTCCGCTATCTTTTGAGATGCTGCATGGTCATTTGAAGCAATGACTACCATCCGAAAAACTTGATTCAAAGAAAATGTCAAATCCCAGATTCCTCATTTTGAGTGAGATCATCGCCACCATTTTCCACTCAACATTTTGTGAAAAATCAACGTAGCGAAAGATTCGAAGTCGTCTGGTGAAACATTTTGTTTGCAAACAATCATTTTCTGTTCCTCATTCAAATTTCTTGCCACAAAGCAAATTTGGAATTCAGTTCTTCCAAAACATCGACTGAAATACGAGGAATGAACGAATTTCCACATTTCGGAACTGTTCTTTTTCAACGTTAGGCATACCTTAAACCGACATGGCAACATCTCAAAAGATAGCCGAGCCTTTCAGCTACATGCTGATACCTCGTTTGTGTTCATAACGTTTGCTTTCAGGAAACTATGTGCGATCTAGCTCTCGAAGTTTCTTTGGGTCAACCGGTAGATGATATTATATTTGCTTGAAATCACCCAATGTGGCATTTTTCATTTTTCTTTAATTTTAGTTATAAATTTCAGTGTGCTTCCGGAATTGGCTTTGTCTAAAAAGCCAAAGTTCTGGTCTGGAATTCTGTCAATTTAAGCTTTTAAGACTAACAGTCCGGCTCTCAAAACCCCTATGTCAACAAATGGAGTATAGCTATTGATTAAAGCTGAAAGCTCGTCGCTAAACCAAACCAAATGTTTAACTTTAACTTTCTGGTAATTGTCAAAGTTCTCAATACAGTTTCCTGTAACATCAAACTTTAATCTCTTATGTCTTTCATGCTATTCTAGTTCTCCTTAATTTTTTCCTTTATTTTTAATCAATTTCAATTCCTTGGTGATAGGAAAAACTGAGAACAAGAGAAAAAGCAAAAGAGAAAATGATGAAAAATATTCCAGGTAAGTGATTCTTGCACAACCAAGCATTATTAGGAAGAAAGAAGAATGTCTGAAATTTTCCCACGAATACTCAAAATCCTGTTCAGTTTTACCGGGTAACTATAAAACAAGCTGAAGCGTTCGACGGGCTCAGAAATGAGAAGTATGTGGCCGATATTCGAAACTATAGTTTTGATGTACAATGTGTCCCAAAAAAATTGTCCTTCGTTTCATGAAACATTGAAAAGTAACTATAACATGAACATGGTCATGGGAAGGTAAGATTTTGAAATAGCTTTAGAGACCAGAATCTTGCCAATCTGATGAAAATCCATTGAGTTGTGAGCTTGCAAAGATCGACAATATGCAACAGCTGAAATCAGAGACCCCTAGACGAAGTGTAATGCAGAAAAGAAACTCCAAGGTTGAGGTAAAGAAAAAGTATCCAATATCAAACCCCTCGTTGATATCAGAGCAAACCAAGTAGTACTTGAAAAATAATTGAATTCTTGTCGTAAAAATCGATAAAGAGACTAGCAATGTGAGTGGTGTAATATCAACACATTTGGCAGCCTCGTTCGGATCAACATGAAGTGACGTCATATAAAATGACGTCATTTCGCACTTCTTAGCGGATTGAAATATGTAGTTTCGCTGATTAAAGAGAAAAAATTGAAAAAAGTACTGCACAACGTTCACAGCAGTGTAATCTCTTGAATAATCATTAATTATACCAACCCCCGGAATTGTCCTTTAAACATAAGTACCAAACTTGCTCCATTTTCTTCCAGATGTTTTATCAAATCTCGTTGGGAAAAGAAATAGCAAACTTGGATTCATAAAAGTAAGTGGATATATCAATACTGTAATGTAGTTATACTTACAAGACGGATTATTCGAGAAGCCCCATGTTATACAACTTTTTGTCTGAAAAGTGATTAAAGAGGTTACAGGCTGACGTGAAGTATTAGCTTTACTTTAAGCCAGAGAACTGTCGTAGAATTTTTAAGCAATTTTGACTTTTTATAAAAGTAGAAAATAGTATTTCTTGGTGCTGTCTAAATGAAAATGTCTGTTGTATTTAGCTGTTTTTGAGGCTCGGTCAGAGCTTTGATTTGTTTGCAGAAAGAACTTTTGAGGAATGAATGGACGGATTAAAATCTTGACGAACTTGAAGGCGCAGGGTCACGTAACCGTAAACAAACCTGTTATCTCTACAATCTATATTGTTGCCCGCACGTGGCTATTGTGTTCTGTACAGATTTTGATGGATGGGGTGAATCCACACTAAAGTTACTTCTAAAAATCCACCAATATCTCTGCAATCGTGCAGCATATGAGTGTTTTGTTTGTTTCTCTATGAAGTACAAGAGTCCATCTTCAAAATAACATATTCATTTTGAGAAAAGTAGTGGAAAATCACTGTGATTTGGCCTATAAAAAATACTGCAAAATCGTTGTTTCGAAAGAAGTTTGTTTACATTACGTGACCCTGCCCCTTTAAGGAAACTTTCATTCGTAACTTCAATAGGAGCAAGACAGGCAAAGTTGATTTAAAAATTGTATTTTCTCGTAGCTTTTTGGAGCATTTCAAGATATTAAAACCAACAAGCATATCTTTTATGTGAGTATCCTCATCTTATTCAGTGTGATTTAATTCGTGAGCTCTTTTCCATGTTTATCAATAGTTCTACACAAAAACAGAGGCATTGTAACATTCCTTTTCAATTTCGCCGCCTGCTTGAAACAACTGACATCTTTAGGTCGTCATGAATTGGCTTCCCTTTGACGAACAAACTCAGTTTACTTTTCTTCGATTTGCAGGTACTGCTAGAGCTGATAATCATAACATTGTGTCCGGAAATCAAATCTGATGAGATTTTAGATGCTATCAATCGAAAACAAGGCAAGCAAAGTGAAGGTAGCAAGGCTGCAAAGCCGAATGAAGAAACGTGAACAGAAACTATACGCATTTTATAGTAAGATGCCTAATATGAATATGGGCAATTTTGACTGATTCTACCGGGCGAGTCAAAAAGGCCCGGAGTTTGAAAGGCTACTTCTCCCAGAGTATATAAGCAATGATATTTCGCAGTATCTGATTGAATAGCTAATGTTTTCAATCATTTTTAGAATTTTTCTTGGCTGAAATCGGTCACTCCGTTCAGGTTTTGCAAGCGATTTTCTGAAAATATTCCAGTCGAGAAGCCTTAAAAAAATTTGCCAAAAATTATAAGCAAGTTTTCCAAATATGATTGCCACACACAGTGATGACTTGAGCATGCTCTAGCATGTGATGTCCTCTTGGGGCAGCGAAAAAGTATCCCCCTAGTATGAATAACTTAATCAGGGCATTCCGTTCTTCCAAGAGGACAAAATATATGGACACACTTAAATGTCATTATAGCTACAAAGGAGAACGTAGGGCAATCTTGCTTGCTCTTTTCGCTCGCTTTTGCAGGTTTTCGAAAGGGGCTTTCTGTAGAAAATCTCCCATTTCGACTGCAAGGAATAGCCGATTAAAGTCGGGTAAATTGTTGAACGTAATTGGACTCATCGGGACTAAAACAAGACAGTTTTCAATATCATTGCTCTGATATTCAGAAAGTAAATTTTTTCAAACGCCGGGCCTTTTTATTGACTAACGTGGTAGGTATAAGTTATCATATTTGAAAGGTTATACCTGATCAGTACAGCCACGGTTTACTTAATCCCGGTCAGCCATCAGTCAAACCGGAAGGTAGGTAAGTTCCCATAAACCATTTATTTTATGTGGTAGAATGAATAATAATGTATGTGCTCTTTGATTTGGACCACAATTATTCTTATTCTGTTGAAGGGCTTCTGAAAGTAACAGCTTCGAGAAGAAGAAAAATAAGGACACTTGTGTCACTGAACTAATATTTCAGGTTGAGAACGAAAAACATTACACCAAGTATAGGCAGCACTGGAACTTCCTTGGTAGCTGAAGAGCAAAATACAGCTTATCTTTCCTTAAATACTGGACTAACTTGTTTAATTTAATAAAGTGCCATTTTTGGAAAATTGGCTGTATTATCGAAATCGTAGTTAAAGGTTACGTAAACAAAGTTCTTCCGAAACAAAGATTTTGCACATTTTTGCCAACATTTTCTCAAAATGGGAGATTATTTTTGAATATGAATTTTTTATTTCACAGAGAAGCAAACAATTCAGTTCTATTTTGCAGATTATAGAGATATCAGTGGCTTTTTAGAAGTAATTTTATTGTGGATTAGCCCCACCCACTAAAATTTGTGCAGAACATGATGGACTCGTACCTAAAACAATATAGGTTTTTGTATATCCATATAAAATTCTTACAATACATGTTTACCTACTCTACATATCAATACTGTACAACTGCAGGGACAATAAAATGGGGAACAAGATCGCATGGCTACCCCATGTTCTTACATATAACATGAAACAACGAACGCTACTAGGACGATACACAAAAAAGAAGCACAGAATACGTGTAGACAAATCACCATACGCTAACTACAACCTAAATCAATCACAGTGAACGTTTGCGGCATAAAGACTGTGGGCGAGGTATATCAGAACAATGTCCCTGCTTTCTACCGAATCATGTCAAATTACAATATAGGTTATAAGGGTAACAAGTTTTTTACCGTTGTATAACACCGCACGTCTAACTTCTTTCATTATGATAGATATTGCTCTATTGGTATGTATTAGACTACAATATATCATGGTATCAATCAAGGGAAATATTTTTGTACCGTTGACAATGTTACAGCTACCCCATTCTTCCAAACTGATTTGATTCTTTGAAGCCTTTACGAAATAATTTATCATATTGTGAAAGGAATTTGTGCAAATTTTGTAATTGAATTGAGTAGATTTCACATGCATTATTTTTTATTATTTGAAATGAAAATTCAGAAACCTTTCTGTTCTTGCCCTTCTCGATCACCAAAAATCCCCCTTGAGATAGAATTGACAAATAAATAGAAATTTTCTTGTCAAGGAGTGATTCTTTTTCCGTAAAGATCCTGTATTTTGCTCAATGATATCTCCTGACTGGCCAGGTACAAAAATGCGTTCATTCTTAAAGTACAAACACATCCATTGCTGGTATCTGATAGGACATTGTTAATTAACCAGACGCGTATAAGCAAATCACAAATAATGCGCAGTTTCACGATACAACCAAGCAAATTTCTGAATCTTTTTTTGTAAAGTAACATTTGAGAATGAGGATTATATAAATCTCATCTACAAGATGTTTGTTTACATGTTATTGTTGCTAGGTTTTGGTGAGTATATTTATACAAATTCTGCTACCTTGCATTTCACGGATTTTAATTCACACGTTTTGATAGCAATTGAAATTGGATTAAAAGTATTAGGCCTAGCTTCAGTGAGGTGTTCAATAACAGCGGCTCGTGATAAATTGTTTATGAATAAATTTTTCAAGGAAGTTTGCACATTCGTTTCCGTTCGAGATATAAAGACTGCACTCAATAATGGGCAACTTGTTCGGCGGGAATTGGAATCCAAGAAACTACCGGGCAAGCCGGATTGAAAGAAATCGAATTCTGTTTGAAAGCCACGAAAATAAAGAACTTTTGTGGCTTTTCTCGAGCTTCTGTCACCATTGGAAATACAGGTAAATTTGACTTTGCTAAAATCTTAGCGTTTCCAAACGCTTGAAACTGTCCTAAACACTCGACACCACACAGAAACACTTCACGTAGAACAATCAAGAAAATACAATTTTTCAAGGATGAGATATCGTCTGCACACTTATTGCGTAAAGTTAAGTTATCTATAACATCAGGACTCATAAAAATGCGAGAATAATACATGAAACAGTTCGCTCTTATAACTAGAATTTTAATTATCCAAATCTGCCCAGTACTATTGGCGCTATGAATCTTTGAAAGCAGGAACCCTTTTCTGGATCACCCGGTAGCAGGTACAGTAAATCCCCGCATATAAGAACCTTCCAAAATAAGAACCTAGAGGCTGTTTTTCCTAAGTTATGTACCTTACAATTAAGAACCTGTTTCATTTTGATGAAAAATAGGTTCTTATTGCAGAGTTTGCAAAGTTGATCTTTGATTGCTGCTGTTAAGGTCATTGTTGTCCAAGTTGGTTTGAAAGTTTATTATCCTCCCCAGTTACATATTAGGTCCATCGGAACGCTTTCAAAACAAATAATGGGGCTGAATTTCTTTGTGAGACTCTCAAGGGGACTTCATGCGGCACCCTTCAAATAAGAGCCTCTATACCTTGAAATTAGTCTTGGTGCCTTTTGAAATAAGAACCAATTTCAGCCTGGCTCTCGAAAAAGTGATATACGCGGGACGCGGGGATTTGCTATAACTGAAATGAAATGAACTTTGCAAGCCCTGGTTTCATTCTCAGATTTTAGTACCTTGGGTACCAGACTCTCTCTAGAAAAGAAATTTTCGATACAGAGAGTCTGGTACCCAGTGTAAGATTTTAGTAAATTTTGATTAAATCTGCACAGACGGGTTTATTCCTATGCGCATACTAACCGGTTTTGTGTTGTGCAGGAAAATATAAAGCCCGAGGTCTTAAAAGTACAGACCAAGCTTGCGAGGTCTGTGCATTAAGACCGAGGGCTTTATATTTTCCTGTACAACAACAAAACCGGTTAGTATGAGTTTTATTACCTGACATCTTCTAATCTTGACTTGCATTTCATCAAACACATTTTGTTAGCTTTGAGTTTACTGTACATCTCAAAGGCCTAGGCCTAAAGCAGTTGCTGTGGCGACAAAAACGCGTCCTTGTATCATATTATACAAAGCTACGGGAAACCCGCGGGAAAGGTTTGATTAGCCAATAGGAATGGCGGGATTCTGTATTGCCTCGTTTTTGAAAGTTTGGTCAGGTAATAAAGCATCGCATTTGTCATGTACTTTATTCGGTATTTTACACACGATGTTTGAACCAGGCCTTGGAGCCAGGATTTTGTTGGTCGCAGGCAACGGAAACTTCTCTCTAAGGAATAGATCAAAATTTATTCTATAGATCTTTAATCAATAGATTTATTCAACAGATTCAATAGATAGATTAATTCAATAGACATTTATATGCCTCATTTTCTTCGCAGTGAAACATGGGATGCCGTTTCCAAAGTTGAGTGTACCGGATGAAAACGTAAACATTTATATGTTACCAATGGGCGGAGGCGACTCGACAATAGTGCAGTGCCCCACTGGCAAACTAACCCTTATTAACCTCGGAACAATATATTCGAAATCGTACTGGAACGAAAATGACGTTGAAAAATTTCTTGGTAGCATATCTCAAGTTGAGACTATCATCATTACGAGGCCACATCAATCGCTTTACAATTTACTGCCTATATTGTTCGAGGAGACTAATTCGATAAAAGAAGTTTATATTGCATGTACCGCGGGTCATTACTCGGAAAATACCCAAATGACCAAGTGGCTTGATAAGCTCAGGGAACAAGATAAAGTAACAGAGGTTAAATCTAAGAGCACGGGTACTCCTGCGTGTCTCGGTGATGACTGCACAAAGCTAAGCTTGTGTTCTGACAGTCCGTTCTTTGAAAGTAAAATATTGGCAGCAAACCTCGCGGGATGCTCGGGTAATCCACAAGAAATGAAGAGCAATAGCATTGTTTTGCAGCTAAAATTTTACGATTTCAATATGCTGATGCCCGGAGACTTAGAAGACCCATCGATTGAGGCTACGAAGTTTTCAAAGCAAGTTATCTTAAGTGTTAGCGACCCAGAGGATCTGCAAGCGACGGTGTACCAAGCAGCTAGCCATAGTACGTGGGGTCGAGCAAACAAATACTTCTTAATCAATGAAGTCAAACCGCAATATGTCGTTGTAAGCAATACTGTGCCTGGCAACAACATGACTGAATTTACTCCAAGATGTGAGTTGCTTTATTACTTGGCTCATAGAGAAGGTGGCTCACTATTAAACTTAGCATCGACGCAGTCCTTTCAATGTATTTGGTCTGATGAGACTGTTGGTCGAATCGATGAGACCAATAGAGCACTATTTTTAACAGCGTTTGATAATGAAGGATACAGAGTGCGTCGCGTCTTGCAAATATCAAGTGACGGAGAGAAACACAAAGTGTCGCATTTGCAAGTGCCAATGGGCTGATTGCTAGTTCAAATCGAGATTTCAACGGCAGTGGGCACGGGGTGACACTGAGCGAAATGAATGTGGGAAAGACTAATTTTCAGCTTCATTCAGTGAAATCAGTAAAACTGGCAGTATCTGGGTGTGTATCATTTGGTTTCAAGATAGAATGCTACAGCTAAAATCATATGCCATTTCTTTACTGAAACAGAAAGCAAGAATACGCTCTTGTCTTGATTCCAAAGAAACAAAGACTCCAAAAATCATGTCTGCCTCGAAGATCACGAACCTAAAAGTAACTCAAATACTTCCCAACAAAATTACCTCAACAAATTAAGTCGAGCCTGTAACATTTGTATGACCATCAATCAACTGAAATCGTTGAAATGTTAACGTTTGAACTTAAAGAAAATTGAATTTCTGTTGACAGAGACAGAATTGATTGCTATATTTTACTGAATTTGTGGGAAGGGATATCTTTGTCACTAGGTTTTTGACAGTTCGTAAGAGTTCCTCGAAATGCGAACTTGATTTCCGAAGGAATTAACGATTTTTTTACAAGATTTCAGGAATTTCCCTTGAAAACAAATGAAATTTTCTGAAACTGTAAGGAATTTCCACGAGGTGGTAAACATGCCAAACAAGGACAGATTTTGTAACAAATTGGCATCAGTTGCCTTTGAATGGTATCTCAATTCAAAGCGATTGCAGATTGCAGACAACGGAAATTCCCTCAACTAGTAATTCAGAACAAAGAAAAGTCGCAAAAGTTGCCCTAAGAACCAGTGGGGCAAACTAGCTCCTTGTGCGTGCGAAAGTTGGTTTTCAAGAGAAATCATGAGTTCAAAACGAGAGAATGAGGATAAATCTAAAGATACGTCCGGCCAAAGTCTTTTGAACTTTGGTCCGGCGGATTTCGTTCATTTGATTCGGGAGTAATGAAATAATGGTTTCATTCAAGCAGAAAATTTTCAATGCCTTCTACTCGGCCTCTGAATCAAATAAAGAAAATCCGTCGGCCACATCTTCAGATCTATCCTCCTTCTTTCGTATAAATCCATGACTTCTCTTAAAAACCACCTTTCGCGTACACAAGGTGACAGTTTGCCCTACGAGGAAACTTTTACAGCTATATTTATTTTGAACAGGAAGCGCCTTCGATTCTCCGTGGTTTTGAATTACAGGTAAAGATAATTTCATTCGTCTGCAATCAATTGCTAATCGCTTTGAATACACCTATTCAACTAATAGCCTCGTTTTGGAAATTTTTGAAGCTCTCTTGAAGCGAGATTTCTGACCACGGATTTGGATTCAGCACCCCAAATCTAGTCTAATTGCATATTTTCATATTCCTAGAGTCTGCGAGTTGGATTTTATGGCGATAATGAATTTAAAAATTCATGTGGTTTTTGACTGTCAAAATTGTTGGGGGCGTAACTTTACATTCTCAGTCATCATTCATTGTCAAATCCCTTATAGGGTGCCGGTGGTGGTACTCGAACTGCATTTTTAGACAAGAAAAATACATCGCAGACAAAAACTAAAATCATCCAGTAAAAGAGCAGCCCTTTTAGCATAGTTACTCAAAGACAGTTGGTTTCGTCTTTGTCTGATCGTTTTTGGGGTCAATGTTTTTCCTGCTAAGCTCAGCGGTGGTTTTCGGACACCGGCGGTGGTTTTCGGACGGTAAGTTAAAGTTGCAGAGTATGCCAAGAAATCGTTTCTTTTGATTTATACTGTGGGATTATTCATTCTATTGACTTATCTGATTAACTTGATGTACTCTGAAAAACTACAACCCTTTGTTCTCTGCTTTTGTTTACAACGGAACCTACAGGACACACAAAAGAGCACAATTTAACAGAGAATAGCTCTTGGATTTTCCAAAATGAGATGTTAGTATCAATTGCAAAGCTCTTCATTAACATTATAAAAAGCGAACTGCATTAACAAAAGGAGGTTCATCCTACATGTTTAAAGCAAAATGAAAACAGTATTCTTATCAGTTGAGTGAGTTCACCATTACTTTTCACTGGGATGCGCTGGTTTTTAAATCAAATTCAGTTATACTCTAATTTGAAAATTTTACGGAAGATGGTTTATTATGAAACATCATTTTAAGCCAATCTATACAATTTGAGAATAATTAGATATCTGTACAAAATTGCATCCTCCTGATGAAAGAAATGGGCAGGTTGCCTGAAGCGGTCAATGACCTTTTCCCAGCTAGTGCTAATGTATACTTTATATCAAATAGCAGACAAAACTTTGATTTAAAGTATCAGATGCCCAAGCATAATATGCATGTTATTTTGCTTTTTTGCACAAAAGCCTTCCTCTTTGCTTTCAAAAACAATCGCTGTGGGCAAAGGACTTGAAAGGCTTCTTCGAGCGACTGACCATTCTTTTCCAGGGATGATTTGCTAGGTGTCCGAAAACCACCGCCGTAACATTTTCAGGGCGATCGAAACAAAAAACGCTGCCCCCCTTTAGTGGGAGATTTTTAAGTTTCAGCCACCTTCATATTTTTCGGTCTCATGTCGGACATTCTACTTCTTTAGTTTATTTAAAATTCTTGACTCTTTCTGCCACGCATTCAAAGCTTCTTATGAAGGTGCAACTTTCTGAACGACAATTTCTTGACCGCAATCATGCTGAGAAGGTATTAACAGTGACTTGTTTGATCGCGTTTTGCATTCAAGAGGGCTTTCCCTGGGGATGTTTACTATGTAAAATGGCATTACTATGTAAACTGGTAGAATATAATGCAAGCAACCATCTTCACCTATTAAAAGTTATTGCGAATATGATTTACCCCTCAGTTTCTTAGGTTTATTCCAAAGTGGTCGATTACCACCGCCGTCCGATTACCCCCAGCCGACACCCTAGATGTTCAAATTTGTTATCCTCATAAAATTAAAATCGCTAGCACTGAGAGCATGAAAATTTTCAATTAGACTAAAATTAGAGTGCTGAACGAAAATATGGGATCAGGAATTTCAAATGACGCAAGCGAAAGAAATTTTGAAATATTCCAAAACGAGGTTGCTTAGGGCCTGTTCATATGGAGGCGAGCCAGTCCGCTTACCGGGCTGGAGCTCTTTGCCGAGATCTCACCTCATCCCTAATTCCAATACAAAACTTGATTTCTGTTCATATGACTAGGCGGGCTGGCCCGCTTAGCGAGATCCCACTAGTATAGTGGCGAGATCTCGGTA
This sequence comes from Aurelia sp. 4 Dawson et al 2005, assembly GCA_964019985.1. Classification (NCBI taxonomy): domain Eukaryota; kingdom Metazoa; phylum Cnidaria; class Scyphozoa; order Semaeostomeae; family Ulmaridae; genus Aurelia; species Aurelia sp. 4 Dawson et al 2005. Next base: position 5,377,252 of record OZ026492.1, on the reverse strand, counting down.
GGCGGGATGAAAATTTCCCCATATGAACACTCCATCCCGGCTACCGAGACGAAAATGTCGCTATTGCTCATGCGCTGCGTCTCTGAACAATGGGCACGTGTCTCATTTTTGACACGTGTCAAATTTCTGTCTCGGCAAGCGGGCTGGAATTTCTCCATATGAACACAAGATGAAAACTGTCTCGCCGGGCCAGCCCGGTAAGCGGGCTGGCTCGCCTCCATATGAACAGGCCCTTGATTGCGGTGTCAATTAAAACAGTTGATGTTATTGTGTTACAAAGTCTGTCCTTTCAGTGGTATGCAACTGGCACTTTTTTCCGCCTGATAAGAGTCTGGTGCCGTCTTCACAAACACAGAGGTCAGAGAGACAATTGATTGAAATCCCATAGCACTTTGATACGGACACTGTATACATAAATAGCAAAAACTATACAAAATAATCTTATTTTATGAGTTCATGATTTAATTCATTTAGATTTCAACTTTAGGGAAAGGTGTATTGGTATCTGGTGTTGCAGCAAAGTCACCCATTAAAGAAACTGTACCATTTCTTCAACGAAATTCTGTAGCAATAAATAGTATAGGCTTCAATTGGCGAAATTCTCTGTCGTACCTCTTTCAAATAAATGTCCTGAAGAAACTTTATCTTCTTTGCTATTGCTCTACCGTTGGAATTTTCAGAAATCTCCAACATATATGTTCACAACTAGAGACTTGTTCGCCGTTTTAAAATCAGACCTAATCGGCTGGGGTCTGTTTTACCAATACCAAGTCATGTGACCAAACTCTTGAGACATTTCAGTATCATGTTACTTTTTGCATTCATGGCACAAGTCTGCATGGCACGAAATACGTTAGAGAAATCAAAAGATATTTCCTCAAGACATTGACCACATGACTTGACATGGGTGTCAACAAACCTTGTCCGATGTTGCCTATTCAAGAAAATTTGAAAAAATACTTAATACTATTGTATTTTCTGAAGCTTTTGAGGAAGCATGCAATAATTTTTGAGAAAACCATAGTTTATGAATGTATTCATGTGGTATCAAGCTCTCAAGTCTTTCACCTTACTGCTTTACGATTTAGAAATTTGATGACGTCACGTCCTTTGAATTAGTTGAAGTATAAAATACGCTATGATGTCGAAAACTATACAGGATTTCAAGGATTTCTGAAAACTCCAACGGTACAGCAAAGTAACTAATGTTTCTTCCAAGATATCTTATTAAAAGAGATTGGTCATAGAAATTTACACCTACCTATTCAAACAGTTAGAACATCCGCTGCAAAAAATGAATGCAAAGTACAGTTTATTCACCCTTGGCAATCCTTGCTCTGATTAAAAAGGATATATTTTGCAATAATAGCATCCGTTGTGAGCGCCATTTCATCTCGATTGGCACTACTTATGGTCGGCGACCAGCATGATTATCTAATGCACATGCTCCTTAGAGTCAAAGTATGTGTACCAAACAAATGAGCTGGTCGCTGACCAAAACCACTGCCAGTGGAGATGAAGATGCTACGACAAAAGTTTTGCGTTTCCCCGAATAATTTTTATGTAAACGTCCATCCCATGTATGCTTCTTGATTAAACCACCGATCAGCACTGCTGCGAATAACATAGTGTTCCACTTTCTTTTCATGGGAGACTTTACCGCGCTCTTGCCATTGTGTACCTAAATACCTCGTGCAACTTGCTTGATAACTAAATCATAAGTCTTTCGTAAAACGTGGTCTCTGACTACCAAATGAGTAAACATGTTTTGGGCCTTACCGAAGAAATTCCGGCTTTGACACTCTATGAATCCTTGTACAAAACAATTTTGGCCATGTGTCCTGTCAAAATCACAGAGACATTGAAGATATGATAATTACTTCAAGCAGAAGATTCATTCTGCACAGAAATTATCTAAAATTTTGTATTAAACAAAGTAATGTGTTTCTGGGATATTTTTTAAGATCAGTAAGTTTATTACAGTGGTCTTTGCGAGTGTCTTGATTCAAAAGCTTATTGCTCTGTAGACACATCTGACGAGGAACTGAGCATTGCGTAGGAGGTGTAATATATGTTGTGTTTATCGCTTTCTAAATTTCACCAAAACCTTGCTTTCAGAAATTTTTCAGAAATTCTTTATGGTTGGAGTCAATTTTTGTTAGCGTGCCCGTATCATTTTCTTTGTCAATGGCGAGAACAGAACCCACGTATTTTCAGTTTCACGTAATTTCATTAGAATTCTAAATTACCCGGTTTGAGCCTCTTCACGTTTATCTGAACTTTTGGACAATCTTTGCTGACAATCAACCATGCTCAAAGAAGCACATAGGAATTTAAGGTTCACAATAGGCAAAGAGAGAAATAGCTTTGCTAATTAAAAATCCCGCTTTGCTTCAGGTCTATATGTATGAAAGTTTGACATAATTTACAAATGTACTCTGCCACCATTCTACAATGTCCTCTTGAATTCATTTCAGAAAGAGCGATATATTTCCAACTAAACTTTGGAATTGTTGATAAAAACATTTATTACCAAGCAAAGCTTGCAAAGACAGCAGGAAATGATCATGAAGCTGATTTCGGAAATTTGTCACAATTTAAAGGGTGTCTCAGAAAAATTGTTCGAAGTTTTGATTAAATGCTAAAAAAATAAAGATATGCTGAATGGATACTTGGTTAAGTAGCCCATCTCCTGAGATTTTAGACTAATTTTTGACACCAGAATGTTGCAAATCCGCTAAAAATTCATGGAGTTATAGGCATTGAAGTTCAAGTTTGTGAGAAAACTGAAACCAGAGGCCTCTAAATGGCATTTTGGTAAAGTCCCATGGTCCATCGTTTCTGATTATTTCTCAATTGTTTCAGGACGAATCAAATGGCATTTGGACAAGTTTTCAATAACCTAGCTTTCAAGCGTTATGACTGCATTGAGGAGAAAGATTCAGTCTGTCGTCTGCCGGAAGTCCCAAAAAAGAGTTCCGGCGTTTGATTGACCGCAGAGATTAAAGTTTGAATCGGGCAGTTGCTAATCAATCCAGTTAAATGGTAGACATTTCAACTTAAAGTTTGGCATATCGTAAGAAGAAATTAGTAATCTGAAAATGGAATTATGAGCTCTAAAATTCCATGTTCATGTTCAAGGCAAAACCAGAGAGATAGTACCCTTCCTTGATCATCGCAATGAAGGGGGAATCTCCGAATGAGCAACAGACGACGAACAAGAGTTCTGCTCTTTGAGCACATTCAAATCAAAGTTTGAAAATCGAATCCAATAGGGAATAGGTCTCGGGGCAACATACTAAGTTTGTACTTTTTACCACTCCATTCGAGCTGCACGAAGCCGGAGAATGAAAGGTTGCATAATGTAGCACGTTGAGCAAGGAAGTGAGAACTATTTTAGTTAAAGAAAAGAAACTGTGAAACCGTGGAACAGTAAAAGTCCCATTTGAAATTCCCAGTTGGCATAATGCAGCAATAAGAGCAGCGAAAACTGTCTGTCCCAAGCAGGTCCACAAAATGTTTTCGAGCAAGTGTAATATCACACAATTAAAAAGCATGCAAGCTAACAGAAGAATTTCTGCACCCTCGGTAAGTTCCAATGACTGGAAAATGGCCTTAACTTTGAATATGCTCAGTGAGTAGAAACCTTGACTCTTGATAAGGTAATGAACGCATCGTCAATTCAGTGTATGCGTATGTGTTGGTCATCGAGGGAGTCCCCTTTTACCACCATGAGGCAGGACGCCATACAAATCTCTGTTTTTGTCTTGAGCATGAGCATGAAATGTTAGGGCTCGTGATTCCATTTTCAGATGACTAATTTCTTCCCATGATATGCCAAACTTTAAGTTGAAATGTCTAGCATGCAGCTAGGGTGAATAGAAATCGCTAGGTTCAAAAACTTTCTCTCTGTGTTCCATCAAACGTCGGAACTATTTTTTGAGACAGCTGGTATTATTTTCTAAAATACTGTTTTAAATTGTGACGATGATTCTAAGGATTAGACTACTCTGGGAATTTTATTTGTTGCTCTGATATCAATGAGATATGACATTGGATAAACTTCTCTTACCTCGATCTTTGAGCTCTTTTGCACTGTACGTAATCCGGGGTTCTCTGGTTTCAGTTGTCGCATATTTTTATCTTTGAGAGCTCGCAACTCACTGAATTTTTAACCGATTTGCAAGATTCTGGTCTCTAAAATTATTTGAAAGTCTTAGGGACAGGGCTACCTTTCCATGAGCCAGTTCGTCTATCGTTATTTTTCAATGGTTAATCAAACGTCGAACAATTTTTTTGAGACACCATGTAGATTGACTACCTGGTTTCCCAAATATTGTCCCGAAAATATTGTGCCCCATTTGTGAGGCTGCTATGGAGGAGTTGTACATTCTATTGTTTCGTACTTGACACAGTTCCATAAGATAAGCTTCAACTTAGAATTTCAGACTTTGGTTTAGCCATTCGGCCAAGTGATTTCTGATTTATGGCACAAGAAAAAGAAAGAAGGGATTACTTCGAAAACAGCAATTACCGTAAAATCTCTATTAAGCTCCGGGCGAGGGGGTTATTTGATCTCGGACACTCCATAGTGGGGGGGGGGCTTAAAAGAGAGGGGGTTTATTCACAATCAAACGACAAGGAAATATATGATAGCTTGTTAGGTCTTTTACACCATATCTTCGCGGATTCAGCACGCAATTTTACCAGACAAGTACATAAATTTGGCACATTTTTATCCCAAACCATATCAAAATGATATCGATAGCCCCCTTCAGGACGGACCTTGGGAGCTTTCAGTCGAAAAAGAAAGTAAGCGGGGCGTAGGGGGTAGGACAGGCGTTCTTCTTCTACAGTCGAGAATACTTTGCTTCACACGCTGCAAAAATAATCGGGTCCAAAACCAGATTTTTGTTAGTCTGATAAGTCCTACCAAGAGATGATTCTGTTTCCCTAGATCTAGAGAATTTAATCATAGTACGCCATTTAATCAGAGTAATGGCTTGACTGACGAGCTAACACCTTGAAATGCAAAAGTATAATCGACACTATCAAAAATTGGCCTTCCCTGCTGTCCCGTTTAAAAAGTCACATTACGTTCTCAATACGCAAAACCCTTAACGTATTACCCTATAAATCTACATTGCAACATTAATCAATGCATTCGCTTACTTGTCGATTTTCCAGAATGTTCCTCTCCTAATCATGTTCTAATTCCTGCTTGTGCTTGTACGAGATCATTGAATGCTGTCTCCAAGCAAGCCTTCAAGTCGTGATATGAAACTACGAGCACTGATTGATCGTCACGTGATGTCAAGCATATCCGATCTGTCGAGCCAGCATCAAGCTATAAAAGACGGATATAAAGCAACATTTTGGTACTGCAGAGCTAACATCAGTCTTGCTAAAAGTAATCAGTAAGGACAAGGAGAGGTCGCACAATTGTGTAATACTCTGACTTTGTAACCAGATCAGTCTGGCCGACAGGATTCATTCCCCAGTAGAGCCCCACCACTTCGGCATCATGACACGGAGTCACGGACTCGATTCGGTATTTTCTATCATCATCATCATCATCATCATCATCATCATCATCATCATCATCATCATCATCATCATCATCATCATCATCATCATCATCATCATCAATAACACCAACAACAACAACAACAACAACAGCTATAATTTATTTGTAGTTGGCAAGAATTTAAAATGGCTCATTTACAGCTGATTAAGGCCTACTTTATTACATAATTTTCAATTTAGAAAAAAGAACTATCAAAATGGGCAATACATGTAGCCTATTTCTACAGGCTCTCTTCTTCCTTTTCTTATCATTTCAGTGCCTGTACACTAGCTAGGAATTCTGCCTCATTTTGGTGTAATGTCAAAATAAAGTATATAGGAATGTTGGAAATAGTAGTAAACAGGCTGAAAGTGGATTGATTCAGAGAAGGTGTTATGAAGCTGGGATTCACACTTCTCAAAATACAATGTGCTTCACGACGGCATGTCAAAAATCCGCAAAAAATTTTTTGGTGAGAAGGTTCAGAGGAAGTTTCATAAATCAGGCTGTTTGGTTTGAATTCACCTGAAACCCAAAAAATTGTTAAAATGAAAATCTAAACATTGTTCAGAAAATCTGATTGAATGAAGGGGGAGATATCGATGAGCAGATTCAGAAAAATAATTGTTGACGAATGACCATATTTGGTAATGTCATCAAGGAGCTAAAGTTTGAATACCCTCAATATCAGTGCGCTCTCGATTCAATTAATACGGACAATGATGTATACTTTTGACCATCGATCAAATAAACCTTCAAACTCGGACCAGTGTACGAATTAAGCCTATCGCAAATTGATAAATTTTTGAGCATAGGTTCCAAATATTTAAATCGATGTAAAATGGCCGGTGTAAAATTCTATGACCTAATTCTTTTCCTTAAATGGCTTGAAAGGAACAATACCTGCATATCCATAATTCTACCGTTAGATTTTTCAGAAATCTTGAATATTTGTCGAAATTATGGCATTTCTTATATCTTAGCTCATTTTAGGATGTGACGTCACCAAATTTCTAAATCACAAACCAGAAGAGTGAAAGAGTTTTGCTTGATACCTTATTGTAGCCATTCATAAACAACGGCTTTCTTGAAAGATATTTGACTTTTCGTCCACATTTTTAAAAATTACGATAGTTTTAAGTTTCTTCTCCAAAATTTTCTCGAATCCCTAAAATGAGAAATACACTGTAATTCTGGAAATATTGAAGATTTCAGAAAAGTCCCACGGCAGATCTACAGTAAAATAGCTAACAATCATATAAGAAATTTATAACAAACTTTACATTCTACTATACCTGTTTAGCAACTATGCAATACTACAGGGACGATGCTAAGGGGAGCGAAGGACAACGACTACCCCAGAGCCTGTACATAAAGACACGCAACTATATCTTACATACAACTAACTGTACACCACTCTCAATTAAAGGCCAAAGAATACTCTACTAGATTCTGTTTCACATTGGATGTCAAATCAGGGTTGAAAAGAAATATAAAAAGAAGCCATGAGTGCAGACTCGTTTAGGGATTGAGTTGGGTAAAGACTGACATCCAATATGAAATAGAATTTACAAAGGAAAAAGAAATAATATTTACGCAAAGGAACTTGGTGACTGCTTTGTACATAGCCTAATAAAACCGACCAGTTTCGTTGATAAATTTAACACTAAGCTCAAGAATAGTTTTGTTGACGGCATCAGAGAAGTCTTTATCACCATACAATAATATTTCAACCAGGATGTTGTTCGAAAGACTATTGATTTGGACAAACGGTCGTATTCCAAATATTTGAATGAATAATATAACCTTTTTAAATATTTGAAACCTATGTTGCATTTTGGTGTGAACCGGGTAAATATAAGAAGAGTATACCTTATTAAGACATGATACGATATGGGCAAGATCCACCCAAGGTATCCCAGTATCCGTAACTTGATGAAAAACATAGTCACGAAATAATTTGAGTAAATATCTGTCACCAGTTTCTGACCATTCAGGATCCATGTTAAATCTAAGGAAGAAAGCAGTTCGTTATTACAGGAAAGTTACGATGCATGCAGATGAACGTGAAAATTCAGCTAAGGAGATAACACGTCAATCCTGTATCTGTGCCTCTTTCAGGGGTGGAAAAAATAGCGGACCACAGCATTGATCGTCCCAGAAATTTTTTAACGCCTCGAGAGAGAAAGAAAAGAGGAAGGAAAAAAGAAAGAAAATTGATAAAAAAGAAAGGCAAAACAAGGAAAGCTAATGTTACCTCAAAATTCTAAAGTTTCTCTTTATAGATGGCCGTTAGTCAATGAATTTAGGCTGTTACAAGACCAATGAATTTCATATGAAAGATGCTGCTTATAATTCGGAAAGCGATCTGCTGAAAGTCAACAAAGTTTGCCCAACAAGTAACATGTAAGAACGTAACTAGAAACAACTCTTGTCAGTGAATGTTGCGCATTGTATTGGTTGCACAGGCCCATTCGCCAGTTCCGCAGTTTACACTCATTGAATTTCCAACCATTCCGATGCCATTTCAAAAGCCGCTGACCGAAGTAACTTTGCAAAATTGTTGAATATACATACAAACTCGAGAATCGATCACGCCTAGCGAAGCCTCTGCGCAGGAATAGGTAGCTGCTTCGCAGCAACTAAAGATCGCCAATCAAAGTGGATATCTTTTTGGAGCTGTTTTCACAGAAAGTCTATCCACGACTTAAAGAATTTTTTCCTCCCATGGCCTCTTTACTAAGAAAGTGCTAAGTGTTAGCTTGAGAACTGTTACTTCTACATCATATATTTTGGGTGCATCGAGACTTTGGGAAAACTGAGTTTTGGCCAACAGCAATTTGAGAGATGGCTTTCTTACGCAATTTTCACACTAAGGTTAACTACGTACATCAAAATTTTGAAGTTCGATAAGAATACTTACTCCGGCCGTTCCAAAATTGTAGAAATCTTCGCTAGGATTCTTAGAATCCTTCCACTTTCAAGTTCCTGTAAAAGTGAAACAAAACACAGTAAAAAGAAAGCAGCAACAAAACATCTCCTCCATATCTCGCAACAGCGTTGTCACGAATATTCTCTTGAGAATACTTTCAAGAATGTCTAAAGGGGGTCGAGGTATTCATCTAGCGATGCTTATTGTGAACAAGTATTGTGGGAGAATTAATACTTCGCGGAAGAACATTTAGAATTGTATCAATTTACACACCTTCATACGTCAAAATATGTACTCATGAACATCAGACTTCCAGTCTATTCATTAGACACACAACATTGTCCCAGTTATTGCAACAACAACAACAACAATAACACTTTTTACATACTTTCTATCTGCATTGAGTTGGATTCCTTGCTCAAACTGAGACTTATGGACTTTCACATAAAAATTTGAGACAGCCAGTTACGGCCACAGATTTACTTTTGCCCTCACAAGTGAGGCCAAGGCATAGTCTTGGCATCATTTGACAGTTAGAGATTTTCATTGCTGCATGCGGTGAAGCTCATGGAAGCAAGTTGGTCTTCAAAATGATGAGCTCCTGATTCATAGTGAAAGATTAGTTGATTCTTCAATTGAGGAAGCATTTATCTGAACACCTGCGGCTTTTGTCCATGGCAAATATCTCTAAAAAATCAATTCTGCGGCGTTTTAGCATTGGAGGCTTGAGCTAGCAATTTGGGCCCATCCACCATTGCCTGGAGCATCGAGCTTTTGGTTAGCTGTGGCTATGGCTTTCATATCCCGACAGAAAATCGAGGGAGATAATTTCGTCCTAATTTTCAATGTGTGTGTCCATGAGTCGTAGTTTGAGCGTCCATCAGCTTACCAATAGTGATAAACACGAACATAAAATCAGCCTTGCTATTCATATCGTCACTTTTCTTGATTCTCAACCCTGGTTTCCACATGATCATTTCGGTCGTTGTGAAAATGACAGTAAATCAAACGAGCCAGTTGAAGAGCGTTTTCCCACAACCCTGGTCCCTGGTGACCAAGACGACTCCAGCGAGCGCTTCATGATTACAAGAAATTAAACAACCCAAACGAGCCAAGGACCAAAATGACCAATCGGAAACCAAGCTTTACGTTTTGATTTAGTACCTTTGAGAGCTCCCTCTCTAAAATGTCATATCTCCCTTGCATTGCATCTAATTGACTATAGAACCTCGCACCAATCACAGGCATGACATCATTTATACTTTTCGGAGACTGATTCTGGTGCTGCGTACTGAGGAGGTGCCTGCAATGAAGAGGATATTCACCCATTTGGTCACTTCAAATAAAATAAGATTACATTGAGAGCTATCTGCAAATAGTATCGACATACTAACCTGACAAGGTTCTACTGTAGGGCAATATTTTCCTGTCTTTCGGCATAAATCAAATGGTGAATAGCTTGGATATATATGCACTTGAAAAGTTTGGAATCCTAACTACATTATATCGTTCAAAAGGAGTTCAGATTTGCATTAAAATCTTATTTTCTAGTTTAAAGTGATTGTAGAGAGCAGATATTCTAAAAATATCTCATTCAAATCGAATTTGCACACAGAGTCAACAAAGGATAGTGTCACAACAAGATATTTAACTCGCCACGAAACAATGCTGTGTCGAAGTGACTTCTTTGTCCTTTTTATAGAGGAGCCTATTTACCATTGCACATTAGCTTTAAGTAATGCCTTGGACAAAAATGCAAATAAATTCGTTAAGAAAAGTTGCCCATCTTCAAACCTGATATAACTTTCTTCGAAAAAGCATAATCCAAAATATCTTTATGTATGACGATGGAGACTAGCATTTTTTCACCCGTAGTCTATTGAATTCTTTTCCTTCATGTCTGAAGATAAAACTGGGCGTTTTAAATGTCTGCTCGTAATATTTAGGAAATGATATACAAAAATACTATCGTTACGGGCTCTAACTGACATGAAAACATTCTCCTTAATGGCTAGCATACATATCTACGATTATGTGAAAATGCTCGTTCAGTCCAGTTGTCAGAAAAAACGAAAGCCTGTAAAAAGCCTGTAGAATTACTTGCATCCTTATTTTATTGGTAACATTGCACTTCAACCGAAGGAACAGAATCCTACTTACCACACAAGGCTTTTGAGGTCGTTCGAGTAATTCTTTGCAACAAATTCTAACGATTGCTGGATATTTTCCTGGTGGACAGAATCAATTGAGTAGCATGCTAAAGCAAGGATGAGTTTTCCAAGAGCGACCAGATCCTCCTGCTGCAAACATAAAATAATTTTGTGCTAAACATATAATGAAATAAAGTTCGGCAATTAAGTCTTTTTTATAAATCAATTACAAAAACTTCCCCCAACCCCATGGTAAAAGAAACCACCCCACAATCGAACGATAGACCACCGGATCGACGAAGTCTCGGATGAGTGGTACAAAACTTCAGAGGAGACATTTCATCTGGCGATTGGAAGAGACGATGGTTTCATGATGCCAAATAATCAATGGTTCGTGGTTTAGGCTAGGTCCTTGAGCAAATAAAATTTTTAAAATGTAGATACCGAAAACGCAAAAATTGCTGATAATAGAAACACTATAAATATTGTAAGAATTTGCATTTATTTATATTTGCAACAAAATCATCCCGTATCATTTTTAGCAAATTTTACTTTCTTTAATAGTATGCTTGAATCATCTCTTTTTATCGCTATTTCAATATGTATGCCTACTTTAAGTAGATTGAAAATCAAAATAGTAATAACAAGCAACAGATAAACACTATCCACCTCTTAAAAATATGAGGTGCGAAAGCGGAAGTCTTGTGTTTTTGAGATTTTGGATGTTTAAGATCAAAATCTTTTCCTGCGTACAAGGTTTAGTGTACACACAAAAATTTTCACATCAATATCTGTCTTCGTTTCGAAATTGTGGAGATTTTAAGAATTTAAAGTTATAAGGGCTTCAATTTCCTGTCCAAACCCTGATTTAACGGTCAAAGCCCTTACAACTTCTAATTTTTTATATCGCCGCAATTTCCAAATGAAGAGAGACATGAATGTGAAAATTTGTGTGAACATTAGGCTTTGTACGCAGAATACGATTCTGTCTCAAAAATCTAGAATTTCAAACAACAAAAGATTTCCTTTTTCGCACCTCATATCTTCGAAAAGGTGGATTAAGAGAGCATATAAACGCCTAGAGCGTGACTCGGGTAAATGACCACGGTCGTACAGCGGATAACATTCTGGGCATCTTAAATCTGCACGCCTTCTAATGGTCCAATTATATATGCATAACATAACTTTTGATTGAAAGATTTACCTGATGATGGGGAACTGTGATGTTTGCACTGGAATTGGTGTCATTTGTCAAAACATCCAAAATTCCAACGCAGTTTATTCTTAATCTGAAATAAGAATTTAGATCAAACTCACAAAATAAAGAACAAACATAGGAACGTGAATGACTGAAAGCCTTAAAACATGCTAATTCTTGCAAAATCGCTTTTAAACACTCAGCTATACCACACAGAGTAATCGAGAGCGAAAGATATGATAAAAACAGGTCCTTTAGAATTGCTGCACCGAAGTCCATTTGAATTTACACGGTAAGTGGGACGCTGTCTCAAATTATATCTCAGGTGAGATTTGGGGTGGACTTGCTCCAAGTCTCGCTCTTGATCAATAAACAAACGGGAGGGAAGAAGAAAAAGAAAAGGGGAGGGAAAGGGGAAGGAGAGCGAGACTTGTGACCTAAGCGTTAAGAAAGCGAGACCGGTCAAGATCTTGACCGGCGGCTTTCTTCCATGTAAGCGGAAAAGCCAATCAAACTTGAGCACGCGAATACCAAGCCTCGAATTCGGAACGCGTAGTCAACAAGTCTCGCTCTCCTTCCCTTTTCCCTTCCCTTTCCTTCTTCTGCTTCCCTCCCGTTTGTTTATGATCAAAAGCGAGACTTAGAGCAAGTCTAGATTTAAGATAGCACAAAATGACTCACTGCTACAGCGAGACATCTGGTCTGTTGTTTTTCGTGGAAATATTTTTCTTATATTTAATTTGAGCCAGAGTGTAGAGCTCTTTGCTTGGTTTTTTATTTCTTATAACTTTCTTTCGGTTATTCATGTGTAGGTCGTCCTAGTTTTTTGTGATGCCACGGAGTAGTCAATATTTTGCACCCAGTGGCATCATCTTAGTAGTGCTGCTAAGCATTTTGTAAGTAGCGTAACTACGTAATTTGTATTGTAAATTTTTACTGAAATGTAAAAATGGTGGAAAACTTCTTTTAAATCTCTAAAGTAAATAAAGAAAAAAGAATTACCTTGAATTGCCAATAAGCAAAATCTTTGATGGATCGATTACTCGACAAGCACGAGCAATACTATGAACAAGCCGCATCGCGCCGGTAAGCTGTATGATGTAGTTCCAAAGTAGTCTCTCTGGTATGACCCTCTGTGCAGGAACGGGTACAGCATATTTGTGTTTAGGGGTCCATAATGGATGATGACTCTGCTTTGTGCTGTTTTGATGGTATGAGCCAGTGGCAGAGGCAGCGGGAGAGAAATGACGAGCCATTAAAGTTTCTGCACCGGGGTAGTAACCATAAACGAAGATTAAAGCTGCATGAGGAAAAAATTTGAGAGCATAAAGATTTTCAAATTTGTACATTGGCATTAACGCTTAACTTTCGCTTCATCAGAAGTAGGGGCCTAGCTATAACTTAAATTACTATGGGGGTAACAAACAAAACCTAGCTAAGAGGCCTCCCTGATAAAGACTCATAATGACTCTGTGGTTGTAAAGTTACGATTTTTTGCGAAATCATCAATTCATGAAGCTCATGATTTGTCGCTACTGACTGGTATTAAAATTATCAGAACGGGGAGACCTAAATTTCGTTGCACCGTTGTCTAGAAAAAAATTAATCTTGTAGAAAATCTTACGACTTCTGTTCTTCGCAATGCTATGTCAACGACCACACTGATTGAATACATTTGCAAAATAGAAAGCTTTTAAATGGCCACCCTTGGCTTCCGATGCACTGCCATGCTATGAAGTATACTATTAATCAGCAACAGCCTACTTTACCATCATTTTTCGATTCAGTGCCTAGAATTTACCTTGTTTTAAGCCAACTATCTTTGAAAATCTTTGTCAGCATCTAACATTAATAGGTACACTCTAACCTTCACTCCTTGACTTCTAACCTGACCTCTAACCTAATCTCTGCCCTCTAACCTCCCATTTCGATCTAATGAATTTTGTAACTTACAGTTGTCACCAAATGCTTTCGTTGTAAATACTTCTATCAAAGGAACAATATTCGTATTCTGCACTTTTTTCCATTGTTCGATGACACCAAAAGCTTTTGGGTTGACAAGACGATATCCTGCAAAACGGTAACAGCAAAGATATAGAGACGTTTAATGGAAACATCCTTATCAAACGAATCTATAAGATGCGCCAAAACCAATTTGCTTTGAAAAGACCAAAATAAATCCTTCACTGGCCTGATTTGAAAGATTCATTACTTAAATCAAGAAAGACTTTCTTTGATTTTTGCAAATTTTTCACTCTTCCTTTTCTTGAGCTGTAAGCCTATTTCTTACGTTTCTCAATATTGAAAGCATTGAAACAGTAAAAACACGTCGATCAAGAATCTCGAGACTATACAGTACTGTGTGCTGTTTTCTAATAAACCAACACTTCACAAAAGTAAAACAAGAACAAAAACAACGTTGAGATTGTTACCGTGTATTCTTCTCAAACAGTAGGTCTGACCATCTTTGGCACAAACCGCTTTGTAACAAGTCGACACACACCTTAGCAAACTTTGAGTCTGTATGAAAGAATATGGTTAAGCTTGAAACAATTCATCTTTATCCGATCTATGTGGTTTGACTAATGATAGGAACAGTCATTCGTTCTCAAAGTGTTTCTTATCATTCGAATGTGTTTAACAGATCTATGATTCTATCGTCAGGTTAACTAATCTAAAGGTGTTTTTCTCCACCATACGACAAAATGGACTGAAATGTATTCCTAAATCAAATCAATTTCCCAGCTTCCAACAGTGACAAGTGCATTTTTTGCACTCCATAAATGTGGAGTGATAAGTCTACATTAACATGGAATTAAATTTCTTGGAAAATTTCTGGATGAAGTTTTGCTGTAGGAATATGGTAAACTTTTAAACAACAGATAAACAGCTACCTGCTGATTTGGATTGACATCTTCAAGTTGACACAGACTATGGTACGAGTCTACGTTTGTTGGCAAACCTACAAAATTAAGGAAGATTTGAAGATGAAGTATCAATTTTTGAACCAAGCACTGGGATCGCGGAAGTAGAGAAACCCACTTTGATTCTGTGGGCCCTTGCCATGATGCTCAAGTGGTTTGAGGTATGAGTATGAGTCCCAAGCTGCAAGAAGAAAGCATTTGAGAGGATGAAGGTTTCAAACTTACACATTTGCATGAACGCTTAACTTTCGATTCATAAGAAATGGCTCACTGGCTCATACCTGGGAATGAGCCATGTCCATCAGATAGTTCTGGCTGCAAAATCAGAGGATTACACCACTGAACGATAAAACCTGATGTACATTGTGAAGGCCAATCACCAGAAACATCGTCCCTTCAAATTCTATCAACGCTCTATTAAGCTCCAACAGGACTTATTTAGTTTCAAAGACTCCAGAAAGGGCTTAAGGAGAGAAAGGTTTATAAGAGAGTCTCATGCAGAACTAGCCTCAGATTTAAATGCCAAATATAGACTTATAATGATGAGTCTCTTGTTTCCCTGTGCTCTTTGACTTGATGATGGTGCTTCAGTCAACAGAGACTCAATATTACTCTGAAAAACCTGGCCCTACTTAGGCCCAAACTTCGCGATTCCTAAAGTACCAATCATTATGTGAGATTTGTGAAATACCATAAATACGGTGTAAATGTGATAGAATTGTCGATTCGATTTAAGTATCGAAAAATCTCCCACGAGATTGAGATTCGAAGCCATGATTCCATCATAATTCCATTGATGATTGACGAAAATAGGGCCAAGTTTTTCACTGTTTCATTATGAGTCCTTCTTGAGCAAGTTTTACCGCAGGGATTCAACATGGGACTCATCGGCATAAGTCTATGTCAAATACACAAACTGGTCACAGTTCTCATCCCAAACAATAAATTAACATGCAAGCTCGTCTTACCAAATAAATGGGAAATCCCTGGTAACCTATTGCATTGGAAATAATTGTCAGCTTAAGAGAGCGGAGGGGGGTTATTCAAGATTTTGGCTTAGGAGAGAGGGGCTTATCAGAGAGGGAGCTCAACAGAGGGAGCTAAAATAAGTTTTATGGCATTTCAAAAATGAAATAACACAGGCTGAAGTTTGACAAAGGTACTATACTGCATTTCCCTGAACAGGAACCATTCCAGTTCAAGAAAATAAGTACGTTGTGGTATCTAAGTACAATTTTGAACTGTATCATCCTTAGCTCTCTCTCTCTCTCTCTCTCTCTCTCTCTCTCTCTCTCTCTCTCTCTCTCTCTCTCTCTCTCTCTCTCTCTCTCTCTCTCTCTCTCTCTCTCTCTCTCACTCCCTCCCTCCCTCCCTCCCTCTCTCTCTCTCTCTCTCTTCTCTCTCTCTCTGTTATCTTTCCCATATCAATATATCCTCTTTTAATGAATAGCTTCAATTTTTAAAGCTACATTTAATAATGCTCCAACGTTGCATGTAATTCCACTTTTGTACTTATTCTGTTTTTCATCTTATTCAATATAGGTCTTTTAATTTAGCATACAAGGAATACTAAATAAAAGTGGACTATTCTAAATCAATGACTGCATGTTCCAATATAACTCAAACGCTTCAAATTACTGAATATTGTATAAGCAAAAAAGATATGTTAAAGTGCTCAAATATCTTTTGATTAAGATGACCGTTCATGCCATAATCTTCCTACTATCATAGCTTATCTGGACAGGGTAAGTGTCTAAAACGTCTCTTGAAACTGCTTCTGTTATTCTAAATATTCTAAAAAGTATTTCTCCTCCTTGATGTATCCATCTAATTTCATAACACCACTAAGTTGCTATTATTGTTAAGTCTTCATGAAAATCTCATAATACAGTAAGGCCTCATTTTCAAGAAACCACCTAAAAGCAACTTGTAGGCTACTGCAAAATGATTAGTCCCCTTAGTTTTAAGAAACTCTAGGTTCACACCCAAAACATAGTTTCTTGCACTTTGAGTGACACTAAGTACTGGTCTGATAGAGAGAGAGCATTACACTTCATAAAGATATTGTGGATTTAACAGATTTTTACCGAAATATTAAGTCATGTTCTTGCAAACCATTTGATGACATACACATATGACTGAATATAGCTGATATACCTATGGACAATCCCATTTTGGTGTAACATATTTGCCTAGGAAGTCCAAGAAAAGAAATTCGAAACTTAAGAAACTTGAGCCTAAACATGAGAAGTATCAAAGATATAGCAAACACTTTAGGCTACAGCGTTAAAAAGTGGTTTCTTAAATGCGGGGGTTTACTGTATCATATCCAAGGGGACAATATACTTACTTTCATCAGCAGAGTGACTCAGTGCAATAGCTTGTTGTCTTTGTAATTCCTGAAAAATTGAGAGTATATAAATGAATAAATTAGTCCTATCTCACAACCATTTAAAAAAATTCTGCCACAATTGGCTCTCCTTTACTCTTTATTACAAAACAATTTGAAAAACATATCATATGCATTGTCCAATGCAAATGACAGCAAAGATTGACGATCTGCATAACAAAGTCTAAAATCAGCCTACAAATAGCCAACTGAATTTGATCAGCCAATACGTGCTCAAAGAAAGCCAAGCCTACATCAGGCACAGGTTTTTGTTTTTCTATATCATTATCCACTTGAATTGAATTTGGATAATCTTTCAAATGCATATATTTTCCACCAATAAACATCTATTGGTACTGGCTTAAGGCTTAAAACAGTTGGTCTATACATCAATCAATTCTTTCATTAAATTCACAGGGTTAGTTGTGCAAGCAAGCTGTCTGTCAAGAGGTGCTTTTTGGTCCATGAGCAGCTACAGCTTTCCAGTGCTGATTGATCAGTTAGGAGTTCAAATTATGGTACAACCCAAAAAGAACCCAGCAAAGTATGTGACAGCACTAACCACTTTAATCTGCTGTGAGACAAAGAACGATGGATTTTCTTTTTTGACTTGATCAGTGAATGGCCTTGGAAGATTTGGAGCTTGAAAATGAGGTGCCTGCAAATTAAAAATGAGATATTTGTCAAGCTTTCCAGAGGAATCAATAAAATCAATGTTTTCTTATTCATCATGAGATAAAGATTTCTATCAATGAATTATCAATAAGAAATTAAAATATTCTGTGTGCACATTAACATTAAAAGAATTCTCTAGAATTTTCAAGAATTTCTTTACAACACATCAACAATTCTTGAGCCAAATGGAAGATGTAGGCCTTTTAGTGAGGAACTTTCTAGAAGGGTGTCTTATCGTCTGTGTAATAAGCTTGCAAGGGCAATCACTCCCAAGAAATAGTCTTGCCTTCCTACCTTGTTTTACTGATTGGCAATCAGAGCTTTCAAGGTCTTGTTCTTGCATTGCCTTTACCCAGGCCTTTATGGGAATGACATGCAATCACTCTCATGCACCTTGGCACAAGCTTTTTCTTCCTAAGGAGTCCAATAGATTGTGCAAATCTGTTGGTGGCTCTTGGGTGCCGCTTTGCGGGCCGGTGGTACATCTTTTCTGATTCACCCGGTAGTTTCTATTTCTTCCTTATGTTAATTGCCACAGGGTTCTCATAGTCTATTGCTCCCCATGGTATTATCGCCATTGCACTGTTTTGTAGAGTAATTAGTAAAGTAGGTAGTGTAATAGGTAATTTGTCTTGTAAACTTTTAATGGAATACAAAAAAATAGATTGCACACCTCCTCTTTCTAAATGAGGATTAAAATCTTGTATTTAACAAAAGACTCTTGACAATTTGTTAATTATCTTTGAGTTGTTTACAATAGATACATACTGTAATCCTTTGATATAATATCACTCTGGTTGAAGAGTTATTTCTTTGCCTTATGCTCAATGCTTGGTGCTTTATGCTCAATGACATCCATTATAAAATGATTACAATTTATTATTCCAACTGATAAGAATTCCAATAGATGTGCTCTGATGAAGTTCATCATGATTCTCAATTGCACTCCATCGCATATCTGACATGCACTAGGAGTGCGATCAGCCACACACCTACCAAAATATTCCCAGTGTGGCCTGTTTACAAGACTTTTGAAAAGATGGTTTGTCCACTTGAACAAGCTATTAACTTTCTAGATACAAAGATAATGTAAAGCTATAAAGATTTCATTCCATTTGTTATGATGTTCTTCCTGGTTCCTCTGTTATTTTGCAAAGGATAGGAAGATGTCAAAACAGTTAGGCCAACCACCTTCGTTTTCCCCCATTTAATTACATGTGAAGCTCCATTCAAGACAAATAAAAGATTCCATAAAAGTCATCAACAGATCAGCAAATGGAATTACTGTAGGGAACATAAGCCCCTGAAAAAAAAATCCAGTATCCTTCAAACTTCTTTGCAATACTTTACTCAAACATGTATGTAGCAGTCCTGCTCATTCAGAAAGAAAGTTCTCCAGAAAGTACATCAAAGAAGAAGAATATATAGGCGTGGTTCCATAAGGAATGATCTTTATAGCACAAAATACAGCAAAAATGTGGCTTGATTGTTGAGGACCATTATTTCCCTAACTTAGCCTATTTCTTTGAAGGTTTCTTGTTAGAGTCATATTGCTAAGATAGACTGTAAAACATATAATCACGATTTCACTTTGGTTCTCTATTGTATACGACTACATCTTGTTTGCTTGACTGTGGTTGTCGTTCACAATGGTTTCTTTTGTACAGAAATTGAAGTGTTATATACAGTATTTAGTAACATCATATGAATGCAGAGTGATGATTGGGACTGTATGTACAATTTTAAATCAAAAAGGCTTCCTTTGAGAGCCATCTTACAAAAATTGTTTCTGAGCTATGGGCAAAATATGTTTGGTAATGGCGATCATTACCCATGTAAAAATTGTGAGAGGACACTGGAGAGAGTATGGGCAATTGCCCATGTGAAATGAAACTGTCTGGAAAGATGGCAAATGGTTGTAAACAAGAATTCTTGAAAGAATTACAACTTGTTTCAGAATTCTAACAAATTCTTGAAAATTCTTCAGTAAGAAAACTATTTCAACATGTACATACAAGGTCTTTAGCGAAGTGTAAAGATTTTTTACATCACCTGTACTGGAGGGGCATCAAAATTTAGTCGTTGAAATGCTCTGCCAACATCCTCATTTGGACTTGGTCTTTGGTTTTGATTCTTTTTTGGGCTTGATGGTGTTGATCTACTTTCACCATATTTCAGCTGCCTTGGCACATTTGCAACCCTTGGCATCAATGCAGCCGCACCACCACTTGATGTTATAACAGAATCATCCACTGCAAATCAGTTTTAATTGATTATAATAGTAAGAAAGAACAAAGAAATTGTAAAGTGCACGCATGTCATGTCAATCACTGTTTGCTAAGGAAATCCAGAGAATAAAAACAAAAAATTCAGCTTCATTGTTGCTGTGTGACAAATTGTATCAATTCAACTTCATCCTTAACTTTTCAATACTTATACAGGGTGTCTCATAAAACTGTTTGACGTTTGATTACGTAGTAAAAAATAAAAATATGCTGAATGGACCCTTGGTCAAGTCAACCTTTTCCTGAGATTTGAAATTGAATTTTTGACACAAGAATCTTGCAAATCCGCTAAAAATTCATGAAGTTACAAGCTATTGAAGTTCAAGTTTGTGCAAAAGCTGAAACCAGAGTCCTCAAAATGGCATTCATGGTAAAAGTCCCATAGGCCATCATTTCTTTTATTTCTCAATTGCTTCAGGGCAAACCAAATGGAATTCAATTTTCTATAACCGAACTGTCAAGCATATAGATGCTGTGAGGAAACAGATTCAGTCTCTCATCGGTTATGTTTCGAACCACTGTTTTTGGACTGATGCAATGTTAGCAAAATTTTGAGAATGATCGCAAGAGCTAATTTACTTTAGAAGTCCTATTTGGTTTGCTCTGATATCAACAAGAGGTTTGACATTGGATAAGCTTCTTTTACAGTACTTCCATCTTTGAGCTCTTGCAATACAAGTAATCTGAGGGGTCTCTGGCTTCAGCTATCACATAACTTTTATCTTTGAAAGCTCGCAACTCAGTGAATTTTCAACCGATTTGGAAGATTTTAATCTCTAAAATTATTTTATAATCTTAGGAACAGGGTTATCTTCCCATGAGCCTGTTCATGTTGTCATTATTTTTTCAATATTCAAGCAAACATCAAACATTTTTTGAGACACCCTGTATTCTGAAAAAATGAATTGTTTGCTATTGGCCTAAAGAGAGTCACACTTCCAAATATAGGTCTGTGCATCAGAAAATTATCCTTTATGGAGGCTTTAAAAAGAGTCATTTCATTACACTATGTTTGAAACAGTATCATGGCATAGTAGAGTAACTGAATAGTGTGTGGCAAAGAGAACAGTATCTTTATTGGGTAGTGAATTTTAGAGCAGGATCTGTATGAAGTACCCACTAGACACAAAACTCCCATACATGTAGATCCTGCATTAAATTTCCCTACCTATCAAAATACTTTACCAGATGCCAAATGCCTGAAATTCTAAAAATCAGAGCTTCTGCCAATATGTTTTCTCATTTGTACATGGAAAGGTTGTTGGCGATTAGCGTTTGGTACAAGGGTAAATATATTTCAACTAAATTTCTATTTTTCCCAAATACAACTGCAAACAACTCCTCTCCAGAGAAACTAAATATCCAACCCTAAATTGCATACTTATTGGAATTTATCGTTTCCCCCATCTTGAGTAACATGATATTGACATCCATATATTGATCTATGACTGGGTACACAACAATGACAAAAGTTCTACAACTTTCCCACCAAAAACTGGAAAATTTGCTGGGCATATGGAAGACCTCCCAGGCAAGACTGGAAAGCTTGCATTTGGTATGTGCAAATTGAAGTAGCCAAATTTGTAGTTTCCACAGTTGAGAACGACAAGTTAAAAAATCGGATCTCAGTTTAAAAAAATCTTTGTTTGTCTATGTGGCCCAGATTGAAAACCATATAAAGTTCCTGTGTCCATGATATCTTGCACAGTCCAAAACCTTTCCAGTCTTGCTCCAAGGCATGATTTGGATTTAAGCACACAATTTGCAAATTTGAAATGCGCAGAACATTGGTTATGATTTCATCTGTTTTGTACTTTGCTTCAATCAACAGTTTTTGTTTAGTAAGGGCACACTTGATTCAAGTGAGGGTCAAAGCATGCAAACTCTTGTGTGCACTTTGGCCAATTTCCAATCTGGTTCCTACCAGGCAGCAATTTACTTAATGTATTCATCCTGCGCTTTTGGCAAACAATAATTATATCTTGACACGAAATCTTACCTGACAAAGGACTCTCGACTTTGCCCTTGGAATGCACAAATTGGCAGCTGTCTCCATAAAAGCAATACCCACTGCTTGCAAAGTATTTGCAGATTTTTCCAATCTTGCCATTTGCAGCCGAATTCTCCATGAATAAAGGCACCTCTGGGCAAATTCGATACCTGACTGCAGCAGTCTTCAAGGGTTTTAAATTAAATTTCTTCACTAACCCTGTACCCGCCTACTTTTTTGTACTAGAATAGTGGCCTTTTAAAAATATTAGAATAATAGGTTTCGATAGGCTGTTCTTGTTGGGTCAAAATTCGACAAAAAATTCATCAATTCCATAAATAGCGGTGCCTAGGTTAGACTTTGGTATATTTTACTGTTATCTGCATCGGATGCTTATTGAAAATTCGATGGTAGCTCGGTTTCAGACTTGACCAAAAATGTCTTGTTATACTTAGGCCACTTTTCCGGTTCACGGCCTACCTCACCAGTAGCGAGGTTTTTCTGTTCATCTCTCCATAAACAGCGTCAAAGTTTTCTGACAAAGGCGTTCAGTCTAGACCATTCGTCTTACTTTATTATTTGAAGTTGGTGTATGTGATGAATGTACTTTGTTGTGCGCCAAGCAGCTACGTTTTCTTCTGCAGGTCTTCGTTTTCAGATGGCTGCCATTTTCCCTGCTCGTTGTTTTCTGTTTGCCACAAAGCGCCAGTACAAGAAAAGATTTACCCGCGCTCTCCAGGGCCCCCGCGGATGAACCTTCGATGATATTTTTAGAAAATAAACAAACCGGGCAAACATACATAAACAATCAGGCAAACATAAACAATGCAGGCAATCATGTGTAAACAATCCAAGCAAACATCTGCAAACAATCTAGGTAAGAATGGGCACTAATCAACCATAGGATCGTTGGATTTGTTGTTTGTTTTTAGCACTTTTACGCTGGTCAAAATTTTGGTACGGCCCGTGGCTGACCAATATTTAACGAACAGATAATACCTGGGTATATCAATTCAGATAAGGAAATTTAGTTTGTCAAGTTTGTCGCATCAATCTTATATCACGAGCAACTTCAAAAAGATGCTTCATTTCAAAATCTATGAAAACAGACCCAAAGTCCTTCATCAAAGTTAATAGCAATTTACACTGCGGAGCTACCAGAATCAAATTCTATTGGTCTATCTCGTCACTCGAAGGCTAGAGGCTGCCACTTCTGGTCATCATTCGTTCATCTTGTTTGATGGTTTTCCTAACATCATCAGGCTTGGTTACTGCAAAATTTGATCAGATATTTTTGGTTTGTTTTGAGAAATATTTTAGATGAAGCATTTTTGTAAAGTCGCTTTTGATTTGAGAACAATCTACAAATTTTCACCAACTAAATTTTCTTATCTAAGATGATAAATAAGGACAGATGTTGTTTTAAAATATCAAAAATCTAAATCGATTAGCGATAGCAGACAAAGGAAATTCTCCCAGCCAATAAATCAAAACAAGGACGGCCGCAAAAGTTGCCCCGAGACCAACTGGGCAAACACTCGCCTTGTGCCAGAGAAATGTGGTTTTGAGAGAAGTTATGTGCTCATAACGAAAGAAGAACGGTAAATTTGAATTTTTGCCTCGCAGATTTTGTCATTTGATTCGACAGCTGAGCAGAAGGCATTACGATTCTTGGGTATTTAGGGCTTAGATGAAAGAATTACCTCACACCACACAGCTCCTAAATCAAATACACAAAATCCATCAAACATAACTTTAGATTTACCCTTCTTCTTTCGTCATAACATAACTTCTCTTGAAAACCACATTTCATATGCAGAAAGCGAGAGTTCGCCCTACTGGTTTCGTGGCAGCTTTCTCGGCCGTGTTTGTTCTGATTTACCGGTTGAAAGAATTCCTTCGTGTGCAGTCACTAATCGCTTTGAACTGAGGTGTCAATTAAAGGAATTGTTGCTACTGTGTTACAGTGTCTGTCCTTGTTATTCAAAATATCATTCGACATCCACAGACTTTCAAACGCCATTTCATTCGACATCGACAGACTTCCAAACATATTTACTCGCCCGATAGCACAAGGAAGGAAGATATTCACCAAGATTTCACTGCAACAACAATACAAGACAAATACAAGATTTCATTGGGAGATTTGATTTAAGATTCATGGAAACTAATCTTCATAGAGATTGCTACATACATGAAAAATAACGTTCTCATCAAACTAAGGCCCAAGTTACACGATATCGGGGATTCATCACATACCGGATTGCTTTTCCCATCGGATTGGGGGGGTTCAGTTAAGGCCAATGTCCAGTCAGCGGAATATCCCGAGCGGGCGGAAATTCTTTTGTTTACAAGAGAAGATGTCGCTCTGAAATTGAATAGATAGTTACGGCTGAGCAACTTTTTATTGTCTAAAATTCCGCCCGCTCGGAAAATTCCGCTGACTGGAAATTGGCCTTAACATGATGCCGAGGCCATCAGCTATCACTCCACTCCGTTTTCGTGGAGTGAAGCCACTCCGCATTGGAGGTGAGGTGAAAATCAATCCGATTCACTACGCTTCGCATTCTATCTCGTGTAACTAGACCAGTCCGATTCGGTCCCACTCCAGTTGGGCTTCGCAGTTGTCAGAGACAACAGATTTAGAAAGCGCAGTGCAGGACGACTCAATGCCGTGCAACTGCAATGAAAACAGCGCGATATTGAAGAAACCAATCCGATGCGAAAAGCAATCCAGCATCGTGAAACCCTGGCCTAATTCATCAGTTATTCTTGCAATCCTTGCTTTCATGTAAAATTTCAAAACAGCATAATTGAACAAAGGACTCAAATCTCTGATTTGAAATTGTGATTTGCGGGACGAGAAAATATTTCACACCTTAGGATGCAGTACTGTAAACAAATATAAACAGAAAGCAACACAAAAGGGCAACATTTCTGCCATCATTATTCCCCAGAAGTGTTAAATCGTGTGTATTTCCCTTCTGCCTCACAAGAACAAAACTTACATTGTTGCAGTTTAAACGAAATTGATTTCTGATGAAGGTGAAGCGGCGATTTTTTGCACCATCAACAATGACAGATTTTGTAATACAACAGAAACAGTTCCTTTACTTGACACCGCAACTCGAGGCGATTAGCGACTGCATACCAAGGAATTTCTCTCAACCAATGAATCAAAACAAACACGGCTGCAAAAGTTGTCCCGAAACCTCCACCTGTGCTAGCGAAAGGTGGTTTTTAAGAGAAATTATGTGCTTATCAAAAAGAAGGTTAAATCTAAAGCTCTGTCTAGCAGACTTAAATTACTTGATTCGGTAGCCGAGCAGAAAGCATAATGATTCTCGGGTATTTAGGACTTCAATGAAACAATTACCGCAAAGCTCCTGACCCGTACCCATCTACATTTGTTATAAGCACATAATTTCTCTTAAAAGCCCCATTTAGCTTGCTTGGGGGAGGGTTCGTCATATTGGTTTGGGGCAAATTTTGCGGCTGCGTTTGTTTTGATTTACTGGTTGAGAGAATTTCCTTTGCCAACAGTCGCTAATTGGTTCAATGGGGATGTTAATCAAAGCAACTGTTTCTATTGTATTACAAAATCTGTCCTCGTTACCAAGTGCTGCGATCAGATAAGTAACCAAATGCCCGTCAAGTCCGCTACCCCCTGCCATGACTTTTATACGTTGGATCTTGAACACCGTCCACTTAAATTGTTCTGGTTGCATGCAAAGTGACAAGACTGCACCATACCCCATGCCGACCACAAGTTGCTACTTATCTTCGAAATTCGAAGAATAACGAGCCATTTCGTTTTCGAAGCTGCGGTAAAATTTTCTCGAATTTGCAATTTAGGCCCATTTTCAGTCCCAACAAACCAAGCTTATTTTCACATTTAACACACCTGCCAACCCAAGATTATTGTTTAAATGCAGTAGTGTCCCGCATATAAGAAACATCGTTTTCAATTTGAGGTCTGATGTGTTTCTTATAAATTGAGATATAAACTTTCAATGAGGGTAAAATTTCTTAAGTTTCTATAGCAAAATTATGTTCCATCTATGAACTACTCAGACACAAGCTGTATGATTGTCACATAGAACGCACTATTTTGATTTGTATTTGTAATTTTTCACTACTCAGAAAAGCTATAATTATTCAAGGAAGGTGCTTTTTGCTTCATTTGTATGCAAAGCTCTTGTTTTCATTTGAATAGGTACAGACTGATTCAACGGCAAAGCTGAATTTGCTATGTTCTTTCAAATTTCCAATGTATACATACTTTTTGAATAAGAAACAAGCCTTTCTCAGACCTGGACCAGTTTCTTATAAGAGGGGGTATTATTTCAAAAATCAAGGTCTGATGTTTCTTAAATTCATGTTTCTATATGCTGTACATTACTGTACTTTCAAAAAGGTTGAAATAAGGTCCTCAAAGTGTTTGATTTTAGTTTCTTGATTTGTCTTCTGCAGAATTAGCACTAGATCATGAGCAACGGCCATTTTTCGTCGATTAGCGTTGCCTAGCAAACCCTAAAATCCATAATGGCTGCAAATCTGCCCATTTTCTTGGCAGATTTTATCGAAGTGTACCATGCTCAATCGGTTTCGTCATCGGCGTGGCGTATGACGTATGAACAGCCTGGGAACGAGGTTGCGCTCACCTGGTTAACGATTTACAAACTCAATGGCGTCACATCCTAAAATGTGTTGAAGTATAAGCCCAGGGGGGTCACTTGAACCTTTTAAATACGGGGGTGTCCATCCGCCAAGTTCAAAATTAACCCAAAAGCATCAACTAAAATTTCACAGACCCAGAAGTATCAGCTAAAAGTTTTTTATGAGACCCAAAAATATCAAATACAAAATTCTGAAACTGAGCAATTAAGAAATCACTACTATAAGTGATGGTTCATATAAAGTAATAATTATTTCCTTTCAAATCCTTTATTTTGTAACTCTAGATCTTGGGACACAGATTCAGAATACACAGATCAATTATGATGCATTCTAAGCAGATGATAAAAACTTTTTTCTCATAATAAGTACTGATAACAGGGTATCAAACTAAGAAATGAACAATCAGAATCATGTTATAATTTTGTTCTTTTTTCCACAAAACCTACTTAGTGACTCCAAGATTTTATGAACAATTGACAGATGCCAATGAAACCCAAAGTGGAGCAACCTTTGGCTGCAATTGAAACTCACCAGCAACAGTTGTTGCAAAAAAAGCAGGGGCGGATCCAGACCGATGCAACCGATGCAAATGCATCGGTCAGTTTCACATGATCGATTATCTGGAAGTCTGTGCAGCAGAATTTTTATTAGACTCAAAGCATTCGAGGTCTTTTGAAATGCCCCCTTCTTTCTGGTGCAACTGCTCCTAGAAGTAACCTCGTAGCTTCAGACTCAGACACGAAAGCCATGGCCGACCATTAGAACATTAGACCCATTATTATCAAAAGAATAAGTGTCCTCAAAACAACTACGGTAAATCCCATTATTATTCTAATCCTCTATTCAATTGATGTGTGACGCGCGTCTCGACAAGGCAACGAAAGCCAACAGGAGAACCTTGCGTAATCATTTTGATGAGTGCATCGGTGTCAATCATTGCAGCTTTGACAGCTCCTTTCTTCTCAACAAACGATCGCAAAAATGCATCGGTCCCCAGACCCCTGAGTGGAGAAAAATCAGCGTTTTGCACCGGTTGACCGATGCAGTCTAAAGGTTACTATTGAGCAATAGATTGCCCTCTACTATTGTTGTTGTTCACCGTTCGGTTGTCTCGCCTCCTCTCGCCTGAAAGGAAAGTACAGCGTGCAGTGCACTTAAGCGCTTCCTCAAAGTGTTAGAGGACCTAATTGTGGTTGACTGAATAAAGTAGTCCGTGGAGGGGAACTTTCCTGGCAACACCAAATCAGTAAACAACGAAATTGGGCCTGTCTGGGCCAAGATGTAAACAGCACTTCGAAAAGCACTGGCTTGAATAGAGCTGACTTGAGGTAAATGTGCATATCCTTGTACCTGAAATAATGTTTGAAGTTAGGTCTTCCAGCTAAAACAAAAATCGAAAAAGGGCGTTGCCCATGTTTTCCGAGAGTTTGAAGGGCGTGGTCACTCAAAAATTTTCTGGGGGCTTCGCCCCCAGACCCCTTATTCGCATCGGTCACTCAAATATCTGGATCCGCCCCTGAAAAAAAGAATACCTAGTTGCAGGGGAAACAATGTTTCTTATGACAAAAGCTTCATAATGACAGGTTTCATTGCTATCTTTCCTTGCTCCACACATCTAAGGATTTAGATGTTTCCACAAAGATTACCCAGCTTAGAACTTCATTTCCTTAAACCTGACACGACTCTGACACGTGGCGACAGAACTCTTTACTTAAAAAAATGTCAAATAATGTAAAGCAATCAAGATGATCCTCCAAGAAAGTTTTGGCTCCTCTATTTCCTCTTTAAAGCCTGAAAGTATATCACTTCTTCCCGACTACTCACCAGGATAAATTACAACAGCATCCAACATTTGAGACTGTAGTGCTGCTCCTTCTCTCTTGGGTGGTTGTTTCAACAATATTTGTTTGTTTTCCATCAACAATACTGAACAATATGCAGTCCAAAAAAGCCATGCAATTGATCTCACAGCAGTGCATGCGGAGATCTTATTCTTAGCTTGAACCTTGCATCTATAACACTTTGTTACTATTCTTAAATAAATAGAATCATCAAAAGCCCACCAACTTTATTGTTGCAGAGGCTGGGTCTCTCTCTCTCTCTGTTGTCGTGTTTATCTTCTTACTTTCCGTCTGCCATTATCAACCTCACCTTTGACTGCATCAGCCTCGAGAGCATATGCAAGTAACCTTCACTTAAATTCGAGTTATTGAGGAAAGACTCATTCCAGGTTGATATGACTGAATGTTTTTAACAAAGTTTTTTGTTAGCTAACTGGAAAATTTTCCAATGAATTTGTAGAAAATTGTTGCTTAACTTATTCCAAAAATTATCGTTTTTCTATGATAAGATCGGAAGGAAGAAGCGAAAGAGAGGCAATGAAATTGGCGGGAAAAAGTGCCGTTGCTGAAACTTTTTGACCTTGTTGTCAGGACTGAAGTCTATTGAAGTTTTTAATTGGTAATGTAATTGCAAAAATTGACGTTTAAATAAGGACCAGTATTAAATAAGGACTTGATTAAACCCAAAAGTATCAAAAATTTACATTCAGTAAATCAACCACCCATAAGTATCAAAATGATCTATTTATAAATCAGGGACCCAAAAGTATCGGATCACAAAGCAGATTTCTTACCCATAATTATCGGATGGACATAAAAGGTTCTCTCTCTCTCTCTCTGTTGTCGTGTTTATCTTCTTACTTTCCGTCTGCCATTATCAACCTCACCTTTGACTGCATCAGCCTCGAGAGCATATGCAAGTAACCTTCACTTAAATTCGAGTTATTGAGGAAAGACTCATTCCAGGTTGATATGACTGAATGTTTTTAACAAAGTTTTTTGTTAGCTAACTGGAAAATTTTCCAATGAATTTGTAGAAAATTGTTGCTTAACTTATTCCAAAAATTATCGTTTTTCTATGATAAGATCGGAAGGAAGAAGCGAAAGAGAGGCAATGAAATTGGCGGGAAAAAGTGCCGTTGCTGACATAATTATGAGGCATAATTAAGAGGCATAATTAAGAGGCATAATTAAGAGGCATAATTATCGGATAATTAATAATTATCGGACATAATTAAGACATAATAATCGGATAATTGAGATTATTAAGACATAATACTTAATATTAAGATTATTAAGACATATTCTTAAGATTATTAAGACATAATAATCGGATAATTAATAATCATCGGACATAATTAAGAGGCATAATTATCGGATGTACATAAAAGGTTCAAGTGACCCCCCTGGGAGTATAAGACAAGCTGCGATTCGAAAAATATTCAAGATTTCTGACAAGTTCAGCGGTTTCATTATGGCAAAGTCGCTGAAGTTTCTTTGAAACCATGCAATTCAAAGAAATAGGTCATGAAGTTTCAAACACATCATTTCAAACAAATTTAAAGACTTGGAACCTATGCTGCTAAATAAATGGTCCGCAAGGGGCAGCGAGAATCCTAAAGAATATTGCCACGAAAAATAAAAAAATCTAACTATCAACTAAAGAAGATTCTAAACTAAATTCATACAATCCAAAC
The DNA here is from genome assembly GCA_964019985.1 of Aurelia sp. 4 Dawson et al 2005. NCBI lineage: Eukaryota > Metazoa > Cnidaria > Scyphozoa > Semaeostomeae > Ulmaridae > Aurelia > Aurelia sp. 4 Dawson et al 2005. Next base: position 5,346,925 of record OZ026492.1, on the reverse strand, counting down.
TATAGAACATTGTAATTACACATTTGGCTGACAATGACAATATAACGTCATTAATGACATAAAATTCAAGCTTTAAATATAAAGACTAAATGACATTTACAATTTCACAAATATCAAAATGAGTCTTGCTCAGCAATTTCAATAAATAATCTATTATCTGTAATTATCTTTCAGAGATTTGGGTACACCAGGAATATCAGGAAAAATGGACCACTTTGACATTCCCCTGAGAGAACCAAATGAACTAAGAATATAAAAAACTTGGCAATTTATGCATCTTCAAGCTTCAACTAATATTTGGATGCTCCTTCCATGGACATTCATGGTTTGAAAGTATGATATTTTCACATAAACAACCATGAATTTCTTGAAACAGCAGTGAACAGCGGCTCCGCAAATCTTGAAGGACTTCTCATCGCTCGGAATACTTTGCAGAAAACGTTTACGTTTCATTAAGTTTGTGCAGACTTCAAATGCTGAAACATATTTCAAAGGTATTTCAAGGTAAAGATCTTTCCTCCTCCATTGAACAAATTTTAGTAACACCAGCATATTGTTACGTGCGTTAACATTTGTGTGATTTCCGGGGGGAGGGAGAATTCCTGAGTTTCTATGCTACAGGGTTAAGGCTCTTGTCCAACCTCGATTCCAGGGCTATCATTGTCTTCAGCCTCACCTCTTCAGCACAAATGATACCCCTGGTTCCTACCTGACAATTCGTGGTTAACGTATTCTAATTTATGTCAAAAATTATGCAAGCCTTATTCACAGTAATGGCGTCATATTCAGACTGGAAAGCTGCAGAGGTCATTTGGCTGTTTCCCGCGCTTTGCAGATTGATGGCGTGATGCAAGAAAAGATTGGTTTGTTGCATTGTAGCAATGTCTAGAATTTGATAGGAGTGGGCTACAAGTAGAAAATATTTACTGAGGGAAAACAAAGACATCACGCAACCCGGTAAAGGGCCGGTAAGTTTGCTTTGTGCCTTGATTTTACACAAGTCAAGTCAGTTGACTATATGTTGTCTCTCATCAATTAGTTCTTGCAATATTTTTAATTATCTTATGTGATTTTCTGACATCTTGCCCATGTTGCAAGTGTTGCAGTTATTTAGACATTTGAAACATCGGTATCTGGCACTAGAATGGTCTCTTTCCGTTGCACCACCATGACACGTCTCACATGAAATCAATTTCATTCATTGACGTGAACAAATTTAAATAATGATTATCAAGATTTGAACGTCGAAGAGAAACACTCAAGCATTTATCTGCTCGCTTTGCATCGCATTTTGAGGTTGCAGAATGTTCTCAGCTTTAGCTCGAAGTCTTATTTGCTCTTCAAAGTAAAATCAACCACTGGAAGTTTCACAAGTTATTTTGCAAGGAAGCAAGAATGAGAAGACCTTTTAAACGACTTTATGAAATTTGATCTGATCTTTGACAAGAGTGCAACTACATTGTTCGCAAGTCGTTGGCTGTTGCTGACAAAACAGAGGTGAGTTCGATGTGGGGGTTTGAATGCTCAGAAATTCATTGCTTCAATCAGAAAAAAAAGTGATAAAGTAAGTCGCATGCATAGCCTTCAGACTTCATGATGGCAAACCCAACGAAAAAAACCTCAATTTGTGCTCAAAGTTGTGGCCCTACAATACAAATATGCGGATGTTAGAAGAGCTTTCAATCATGCCATTCCGTTATGTACTTTGCACAAACTCAGCTTCGATTGGCAAACCTTTATAGCTCTAGGGTACTTGCAAAAATTTGTACAGCGAATTTAGACTTCGATATTTCTTTCATGATATTTCGAATTTGATTACTTGCTTGAGGGTGTTATTGTTTGGTGTTGTCACTGCAGATACTTTGTAGTTTTGACAAGACTTTAAGAGCACAAAATGATTGCAAGGTCCGGTCATTTCTCTGAAGGTCTTAGCTTTGCAGGATATCGTTCTTACCCGTATTTTTAGTGCTCAGTAAAATGAAAGAAAGATTGAAAAGTTGAATTCATTCCAATCCATGTAGCACCAGGGTCTGGTAGCACTTAGCACTGTGAAATCATTTTAAGAGGCGACTTCTTTGGTTCACCCAGTGAGCCAAACTTTGTCAAATGCAGAACCGCAAGTATCTTCTTTGAAAGGAGATCTGAGTGGAGCATCACCTGTGAGTTTCTTGTGAGCTTCTGTAATTTCACGATCGAAAATTTCTCGAGAGTCACCCAACTGTAAGTCAGGTGTAGGGAGCGCCCCTGGTCAGGTTGATTTATGTTCTTCCACTCATACATTGGATAAAAACAGGGAAGTAAAACGGTTTATATGATACAGCTGCAGATGTATTTCTTAGCAGATGCTGCAAGGTGCTCATATCAAGAGTTGAGTTTTTAAAATCACGGATCTGTGTATCTGAAACAAAGATGTGTATGTGTACCTACCGTACAAAGCGCAGATATTTTAGAAATTACGCCTTAGTTTAGGATATTCATGATAAAAGAGATGGTTAAGGATCTTCCGATTTGCAAACTGTCACCTTTTAATTCTTTGTTTGCAAAGGCGAGCATTTTCTTATTTTGTATCGCTAGGCCATTCACCGCAGCAGGAAAACAAGTTCCCGTATTGACTTATTACAATTGCTCACTCCAAGTGCTTTTACATTTCTACGGGTAATGATTCCGTGACGTCATAAGTGTTATGATGTAATTGTAAATGTAATAAGTCTGCTTTATGGCCGTAGTTAATTTATGCAAAAAGGCAGTCATTTAGCATTAGCCAATGAAAACGAAGAAAGGGTCAGGTAGGCACCAGGGTAACAACTGGCCGCCCATTGTTACCCTGGGTTCGAGGTTGGGCTCTTGTCCATTAGCAGTAGTTTCGGTCGGCGACCAGCGCGCTTGCCCATGCGCATGCTCTGTTGCTAAAGAGCATGCGCACTAGGCAAACGCGCACGTCGCCGACCAAAACTACTGAAGTGGAGGTCCGCCTTTATACCATTCAAAACCCAAAATCACCCATAAATCAGAGAGAATTTGTAAAAAGCGTACCCAAAATCAGAGGAACGGCAAAAATGTACTCAAAAAATCTGAAGAAGGTGAAAAAGTATACCCTTCAATGATTTAAAGTCTTACTGTCGCTATATAAAGAAAGCACGAATTATTGGCTGCCAATAATTCATTCGCTTGGTTTTTGTGCAGAGGAAGGTCATCCGCTGAGCCTTAGATATTCTAAAAAAGAATTTGAATCGAACGATATTTTAATACATTTTGTAGAATTTTCGAATGTGCACAATAGTGATAGAATCTCCAACGTCACTCAATCGAACCTTTGATTTAATAATGTACAAATATCGCTGCAGAAACAATGGGGTTTCATGACCGTCTCTTGCAGTGATCAAAAGCAACTGATAAAAGCGAGGCAATGACTATATTTATAGCGACAGTAAGACTTTAACCAAAAATCATGCCCATAAATCCAGACTCTGTTGTCAAAAAGTTACCGTAAGAAATGGCACAACTCCGTACCCTGAAGTACTTCAAAGAGAATCTAAGCATAAAGCTGGGTCAAGCCACTTGCGGTCAGCTCCTAGCAAATCACATATCAGTATTTCTTGCAGACTTCGATAAGTTACCCAAATATGATGCGGTACGTGCCTATTGTCTTTGCTCGGCTATTCTTATCAAACGGTTATGCGTTTAGATTTCCTTGAAAGGGACTAGGTCACATAACCGTAAACATACCTGTTACCTCTAAAATCTATATTGTTGCTCACAAGTGGCCATTGCGTTCTGCAAAGATTTTGATGGATAGGGTGAATTCACAATAAAGCTACTTTCAAAAATCCACGAAAATATCTCTGCAGACGTACAACATATGAGTGTTTTATTTGTTCCTCTACAAAATACAAAAGACCATCTTCAAAATAACACTTTCATTTAGAAAAAAGCAATGAAAAATCTCTGAAATATGGCCTGTTCAAAATACTGCAAAATCTTCGTTTCGAAAGAAGTTTGTTTACATTACCTGACTAGGCCCCTTTAAGAAACTCCCTCCTTGATGTGACTCTAAAGCAATTTTGATTGTATTTCAGATTCCGACATTGATCTTTGTCAAAATTTTATAAGGTTTTGGTCAATGGCTCTTGAGTTAAAAAGTTGTATTTCTAAAAACTGAGATGTCAGGTGTCACTACAGGAAGATGCCAAAAAATTGCCAGTTTTTTCTAATACGCCTGGTAGCTATCATTGTATAGTTCGAAATTTGTTGCATTTTGTCTGTCGTTGTTTCGTCAAAATTCCTGGATTCAAACGCCTGAAAAGAAATTGAGTGATAAATTAAGCCTGGTCTCCGTATAATCGCAAGAAGTCGCAAAGAATCGCAGCGAGTCGCAGTGAAAATGATCAAGTTTGCTTGCGACTATCTGCGATCATATCCAACTCCATCGTTTCGGGAGTTAAGCTTATTTCCGTCACCAAAAGTTTGGTGTGAAATTGGATGCAAGTAACGTTAATTGGGATCCTTTGCAATCCTTTGCTATCATATGAATAAACCACTTTTTCATATCACAATAATTGCAACTCCTTGCGACGTACTGCGACTCTTTGCGACTCTCTGCGACTCCTTGCGATTATATGGAAACCTGGCTTTAGGTTGGCAACTGAAAATGATCGAAATTGTAGAATCCAACAAAACAACCGCTAATCTAAATTGTTTTTAAATTGGCAATCTAAACTTCCAATGTACAAAAAAACTTATTATGGAAAGATTATTCGTTTCATTCATCATTTCAACGACATGTCCATTCCACACTTGTCACTTCATCTCGAAGCACTTGTTTGTTTGCTCCTGTATAGTTCATTCTTTGTAGAAATTTGATTTTTGGACCCTCTTTGGATCTCAATCGATCTTTGAAGAAATCTCCTATAACTCCAAAATCATGAGATTGTAAACGATAATTCACAATTTTTGTGACAAACTGGGCCAGTCTCTGTAACAGTCTTGATTTGGAAACAAAGATGACTCCCTCAATCAATGCCTTCACGTCCAAACTAAAGGAAAAATAATCTTGTACATTTTTTTATTTTTATTGTAAATTTTGTATTATATAACTCTTCATTTTGTAGGTAGCGTTTGCAGGGCCAATTGTAAAACAGTACATAGACTGAGATTGTACCCTGGGTAAATAATTTTTAAAGGAAAAATGAAATGAACAGTCACTGCCAAAGTTAATGCAGGGATGGGATGAAATTCTTTCCGTCTAACTATTCTCCCGTCTGAATGTTCAGGTGAGAGGTTAGATGCTCACTGGGTTCCTGGTGATCGATAAAGATTGTCAAATTATCTCCAGGTGGCTGCAACTTTGCACTGAAGAAAGCATTATCATTGGCGGGGACCTGTTCCTACGTGGAAGTAATTACCAAAACTATGCTCGCAGTTTGCCATGTTGGAAGTAGACTTGCTCCAAGTCTATTCCGAGATATATCAGCACTAAGGAACATAGTTACTTCTGCGGGGGCGTAAACTTCGTAGAGGACGCTGCGAAGGAAAAGTGAACTCCCTCGCTTTTCCTTCGCAGCGTCCTCTTCGTGGTTTACGCCCCCGTAGAAGTAACTATGTTCCTTAGTGCTGATATATCTCGGAATAGACTTGGAGCAAGTCTAAGTTGGAAACTGAATTTCAACTTGCTAGGCGTTTTGCACCGAGGAGAATCGCATCTTGTACGGAGGGAGGAGATTTTTCTCTTTTTGCCTTCGCACTTAGACGGGTGTCTAACAGTTTTAAAGGTATACTACTCACCTAAAATTTCACTATAGTAGTGGATGACGCACATCTTTAGTTTTTTCAATCATGTTCTCATTTACGTCACCAAATGGACCATTTGACATTGCAACATATTCCGTTGGCGTTCCAACTCGTTTTTCTTGAAGTGCATCATTCTGCAACATTTTCAAATTCTGGTAGCCTTTGGCTATGTCTTCCTCGCTAGAAACAAAACTACTATTACAAGAGTGAATGGTGAATGGTTCCTGGAAGTGCACGGTACTTAGAGAAATAGGCAGTCCTTATAGTACAACCATCCCTGGGTACATGACCCATACTTTTACAGGATTTTGCCCCCCAACTTCTTGAATGATGATGTAGTCTCTTCAAACATCAGAATCTTAAGAGGGTTCTTTTGCAGACTCATTTCTGAAAGGAAATTTTACCATAACCACACCCTATTTTACAGAAACAGAATCTTCCCCTGCGAAGCCTACCGATAAGCGGGGGGGGGCGCATACCTGTCAGTGGCTATCAGTGAATACCCCCCCAACCCCGCGTCTAGCAGGGTAAACAGAACCGTTTAATAGCCTTTACGTAGTAAGTACCGGGTGACCCAAAAAAGTGACCCAACGCGATCTATTATAGAAAACAATTAAGAGGCCGATTGAGATGATTCAAACGTAGTTCTGCCTTTCAAAGACTACGCTACATTATGAGTATTTTTCGCAATTTTTTTAAGCACGGTCAATTTCCAGAATTAAGGATTTCGAGGAAGACGGCAAGCTTGAAATCCTTGAAAAGTTGTCAAAAACAGGGGATTGATTTAAAGCCATTTCAGATCTTCAAAAAAATGAGGAACGTGTTTAACTTCAGGCTGGGAATAAGCAATTCTTTCGAAAGCTTTCATAGCAAGTTTATTGTCCATTGATACCTAAACCTAACCCTAACCCTAGGTATAGAGGGAGCAGAACACGGGAGATTGTCATATGAGCGCAGTTCTCAACGGCGTAATCAACAAAAGTTATCTTGATTCAAAACTAAAGGCAAGCGCACCTAGAACCCAACACAAATTCTGTTAAATCTTTTCTTCTGTATCGACACAATGCAATCAATTCTTTTACTTAGGGGCCAATTAGAGCAGTACCAAAGGGCCCAAGTCATCGCTGTCACTGTCACTGCTAGGGGAAATGAAACAGAGTTGGAAGGACTGACACTTGTCACATAAGGTCCAACAAAACTTTTCAACAACAGTAGAAAAAAAACTGACTTGCAGCTCAGTTCAGTTCAGTTTATATAATTTAAAATTCCACTACATATATAAAATTTTTAACTAAACAATTACACAAAATGAAACAATATTAGAAACTTAAACCAACAAAACTAACCACTAATACAATAATAGCCAACTAGAAAAGAAAACAAATTACGGGAATTGTATGCAGGGGAATTTCTTATGGAAGAGCTCTCTCAGTAGCTTAAGCTAATCGAGGAGAGAGAGCACCCCACGTGTTAAGAACGACTAAGGAACTTGACAAATTGGTTCTTAACCTGTTTATTCAGTTTCATAATAGAATAGGACTACATGGTGAAGGATGGCTTAACCTCACTCCATTCTAGTTAGCATTCAGTCTTTCAGTTTCTATAGTTTGGCTCTAGTCAACGCAACCCCTTATTAACAAGTTCTAAACTTATGGACTCCCTTTTCAACGATATATGAACAGCTTACTTACCTGTTCCTATTGCAAACGTCAAGAGGTGTTGATTCTGTATCTCCAGAACATTCTATGTGAGCATTAGTAATAACTGGCGACTGAACTGCACCATCAGCAGTTTCAGGTTTCTTGGTTGGTGTTTCGAGGCTTTCAAGGCGCAGATATGTCGCATTCTGACGGGAAAAACATGAAAACAGCTAAAAGTCAATCTTCAGGTCATAACAATAGAGAAAGTGAAGTGTTGGTATAATGTTGATTAAAAACAGTTCAATTTTTCCCAAAATTTCAAGTAAAATTAGGCTCGCTAATTGCCTTGTATATTTTCAGCACTGTCTGCAAAGATGAATAGTCTCGTAAATTGGCTGTTTAAATGTGCCTGAGATCACTGGAAATATTCCATGGATAAATAAAGATAATGAGAATTCGAGGAACCCTCTACAGAACTGTTAAGCATTTACACTACTTAATATCTGACAGTCTCAACGACAGTGCTGCATTTGCCCATGGGCCCATTGGGCTCAGGCCCAGGGGCCCCGAGCAAAGTTTTGTAAGTGCTGTTGATTTCAGCCTTATGCCTGAATTATGTTGACGATAATTGATGGGCAAGCAACAATAGTTGCACAATAGTAGTTGATTGCTTTTGTCTAAACCAGAGGTCAATCATAAACTAGGTTCAGATTTCAAATGACTGTCTGGACTGATGACGATGAGTCTCTTGTTGCCCTGTGCTCTTTGACTTGATGATGTCGCTTCAGGCAATAGAGACTCATAGTATTACTCTGAAAAACTTGGCCCTATTTAGGCCCAAACTTCGCAATTCCTAACGTACCAATCAGATTGCCAGATTGGACAGAGAACAATGATGTCGAATTCTCGATTCGAATGATACAGTTGACTAGATTTTGAGCAAAGTTGCTACGGCAGGTGGCTGAAGTTTTCTCTGGTTTGTTTTGGTCTTAAAAACATGGAAAATGTAGCGTTGAAAGACTCATTTTGGACTTACCAGGTAAAGTAAACTTCCTTCTTCAGATTTATACCAAGTTTCTTTGATGAAACGCCTGCTTAACGTGGTTTTTATCGCATTTTCTTTCCGAGGAGTGACCGTTGAACAGAGCTACGGCAGTCGTTCGATCCTGATTCGATCGATTGAATCATGATTGAATGCATGAGATAGGGCCGGGCTTTTCATTGTTTCATGATAAGTCCCTCTTGAGCAAGGTTTACCGTAGGGATACAACGGACTCATCGTCATAAGTCTAATGACTGTCTTGTTGATGATAGCCTCACTACCATAAGGACCCTCAAGTTACGCTCATCTCATTTAGTTGAATTGTTGTTGTTGTTATCGCTCCACTGAAGGCCTTATGGACATAGAGCTGTAAAAACGGCAAAAAATTTCTGTCGCCCCGTCGTCTAGCGATCGGCATGTGTCTAAGAGCAAGGCGGTTTTTGCTTTTGTGGCAAGAATGATCATTTATCGAAGTACTGACACCTAATTTGATGGTACCATAGTTCTAGAAAACTGATTTTTAAGGCATTTTAGACCTAGTGGTTGTGAGGAGAAAGTAGCAGACGATCTAGGCCCACAGCTACATTCTAAAAAAGAATGCGAATCGAACGACAGATTGATACATTTTGTAGAATGTTCGAATGCACACAATAGTGATAGAGACTCCAACACTGCTCAGTCGAACATTTTTGTGGAGCAGCGGAAAGGTTTCAAATAGAATCAGTACGGAACTTTACCGTTTCCGCAAGCGTTTGGGAATAAGTCGTAGTTGTAGCGATATCAGTTCAGCCAAGAGCGAAACTACGAAAATGAAATCAAGTCTAAGTTGATGAAATACAACAGTCTATACACTTAGGGTACAAAAGTATGGAAACGATGGCCTAAAATATGGCGGCAAAGATGTCCTTTGGCCTATGAGCCTCGTAACAAAAGGGAGATTTTCTCTCCAACCCAAACCTCAATTTAAACTCTTGTGGCGGGAAAATATTCGTCTATTCGTCTTCTGTTTATCAAACTAACAAGGACAAGTTTCTGAAAAATATTTGATGAATTTCGAGACGAAAACTGCACAGTAGAGTTGTTGTTTTGAGCTGCAAGAAATGGAGGAGATATGAAATTGAAAAGTTGTCAAAGCATCAGTTTGCTTCAATGAAAAGTTGATTGAATGGCTTCATTTTATGCTGGTTATACTGGACATTTTGATCTTGAATAAAACCTTTGTGAATAATCGAGAAATTTTCAGAATTCTGGCTGTGAACTTAGAGAAAGCTGTGAGCAGGTAAATGAAATTATTTTTTTTCAGGTGATGCTTCTATTTTCGAGCAAGATAATCTTTATGAAAGTACCTCAAAAAGCTGAAATTTGAAAACAAAATGTTATTTTGTGTTATTCTGGTTTATTTGTGTTGACTGAGCCATCGGAGGTTTGATGTTAAGCCATTACAAGGCAATAATTGCAATGGTCACAAGAGAAATCGAAAGTTACAAATTTACCTGTTAGCAGCATGCCTTGAGTTAAAAGCCAAAAAGCTGAAACTCTCTCGATTTTTCCCAAAAGTTTTATTCAAAATCAAGATGTCCACTATAACCAGCATAAAATGAAGCCATTCAATCTACTTTTCATTGAAGGAAGCTGATATTTTGACAACTTTTCAATTTCACATCTCCTCCATTTCTTGCAGCTCAAAACAACAACACTACTGTGACGTTTTCGTCTCGAAATTCATAAAATGTTTTTCAGAAACTTGTCCTTGTTAGTTTGATAAACAGAAGACGAAATGACGCATATTTTCCCGCCACAAGAATTTGAATTGAGGTCTGGGTTGGAGAGAAAATCTCCCGTTTGTTACGAGGCTCATAGGCCATAGGACATCTTTGCCGCCATCTTTTAGGCCATCGTTTCCATACTTTTGTACCCTAAGTGTATTTCATATTAGCTGTTAGCAAATGGTGAAGGAGTTGTAGCTGGAACCTTCCCAAGTGCGATGAACGCACGCAGGTTGTTGCTCACTGTGCACTGTGCCACGCGGCGTTACCTCTGGTGACCGAAGTTTCTCGATTACTGAACGGGGTCAAGAGCCAACTAAGGTCCATAATATTACAAGAGCGCATTGTTGCCCCATGAAAAATTGCAGCAACTGAGCGTTTTAGACCCCAAGAAAATGATCCGAAATTTTGCAGGAGTACGGTCAAGAAGAAAGACATTAGCATCACGAACCAAGAACAAGGTAGTTCTATCGGGATTGTACCAAAATGTATATATTTGTACCAGTTTATTCATTTGTTTAATCTTTCCCCAATCAAATTACAGTATTAAGTTGATTTTAGCTTGTGTTTGTATTACTGAATCTTGGGCTATTATCCATAAAAGTCACACTAATACGTGCCAAGAACTGTGCACGTGGAACGAATCTTTTTAGGAATATTTTAAGGGGCCCAAATCAGTTTTGGGCCCAGGGCCCCAACAGACGTACTTGAATGCGGTCCTGTTCAACGAGCATTCTGCATAGGCTAAATCGTCCTCTTGTCGAATAAAATCAGAATGCACAATGGAAAATCCTCACACAGCTTTTCCTTTCAAATGTGATCCCTCGATAAACAGTGAAATGCCACGTAAACTTGTTTTTTTAACCTAATTTTGAGTCATGTTATTCCAAAGGCACTAGATGCATACGCTTAAAACTGGCAATTTTTCCTTTTTATCACAGGTATTATTAAGGTAACTCTGCTTTCCGCTCCAGTGAGCAGCCGGGCGTTGTTATTGACTCACCCGGTAGTATTCAAAAATTTTACATAAGCCAGATAAGCCTTGCTTTTCTTCGGTTGCGCAGAACACAAGCATTTTGGCAAAGTTTTTACCTTGTAGTTGTAGTAGCTTGGATCCTACAAATAATTTGAATTGAACATGAGTACTTAAAACTCACCGTAAAAAGACCTAATCGAGTCTGCAACCTCTTGTCATGACGCTCATGTGGTGAGGTCCTACCGGGTATCGAGCCCACTCCGCATGACTGTTTTGACAACAAAGTCAGAGGATTACATCACTGCGCCAGAACAGTTTACACCACTTCGTTCTAAATTAAATTACCAAAGTTCTTGTATGTAAGTAAGTTCGCTTTGTGTCTCTATGTACTACACTTCACAAAACCAGAAGAATTACTTGATCATAAAACTCACCGTATCTGTAAGAGTTTCGATTAAGTTACCAACTCTGTCATAGATCTCAGAAAATTTCGGACGATTGTCTGGATCATCTTCCCAGCAATTGGTCATAAGAGTGTAAAATTCATTTGGACAGCTTTCTGGTTGATTCATTCGTTTCTTCCCTTTGAGATAACTTAAAAATTCGTCTGTTGTTATGCCTGGATACGGTGATCCCCCAAGAGTGAATATTTCCCATAGGACTACTCCATATGACCATCTGAAAAAGCAAATTTCAGATGTTAAATTTGGACCAAAAACCTGAATAAAGGAATCCATTTACAAGCCAGATATCTTGTATAGTGAGTGGGGACTGCCAATGTAATGCCTAAAGCCTACATACTTCCGTCATTTGTTGGTGTGCCTTTATTTCACATTAAAGCAAGGCACGTATCCAAACTGCCCTTTCTTTTAGGCCCAAATTCAGGACACAAATTTTTCAATATAGGCCTTTGAAAAAGGAGTTACTTTACTGTGCTGGTAATGATTGGATATGAAAGTATGGACAATAATGCACCTTGTTTGTAGTTTGGACATTAAAGTTGCTACCTCAATATTGCCAAAGTTTTCTTCGTTGTCTTCCCTTTAATCCAAGCCTAACCTGAGCTGGATATAAAATTTTAAATGACTCCTGCGTGTCTGAACTGTCTACTCCTATGCAGTGTTCATCTTCATTTCAAACTGCATCTAAAAATATCGTGAGAGGAAATTTGACGCGAGAAAACACGTTGTGTAAAAGCTAACTGTTCAGGCGTGCAGGAGCCATATTTGAATTTGATTCCAAGCACTGGTTAGGCCTCAGCCGAAGAGAAGGCAACAAAGTAAAACATTGATATCGTTTAATTTCTTAGCTACAAGCACGGTGCATCATTGCTTGATAGCAACATATTTACTTGGTTTGATATCAGGATGATACCGGGAGAGTCAAAAACAGAATCATTATATGAAAGGTCACTGCTTTGCTTTGCCCCCCGGATGTCTAGACAATGAAAATGCAAATTCTTTATTTCGATGGGGGAAGTTGGAATGAATTCGAAACTTTACATGATTGAAATCGGCTACTTCGTTGGGAAATTGTAACAAAAAAAACATTTAAAACAGACCTGAAATATTATGATCAATTTTCTGCATTACAGCAATGACTTTTTCCATGCTTTTAGCACATTTCACTTCATTGGGAAAATGATATTGTAAAAGCCTTATTCCAAGTGATCTCATCCTCCCGAGAGGATCATATGGACTAAACTGTGTTGAAGTCATCGCTCTAGTGCAGAATATTAGAATAGCATTTGGTCGTGATATGAGGCTTACTTTGAAGGTTTCTGGAAGGGGGATCTTTGTAGAAAATTTCTCGTATTTTCCGAACTCAGTCTTCGATTCAGTCAGGTACATTCTGGAATGGATTTGAACTTGAAATGAATTATTGCCAACACCACTGCTTCGATATGCGGTGTATCCAGAGCAATAGATTTTCAAACGGAGAATTATTTCTTCTGACTCAGCCGGTATAAAGAATGCACTTAAGCCAACAAAAGACCGAAGATGCGTTGTAGACTGATTGCATATTCGTAGTTAGCACTATTGATAGACTGATGGACGCTCAAACTATGACTCATGACTTACGCTTCCAGAACCGAAAATTGTCTAAATCACCAGCAGTACTTCCTTCAAAGCTACCCACCCTAAAATGCCAAAAAGCAGTCTTCCTGGAGTGCTACACTGTAAAACAAGCTACCAGTACTTAGATGGATGTTTCCTCGGATTATTTCAGCAAAAACTCCTACCTACAAACGATATTTTGCTTGTTAGGGGCTTCCAATCTGATTGGCCGGGAAACAAGCCCTGAAGGAAATTTTTGTCCGTTTTGAGAAAAGCTTTGTTGGGGAGACGAGATCGCTTTGTCCGAGGAAACTAATGTGTTCCCCCGTGCAGTGGGTTAAAGCTCATGCGCCCGTCACAGCTTCAACTCCAAAGCGCTACTGCGCATGAGCTTTAACCCACTGCACGGGGGGACACATAAGCTTCCTCGTACAAAGCATATCTCGTCTCCCCAACAAAGCTGGGAACTGGGAAAGGAGGCCCTCACTGAAGCGACGACAACAACATAAATTCAATTCAATAAGATGAGCGTAAGTTGCGGGCCTTTATGGCGTGAGGCTATGTATGTTGATCAGTAGACTACGCTTTTAATCCGAGAAATTTAATGACAGCTTGAGCTACTCACACGTCACTCTGACTAGAGTACACTGCATCAGCTAATGATTCAGGTGCCGTCCATTTCAAAGGCAAAACACCCGATGATTGCTTCATGTAAATACCATCTCTGTAGACATCACGTGCCATGCCAAAATCAGCAATCTTTACATTGATATCATCATTGTGATCCTTGGAGACTAAGACATTGCGGGCAGCCAAATCTCTATGAACACACTGAAATTTGAAGATGAACATTTTAAAATGCGTTAACTTAAATTTCGTTGACTATATGACAATGGCTCTTTTACAGGTTATAAAACATGGGCGGAAAAGATAATCAGAAACTGACAAATACAAAAATGTTTCTGATCAGATCTCTTTTGCATCTGAAAGCCCTCTAATTTGTTGAAATTTGAAAGCATCTGTCATCTAATGTGTTCCCCCGTGCAGTGGGTTAAAGCTCATGCGCCCGTCACAGCTTCAACTCCAAAGCGCTACTGCGCATGAGCTGTAACCCACTGCATGGGGGGGGGACAAATAAGCATTTCAGAGATACTATTAATCCAATGTGCCCCACCAACGATGGCATCAAGGATACGGAACGCTTCTTGTTGCTCTGCCCTTCTTTTGAAGCACCACGTAGAGATCTTCTCGCTGGAGTTTCTGCCTTGTTACGACCACTTGGACATACCAATCTATCAAACGAGTTGCTAATGCAGATCTTATTGTATGGTGATAAAGATTTTACTGATGGCCTTAATAGAGAGATACTACTGTTAACTCTATGCTTTATCCATAAAACTGGTCGGTTTGATTAGGAATTGATAACTTTGCAATTCAACCACCAAGGTCCCTTTAATGTAAATGGTTTATTTTCGTTTTGTTAGCAGTTACGATTAGCATGTGTGCTCTCTTTGTCTTTCATGTCGTTACGCGTAGTGCTATGCTCGTGTTTTCTGTTTTATGTTGCCATGAGGTAGTCGTAGTTTATCGCTCGAAATGGTATTGTATTAGTAGAAGGGTATAGTATTTTGTAAGTAGTGTAGTTAAGTATTATGTTTTGTAACTTTTCAGATTGAATGTAAAAAAAAAGCATCCGTGGTGACCTTATAATGTTATACTAATTACATGAAAATCTCGGCCGGCTCTTCTCTTGAGATTATTGATCAAAACAAACATAAAGATCTATAGCCCTGGGGAAATTACTTAATTGCAATTGATACAAGAGTGTGCACTCTCCAAGAAATATCTTATTCACCCAGCTCATTAGCTAAGTCTTTCCCACAAAAGGATAGCCGGCTCTAGAAAAATTCGACTAGAAGTGCCTCCAAAACGAAAAAAATAACCTAAAAAAACAGTGAAATAAGAACCCATTCTAACAAAATACACTTTTTGACAACCGGTGCCATAAAAAATTGCCTCTTAACCCTTACCATACCTAGGGTAGGGTTAGAAAATGAGGCAAAAATGAGAGCCGGTAAAGAGTGCATATCCTGTCAGCAAAATATAATGCGTAACCCCCCCCCCCCAACTTCACCCTTTCATATACCCGAGCTCTATGGCAAAGAAAGTATGCCTAGTTTCTTAGACTTTGAGGAATGGGAGTGATGATCAACAATCAATGTACTACAATTCCTCTGATCTTTACGATTCAACCAGGCTTGATCCAGCAGAGCAATCTACTAAACGCTTTACCTTTTTATTTACAGGTTGATCTTGAATGATTATATTTTTTGTGAACTCATCATACTGCATAATAGTTGTTTTTTAGGAGGATCCTTTATCAATTTCACCCAAGAGTCTAAGGATTCTTCGTCATATTGGAAGTTATGCTAATAGAATGTTATGTCATCTGACATTGTTTAAAGATTGGAGGGCCAGAATCTGTTTGATGGTGTGGACTTTTGTTTTATTGACTGTCTGATATTTATTATACTATATACTTTTAAATCTTACTTGGCAAAATACTAGTGACTCATTTCATTATAAAGGGCACTAGATTTGATAGGTCTTAGACATTTACTGATCCTCAATGTGGAAATATGATCTTGTATTTGCAAGGTGAATCGGAATCAACCAACCAGGCTTGATCCAGCAGAGTAATTTTCAGCACACACCATATCTGAAAGACGGCTGAGATTTAATCTCAAAGACATCTTCGAGAAACTCTCCCAGAAAATAAAGTTTACAATGCCCGACAAACCTTTTTAGAAGCAAGGAAATCCATCCCTCGAGCAATCTGATATGAAATATTTGCCAAATCATAATATGTGCAAGAGTTCTCAAGGCCCGGCTCGATCTTTGTCCAGGAAGCATCGAAAACATCTCTTTTTCCACGCAAGAATGTAGATAGATCTCCATGCTGACAATATTCAAGTATGACAAATAATTTTCCACCTCTTGTACATGCTCCAAGAAGGTTTACGATATTCTGATGCTCTCCAATGTGTATCAATACTTTTAGTTCAGATGCGAGATCTTTGTAATCTGAGTCAGTAGCACCCTCTGAAAAAAGGAGAATTTAATAGTTTGATCATACAGGGTATTCTAAAAATATTCTGCTCCTTTTTTGTGACTGTTGTGGAGGAGCGGTAGCCTCGACTATCACAGCTGTTACAAAAATGCATAGAGCAGGCTACAACATAGGGTTTAAGAACTTGCCTGAGTCAATCTAACGAGAGGTTACTGATTTATATAGTACACAGAAGGCAAAATAGGTGATCGCTTCAAAAACTTCTTTTGTCCATCAGAAACATAAAACTAGAGTGTATATTGCGAACAAGGGTTCTAACAAATTTTTGTTATATTTTATAAAGGGTTCATTCAGGTGTCTATTCATGAGACAACGCTAGCTAAAAATGCATTATTTTCAGGCAGTTTTTGGATAGCCAAATCGCTACAA
Organism: Aurelia sp. 4 Dawson et al 2005; assembly: GCA_964019985.1. NCBI lineage: Eukaryota > Metazoa > Cnidaria > Scyphozoa > Semaeostomeae > Ulmaridae > Aurelia > Aurelia sp. 4 Dawson et al 2005. The sequence goes on along the minus strand of OZ026492.1, from coordinate 5,330,158 downwards.
GCCATACTGCCGTGTTTACTCCCAGCGATCTGAATTTGGCCTTAATCAATGGCAAATCACCTTCGAAATGCTCCACGATAGTTAGCTTGATCAAAAGTACAGAATTCAGAAATGATTAAGTAGGTACTCAAAATAACGATTGTAAGTGAGTGCTGCGCATTGTATTGGTTGCACAGGTCCATTCCCTGGTTCCACAGTTTACACTCATTAAATTGTGATCCATGGCAAATCTGTATATTGGCTTTGAGTCAATTAACAACAGGAGAACCGAGATGTGACGTAAATGTTCATTTTTTCCCAATAAAGGTGAATTCCAGCCATTCTGATGCCATTTCAAAAGCCGCTGACCGAAGTCACTTTGCAAAAATGTTGAAAACAGACATAAAAGGTCCAACCTCGATTCCAGGGCTATCATTGTCTTCAGCCTCACCTCTTCAAATGATACCCCTGGTTCCTACCTGACAATTCGTGGTTAACGTATTCTAATTTATGTCAAAAATTATGCAAGCCTTATTCACAGTAATGGCGTCATATTCAGACTGGAAAGCTGCAGAGGTCATTTGGCTGTTTCCCGCGCTTTGCAGATTGATGGCGTGATGCAAGAAAAGATTGGTTTGTTGCATTGTAGCAATGTCTAGAATTTGATAGGAGTGGGCTACAAGTAGAAAATATTTACTGAGGGAAAACAAAGACATCACGCAACCCGGTAAAGGGCCGGTAAGTTTGCTTTGTGCCTTGATTTTACACAAGTCAAGTCAGTTAACTATATGTTGTCTCTCATCAATTAGTTCTTGCAATATTTTTAATTATCTTATGTGATTTTCTGACATCTTGCCCATGTTGCAAGTGTTGCAGTTATTTAGACATTTGAAACATCGGTATCTGGCACTAGAATGGTCTCTTTCCGTTGCACCACCATGACACGTCTCACATGAAATCAATTTCATTCATTGACGTGAACAAATTTAAATAATGATTATCAAGATTTGAACGTCGAAGAGAAACACTCAAGCATTTATCTGCTCGCTTTGCATCGCATTTTGAGGTTGCAGAATGTTCTCAGCTTTAGCTCGAAGTCTTATTTGCTCTTCAAAGTAAAATCAACCACTGGAAGTTTCACAAGTTATTTTGCAAGGAAGCAAGAATGAGAAGACCTTTTAAACGACTTTATGAAATTTGATCTGATCTTTGACAAGAGTGCAACTACATTGTTCGCAAGTCGTTGGCTGTTGCTGACAAAACAGAGGTGAGTTCGATGTGGGGGTTTGAATGCTCAGAAATTCATTGCTTCAATCAGAAAAAAAAGTGATAAAGTAAGTCGCATGCATAGCCTTCAGACTTCATGATGGCAAACCCAACGAAAAAAACCTCAATTTGTGCTCAAAGTTGTGGCCCTACAATACAAATATGCGGATGTTAGAAGAGCTTTCAATCATGCCATTCCGTTATGTACTTTGCACAAACTCAGCTTCGATTGGCAAACCTTTATAGCTCTAGGGTACTTGCAAAAATTTGTACAGTGAATTTAGACTTCGGTATTTCTTTCATGATATTTCGAATTTGATTACTTGCTTGAACGCGTTATTGTTTGGTGTTGTCACTGCAGATACTTTGTAGTTTTAACAAGACTTTAAGAGCACAAAATGATTGCAAGGTCCGGTCATTTCTCTGAAGGTCTTAGCTTTGCAGGATATCGTTCTTACCCGTATTTTTAGTGCTCAGTAAAATGAAAGAAAGATTGAAAAGTTGAATTCATTCCAATCCATGTAGCACCAGGGTCTGGTAGCACTTAGCACTGTGAAATCATTTTAAGAGGCGACTTCTTTGGTTCACCCAGTGAGCCAAACTTTGTCAAATGCAGAACCGCAAGTATCTTCTTTGAAAGGAGATCTGAGTGGAGCATCACCTGTGAGTTTCTTGTGAGCTTCTGTAATTTCACGATCGAAAATTTCTCGAGAGTCACCCAACTGTAAGTCAGGTGTAGGGAGCGCCCCTGGTCAGGTTGATTTATGTTCTTCCACTCATACATTGGATAAAAACAGGGAAGTAAAACGGTTTATATGATACAGCTGCAGATGTATTTCTTAGCAGATGCTGCAAGGTGCTCATATCAAGAGTTGAGTTTTTAAAATCACGGATCTGTGTATCTGAAACAAAGATGTGTATGTGTACCTACCGTACAAAGCGCAGATATTTTAGAAATTACGCCTTAGTTTAGGATATTCATGATAAAAGAGATGGTTAAGGATCTTCCGATTTGCAAACTGTCACCTTTTAATTCTTTGTTTGCAAAGGCGAGCATTTTCTTATTTTGTATCGCTAGGCCATTCACCGCAGCAGGAAAAAAGTTCCCGTATTGACTTATTACAATTGCTCACTCCAAGTGCTTTTACATTTCTACGGGTAATGATTCCGTGACGTCATAAGTGTTATGATGTAATTGTAAATGTAATAAGTCTGCTTTATGGCCGTAGTTAATTTATGCAAAAAGGCAGTCATTTAGCATTAGCCAATGAAAACGAAGAAAGGGTCAGGTAGGCACCAGGGTAACAACTGGCCGCCCATTGTTACCCTGGGTTCGAGGTTGATAAAAGGTCGAGAATCGATCACGCCAAGTGAAGCCTCTTCGCAGGAATATATGGCTGCTTCGCAGCAATTACAGTCTGTTGGCAAGAAGTCACCCACTGTGCAGTTTTTTCCTTTAATTTCACATTTTGATTTAGATATGCTTCAAGAATTTGCAGAAGCCAAAGAGGTAGAGGCAAGTTTGAGCATTAACATTCCTACCCTAAAACATGCCCAACGCACCAATACCAAAATACCAACAAATGAGGTGCGAGGTACCTATGTTCAGGTTAACGAGCGAGGAACAGTTTGAGAGTGATTAGCCAATGATTAAAGCTAATGTCACATGGTTGGGTCAAACCAAATCTGCTTTCTTTTAGAGACAATGGGTAAAGCACTCCATTCCTTACCTTTCACTGTTTTAACTGCAACCTTAGTGAGTCCAGTATTCTTCATCATATCAATGTTGTTGTAGTTGCTAAAACTGCTAAATATTCGTGAAAATCTTTTCTGCTTGGTTGGTGACATGCTGGTTGCTTCTGCCTTAAATTCAAGTATACCTTGTGCCTTCGCAAGCCATACTTCGCCGAACGCTCCAGCTCCTATCGTTTCAAGCAATATTAGTCTGTCTCGTGGGAATTCCCATTTCGGATTATAAGGAAGTCTGTGGCTTTGTTCTTGTAGTGAATAACCTGGATCAAACTACAAAACAAAAGATGTTGAAGCTTTGCTTTATTTGCGATTTTTTATGTTCAGTATAAAAAGTTTACTTTCTACAAACTAACAATGCAGTAAGAACGATATTCCGATGTAGGTCCCTTTCAGTCATTTTGCAACCATTAAATTTGTATAAAGTTGAATTTACCGATACTTCTAGTGCTGGTAAGACAGCGAGAAGAATCACAAAAATACTTCAATCTTTCGGCCTCTAAGTAGAAGTTGAATCATTAACATCTGTGAAGTAGCTTTGGTGATATGAACCTTATATAAGTGGGAACTTTTTTCTGGCTCATTCGATAAGTTTGATTGAAAGAGAGCATGCATCAGTACTTTTTAGCAAGGGCAAAAATTTGTAAGACAAAGAAAACAGGTCTGATGAAAAATGGTGGCATTTTATTAACTTTGAGCCTATGACGTTATCAAATTTCTAAATCCTTAACCAGTAGAGCAACAGGTCTATGCTTGCAGCCATATTGTAGAGTTCCATAAAATATAGTTTTCTTGAAAACTGAATTGATTCCCCTCGAGTAATTTAAGATTTACGACGATTTTAATTTCTTCAAAATTTTTGATAAATTTTCGCAAAAATTAGCAAAATGCCGTCATTTTGAAAATAATCAAGTTATCAAAAAAATGCAACGGCAGATTTTCAGCAAATTCCCCAAAGTTTCTTTCAAGCAACATGGGCAGATTTTGTAATACAATAGCATCAGTTGATTTGCTTCACACCTCAATTAAAAGCGATTGGCGATTTCAGACAAAAGAAATTCTCTCAATTAGTAATTCAAAACAAATATAGCCGCAAAGTTTCATTGAAACCTGCACGGAGAACTCTCACTTGGTGCGGGATAAAGGATATTTTAAAGAGAAGTTAGGCGCTTATAACGAGAGAAGAAGGGTAAATCTAAAGTCCTGTCTAGTGGATTTTGTTCATTTGATTGAGAAGCCGAGCAGAGGACATTACAATAGTTGCATATTCATTGCTCAAATGTAAACAGTTACTCCTCAGCTCCTGAATCAAATAAACAAAATCCGCCAGACAGAACGTTAGATTTACCCTTCTTCTTTCGTTATAATCACATAGCTTCTCTTAAGAACCTCCCTTATCCCGCACCAAGTGAGAGTTAGCCGTACTGGTTTCAAGGCAACTTTGCGACAGTGTTTGTTTTGAATTGTTGGTTGAGATAATTCCTTTTGTCTGAAATCGCTGGTCGCTTTGAATTGAGGTGTGAACCAAAGTAACGGACGATATTGTTTCACAAAATTTGTCCTTGTTCTTTCAAGCACGTTAACTCAAAGAAAAATGTGATACAATTTTACACCCACCTTTTCAAAGATTTGAAAGATTTGAGCCTTATGCTACTCTGATGAAGATAAAGCGGTCTGGCAGCCTCAAGAATAGACCTCAAACATTGTGTACAGCCAACAGCAATTCCTTGCCTTTTTTGTTTATTTTGGTTTGATTGAATACACTCAGAGGTGTGAAATCTATTCTTCTGAAATACAAATCACTTTGTGTTCGCAAACCTCAACCTTTTGTTCTACAAAATTCGCCCTTACAAAAACACAACCAAAGCCAGGTCAAACTGATCAAACATTTCACTAAACATTCTGAAACTAATGTTTGATAAAATGTTGGGGATGTTTGTCCACCTTGTTTGGTCACATAACATTTGCTTGACGATACTGGATGAAGTTTGGTGGAGGTTAAATGCAAGTTTTGTTTTTCATTGCTGTGTGAAATGTTGAATCTGTATGACCAGTCAAACAACATTTTCGCCAAACAATTGGCCTTGCTTTGATCACTGTCCTGTGGTGCGTGCTCCATAGTGTTTGCATGGTGTTTGGTAATGCACGAGCACGTTCTACTCACAAGTTTCCAAGAAAATGTTTGATGAAATGTTTGACAAAATTTTACATGCTAGCTCCGTTTGACCATCAACTCCCAACATGGAAAAATTGAAAGGAACAAGAACTTTGATGAAGAAGATGTTTGGTGACATGTTTGCTACGTTTGACCGGGGCAGGAGACTTTGATGAAAATCCTGCAGTGCCATCAATGATCAAACCATGACCCTTATCATGATGAACATACCTCAAAGATGAGATTTGGTTGCAAGTACAGTCCATATCGTTTCTCTATCCTTCTTTTGTAACAATATGTCAATAGCAATACAATAAGAATAACAACCATACTGCAGCTGATGGCTATAACCAATGTCTTGTTATCTTGTTTTGATTGTGACAATGATGATGTGCCACCTACAAATGTTTGAATGATGATAATAATGACGATACTTCAAAAGCTAGTCTAAACAGTTGTGCCATGTTTTTCCTATACCAAGCACACTTCTTAAATAAGCGCCAAGGCCTGGTGGCACCAACGAATGGGTGCAAAGACGTGAGGCGTCCCAGTTTGGGCCTTTTTTTGAGAATATTTTTTCATTTTCTTAGTGCATATTGTTTCAATTTCAATATTTTTGGGTGCAAAACTAGCATTGTAGGTCTCTCCTCGCAATGTGTTGGCAGTATTCTGTTGTGAACATCAACTTTTCCCACTCTTCGTCGAATCTAATCGAATCTACTCAGCTTCTCCATTTTTGTGACAAATTTTGGAACTCTAGCCCCATTCTTGGGTAGGAATCTACTAACCAGCTCCTCAGGTCCTCACCCCGTTTTCTGGGTACCGCTAGGCCCAGGAATCAACGCAGCCAATGAAAAGCAACCCCATCCTCAAAATAGAGCAATTCAATAAAATATGTATGTTGCGTGTGGTACTAGTATGCAAATTAAACGATAATACTGTAAATGAAAGATTTAAGTACCAATGTAACATAGATGTTAAAAATACGACGTTTCGAGTGTATACTCCTTATCAAGTCAAAATAGAGCACTTTGTCGTTTAATCGCACGTTTAATCGAATCCTTTCCCAAATAACACAGAACGTTTTGAGCCAGTAATGAGTATAATCAACGAGAAACTATTTGAATGGAGCATGCCTTCGTTTCTGCTTCTTCCTGTCTTGTAGTGCATAGGCCTTTACCGTACCACGCTGCATCACACCACAAGGTCCCTTATAAGGTGAATTCAGCGAGTGATCAGAGTTATGCACATGCCTGGCATATGATTTTCCTGTGGTCAAGTCAATCATGCAAGAACTGCAAGCACATGCAAGCGTCTTCGCAGGACAGGGAGTCTGCAAACAGTGCCCTTGGTGAATGGCGATGACTCAGTTTTTAAGATTTCAATTTTTTATGGGATTTTTGAGATTGCACCTTGGGTTCTTAACAGCGGAAAAAAGCTAGGCCTATTTCAAGATTTACACCTAGGTCTACTTAGATTGCGACCTAGACAGAAAGACCTAAATAAAGATGGTGTCCGGGGTGTTTTGCCATGATTTTTGCGTTTCACGATAAATTGACCAATCAAATCAACTGAAATTCTTTCAGGCGCAGAGAACTATGATAATATTCCCTGGCGCCATCTTTAACGAATTGCCCCCCAGTTACGACACAAACGATTAGAATAGAAAACACTTCCAAACATGACTCACCTTTTCGTACGACTGTGATGTTATGAAAGTCACTTCCAATTTCATTTTTTGCTATGCATCTGTATAAAGCAGTCACCGTTGATGGAGGAATAACAAGTTTGCTAACGTTTGTTGGTATGGATGAATCTGGATAAATTTTGACCTGACCAAAACAGACAATTCAATTTGAATGTAAAGAGTCTACAAACAAGCGTAAAAAATTTGAGTGTAAAGTGTCTACAAATCAGGGTCTACAGACCAAAGCACAAACACTAATAGAAAGCTCTAAATTAAAGGATGGATAGAGTTGCAATTGGCTTTCAATCTCAAGCTTAATGATTTTTGACAGGGCCAAAATAATGAATGGTCTCTACCCCGTCAACTTAAGAGGGAGACTTGCAACCAGAATTTAAATCTCTAAATATTCAACAAGAAATCATTTGGATCTTGACACTCCAAGGCAGAACCTATAATTCTTCAAAAGCAGTTTTTTCATTCGGGTGCAAAGACGTGGCAAGAAATCCCATTAGAAATTAGAATGAGTTTCGTGATTATCATGTTCAAAAGATACTGCAAGAACTCCTGCGAAATTAGTATCCTTCCCCAAAGCAAGATCCCTATGAAGACCAGCAAATTTCTAAGATTTTATATAGATGTAAATAGATACTTCTATAGTTTTTTCCTTTTTTCAGCTGATAAGGTTTTGCGTTTAACCATGGTAAAATTAAATGAAATGAAGTCTAACGAAATATTCACTTCGCAGAAGAGAATGATCCCGAACTGTAAAATTATCTCAACTTGGGGATTGACTTTAAAAGGAGATGTTTATTGTTTCAATTGTTTCTTTGGTCGCTTCAGCCATGCCATGGGTTGTTAGACACCATAGTTATGTTTCAGTGTATTTGCTGCTGCGATTCTGCGGATAAGACAATTCTGAGGAGGAGGATCTTTCTCGGCCTCTCACGCTAGCCCCTCTGTAGAAGCAAATCATTTTACCCCCGCAAAAGAACAAAACAGCGGCAAAGAAGCACAACTGTGCGAAATGCCTTTAAAAGCAGCTCTAAATTATACCGGGTGACCCCAAAAAAGTGACCCGATGCTATCTGTTATAGGAAAACAACTAAGAGGAAGATCGTAGTTCTGTCGAAAGCACGGTAAATTTCTCGAATGGAAGATTTCGAGGAAAATGGCAAGCTTGAAATCCCGGAAAAGTCGTCAAAAACAGGGGATCGATTTACAGCTATTTCAGATCTTCAAAGAATGAGGAACGTGTTTTACTTCAAACAGGGAAAAGGTAGCTCTTTCGAAAGTTTTCAGAGCAAGTTTGCTGTCCCTAGGTACCTGAAATATTATACTAAAACTACTCATAAGGTAGGATAGTCTTTGAGCGACAGAACTACGTTTGAAGCATCTCCATCAGCATCTTAGTTGTTTTTCTATAACGGATCACGCCGGGTCACTTTCTTTTGGGTCACCCGGTCTTTCAAGATTACCTTATCAAATTGATATTTCCATTCACTGCCAACTTTGTGCAACCAGGTGAATTTTGGTAATGGGTTTGCTCGTTTAACATGGCATTCAATCTCAGCTTGCTGATTGACGTCTGCAACCTTCGCATAACCATGATTTCGCTTTTTCTGTTTCTCTAACGTTGGTGACACTGGATAAAAATTTCCAACATTACACGTTTTTTGATAAGAAACTATAATCAGGTCATGTTACTAAACGTTTCTTAAGTTAACATGAATGTTTGCCCATTTAGTACTAACTGTTTCTTAATTGGTTTCTTATTTTTTGAATCCAGAATTATATCAATGTGGTCGCTAACACTGCTACAGATATATTTCTTGTCTTTTAAAACATCATATAGGAATAAACAGTGCTCTGTAATGTTGAAAACACAAATGGTTAGTTAATATTGCTCAAGAATAAAGGTTCAAACGATATCTTCACTATAATATCCATGCTTTTAACTTTTGAAAGTTTCTTAATACTTCTCAGACATAGTGCTATAGTTTCTTAAAATTTTGGCCATCTTAGGACTAGTTTGTTATAAACCAGTTTCTTATAAGTGTTGTTGTATTTGAAATAGACCTTTTATCTATTCCAGAAAAGGATCTGAACTGAACGATATCTTGATCCCTCTGTAAAATTTTCCAATGCGCATTGAAGTGATAGAAACACGAACGCCACTAAGGCCCCGTTTACACTATACCGGATAGCTATCGTCGCGTTTCGTTGCGAGTGACCTCTATCGGATAGAGCTACCGTTTACATTATATTGGATAGCTATCGTCGCGTCTTAAATTCCATGCCAGTTAGGCCTTGTGTTTACATCACGAGGGAGCAATTCAGTATTGTTCTTAATCCTTTGTTTCCATTTTTATTGTTTATTATTGTTCTAAAAGAAAAGAAATGTGTTTGCAGAACAGAACGTATCGGATAGCACCATTTACATCATGCTAAAACCATGCCGGAGTGATTTTCATATCACCTACGAAGCGAAGTGATTTTCGCTCAGATTAGTAGAGCGTCATGTATCGGATAGCTCTGGTGAGATGTAAACAGCACCCCTATCCGATACGAAAGTTGCGGCGCGACGATAGCTATCCGGTATAGTGTAAACGGGCCTTAAATCGAACTCTATGCTTTAAAATTGTATGAAAATAATTAACACTCAATCCCAGAGGGCACTTATTAGAACATGCACACACGAGGAGGGTAAGTCCAATATTTCTGGGTCTGAATATTTCCAAAAGTGATATTTTTGGGTCGAGATTAACTGAAATCCAATCATATCCAATTTTTCGAAGTAGATCTGGCAGCAGATAGTACTATCTATTTTCTTAGTAGACCCAGCAAAAACTAGAGTAAGGGCAGGAGAAAAAGAGGGAAAATGAAGAGCGAAGTTATATGAATGCAACTGCGAGTGGATACAAACAGGCAATGGACGATTACAACAACCAAGATACCTGGGTAGGCAATTAACGATAGCAAAAAGACATCTTTAAGTGTTTACTAAAACAGAATGGCATGTTTCTCTGGAGTTTGCGCTTCGCCTTTGCTCTTTATAAGACTCTGCAGCGAACCAAAGAAAATTAGCAATACTCTCCGCATCGGTATGTTTATGCCCTTTTAATGCAAATAGTTCAGCTACATCTGAATTAGATGGCATTAACACGTCATCAGCAATGGACTGTTTACTTTAACGACTAATGAATGAAGGACCAAGGATCGATCCTTGTGGAAAACATAATTCTTTACTTCCAGCCGGTCACTACATCTTCATAAATGTCAACTCTTCTACAAACCAGAAGTCCTCCATTCCATTTCATGTAATACTCCGTTCCATTTAAATATTCCATTCCATGTAAACATTCCACTCCATGTAAATATAGCCGTAAATTATCAACATCATTGTACAAGTTTTATCAATACAAGGAGGAAACAGATCAATAAAAAGCAAGAATGGCATACAACTTACCCAAAACAGTTACCACAACACTTAACGAATGAGTTCCTTTCAAATTCGATGCAACACACGAGTAATTTCCATCGCTGTATGGATACCCTGCTTGTGAAATCTTCAAATTACAATCATGACTCCGATGACAGACTTGAATGCTATTTCCATCTTTATACCAAGTTAAAGAAGGCTTTGGAGATCCACGCAGGATGGAACAATTAACAGATTCTGTGTCAAAATGTTCAACAACTTTCAACCTTTGTTTGTTTGGAATTAACTGAACAATCGGCTTTTCAGGGACTGCAAAATGAGAGATGACTTGCTTGGTATACCTCCGGATACGCTATTTTGTATATGATTGGTATTTCTCTATTATTTCTAAGTTCCTAAAAAATATTACAACCCAATAGAAGAGCTGTGACACAATGGTAACACCTTTACTTTGAATACAAAAAGTGTGGCAATGAGTATTTTTCTGGGGTCCAAAAGTTTTGTATATTTTGTGTTTTTCAAACATGTGCTGTTTAGACAGAAACTTATTAGTCAGAAACTGTGTTTTCCTTATTACTTTTCCTTATTAGTTGAACTTTGTTTTCCTTTGTTTTCCAATCACTTATTAGTCAGAAACTTTCTCTTGCTCTTTATACCTGCAAAGCAGTGACTGAAATTGCTTGCAAACCATGACTGCGAAGATTGGATCAGTTACTCTCATACAGGACATTCGCTTCAAATCATTTCCAGGTAGCATGTAATATATTTCTAATGCCATGAATTCTAGAGTAAGTTCCCCCTTCGCCTTCAAACAAGCCCAACTCGAATAACCCCTCACCACCTCAGAGCTAACTCTGATAAATGAGCTCACTTTGAATAAGCCCAATGAGGGAATTAGAATCCTGCAAAAGGGTGAGTTTTATATAAATTCAAAGATTCCATGTTCCAAGATTGCAAGATACCATAAATTCAAAGATTTCATGTCTTGGTATCAAGTTTATAGTTGTTATGTTTGTTATTTTGTGAAATTTCAACCAAAAATGAAATGTTTTCACTTTTCTTCATACTTTTATCAGCTAGATTGGCAGTACTTCCTCCCACATCTATCTGATCAATAAATAAGCCCCCGTAAGCCCCCCTCCAATAAACAACCTCCTTTCGCATAGCCCCATCCTGACCTTCAGTCTTACAACAATCTCCTGAGGGCTCGTTCGAGGATTTACAGTGCTGTTCAAATCGCTGCAGACTCTTCTTAAGACATAGGGTAAAGAAAACTCTCACCTTTGAATATGACATTAAAACTTGCATTTGTCGATTCAGTTGCACCGTATACCAGTCGCTCGCAAACATAGACCCCTTGCATTTCAGATGTCATACTTCTCAGATTTAACACTTCAATATCGATACCAAAACGACCTTTCCGTGCAACTGAACTGTCTTTAACCTTATACTTCCCGGTGCCATTCACTTTGTACCACTTGAGATGGGAATCATACATCGATCCCATGCCATGTGCTTTGCAAGTGACGGTATAGTTGTCTCCTAATTCTAATGTGACTGCAGTAATATTTGGGGTCAGATGGACTGGTCTGATACGAAATGCTACAAGGAAAACAAAAGATACGATAGCATCGGCGTCAAATCTTCAAAAACGTACTTTCAGGGAAGGAACTTTTGCGGGCAGAAAGTTCCGCGTCTTCGGCAAAAATTAGCGAAAGTTTATTACGCGATCAAATATCTATGTAATCTGCGATATTCGTCGGCAGAGTGAGTTTTTCTAATGTAATTGAAAACAGTCCTGCTCTCCACGACAAATTTTGTCAATGCTTTTCGCGCGATGTTTGGCGCGTCGTACTGCATTTGTCCGTATGGAAGAGTCGACAGAGTCACTGAGGAGGTGACGAACATTTGAGACAGAACAAAATTTTGATCAGAAATCTAATTTGTGGACGCAAAATTCCACATTTTGGCCGACTCGTGAACTTTTTCAATGTTTTACGGCACCTTATCAATATTCTGTTTTGAAAATTTACCTACTTGAACAGCATTTTCAAATTCATTCGTTTTCGAGCTATCAATAAAAGTTAGGCTAACCAAAAAAATGATGCCTTACACACAAAGTCATTCTTCCAAGACAATCTCTTTGTTTTCAAGAAAAATCCATCTTTGCAAAATGCATAGATATTTTTTGCAAACTAGGTCTCTAAAAAAGTCCCAAGCAAGAAGAAAGTTAGACTTGCCCCAAGTCTCGTCCGTTATTTTATTCGGGCCTACTCGTCCGTTGCCCGTTCCGCTAGCTTTGCTCGCTCCACTTTCACAGCTCACCGCTGACCGGGATGGCCTGAATAAGAGAACCAACGAGACTTGAAGCAAGTCTAGAAGAAGGTATACGTACATCAAAACGAGGTAGCACTTCTGTTGGGCGTTGCTCTAATTGTATCTAGCTTAATGTAAATAGACGATTGCGCTAAAGATGGCGGCAAGGAATTTTTTACCAAGATGCACTGCCTTCTAATTACGAATCCTTAACGATTCTATACAACGATTTGTCAAGTAGAAGAAGCTTCGACATTAGACCCGTGCGTTATGAGGAGGTTTTGAAAGAGCTGCGTGATCTCCGAAATGACTGTTCAACGGGCCCAGATCAGATACCAGTCAAGATGTTGAAGCCCGTCGCTGATATTCTGGCTTCTCCATTGACTAATATAATTAACACTGCAATCGAAAAGCACGACTTTCCTACAGCATGGAAAACAGCACGCATTTGTGCTATCCCCAAAGGGAATCTAGTCATCAGTGAACAAGATCTGAGGCCAATATCAATCCTACCAGCATTATCTAAAGTATATGAGAGACTAATTTTTCGACAAATGACGACTTTTATTGAAGAGGAAAAGTTAATGGAGAGTAATATATCAGCATACAGGAAAGGCCAATCAACCATGCATGTGCTACAAGCAATTCGTGATGACATTATAAAAGCTATGCAACGTGGAGAGGTAACAATGATGATACTGGCTGACTTTTCCAAAGCATTCGACACAATCAAATTTCAAAACCTTATCAAGAAAATGAATCATTTGGGCTTCTCGAAAAACTTTCTGAAGTGGACCTTGAACTATGTCTCGAAGAGAAAGCAGTTTGTTCAAATTGACGATAGGGTATCCGAGAGAATAGAAGTTAGATTCGGAGTACCTCAGGGATCCATCCTTGGACCAGTGTTGTTCAACATTTACGTAGCTGACCTCCAGTCAGAAATGAAAATGAAAGGATATCAGTATGCTGATGATACAACATTATATTGCCATGCCAAGCCCAAAAATCTCGAATTCCTGTCAAGAACTACCAACCAATCAATTGAGCAATTAGGAACGTGGGCCAGCAACAACAATCTTGCACTGAACAGGGAAAAGACTAAGCTCATGGTTCTGTCAACACAAGAAATGTCAAGAAGGCACGGCCTGGAAGACATTGAACTAGATATCCATATTAAAGGAAAAAAGATGGAAAGAACAGAGACATGTAAGCTGTTGGGGGTAACAATAAACGAACACTTAAAATGGGAGAACCATGTTAAAATTATCACTAGCTCATGCTACGGAACCTTATCAATTCTAAGGAAATTAAAGAACGTTGCCCCGTTTCGTTTTAGGAAGCAGCTCGCAGAATCACTCGTCTTAGCAAAGATTGATTACGGAGACCAGGTTTATACGCCGCTAACTGTGATGCTTCAGAAACGTCTCCAAAGAGTACAGTTTGCAGCCGCATCCTTCGTTACTGGTCACTATGTAAAGAGCATAAAAGATATCTTGAAATTAGGATGGCTTCCTATAGAGGAGAGAAGAGATTTCAATCTTCTTAAGCAAGTTTTCAAGGCACTAAACTCGGAAACGTGGCCTGACTATTTGCAACTGAATGTGAGAAAAAATAAACGAGACCTGAGATCAAATGGCAGCAAATCGCTGGAGATACCGAGGAAAGAGAGCGGAACTTTTCAAGATAACGCAGCTAAACTATTTAACTCCCTTCCAGAGAGCATAAGAAACTGCTCAAATTATAACACATAACACATTTTTATCTTTAACAAACAAATTTTTAGTTAATAGAGCTCAACAATGTAATTAAAATTCTTCCAAGAGACATTCCTTTTTCTGTAAATATTTTAAACAAAATGTATTTTAGGTACTGTAACTTTAACAGTGAAAAGCCATATGTATTTGGATCTGTTAAATATCCATTATTATTATTATTATTATTATTATTATTATTATTATTATTATTATTATTATTATTATTATTATTATTATTATTATTATTATTATTATTATTATTATTATTATTATTATACGAATTCAATTAAAGAATGCAATGTATCTCGGTAAAAAATTCCTCGGCCCCATCTTTAGCGCAATCCTCTATTGGACAGTTAGATAGGAAAAAGTCAGTAAAAATTGTGAATAAAGGAGAAATTCGTCAGCGAAGCTCTCAAATAGGAGAGATATTTTTTGTGTCAAAGAGATTTATCAATGATGGTATTGATTTTGTCACTAGGTGATCAAAAAGTTCCCAAGTGTTACATTGCAAGCTAATTACAGAATCCGAAAAACTAAAATACAAGCAGATTCGTTTCTTCATTACAACAAACACCCAATTAACAAAACAGAAAGAAGTGCAACTACATTTTTACATATGCTTGCATTCAAATCCTTGCAAATCCCCCCCCCCCCTCCAAAAATATGAAAACACTGGAGTTCGGCTTCCAGAAAATCACTCTCTTGTTTATGCCCGATGTTTCGTCAAAGTTGGAAAATATAATTTTCCCACCGGTGGCCTCTTTTCGATGCACTCTGCATTAACTGGCAAATATTTCGAAATATGAGCAATTTCCGAAAACATAAAAGGCGTAAAATTTTTCCAGGGGTAAGCCTCCCCAGTGTCCTACTAAAGTGTTTGTACTCGCATTTAGCATCAGCTCCCCATATGAATTTCTTGCCGATGGGCCATGTTCATTTGTGTTCGTTATGACTGAATCTATTGCCTTTCCCATAGAACTGCAGACACTAATACAGCAAAGGAAACATGCATGTGACAAGAAGACTTGTTGGTTTAGGTAAAAGCCACGATCACTTTAGGGCCTAGGGTCCACAACAAGATTAACATGGCAATGCATTTATTCCATACCTTTGACTTGGATGATGATGATGATGATGATGATGAGGATGATGATGATGATGATGATGATGATGATGATGATGATGATGATGATGATGATAATGATGATGATGATGATGATGATGATGATGATGATGATGTGATGATGATGATGATGATGATGATGATGATGATGATGATGATGATGATGATGATGATGATAAAACTAACTTATCGACAGAACTTACTTTCTTTGATCATTAGTTCTCCTTTGTGTATGCAAATTGTTCTATTCCCCTCCATTGCCCGACACCAGAGATTTAGTGCACCTGCTTGTTTTAGATGAGCAATAAATGTGAATACTTGTCCTGTTCTTTGCAAGGATTCATTGAATCGTTTGTCGTGCTCAATATCACTTGCTTCTTTATAGAAGTCTATCACCAGTAGATGTACATCTGCGTTGGAAACATTTGTACGGCAGTCCACTTTCACCTTGTCTTCTCGATAAGGACTCAGAATGCTTTGAGATGGGGCAATGAATTTGAAGTTACCTGCAATAAAATGCAAGCGACAATGAGAAGTAAGGATTTGATAATAATGCAATGCTTTTAGAGGACCCTCATGAAAAGCACTCTCGAGTGACTGAGGCGGAAGTTGTTTTTCCAGAACTGTTCTGTCCGAAAGTTTTCGACTTTAACATAATAGGATAATATCTGCAAAGAAGTTCTTACGAAATATTAGAATAAGTTTCCGAACAGCTTGACCTGGCCGAAGACCAGCAGATTCAAGAGGAATGTGTAGGTACGACAAAGTCGCCCCGAACAGGCCTAGTATCTAATAATGACTAAGACTGCATTCACACGATGCCGGCACATTTTGAAAAGGTGAAAATATGACGGTAGCAAAATTTGAGCTATCGTTCACACGATACCGGAACAATTTGAAAACGGTAGGAAATCTGACGGTAAAAACTCATTGCAAGACATTGATGCCAAAGATATGTACCTACACTCTAAGAATTGATCAGTCTCGTTCCAAAAGCATTGCAAATGTTCTTCTTGATCATTTCTTGAGTGGTCACACGATGCCGTTTTCCAAAATGTGCCAGTTAGAGTTCTGATTTCAAAATCTACCGTTTTCGAAATCTGCCGGCAAAAAATGTGCGGTTTCGTGTGAATAAGAGGCCTACTCGTCACACTTTTCACCGTTTTCAAATGTGTCGGCATCGCGTGAATGCAGTCTAAATATTTGTTTGCATTAGAACCTTCTCATCAGGCTGATTTGCAGAACTGTAGGTTCTTATATACCAGATAATCAAAACAATAAGTTCCCGTTTGAAAGACGACAGCTCCTTGGGTATTAAGACAATAGGCTGTCTAAGCAAGAAGACGCGAGTCAAGGAGACGTCAGCATGATTCTTTTGTTCGAGGATGTAAACTTCAAAGTAAGATCAATTTCAAAACTTTCGCGAGTCTCAAGAGAATTATTGTACGTTCTATTCTGAAACTGACAACCTGAAAAGTATACTTTTTGAAGGCCGCACTGTAAAAATAGGACGTCGAGAAAGGAAGCAAAATGCAATGTGAGCATATTCACAAATGATGAAAGTGCAAGAATGCAAGCTGTGTTTAGGGAATTTGCCTGTCTGTGAGCACATATAGGAGAAATATTGCTGCATCTAGAGTTGCAACGATGTGCTGCTGACGTAAGCGATATCACGAAATCATTTTCATGCAGCATCAAATTTGGCCACCTATACAGATACGGTTGCGATGCATGCTGGTTGCCCTTTTGAGCTTTTAATAAAAAAATTCTCGTCGATGAATTTTTGTCACGTTAATGTAAAAAATTGTGCTATTCTTAAAACCATTGATCAATCGTACAAGGAGTGTTGAAGAGTTTGCTCATAGAGCAAAGATATGGAGCATTTCGTAATGACCCTAACTGCCAAACTCCGAAATATTTTTCCGTCTACTTCCTCGTTAACAAGAACCTGGCTCTCAACACCCATTGAAATGCTTTCACCTCATTAGGATTGCATTGTAGATTATATGCAATGGCATTCAAAGACTTTCCGACCTATTCTCTATCATTCAGTTAACCCGCAGAACAGCCTTTTATTTTCAATGTAATAAGAAGCTAGCAGCTATCTCTTGTAATAAACCTATCAACAGTCGCAGCTGCAAAACTCTCTTTTACCTATCTGCTTCAAAAAAAGTTGAAATCTGCTTCAGAATTGAATTTTATTTTTGTAAACCAAGACATTAGCTATTACATGTCTTAATAAAACCAGCTTGAGAGGCAGGTGGACAGATACGATAAGATCTTAGAAATAAATGCGAAGTGAGGTTGTTTTAAGAAGTTTATTTCGAAAGATAAAGCGCACATCTGTAGGATAATATATAACCAAGGGTGTAGCCTTTGTTGTTAATTATTAAACAAGATAACTTTTGTCTGAACATAAATTTGCCACGCGAACATCACCCTAACGTATGTTCAATATGTTTAATGTCTTTAATGTCTGACACTGTGATAACTGTTGAAAAATCGTAGCTGTTTTCGTAAAATTTTGTTATCAGTGCTCCAAGCACGTTGAACATCTCCACATTTCAGTTAATTATCAAACGAAATTACCAACATGTAAAGTTCAATTTGTCACCCTCAAATCATTTCACTATTTGTACAACAATTTTCAACTGTCAATAATTGTCATGGGCAGTGCGGACAACTTTCGGACACTGTTGGTGTGAATCCCGAAGTGCTCATGGACATAGCAAAGTAATGATCTGATTTACTGAACAGTTACCAAGCCAAGTCAAGCCATACACGTTCTTTTTATAAGAAACTTGTTTGTAAGAGACTAGTACTAAGATGGCCAAAAATTTTCGAAACTCTGGTACTATGTCTGAAAAGTACTATTTCTGAAACTTTTCAAAGTTAAAGTACATATGTCATGAATCTGATTGGTTCACACGATACAATTCTCTCTATTGTTTATTACAAAGCACAGGATCGAGGTTGAATTTTCATTGTAATGAAAATTCGTGAAGCAGATATGAAAGGTCACAAAACAATTGAATTCCACTCCACACTTCTTTGTTGTATTAACCAATCGCTAACTTGACATGTGTCCTTTAAAAGCATGGATGCTACAGCAAACGGATCGTTAAACCTTTATTCTTGCGCAATATTCACTAATCATTTGTGTTTTAACATAACAGAACACTGTTTATTCCTAGATGATGTTTTGAATGTCAAGAAACATATCTGCCGTAGCGTTAGCGACCACATCGATAATTCTGCGTTCAAAAAAATTAGAAACCAATTAAAAAACCTTTAGTACTATAGCCTGGTCCAAGTTTCTTATAAAAAAGCATGTACAATGTTCGTTTATTTGTTTCTTTGCTACGTCGTTGCAAAAATCGTTTAGGCTCAGTCGCTGCCGGGGCAGTTTGTTTGCGTTAGTTTGGGAGGCGCAATGTCGTTGCAACGCTGCCACACAGAATCTGATCTTTGGGCCTAAGCAGACATTTTTGAAACGATATATAGCAAAGACACAAATCATCAAACAATATTTGCCTTGATTTGGCTTGTTAACTGGTATGCAAATCATTTCATTACTTTGCAATATCATGGGCAGTTAGGGCATCACAACGACAGTGCCCCAACTGCCCAGGTACTTGTTTGAAAATTCGATGTTTTCAAAGTCAAATTTCATGATCATAGCTTTAAACACTTACAGATTGTCCCGAAAAATTGGGTCCATTTGTGTGGCTACTGTGGAGGAGATATTGGAACTTCGTGTAATCAACTTATGGTCGCAATCTTAGCTCCTCGTGTTCGAGTCCCCGACCTAAAAGGGCTGGGTCCTAGTGACCGCAAAACTGGAGGGATAGTCTCTACACTACAATACTCCCCCTTTTTAGAGAAACGAACTATAACTAACGATACCTGGTGTCCTCTCCCCTGAGGTCCAATTATATATAGTGTTCCAAATAGGCTTGAAACTTCGTGTATTCAACTCATGGTCGACCATCTTAGCTCCTCGTATTCAGTCCCTGACCTAAAGGGTGAATTGCCCTGGCATTTCGTTAGGATAAGCTAGGGAGGCGCAATATTGTTGCTGTTCAATTTGGATTCAGAATTTGAAGCTAGGGCCTAACCGAAGCACGATGTTGGAACGGAATACAAACATTGCTTGGCTGGGGTGAGTATTGAATCATTATTGCTTCTTCGTTAGTTCAGAAAGCACAACAATAGTGTCCGAACTGCCAATGGTTAGGCTTGGACCGAAGAGATAACAACAAAGAAAAGCAGTATTATCGAGGTAGTGAACTTTCATTTCCAAGCTATAAACACGATGAATTATAGCCCGTGGAACTGTGCAAACAATGAGAAACGTGAAGTTACAGCTCCTCCACAACAGCCGCACAAACGGGGCACGATTTCTTGGGAGAACCTGTAGAACACAGCTCCCATATCATGAAAACATGCCATTTCAGTTCATTATCAAGCAAATTAACTCCACTTAACGTTCGATCTGCCATGCCCAGTTCACTCCACTATTTGTTGAGCAAGTTTAATCTAAGCAATATATTGTCAACAACTGCTTAAAAAATCGATGTTATCAAAGCGAAATTTTGTTATCAGCGCACTAAACACGTTGCCCATCTCCTCACAGCACTAATTTGAAACTGTTATAGAACATCTGGAAGAAACACAGGGATATCTGACTTAGAATCTATTCTGGGTTTAACGGAACTCAAACAGACAACAGCTCTATTAACCCCGGCCTCCAAGGGCTTTACTTTGACTTCAGAGAAACCAGGACGGGCTATAAAAGAGGGGGGGACATATTGGAGAGAGGTACAAAAATTAAATGCAGTTTCGTCCCAATAGAATAGAACATAAAATTACTCGTTCGCTAAATGATCGGAAAATCTTCATCTCTGCCATGTGATATAAGTAGGGTACCTGAACCTGATAAAGGTAGGCTTGATATACGATTACGCTAAAGATGGTGGCAAAGAAGTTTTTACCAAGATGAATTGCATTCGTCAATCAAATTCCTATAGAATTGTTAAAGGTTCGTAATTTGAAAAAAATGGATTTTGGCTAAAAGTTCATCGCCGCCATCTTTAGCGTAATCGTTTGTTAAAGATTTTGCTTGGGGGAGGGCTTGATAGAGGGGGGGGGCTTAACAAAGCACATTGATCAAGTCATGCAACCAATGGTAGCCAATAAACACTGCAATCCGGGCTCGTGAGACCGACCACGTCCAATTTATGAAGTTATATTTAAAAAATCGATAATTGCAAATAGTTTACGCTAGGTGATTTGTTAAAAGTACTATTAATTCCGAAGTCATGACTCGCCACCTGTTGCACAGTATTAGCATTCAAATAAAACGTTTACTCAAACTCCTGGTTCTTGCATGTGAATGTTTACTTTGAGCTATATCTTATCTCTCATCTTTGTACATGGTATACGGAAAATGTTTTAGTTGTTTGTTATTTGTGTCAACTCCTGATCAATCCTATTAGGGCTATGGTTACACAACCGGGTGAGTCAAAAACAAGTTTAGGCGTTTGAAGGGCTACGGAATAAAAAGTATGTGACCGATATTCAAAACTGAAATTTTCATCTATCAATCAAAGGTCAACTTAGATGAGAAAATTTTTTTGGTAGTATCCCTCATCTTACAGACACAGAAATTGGGAAAATGCTGGTAAAGGGCATGTTTTGGCACAAAAATTCCACATTCCATTCTGGTCCGTGATTTACCTTCTATTGACATTCGAATTCAGCATCTCAAACTGGCAATGTAAACTTCGATGCCACATAAATCATGGACCAGAATGGAATGTGGAATTCTCGATTCCCATTCAAACTCCTTACAAGCATTTTGATTATTATTGGGTCTTAAAGATGATTGATTTTACCAAACAAAATTTTGCCATCTAAGTTAGCCTTTGAGTGATAGATTAACGCTTTAGTTTTGAA
Organism: Aurelia sp. 4 Dawson et al 2005; assembly: GCA_964019985.1. Lineage (NCBI taxonomy): Eukaryota > Metazoa > Cnidaria > Scyphozoa > Semaeostomeae > Ulmaridae > Aurelia > Aurelia sp. 4 Dawson et al 2005. Next base: position 5,308,729 of record OZ026492.1, on the reverse strand, counting down.
TATCGGTCACATAATTTTTATCACAGAGCCCTCCAAACGCCTAATCTTTTTAACTCACCCGGTATACCGGATTTCTATCGGAGCAGAGTGACTCTCACGCCGTAGTGATGTTTGGAATGGCAGTTACACTACAACGCACATCTGAGCGTTGTGTATCGCATTGGTGAGCCGTAGTGTATAGTGTAACTCAAACCCCTCTACGATTATACGATATGAAAGTCACTCCGCTCTGATAATAGTCCCGTATAGTGTAATTGGCGCCTGAGCTTGTTAGCCATCCCTAGACTTATACATCATTGCAGTTTCGTTCCTCGCAGGAAATGATTTACTACAACAATTACGATTTGTGTTGTGATCTAACGGTAAGTTGAGACGACCACCGCAGTAGGCATAAGCTATCTCATCGAAAATAGCGATGCTAAAATGCTTCAAAAGCCAAGGATGCAAGTCTTGCGAACAAAGAAAACCTTAGATCCAAAGAGATCACATACGCAAACATTTTCTGCGAAACTACTCGAGGCTGTGAAGATCAACGCCTGAACGCCTGTCTCCATCGTTGTAATTTTCATGCGATGAAACAAATCAGAGAGTAGTGCCATACGCCAATATTTGCTAACAAATGAGCCACAAGAGGGTCTCGGCTGGCCACCTCAGCGAGCAATTCCAGCCCGGGGGGGGGGGGGGGTACTTAGTATATTTGTCCGACGGGGATGTGCCGTTTTTCAGGGTATCGTTTTCGCCTATTTTTTCTAGAACAGGGTATCAAAAGAAGGCAAATTTTCTGGAGCAGGTTGTCAAACTATGTCAAAAGAGGAAATTTTGCTACAACGGGTTATTCTTTAGTCAAATTTTTGTTTTTTGAGTATACTTGTTACCGATTTTTTCTAGAACAGGGTATCATTTGAAGGCAAAAATTCTGGACCAGGGTGAAAAAAATTTATTTCGTGGGCACAACCCGTACAAATTAAGGTCAAGTACCCCCTCCGGGAATTCCAAACAAAATTAAGCATCCTCTTGCCGCAGTCTTAAAGTAGCTGTTCTAAAATGCACTTCATCATTGTTCTTGAAGGGGGGGGGGGCGGGCGATACAGGATACTTTGAAATATAGCTAGCAGACTGGATGGTGAATCTTCGGGTGCCAATTCAAAAATATCTAAAGACCAATTGATGTGTATTTCAAATTTCCCTTGAATCGTTGATATGATCTCCGCCAACTTCCCTTGAATCATGAACGCAACTTTTTAAGGTAACCTTAAATCCTGAAAAGGTAAACTTCCCCGGTAACAGGAATTTGAGATCTTCTTCAAAGCAGCCATGGATTTATGGATATTCATTTTCAGATTTCCCCGATTCATGAGCACACATTTTTTATAGTTTCCCCTTACTCATTATGGGTACTTTCCTTCAAATGTGATGGACACAGACCCTATACCAAAAAATCCCCCTTGAGCCATCACATGTCTTGAAGGAAACCCTGTTTTAACACAAGATTTGAGGCACTCCTTCCAGGGTGAAGGGACTTAGATGATGCATTTTCTGTTTACTATCGATGCAGTATCGCATGCCAAAGATTTGATACCGTAAAAGCTCTATTAAGCCTCCCGGAGGACCTATTTAATACACCTTTTCAACTAAGCGACCTCGTTTTGAAATTTTTCAAAATTTCTTTAGCTTGCGTCATATGAAATCTCGGACCCCATATTCCAATGCAGCATCCAAATTTTAGTCTAATTACAAATTTTCATGATCTTAGTGCTAACGAATTTAATTGTATGAGGATAACAAATTTGACAATTTATAAGGGATTTGACCGTGAATAATGACTGAGGGTGTAAAGTTTCACCCCGAACGATTTTGACGGTCAAATCCGTTATAAATTCTCAAAGCTATTATCGCCATAAAATCGAAATCGCATACTCTAGGTATATGAAAATTTGGAATTAAACTAAACTTGGGGTGCTGAATCAAAATCCATGGTCAGAAATTTCGTTTCAAGAGATTTTCAAAAATTTCCAAAACGAGGCCGTTAGTTGAAAAGGTGTATTTCGGACTCTTCACAGGGGGTTTTATTAGAGAGGGGGGTTGTTCACAAAATCAAATGAGAATGATATACATGGCAGCCTTTCAGCTCTATTACTCTATATTTTGCGGATTCAACATGCAATTTGACGAGTCAACTACATTAAGTTGACACAGTTTTTATGCCAAACCATATAAATATTAGCATGCGAGATATATAGTATATAATATATGGGGAATCTTTGGTAGCCTCTGGACTTCGATAAAAACTGGGGGCCTAATAGAGAAGGGGCTTAGTTCAAATTTTGGTTCAGATGAGAGGGGCTTCTTAGGGAAGGGGGCTAAATAGAGATTTTACGGTATAGAAGAAACTGATGACGAACAAAAAAGAAGAAAGTTTAAGTTATTCAAAGTAACGTTGACAGCGGTAAGCAAGAGGAAACAATGATAAACCAAACTTTAAAGAGCGAGTTTGTTCTCTCGCTCTTCCCATGACTGTTGCCAACACATTTTGAAAGGGTACGACGATAAGATGTCAGAATGACGTCAAGAAGGTCGAAGTGCAACTGTCGCAATGGATTGTAGGCAGAGACACCAGAGCTACAAGCGGCTCTATGTTTCTGAATGATGCAATGACAGTGGTATGCAAGGATGTATCAAACCCTGCATACATCAGTCATGGTAGAGAGTTTCGCCATAAATCTTTTTCCGATAAAATCAAAAGAAACGAGCCTTTTAAGACTGAATTTAGTCAAAGATATCTTTGTTTCATTTTGAAACGGTGCCATCGTTTCAATAAGCTCCTGTTTTATTTTTCCTATTTGGCAATAAACAGAGACGCACTGGTTTCTCGAAATATTTTGACAGATAGCAGTATCTGCGTGCTTATGTCCAAAATCCAAAATGACCAAAACATAACATCAAAATATAATAAGTTTGCAAAGATAGACGGAAATCAAGATTTAGGATGGTTTTCGCACAAGCATAACGTCTTGAAGAATAAAAATTCCCAATAAATGGGAAAAATATTCTCTGCTTTAACTGAATAAAACAACAAGAATTCTCGAAAAAAGGAAATGGTACCTCTTTGATATAATGTTTGTTTGTTTTCAATTGTTTTGAGTGGGCTTGTCAGGATTTCTAGCTACTGAAAGCTAATTTAGGCCCACTGTGCATGCCGCATCCAGGCATGGAACCCCTAGTTTAACGTCCCTTCCGAAGGACGGCGAGGTGAGTTGCGAGGTCAGGCCTCAGTGGTCACCCATCCGAAATCTGACCTCACTCGACCAAGCTTAACTTCAGTCACCTGACGAAGACTGTATAAGCCACTCGGCCACTTATCCCGCATTCATGTAAGGGGGAGCTTCACAGCTGCAACAGCACTTAGTCTTGTTACGGATCAGTCATTATTAATGCAGGGTAGGGGGCCGGAAGATAGTCAGAGGGGCCACCAAAAATTCTGGGCTGTCAAACAGGGGCCAATAAAATTCTTGCGTCTAAAAGGGGGAAGGCTATGGAAACTTAACAAGTGGGAGTCGTAGGGGCTGACGGTTTGCGGTTTCTAGCTGTTTTTGGAACGGTTTAACGGTTTTTGGCCGTAAAAATGACGGTTTTACGGTTCCTATCTTCCTCAACGGTTTCCAGATTTCTTTACAAAATATGACTCGAGAAGTCGAATTATCGCAAATGCAAATTGACAATAAAAGCTACGAATCATTATCCAGTACGATACAATTTTGTGTCAATTCTACTAATTTTCACCTTTACCAGCGAATTTCAGACATTGGAAGCAATGATTGGAAGTCATAAAAATGATAACGAGGCAGTCGTCTGCAGCAGAGAACCGAGGAGGTACGTGTGCAAAGCACGGAAAATGTGAAAACGGTTTTAGCTGGATTTTGAGGCGGTTTTACGGTTTTTCTGAGATATTTTGGCGGTTTCACCGTTTTCGTTGACCCCCTACGACCCCCACTAACAAGGCTGATATCTCAGCAATTTGAAGCACTAACTTCCTCCTCTTATGATCTTTATGAAGTCTACTGTTTCTCGTCAAATTATTATCAGCATTTTTCATCAATACCTTGAAAGCATTTATGTTCTAGCTTTACGTCACTTGTCATTGGAAAATATGATTTGTTACTCAGGAATACGTCATCACTTTTGATCAGAGGGGGGCCATGAAAAATTATAGATAGAATACATGAGGGGCCATTGAAAATCCGGAGAGATAAAGGAGTGATGAAAAATTTTCGATATCAATGAAAATATCTTCCAGCCCCCAAACCAGCCTTAATAATGACTGATCCATGTTCCACTCCACATGATACACTTTCGGGTCAAAGATGGTTACTCAAAGATGTTTACATTCTGATGGGGTGTAAAATGTTCATAACTTGGCCAACATTCATCACTCACAATATCACTAACAGCTTGTGTGGCGGTAGGGCAAAGCAAAATGAGTAGTAAATAACTACAAAGCCCCACAAACATTGAATGGGAAGCCTAATCGATAACCACAAAGAACCACAAACATTGTACCGTTCAAGTTTCGAATAGTCATTCAAGTTGAGTTTCAATAGTTTCGTTTTCTAGAACGAACCCTTTACATCGAGATACTAGGATTCCAAGATTCTCTGCTGCACTGCAATTTTTGGGGAAGCAATTTACACAACTTAATCAAAAATTAGTATGAAAGGAAAATATTGATTTTTAAAAGGAAGGAATAAAATTTTCCTTGGCCTGGTCTTGTTGTTTTTTCCATGCATTCTACCTGTGTTTCGTTTCTTAGCATGGTGTCTTTGTTTCACTTCAAAGCCTGCGTTGAAGCTTTTTTTTACTCAATACAAACAGTAGGGGGCTTGGAATTTCATGTGGACATTTTCACTCTACTCTGCCTCCCCCTCCATTGCAGCACTGCCACGGTAGAGGGATCGTCACCCCCGATTCTGCGGCGCAAGACAGGTACACCCAATCAGGGAGTGGAGGTAATTTTACAGTGTTTGCAACCTTAATTTGCTTCCTTCAGCATCCCTCATTTTGTTTGTAACTGCAAACCGTAATTCCTAGGGCCCAGACTTGTTATTCAGCTATGAATACACATCTGTTTATGCGATTCCGCCTTGTGGTCGTGTAAATGAATAGAGCCATATTGTGCAGCGAAGACTGAATTAAAATTTGACTGGTCAACGTTCTTGTCAACTTTCGAACGATTTCTAGAAACCTTAACTTACCAATGCTGCTTGGAATTTCTTTGTTGCATATCCTCTGCATAGATACACTTCTCCAGCAAACCAAAATCACCATCAATGTCTTTACAACTATTTTGAAGCAATTCGTGCGCAGTTTCTTGCAGCCATCCACTCCCATCTTCTGCTAATGCAATCAACAAGGAAGACTATCTCAGAAAACAGCTGAAACCATAATCCAAATTGAAACAGGGATGTTATTCTTCGCGTAAATCGCAAACTGTAGGGATTTCGGTAACTTCGACCTGCGATTCCCTACAACAGGAAGTCGCCGCAAAATATCAGACCAGTGGATATCTGCTCTCGAAGTTATCACAAGTGATATGTCATGGACAACTTTATGAAGTTTGACGTCATTAAAAACATGTTTTCCAGAACAATAAGAAATATCTTCACATACAACAGGTGGCCCATAGTTAGTTTTATTGAGGAAATACCTATTGAAGCTTTTGTCTTCGATGTTTGAATCGGCTCTCTGTTCTCGAAATAAACAAATTGGAAGCTTCATTCTTAATCATGAACTCCATATGGCTAAGACCAGCTAAGGCCAATCAGGCTTTTCCAGCGCATTTTTACAGTACGATGCAGTTTAAACAATTCTAAGCCATTTCGACAATAGGACATAAATGAACGTACACAATAAAGAGCCCCGAAACAGCTATCAGCAGGCGTTACATTACTTGAACAAGGATTCACAAGACACAGGTTTTTAAAGGGAACATACAAAAGTTTGCAAATGAATTGATCAAACATTACATCACAACAAATAATGGTTTTTTTTAGTTTCCTAAGCGCAACATTATAAACCGAAGTCTCTTATTTATATTGAATTTCGTTTGATTTTCTTGCTTCCTGAAAAACGCACTTCAGAAGACAACAATTTACATAATTTTCAAAACGAATGAAACTCAAACCGCAGAGTACCAAAGTTTCAATGAAGGTGAAACAAAATGATTGAATACATTATTTGTCAAAAAATCTGGATCTTTAATCCCTTTCCGTGCAATGTAGCATGTCTTAGTGACGTCATGATCCTGGTTTTATCAAGTTGACACTTGCAGCAATTTTCTTGACGCATTTCAGATTACAACGAAGTGTGGCAACGCGACAAAACTTGAATACACTCAACTTTGCCGCCAATGTCGCGTCGAGCAATCAAAATAGCACCAAGATAAGACAATAGTGAACTGGAGCTTACGAAAAATTTTACGAAAAAGTGTAAAGCGACAAGCGATTTCAAGTGAACACATTTCTAAGACTATTTCAGACTATCCAGCCACGGAACAAATGTAAATAAAGCAGATGGCAGAGAAAACCTGAATCCTGGATCCTTATACTGGGACTGGAAATCTTTGAATTAGAACCAACAAAATGGAACTGAAGACGGAACTGGCCTGGGAATTCCGGTCAAAACTCTCCCCATCTGGTTCAATTCGCACTGCTATGAAGACAACAGATAACAGCTTATGTTTACTATGCACATGTTTTGGCAGTCAATGCAGCACGCCAAAGTTTAAACCTTTCTTCAGAATAGAGTCGTCGGGGGGACAAGGCTTAGTAGTAACAAAGGCACCGCACAATAGGTCTATAAATGAAAGACAACTTTCATTCGGTAGCAAATAGCCGAACATGGCCAATGTTGGTTTTGTAAAGATTCTGCTAGTTGCTTGTAAGAAAAAACTGCCTTTTCTAAACAATGCTACAACTAGCCTGGTCCTCTCTGTACGACATTGCATCTATTACCGAAGAAAGAAAGCTCATAGCATTGAATTGAATAGTGACATAACTCGCTAGACAATCTCCTGTGATATCTTTAGTCGATCGCTTTCATCCGACTTTGGCAAAGCGAAGCCAATGGTATCCATAGAAAACTTTAGCTGACGTAATTAATGCCAACTATAGGTGAAGTGACGATACATGTAGGGAGCATCTCGTCATTTGTCGACACTCGATACACTTCTCTGCTTGACGAATTATCATTTGTCATGGGCGGCTTCTGGCAACTGAAGAATGCTTCAGAATTCTCCATGTTACTCTTCAAATGAATTAAGTCAATTAAAATGCTTACCTCCCTGTTTTTGTTGGTATTTCCTTTTACGTCCTTTATTTCGTTTGAACCTGGTCGAGCTGTGAGTCGCATTCCGGCATTTGAAATTTGATTTGAAATCTGGCGGTTAGCTGATTTTGCAATTTCGGCTGATCGCCAATTTCAAATCAAATCTCAAATGGGGAATACGACTCAAGGCTCCACAAGGCTCAAACAAAATCAAGAAAATAAAAGGAAATACCGACAAAAACTAGCGGGTAAGCATTTTGACTTATTTGAGCAGTAACATGGACAATTCTAAAACTCTTCTCGAGTCAGAATCGCCCATGGAATGGTATGATTTTCTTGAACAGAAAGCTTCCTCAAGAGGGCAATCACATGATTTGCAGTGGGTGTATACAACGTCCGTTGGATTTCTCTTACTCAATGTCATTTTCAAGCTCTGAAACTCGACAAATGTCTTGTTCTGGTCCCGGGAGGGGGGGGGGGTACTCCCAGGGTATCCTTTTCTGATAAAAATTATGCGACAGGGTATTACAATTGATAAGAAAGTTATGCAACAGGGTATCATGTGGAAGGATGACTTTTAGAGTTCTCTTGAAACAATGTATTTTGGCTAAACTTTTTACGGTATACTTTTGGGCTATTTTTTATGCGACACGGTACAGGGTGTGGAGAGATTTGCCGCACACCCCCGTCACTTCCCTAGTCAAGTACCCCCCCCCGGGATTTTGGCATACCGGGTGAGCAAGAAAAATGTCCCCACTGATAAAAATTCCTAGCACAAAGAGCACTTCGCGGAGTTGAATGATTCAACTTCTAGTTAAAAGCCGAAAATCGAAGTATTTTTGTGATTCTTCTCGCCGTCTTACCAGCAATAGAAATATCGCTAAATTCAAATTTATACAAATTTCATGGTTGCAAATCAAATTGTATTTTAAGGAATCTCCTCACATGGAACATTGTGGAATGACTGTTTCATCTCTTTCAAGACTTATAAGACATCAATTTCAAACTACGACCAAAGATTTTCAGTCCCATGGACATAAGTGTACAATAGATATCTCTCACTCACAAATAATTGCATTTTCTTCATTGATCTGTGTGGCCCGGTTCGGCACGAAATAAACTTACGTCTCGAGTGAAACCAAATCAAATCAAACCAAACGAGGAATGAATCCAAAAACGAGAAACAATTCCCAAATAACGTATTACTTTTTCCAAAAACGTCCTACCAACTTCTTACAAGATCTCTTTTTCACAACCACTCCAACTAAAGTCAATCTCTCTCTTTCACAAAAGTGTCCTCTTCGGGGGGTTAGTTGCTAGTTCCGCTTTTGAAAAATAGGGGCCTCCGCAGTGTCCTCACATCTGCATGAGGAGTCCTTTATGATTTGATCCACATTTTAGGCCCTTTTTCAGTCGCTCTACAACCATGAAATTTTCATAAAGTTGAATTTACCTATATTTCTGGTGCTCGTGAGAAAGTGAGAAAAATCACAAAAATACTTTGATCTTTTTGGCTCTTGACTAGAGATTGAATCATTCAAATATGTGAAGAACTCTCCATGCTATGACTTTTAAAAGCGGCAACTTTTTTTTGACTCAACAGGCATAATCTTGAAAAATGGTTTCATCTCAGCCGTGAATATATCTGAGAAATATCAGAAACATGGTAAAGGTCCTTGAAATGTGGCATAACGAACAGCGAGGGTTCACCTGGATTTTCACTCTGACCTTTGACAGTTGCACTGCATGTTTCGATTTTGTTAGTGATATTGAGCATTCCTTGAGCAAAGTGCTTGCTATTCGCGTTATTCGGATCACTCAGTGAATTCTAGTAGTGAAGACAAATCTTGCAAATTCAATAAAGTTTATTTACAAATTAATCTAACCTCAAATGAGACAACAACAAAAGTTTTACCACCATAAAAAGCGATTTTTCTACCTAACAACAAAATCGTCAAAATTTACAAGACTTCAGTGGCATTCGCTTTTCAGAACGAGGACTTGCTCTTACTGATGATGACAAATCTGTTCCAATCTTGACACAGTTCATTCGCAGTATGCAAACACAAGATCGTTGATTAGCAACGAGAAGAAATAGTGACAACTTTATACACAACTGTCCGAAGGAGAGCGATCTGTCGCAATATGAAATCCACGTAGAAGCTGGAGGATGTCATTGGTGATGTATTTGCAAAATTCTTGGGAATGTGCGCATATTTCCAAGAGTCGGCAGCTGTGCAAAGTAGAGAAATACACCAAAAGGCAAGAGAGGTGTTTCCGTTCCTTTGCAAGTTCTCTCGTGGTATCGTGTCTTACTTAACTGTGATGGAATTTAGGACTAAACCGCTTCATTTGAATCTATTCCCGTACTGTATGGTCAATGTGAGTGCATAGGTCACTATTCTCGCTCTGCAATACTTTGAAGTTTGTGTTAGATTGTTATCATTCAAAAACCTTAACAATTACACATTATGTTTCCTTCCTTTACTGTCTTTCACTGCAAGACAATTGTTTCGCGTTTGGAAACGTGACCTTTTACCATGCTCATAGATAGTTGTATCATCCCATGGTATGTTGAAGATCTGTACGCCATACAGGTGATTGCTACATCCACTCTTACAAGTCAATGGAGCACTAATGGAATACTTCCCCCATTCTGTGTATTCAGGGATCTCATCCAAAAATCAGGTTGCACTGCGACGAATGAGGTCACTGTAACGAACTCGAGGTCACTGCAACAAACTTTAGGTCACCGTAACAAGCCTGAGGTCATTGCAACGAACTTTAGGTCACTGCAATAAACTTAGGGTCAATTCAACGTCCGAAAGGTCATCGCAACGAACTTGACGTCACTGCGATGGCCTTGGGGTCACTGCAACGAACTGGACGTCATTGCAATGAACTTTAGTTAATTGCAACCGACTTTAGGTCACTGTAATGAACTTGAGACTGCTGTAATAAATGTGACATCACAATGACGAACCTGAGGTCACTGCAACTGACTTTAGAACCACTGGAAAAAACTCGAGGTCACTGTAACGAAGTCGAAATTACTATAACGACTTGCAGTCACTAAAGTGACCGCGAAGTCACAGCAATGAACTTGAAGCCATGAAAAAGACCCAAAGGTCACTGCCTGGGGGCACTGGAACTAACCTGAGCTCACCGCAATGAGGTAGAAGCTACGGAGCTCTTGGTGATCTAGTCAGGTATTTCGAGGCAATGATCAGGTGAAGTTACATTCTGTTGCTCTGTTTTTGCCTGCTTCCTCTCTGATTGTTCTGAATCAGAATCACTCGGAATTGGTGCAACAGTGTCAGCAAATTTATACGAAACGTTACCGTATTCTCGTAAACATGGACACAAATCAAGCAGATATTCGCAAAAGTCTTTCCGGATACCAAACCACCCTGTAAAAAAAATTCACTAGTTAGTCAAAGAAGTACAGTAAAAACCCGGACAGATGAAAATAAGGGTATGAACTCTTCTGCCCGTTTAGGTTTTATGCAATGCGTTACATCTAGTAGTCAGGGTTTAGATTCTTAAAATAAGGAAATACGTGAACCGAAATCTGTGAACAATATAAGAAAGTTGTCAGAGAACGATAACAAAGTAAACTTTATGGTCAAATGCAAAGCTAGTGAAACAGGATCAAACAAATATGACACAAAAAGCTTGTAACCTGGCCAAATACTCGAAAAGTAAGCGAAAAGAAGAAGGATAAAACAGACTCGATAATGTCTGAAAAAGCTGTTTACAGGGTCACTGAGTTCAAATCATAGGACGACGAAATGAAAACGTTTCAAATAAAGTTGCAATGACCGAGATCCCAATCAGCAAAATGCTCTTCGCAAAACTCTGATTTTTACAAAGAGCTCAGCATTATTTCACATTTTCTAGCTACATTTTCGACCTTCGACTTTCATATTTTTTCAGCATTAGGCCGTCAATACAGGGAAGGAGTTGGGTTCTGCACCGCTAAGAAACAAGGAAATCTCCGTAGCAAAATTTTACTTGGGATTTATAACAATATTTGTTTATCATGGTATCGAAGTACACAGTTCACGCCTTCATCATTCTCGCTTGTCAGAAAGTATCATCTGCACTCTCAGTGCATATTGAAGAGACCTAGCATCTTAACTTTCTCCTGATATTTCGGAAGTGGCCCTAAGTGGGTAGGGATCTCAAGTTAGCGGCCAAATGCCGCTGAAATTATGAAAATCGAAAGTCGACAGTCCCTCAGACCCAACCCTAAAGTACTGTTTACATGCTTGTAATGGCGTCTAAAAATAACCGCCACCGTAGCTAATAACATCCAGTCTAAGGCTAGTCAATTTTTGAACAACCGCAGTCTCAAGATGCTGGCTTTCAAAAGCTGAATAGTCTCCCTTGATCTTGCATCCCTTTGTTAGCTCTTTGAATTATATCCCTATCATAAGGTGTTACCTTTTCTGGTAACAAAGCCCGAAAAAAACTATGAAGGAATGTTGCTTCAAAACTTCGTGCCAGAAACTTACAGTGGTTGCCTCCTTTTTGATAAAATGACGTCACGACCAGACTGAAAAGAGACAGTTGCAGGGGTATGAATATAGCAGAGTAGGGATCATCGTTTATTTTGTCAAGTTTTCTTGAAAGTGCGACCTGCAAACAAATATGACATTATTAAGACTGCATTTCAAAGGCATAAAACTTCGAAGTGGCCGATTACGCCCCCATTGTCTGGGAAATCTTGGCACAAAAATATTTCTCTTCGTAACTATCACACAATCTTCGACGGGACCAGCTTTCATAGTCTCCAAATCAAACTTAGGTTCACAATAAAATCTGAATTCTTAAGCCCCGTTTACACGAGATTGGATCCAAATGGATCCGTACCCAAACTGTAACAGATAGGCCTTGCGTTTACACGAGACTCGACGGATCCGAACCCATTTGGATCTGCTATCCGTACCCAAACGGGATCACTTTCAAAAAAGATCCCGTCTGGATCCGATCCCAAAGTGGTCTCGTGTAAACGGGTGGGATCGGATCCACACTGGTACGGATAGGAACTGCACGATTAAACTGAAAATCCTTTGTCGACACTTCAAAGAGGGGAATCAGAGATGCGACAAGGACTGTTAGAGTGCGAAATTTCAAAGAATCTGATTAAAATAAGAGAAAACGTTTACTTGAGAGTTGCTAAGAGTACATAAAATCCAAATGGATCCGATCCAGTGTAAACGCCCCTCGAAAAATGGATCGTATCCCGTGTAAACGGGACCATAAATTTAGCAACAACTCTTATGGGACAATTTCAAGCAAAGGCTTCAGTTCCTCTATTCATTCTCTACATGTTGAGTTTATTTAGGAACTCTGCATGTTAGAATAGGAGCAATAGCAATCAAAAGCAGAAAAAAATATCAAAGTTTTAATTGGCAAATGTATTAAATCACTGTTCTCGCTACAAATCTCAATAAAAATCAATCTGGGACAATTATTTGAAATCTAAGCAGTTGAACCAAAGTGATGCTACTTAATTTAAACACTGAAATTACCTATGATGAGATACGAAGGCGCAAAAAGTTATCTGACCAACGAACTTGTTAAATCTAGTAAAACCTTCCTAATTCGCGTAATTCAAAATTCAAAGTCACCTTGAATCAAATGAAACAGGAAGAATATGAAACAAAAGTTATCAATGCATTCCCGAAATAAAAGTCACCAATAATTACTCAGGGTATGAATCTAATACAACTTACTATGAACGATAACAGTGGGAAAACCATGAAGCAGGACAGCGTAGCATAAATCACGTGACCTCTTCTTTGCCTTGGCGTCACATCCGGTGATCGAAGGAAAAGTAATGCCCAGATGACGTAATAAATGACAACTACGCACAGCAAAGTTAACACAATCCAAAGCGGTACAAATAGGACCTAGAGGAAAACGTTCAGCTTCAAAATTTATTACCGAATATGATATAAGGCCTCGAAGATCTAGATTCTCGTTGAAGAACAAACAATATAACTATAATAGTACAATATAAACAATATAACAATATATAAATAGTCGAGCGTTAACGCTGTCCTGCATTTTTGCTGACAAACCGCTGACGGCCCTTTGTTATTGCACAATAATGCTAAAGTCATTAGGAGTGGAGACAAAGACTTCTTAATCCTTGCATTATCCTGAGGAATTTCTTTGGTTTAATTTCAATAGGGACAAAGTGACGACTTTTGTTTCATGATTGAAAAGAAGTTGATATTGGTCATGAGAGCGCTATTTATACGGACTCAATCCCTTTAAGGAGTGGGAATATTTTGCAATTGCCAAAAGCAAGAACAACAACATACAGAATCAATTCCAATTCAGTTCTAGGCTGATGGCTTTGGCGTTCACAACCTGAAAAGTTCGAGGCAATCCAAACCTATTATGGTACTCAAAAGAGAGCTAAGGAACTGGAAAGAACTAGAGTGCAACTGTCGATTTTGTAAATCATATATTGCAAAATTGGGTATTTACAATTAACTTTTATGAGTTAGATTTTGTGCGTGACATTTTCTAAAGGTGAATACCGGGTGTCCCAAGAGAGTTTACAGACTTGGTTTGCTCTATGAGTGTACACTAAACTTTAATCAGTGGCTAATCATTTTCACAATGCTCCTCAATCAGCTACGTACCTCGTTTGTTGGTATTCGTGCTTTGATAGCAGACGCATTATTCCTGGTAGCTCAAATTTGCCTCCACTTCCAGACCAGAGCTTTGGCGTTTGGGCCTTGACAAATTTTTGAAGCACATCCAATGAACGATAAACTTTTATAAAATTTGAAAATATTAGATCGTATCGCATTCTCCTTGCTACCTAGAAGTCATCCATTGCGCAGATTTTTACATCTTTTATAATTTCAGCTTTTGTTTTCCATATGCGTCAGGAATTCGCCTAGGCCAAAACGCCAAACCTCTGATTTGGAGATGAACGCAAGTTTGAGCTTTCAGCGATAGATAGTGAATTCAGTGATGGATAGATTGTATACAAGCATTTGCACTTCGCCGTCCCGGTAAGTGAATTGCAGAAGTTGCCCGTAAAAATTTGGGGCCCTTTTGGCTGTTTGCCCCACTAGTGGAAAATCCTTAAAAAATACCCTGGCTTTCACGATCAACAGTTCTGCTCACAAAGCACCTGTACTCTCGAGTACCGAATAATCGTTCCCCCCCCCCCGCTTATTAATTTTTGAAAAATTTTCCAACTCCCCCGCTCTTATTCCAACCCCCCCTTTTATTAATTTTTGGAAAAATGAAATGATATTAGACATAATTTCTGTATAAACGCAAGAAAAAGTCTCAAGAAGTGCATTCAACTGAACCAGAGTTCAAAAGTATATGTATCAGTAACATCACTATGCACATAGATATATAACAGATACGTGTTTACCTAAGAAAAGGGCTATTTTCTATCTCTCCAAGCACCCCCCCCCCCCGATTATTCCAGCCCCCCGATTATTGTTATATCGAACCATCTCCAGCCGCACCGATTATTCTCACCCCCCCCGTTTATTCGGTACTCGAGAGTACCAGCAAACGATGTACTGATGTTAAACTTGACTATCGAGGAACATTTTGAGATTGATTAGCCATTTATCAAAGCTCAATCCCGACCAAATCTGTATAATTTTTCCTGGGACCCTGGGAGTTGGATTAAATCAGCTGCAGTCGGCTATATTTCCATACCTGCCAACAGTCAATAAATCATTTCGCACAAAATCATTTCTTATCACATCATTGTCGGGAATTATGATGAATAACAAAATGTCAGCAAAGTTAGCTTAGGTGTTACTATTGCGAGAACGATGCCAGTTGCCATATTTCACAGTGACATGAAGTTGTAAATGCCATTCTACAATCCCGGACAAAAACCCCATACAACAGTGGTAGGGAATCTCAGCTCAAAATGTCCTCCAAGCAAAGTTTCTCACGAGTTTTGTCCACAATTGTGGGCGGAATCAACCAAAAATGAATTGTCAAAGAGCAGTAAACTGTTGAGAAGAAATCTGATTTTCTTGGAGCACAAATTTCCGGCAGTAAAATTTGTTAAAAATGAATTTATTGCATAGCAAAGTCTAAATTGTGGAAATGAAGTAAAAATGAAAAAATTCTTGCACCAAAAAAAAGTGAAAACAAAGTATTGGCCTGTTTTGCTTCCATCAGTTTAAACATCATTTCTGGAAAGTAATTTTCGAGGGTAATAAAGTATCACTCCTAAACAGACAAATCTTTCTGGGAGTGGCTGCCTTTTGCTATCAAATTTTCTCTATCACTGACAACATAACATAAATTGCTTTCCACATCTTTTAAGTATTCAAAAGTTTCCACGTTGAATCAAACACTTCTTCGAAAGCATTAACATTTCAAGCTTCTATCTACTTAGATTTAGTACCTTAGGATTCATGATGACAGAGAGAGCCCAAGCAATGAAGATTCTGAAGAGATGAGTTCTATTTAATAAAACTTTACTTACAACCCATTTCCATTTAATTACACCATCCAACTTCAGTGCCAAACAAATGAATTGCAGGATATTGACAGTGAAGAAAGTTTCAAGCTGTGAGGAAAAAGATTGTCATTCAGATCACAGAAGCAAAAATGTTAACAAGGTTGAAGAGAATCCTCAGCACTTTATGTCGGGTGAGCCAGAAAAAAGTTCCCACTTTTAAAACTTCACAGCACCTTGTGTAGCTTGATAAAAATTTTATGGTTGTAAGGTGACTGAAAAAGGGCCTAAAACATTGATCAAATCGTAAGGACTCTCCTTACACAGAACAATACGCAATGGGCGTTTCGCCTCTAACAAGGGTTATAAGACATCTGTTATCAAACAAGATATTCATTCCCATAGCAATAAATGTACACGTGGATATGTCTCACTTATGGACAATTCATTTTCTGTATTGATCCGTGCGATGAGTCCATCATGATTTGATCAATGTTTTGGGCCATTTTTCACTAATTTTGCAACCATAAAAGTTGTTGAAGCAAATTTATCTATTTCTCTAGTTCTCTTGAGACAGCGAGGAAAATTACCAAAATACTTCGATCTTTCGGCTTTAAATTAGAATTTGAATCATTCAAATCCGTGAAGTACTTCTGATGCTATGAATAATCCAAAGTGTGAATTTTTCAGGTCCAACCGGTGGATAAAATGATAATAACAAACGAAACAGCCCGAAATACCGTGAGACAATGTACACACGATCAGAGGTGGATCGCGATCCAGATCGCAATCCTCACCCTGAAAAAAAGTGTGCCGTCTAAACGCTCAATCAAAATCTCTAAATCATACGCAGTGGATGCAAGCATCATTGTTGTTATACCGGGTGAACCAGAAAAAAGTTCCCACATTTAAAAATTCGTGCCACCAAGAGTACTTCACAGATTTTAAATACCAGTTAAAAGTAGAAAGATTAAAGTATTCTTGTAATTTTCTCTCTATCTTACCTGCACTAGATGTATCGGTAAATTTAACTTTACAGAAGTTTCATGATTGCAAAGGGCTGAAAAAGGGTCTAAAACATTGATCAAATTGTAAAGACTCTACGAACACAGAATAATACACAATGGGCGTTTCACCTCTTTCAAGAGGTATACAGCATCAGTTTTCAAACAAATACTAAAGATTTTTAGTCCCATGGCAAAAATGTGCCGTGAACAGCTCTCACTCATGAAAAATGAATTTTCCTTATTGATCTGTGCGAGGAGTCCATTAAATCTTTGTAAAGCTAAATTTACCTATACCTATATTTCTAGTGCTCGTAAGATAGCCAGAAAAATCACAAAAATGCTTTGATCTTTGGCTTTTAACTATAATTTGAATCATTCAAATCTGTGCAGTACTGTTGGTGCTATAAATTTTCAAAAGTGGGAACTTTTTTCTGGCCCACCCGGTAGTGCTTCTAGCCTCCGTAACCATGCGCAACGTACATATACGAATGGATCGCGATCCTGATCCGTTTTCTGTTGTAGCTCGTGTAAACGCGACTCGCATCCTGATCTCGATCGTTGTCAATCGAAATCTGGATCATGATCCCATATCTTTGCTCCAGGTAAACGGGGTATTAGACTCAATGTCGCATTTTTCCTCTTTGACTGAACTGATACCGTCACTACTACTCACTGAAGCAACAACAACGACAATTTAATAATGAAATGAGCTAAAGTTGAGGGTCATTGTTGAGTAAGGCTACAGAGCCACAATCAAAGAGAATTTTGGGATTTTCTGAAAATTGTCTTTCGTTCTTTCTGAATAATCATGGGCAATAATGCACCGTATTTGTGGCTAAAAAAATTAAAGTATATTACCTCGATATTACTGTTTTACTTCGTTGCTTTCTCTACGACTGAACCCTAACCAGTGCTGGAAATCAAATTCAGATGGCTCCTGTGCATCTGAACAGTTAGTTTTTGGCGCTCCCTGGTTCCTACAGAGCGTTCAAACTTCCTTCAAACTTGTTTCAAACGTCCTCTTACATAAGAGGCAATTTGAAAAGAAGATGAACGCTGTGTAGGAGCCAACAGTTCAGACGCGCAGGAGCCATTTGAATTTGATTTCTAGCACTGGCTGGGCTAAAGGGAAAATAACGAAGAAAACTATGGTACTATCGAGGTAACAATTTTAATTTCAAAGCTACAAACACTATGCATTATTAAGGTCGAAGAATTAAATTCAAACCTCGAGAGATCTGTCATGTTTGAAACCCCAGATGCAGGCAGCAATCGACAATGCTGAAAGAGTGAATATTGGCACAAACACAACTCGATATGGTATACTGGAATATCCATCCAAATTTGAACAAAGCAGCAGCTCAAACAGGAAAACCAGCATATGGAAGAATGTACATATCAACATTGCATGAAGATCTGCATTATCTTCTCGTCTGAAAGAAAATTATTGTTCAAAGACCATATTCAAAGGTCACAGCAAATGTTCAGATAACATCCACCAGCATTAATGCACATGGTCTTTGAAATCGAAGTTTTTATTTCAATTTCATAGTAAGAACCCATAGAATAGAAACAACTGTCCAAGAAACCACAGACTGATTTTGGTTAGGAAGGGTAGCTCCATATGAGATACTTCTATAAGTTACAATCAGAGACTAAACAGGCTGTTTCGAGGGAGATGGTCTCCTTTTTGCGGGTTCTTACTGTACTACTAGTACTTTGTGTATATATGTGCATGTAGTTGCTACATACTTTCTGTATATATCACATTGTGTGTGCAGTTGCCATGCTCTGTAGTCTGGATTGATTGTTGTTTACACTTGCCACCCACTAGAAACTCGCACCTTCTTTCTAGCTCTTCCTCACAACAATCTGAATCGTCATCGACTGAACTCTCACCTAGCACCTTCAGTCCTTCAGGCGGGTCCACCAGATTCCGATGACAAATCCATTTTTGTCTTGATACAAGCTACTCTTCACTTCATAGCTCGCTGCTAATGGGCTTACAGTTCATTGAAGCGTAGCTGCATTTATACTCGCCCCCGCAAAGCCAATACTGGGATTTGCATCATTAGGGGCAGCGCAAAATCTATTACATTAAATGGCTGGTAGAGAAGAAAAATTGTTGCAAAAAAATCTGCTTGCCCCGTATGAAATCATTGCAAAAAATACAACTGCCCAGTTACCTTTTCCTTAAAAAATGCATCTACCCCGTATTCATGAAGACCAGATGTTGCATTATTGATGAATTATCCAAAGACCATAAGAGAGGAACTTTATCTATATGCAAGTCTTGTCAATGGCTGATGAATCCTTCTTGCATGAGATTAACAAGAAAATTTGGTGTCATCTAAACACATCTTTACATGCATTTCTCAAATTGCATCATTCACAATTTTATCCCCAAGGTGAGCCATTTTATAGTTCAAAGTTCATCCTATCTTGAGCTCATAAAAATTTACTGCCTAAATCAAACCCATGCATATCTGCTTACTAAAAAGTGTTGACCCAGTTGTGTATGCGGGGTGAGTGGCCGAATTTGCGGGGTGAGTGGCCGAGTGGCTTATACAGTCTTTGTCAGGTGACTGAAGTTAAGCTTGGCCGAGTGAGGTCAGATTTCGGATGGGTGACCACTGAGGCATGACCTCGCAACTCACCTCGTCGTCCTTCGGAAGGGATGTTAAACTAGGGGTCCCGTGCCTGGATGCAGCCTGCACAGTGGGCCCAAATTAGCTTTCAGTAGCTAGAAATCCTGACAAGCCCACTCAAAATAAATTGAAAACAAACAAACAAACAAGTACAAAAATGTAGTTGCCCCGTTACGCGTTGCACCAGCCATGTTATAAAATAAACTTTGTGCAGTCCCTTGGCCTCAAATTGAAACTAATTTTGAATGAATAAGGTCTATGTGCACAGGGCTTGTACTGAACCTACAGAACAAAAGGACAAGCTTTTGTGATTCATTGTGAGTGTTTGAATCTATTTACCTGTACTCTGGATGGTTTATCCAAATAACTGTACCAGTAATAGCACCAGCAAATACAACCAATTTCCAAATCCAAATTGGCATGAAGACAATCCAAAAACTCCATTGCATATCACCGTCTAATCTCAACTCAAGCAAGATAGTGAAAGCAAATGCTGAGGAATACACCAAGAACTTGCTACAATAGAAGAAAGGAGTTTGAAGCAAACTGAACTGAATCAGCACACATTTTGAAAAACACTACATTAATGCCAAAAAAATTTGGCCTTTCATAACTTTACACACTAATGAATCCAAAAATTTTAATTTTTAAATTTTTTGTGATCCAAAATACATACTGGGTGTCCCATGATCATGATCTGGGATGGCCTTAAGGCATGATATGATCAAAGCTAGAATTACAAATCTAAGGCGAGCTGATCCACAAAAGTAATGAAGGACTCTTTGATTGCAGTGGCGGTGCCAGGGGAGGGCTAGAGGGGGCTACAACCCCCCTGTTGGAAGCACTTAGCCCCCTTGTCGGAGGAAATTGTGGGTTTCAGTCGGAGGAAATTTGGCAAAATAATGCACGAAAACTGCATCTTTTAGCCATTTCAACCCCCCCCCCTTGTTGGTGTAACCGGGACCAAAGTTACAAAATACTGCGATTTTATGTGCACAGACACGGAGCCAGAAACAGACGTTGTTCTGTGACGATGATCATGAGACTGACTAAAGAATTAAATTTTACATATGACTATAACTTAAATACAGATTCATTACAGGAAGTGATTACATACAATACAATAGAATGAAGGAGAAATAGAAAGTCCATACATTAGAATTAACGTGAAAGAGAGGCTGTTATTGACGTACTTGTAGTCCTTCTACATTGGAAGTTCCAGCCCCTCCATAGAAAGATCTCTGAAGCCACCCCTGTTTGATAGCTAACTTGGAGATTAATAGTTTTTTGTTGATACTGGTGCATCGGGAATTGCAATATTAATCTTTAAAGTCCAAATCTGCATCCACCTTACAACTAGAGCTTTTGGGCTATGGCCCAAACTGCGAAAACACTGCTCTCTCCTTATTCACAGAATAGAGAATAACTATAGAAAATCAATGCAAGCAGTTACAGAGATGAAACAAATACTTGGATACAAGATGCACATTGTATAATCGGTTAATTTTATATATAAGTTTTATCAATTAAAATATATTTTCACTAAAACGGAGCTAAATGAAAACGCTTGCAAAAACGGGGTTAAATTAAAACGGAGCTAAACAGAAACGCATAACTGTAATGTGAACACCCAAAAACGGAGGAATTTTAGAAACGCTGATAACAAACAAAGACTGAAACATAATCAGGAAACAAAGAAAACAAAGAACAGAGAGCAAAGACAAACAAAAGGTGATCAGATCCGTTTTTGAGGACATGTGTGAACACCGCACTCAAAAGATATCCGTTTTTGTTTAAAAACGGAGTAATGTGAACAGGGAGGAAAATAGCTCTGTTTTTAGTAGCAAAAACTGATCTGAAAAAGGGATTAATGTGAACAGGGCCTAATTTTTTTATCTTTCAAGTTTACCACTCGACCAATATTACCAAAAATAGGTAATTGTTTCAATCTCGTAGCTATTAGGAAATCAATTTTGATGATTTTAGAGCATCTAAATTTCTAAGAATGATTTTGCAAACAAGGGGGCATTCTTTGAGATACTTATTATATATATGAATCTCACCTTGGATTAAATTCTTGAAATAGCCCTTTCAAATTCATGTTTACACTTGGTGATTGAAGTAGAACCAAATCTTTTGTCCTGTATGAAACTATTTCATTAACAATGTGCCATTGATCAATCTCCAACTCAATTCAGTGGCTTCAATCTTGCTCCTGAAAGATGACTGATGACTTTTGAGCTCTCATTGATCAATAGTAGTGTGATGCATTGGCACAATTCCATTGGGTAAAATGTTATATGTTCTTCATGGACCTGCAAATGAATACAACACTGTATATCTTTTTCAAAACAATTCTTTGTACAGTATGAAACTCATTTCCCAGATATCTTAAAGTTTAGCCTGTGAATGGGCAAAAAATTTCTGAAAAAGAATTTGAAAAAAGGAGAACCGTGGAGGAGAGAAAAAGAAAACAAAAAGGCAGAACTTCCTCATTTCATTGTTTTCATTTAGCTGTTTTTACCATTTTTAGATGTTCACAGGCTTCTTAAAGTCAAAAATCGAAACAAAATTGATAGAGATTTCTCTCTTAATCAAGAAAATTCATAGTACATTTTCACTTTCCTTCTGCTGTTATCTTATTTCATTACTCTGCAGGGTGCTCACAAAAAATCACCTCTTTTTGACTGGAGTAGTGGCAAACCAGACCTGGCTGTTTGAGGCGTGTAATAATGCACACACCTCTACACACGTACCTCATGCACTCGAAATGGATGATTTGCCACATGCCTAAAAGTCTTTGCCTCAAAATCAGGCACCTTGGCTCATCCTTGAAGCCATTTCTACGCTTGAAGCAATGAGCGTTCCATGTTCTTGGAAACTGACATCTTTGTTTAGGAGAATAATCAATGAATTAATTTGTTATCTAAATGAAATGCTAAATTGATGCTCAATTCTTCAAGTGCTACAAATCATAGTTGCTTTCAATCCTTGCAATTTCCTGTCTGTAACAGTGACAGAATATCATGATTGGGACAAGGTCACAGGAAGGTCAGATAACATGGGGATGCAAAATGTTGTTGAAGACATGTGTCCCAAATCCATGGAGTTTGCTTTCCACCTCTTGATCATAGATTCAATGTAAGGAAACAATGTGGAGGTGATTACCTGTATGAAATACATAGTCTTGCAGGGCCAAAACCAGACCATAATCAGGCCTTATTGCTCATTCTTAGCGTTAATTTTTTGCAAGGGACTTGCAAAAACGTTGGCTTGGTGCAAGGCTTGATTTTGGCCCTTATCAGGCCTTCAATTAGAGTTGCTGCATCGACATTCTTTGGCTATCAATGTCAGAATAATGCAATGCTAATGTTAGGTTTGTTTTTGACACCTCTCGGCAAAGCCGTTCCATTCTTTGTACTGAAAAATCATTCATGCCATGCTCTTGTTGGGGTTGTATAAAGGCTATCCTCCTTCAGGAATACTTTAGATAAAAGTGTTTATTGTGCAAATATGATGAATCTGAGTTTGTAAAAAGGATGAAACCCCATGTGTAATACAAAGAGAGTCCAGCTAAGTTGAAGATTTTTCAAAAGGTCTGCTACAAGAAATTTAAATGCACTGGAGCATAGGTTTCAAATCTTTAAAAAGCTGGGTGTAAAATTCTATGACCTATTTCTTTGAACTGAATGGCTTCAAAGAAACTTGAACCATTTTACAGTAAATCTATCCTTGGACTTTTCTGAAGTCTTCAATATTTTCAGAATTATATACAGTGTTTTACTTCTTTTTTAAGAATTCAAGAAAATTCTCAAAAAAATCTTTAAACTACCGTAATTTCTAATCTTGTAGACAAAAGGTCAAATAATTTTCAAGAAAACCATAGTTTATGGATA
This sequence comes from Aurelia sp. 4 Dawson et al 2005, assembly GCA_964019985.1. Classification (NCBI taxonomy): domain Eukaryota; kingdom Metazoa; phylum Cnidaria; class Scyphozoa; order Semaeostomeae; family Ulmaridae; genus Aurelia; species Aurelia sp. 4 Dawson et al 2005. The sequence goes on along the minus strand of OZ026492.1, from coordinate 5,285,388 downwards.
CCTGCAATATGGTATCAAGGAAAACTCTTTCACTTTTCTGGTTTGTGATTTAGAAATTTGATGACATCACACCATAAAATGAGGTGAAATTTGAAATAGGCTGTAATTTCAACAAATATTCAAGATTTCTGAGAAGTCCAACGGTAGAATCATAGAAAAGTGGCTAAAGTTTCTTTCAAGTCATTCAGTTTAAAGAAACAGGTCAATGAATTTTGCACCCGCCCCCCCTCCTCCCCATAGATCCAAAGATTCAGAACCTATGCTATGCACTGGGGATAAATGATGGTTGATGCATCTATCAGGTGAGCACAAATACTGTATCAACATCCAACTCATATCACCAGTTTTGTCATTTTTTCCTCCCTACAATCATTAGGATGGAAACAAAGATCAACATGTCCAAAACTGCGACAACCACCTCCCTAACGCTTTCGGTTAGAAATTATTTAGAACATCCATATGCGATGCCACATTTAATTGCAAGCAGTGGTTCTTTGAAAATTGAAATTCTCATACCATACAACTCGCTTGTATAACTTAGCATTCATCAGAACAGAAGTAATTTCAGAGAAGTGACAAGATATTTTCCTTATAACATAGACATGCTCCTTCTATCTACTTGCAACAAGCAAACACTTTGTTTGTCATAACAAACAGTCTATTTGTCATAGGGGTTAATATGCACAGCACCTTTAGTTTATGAAAGGTTCTTCATCCACACGTTTCCACATCCTTCTTTATGATCATCATCATGGAAAACTTGAAAAGCTTTTAATTGTTTCCAACTCGGCTTGAAAAGGTTTGTTACCAGACTGGAAAGTTTGTATCTTGTCCGGGCAAGCTGAGATGGCCTAAGTAAGACTGAAAACCACATAGGTCCCTACACCCAAGATATTGTGTGTGCGCAGTACAAATTTTCCAATCAGGGTTTGTTATATTCTTTACTTTGAAAATTATGTCAATGTTATCAAATTTGGTCCACAAAAAGTGTAAACAGTAGAGACTGGAACAATGTTTTTAAAGTTTTCAATTTTTTCAAGCCGTACGAGTTTTGTCTGGGACAGATTCCCAAAATGGAAATGATGGAACCATTTCCAGCTTACAGCAAACTTGCTTTTGGCCTTGCAAGCACCTTAAATAAGCCGGCCCCAACTGGCACATACAAAGGCCTTCCAAATGCCAGGCTAAATGTATTGCCCATTTTAGGTCCATATGTAGTGATATGACAATATATCAGCAGAGTTAATAAAATACGGTCCTGATGCACTTCACAATAGCCTCCCAACCATCATGAATGAAGCTTTTGAAAAACACAATGACATCAAGACAGGAGTTGGAATTTTAGTTTCACTACCAAAGCCAGGAAAAGTAAAAGGTCCAGTCAAGAACTTGAGGCCAGTTATACTATTACCGATAATTAGAAAAATGCTGTCAAATATTGTATTAGAAAGAACGAAGCCAAAAGTGGAAAATTTTCTGTCCAGATCACAAAGCGCATATAGACAATGTCGCAGTACCTCCGACATAGTTTGGGCACATAAATGGCTCATAGCCAGAGTTCACATGTACCAGGAAAAGATCTACATAACAGGGATTGACATGAGTAGTGCTTTCGACACCATAAAAAGAGAAAAGCTTTTAGAGATTCTATCTTCATTTCTGAACAGTGATGAAATTAGAATGATTCGACTATTATTATCAAACACTACTCTTAAAATCAAATTAAACAACGTCAATACGGAACCTTTTGAAAGCAACATTGGCTCACCCCAAGGAGATGCACTGAGTGGTACATTATTTAACATCTATTTTGAACATGCTTTAAGCAATGTAAGATCCTTTTTCAATGTTGACGAAACACTAACTTTCCCACAAGAAGCCATTTATGCCGATGATGTAGACTTTATAACAACTGATAAGCAAAAGCAAGAAGATCTGAAATCACACATCAAAGACATATTGTTAGAAGATAATCTGAAAGTCAATGAATCCAAAACAGAAGAGACAACACTTGAAAGGAAAATCAAAGTTCCTTACAGATGCGAAAAGACACAAGGAATCAATCTAAAGATCATAAAACAAGATTGCGAAGAAAGATGGAGGACGGTTAAAAAGTTAGGATCATTGTTGGGAGACGTCGAAGATGTGTCTAGAAGGAAGCAATTGGCAATTGTCGCTATGAACAAATTGAGCAATATTTGGATCAGAAAAGACAAAATAAAGCAAACTCTGAAAGTCAAGTTATACAAGTCCTTAGTCAAGCCAATTCTTCTCTGCAACTCGGGCACTTGGGGATTAACAAAGAAAGAGGAAGAAAGTTTAAACTCTTTTCATAGACAACAGCTAAGGAAGGTACTTAATGTTAAATACCCTGCACACATAAGCAACGAACAAGTGTACAGGCAAACTGGCGAAGATGTCTTATCCCTGGAAATACTACGAAATAGATGGAAATTATTTGGACATGTTTTAAGATCACACCCAGAAACACCAGCCCAAAAAGCAATGAATTACTATTTTGAAAAATCAAATGCAAAGAAGTTTCGCGGAAGACCAGTAATTACATTGCCAGTTTCATTACACAACGACATAATTATGCTAAAGAAACATAACACGTTCAAAAATAGATACAGCAGCATAGCTCAAATCGATACACGATCTCAAAAGCTTAAGAACACTAGCGCAAGAGAGACAAACTTGGACAGCACTAGTTAACGACATTTATGTTGCTGCTAAAGCAGAAAAGAACTAATTATAGGTTTTTTATGCGGATATAGCTATTATATATGTAGTGTGCTGCAAGGCTGCCTTTTCAGTTCAAATGCTAGGCTCACGTCAGTGCATTTTAAAAACTAGGCTTAAGGATTATTATTATTGAACAGTTTAACATTTTTGTAGATTTTCAGGTAAACTTCCTTTGTATTAGTATGCAGGTCCACATCAGCATAAGCTGACCTTAGCTTAACCTGCAATAACAAATATCGCATGTATGTATGTGAACCAAGTATTTTTGAAAACCAATATTTTCCAATCTAAATGGCTGCATCTTAACAACTGAACATTTCTTGCCCCCTTTTTCCTAAGATCACACCCAAAAGATTAACATCCAACCTCCCACGCACGTTTAGTCTGTTCCAGTATCAAACCCGGAGGCAAAGATGGCCTAAACAAAGTAAAACAGCCGATAAATCAATCAACTGGCATTTCTTGAATTAGAATTGCCTCAGACATTTGGTTTCACTTCAAAGAGATGAAAACATAACATACAATCGACACGAGGCTTTACTTACGGATATTGTTTGATGATATTCTTTTTGATTGGCTCTCTTCTTGCCAGACAACTTCGCTACCCAGCGCCAAAGTTGGACTTGAAGTTTTCAATTTTCTCTATGAGTACGAGGCTGCTCAGGATCTTGTCAAAAGTCAAAATGAGTCACTTTCCAACATCCACACAGCTCTGAAGCAAGCGGAAATCACCCAATTTCATGGTGTTTAGCCAATCAAATAACCCCTTCCCAGCCACGTGATGCCGAATTGGCCGTAGGAAGTGAAAATACAACATGCTAGCAATACTTGTTGTTTTACATAATGATGTGCCTGCCACTGCCCTTTGTCTTGCTATCTATCCACTGTCTCGACAAGAAAATTTGATCTACATTCGATCAGTCACACTACTCGCAATATTGGCTATGTCATCCTATTAGGTTGACTGATCATTTGCATTGCAACCACTCGATTAGTCAAACTATCCGAATTAAAATAATAATAATTATGGCAGCACGTCCCAAAGTACCTTTACTATGGAAGAATCCCTCCCTCCCCCCCCCCCCTGCTTCAAACATTTCAACATCTCTGTTACTGACTTGATTACCAAGAAGTGTTATCATCATCATCATCATCATCATCATAGCATATACACACTACCTATTTACAGGCATGGCTGCTAAAAAACATCAAACAAAACTAAGCTAAGCAAAAAGAACATAACGCAATAAGACTTAACACACCTACAATATCAATAATGAACTAAAAAAGGAAGAAAGAAAAAGAACTAGAATGAATAAAATGGAACTGCGGTGAAATGTAAAATGACAAACGACTAAGAAAGGGTACGATAAGGTATCTTGGTATATCCAGGCTTGATCTAGATCGCAGTTTCAAGTGAATCCCTCAGTTTGTTCGCATCCATGATAAACTGAGCTAGGCGTCTAATAACTATAGTGTTTTCACTCCTCATAATAGTGGAAAATTGTATCTTTGGGTCCAAGAGCATGACATTTGCAGCTGACAGTAGGACAGCTCTTAAATACACCTTTTCAACTAAGCGACCTCGTTTTGAAATTTTTCAAAATTTCTTTAGCTTGCGTCATATGAAATTTCAGACCCCATATTCACATTCAGCACCCTAATTTTAGTCTAATCACAAATTTTCATGATCTTGGTGCTAGCAAATTCAATTCTATGACGATAACAAATTTGAAAATTTATAAGGGGTTTGACCGTGAATAATGACTGAAGGTGTAAAGTTTCACCCCGAACAATTTTGACGGTCAAATCCCTTATAAATTTTCTAAGTTTTTATCGCCATAAAATCGAAATCACACACTCTAGGAATGTGAAAATTTGGAATTAAACTAAACTTGGGGTGCTGAATCAAAATCCATGGTCAGAAATTTAGTATGGAGAAATTTTCAAAAATTTCCAAAACGAGGCCGTTAGTTGAAAAGGTGTATTATCATACGCTGGGCATATCATGAAAAAGTGAAATTCGTCTTCGACTAGGTTTAAGTGGCACATTTTGCAAATACGTTGTTCCACTTGTAGGCCTCTGTGCCTTCCCACCTCAATCAAAAGTGCATGGTCACTACATCTAAACTTACTCAGCACCTTTCGATGTTCGAAAGTTAGGTCTGTAGTCAAAAAGGTTTCCAGTTTAAAATTAGATTTAAATTTCTTATAAGTACGTAGTTTACTGTTGCGATCAGAGTTCAAACTGGCTAAAGAAACTTCAGAATGCCAAAATTTCTTAAAAAGTGCTGCTGATTCGTTCTTTAACTTTCTACATACTTCCTTTTCGGAGAAACTGGAAGGGTTATTCCAAATTGATGATAAGCCAAGTAGATTCAGTGTTGTTTTAACAGTGTTTAACCAGTTTGGTAAATTATCTGGTAGAGATGTAATGTCTATGAATGCCTTTTTAACCAAGGTATTATCGTCTGATTGCGTAATTCTGTGCCAAAACTTTATAACTCGTAGAATGCTGCTTAATGTTGAAGGGATGGCACCTAAATCACCATATACAATTGTTATCAATTACAAGAAAGGGCTAATGTTCAGGTTTATTTCAGTTGCAAACCCTCCCCCCCCCACTGGATTCAATTGTTCAATCCACCTTTTCAAGGTAAGAGGTGCGAAAGCGGTAGCCTTCTGTTGTTAGAGATTTTGCATTTTTGAGCCTAAAATCTTGTTCTGCGTACAAACTTTAGCATGGCAGCAAATTTTCACTTTCATATCTGTCTTCGTTTGGAAGTTATGGCGATTTAAAGAATTTGAATTCATAAGAGCTTTAACCGTGAAGTCAGATGTTTGGACAAATTTTTGTCCAAACTTTGATTTCACGGTCAAAGCCCTTATGAGTTCAAATTATTCATAATGCCATAATTTCGAAACAAAGACAGATATGAAAGTGAAAATTTGCCTCTGCACTAACCTTTGTATGTAGAACAGAAATTTGGACTCACAGATACAATATCTCTAACAACAAAAGACTTCCGCTTTCGCGCCTCTAACCTTGAAAAGGTGGATTAACGTTTCGATCTCTATCACTAGCATAATTTATAAGGTGTGACAAAAGAATCTAATTAGTTGTAATGCATCTTGGTTTCTTCAAAATGACAAAACTATATTTTACAATGGATATCTCACAAAGTGGCGACACTACGCTAAAAGCTTCCCAAAAAAAGACATTAATGATAACTACAATCCTAGGTATCTTACTAAAATCACTCCATAAATTGTGTGCGTGACTACTACAACTTTCAACATAACGGATGCAGTTTAGACAAACGAAGAACGATCTTCCCTTCGCATTTCAAGTAAAAGCAACGTTCGATATCGAGAGTAAAACGGCGGAATCCGATGTTAGAATTCAATAAAACCAACGTTCAATATCGAGGGTAAAACGGTAGAATCCGATGTACGAATTCAGTAAAAACAGCCTTCGATATCAGGGGTAAAACGATGGAATCCTATGTTAGAATGCAGTAAAAAATAACGTTCGATATCGAGGGTAAAACGGTACAATCCGATGTTAGAATTCAGTAGCTTTGACAACAAATCCATCATGGGCAAATACTTAAATTTGCTAAAATTAGAGCTTAACTGGGAGTGGACTTCAAATGTTCTTGCATGCATCAGTCCTCAAACTCTCACAGAGTATTTCACACTTTGCAGTTTCGATTCCATAAAATGTAAATTTTGGACATTTCCACTGACCTTCACTTTGGTTTCAATCTTAACCAGGAGTTTCAATTATTCTAAAACAAGCAGAGACATCGTTGCGGAAAAATCACTTTAACCTCCAACTAGATTCCTTTTCATTGATCTGATTTGTTCCATGAGCAGGAAATGATCTCCGAATTACAGGAAATTCCACTGCAGCTTCTTACCAGAATGATTTGTCGATCTTGAAAGGGGCATATAACCGTTTTTGACATAAACCAAACCCCGAATTAAATCTGTTTTATTCTAGCTTCTGGGGAAAAGGTACTGTGAACTTATCATGAATCTTAAGCAAGAGCTTCACACAATTTCCGTACAAGGTTCGGATGACTACTGAATCTCAAATGATAAGGAAGATAATCTTCCATAATCCAAAATGGGATTCAATTAGTCGTTAATCAGATTCTGACATATCTTCCTATAGAAAGACTGGTGCTAAAAACCATGAATGAATACTAAATAATAGCTCCACACTTTCTCTAAACAAGCTTAGGAGACATGAAAGGTAATCGTTCTTAATCTTAAAGAAGATAAGTAAGATAATCTTTCATAATCCAAAAGAAGATTCATTTGATCCTTAATCAGATTCTTCATCATCTTCATCATCTTCTTCTTCCTCCTCCTCTTCCTCCTCTTCTTCTTCCTCCTCTTCCTCCTCCTCAGATTCCTCTTCAGGTTCAGGCTTCTTCTTTGCTGCCTTCTTCTTTGGTGATGGTTTTGCTGGTTCTGGATTCTGTAATGAGCAATTGGTTAAAAAACTTATTGGACAATAGCTTGCTTAATACAGAAATGAGAACTTGTTAGAAAACTGTGATAATAAGTTTTCCAAAAATTTCTTTAAACGCATTTTTAGAGAGGTATTTACATCACTTACTGTTACTTTTTCTGAAGGGGTACAGTTCACTCTTTCATAAAATTGTTGGAGGACTCTTTGAAACAAAAGGAAATTAAGATTTCTTTACTTTCTTGAAAACAGAAGGTTCTTTTAAGTTAACTTTAAAAGGAGTGATGTACCCCTTGAATTTGCATAAGATGTTTGTAATGCTTTTGAAACTAGATCCATGAGATCACCTTTGTTTAAAACAATGTTACATCATCCATCACTATCATTTGCAAACAATTCCAGTCATGAAACTATTAAGAAAATCAAAGAAATCAAAAGAAGCTTACATTTTTCTTGTATGCAGCCATTTCTCTCTCGTATCTCTTCCTATCTTCTTCCACCTTCTCAAGGTAAGGGTCTTTCTCCTTCTTACTCATCTTTTGCCATGCTTGTCCTGCAAGACTTGGGATTTTCTCTCCTTCCTTCAATTGAACACCCTTGTGCTTTTCTCTGAAGTCAGCAAGGAAATAGAAGTATGCTGTCTGAGGGCGCTTTGGCTTTGCTGGATCCTTCCCCTGTGCTTTCTGGTATGCTTCTCGCTGGGTAGTAACAAAAGTAAAACAAACACTCATGAAAAGAATGGACTATGCCAGTTTCCCACTCATCAAATACAAAAGTAAATTTTCAAGCAAGAGATTCTGGATCAGGCAACATTACATTGTCATAGAAAACGTTTGATTGAGTGATGTTAGGGCTTCTGTCCCAGTTGCGCACATTTGAAAATCCTATAAAAAATGTATCAAAATATCATTTGACTCAGATTCCCATATATTCAAAGTTAAAATGTCTATTCATCAATGCAGTTTTAATCCAAAACCATATGAAAATTAGCAATTAAGTTGTTGCAAATAAATAGGTGGACAAAAACAGTTGGCAAAATTTGCACTGGATGAGGGAATTGCAAAATACTTACTTTGCTAGGAATGAAGGTGCTGAGAGAGGAGGTTCAATAGAGAGGAAGACCAAATGCATTAATAATCTCATTAAAGGGGCTGATCAAGTAAACAAACTAATGAAATGATGATTTGCAGTATTTTTGATACGCCAGGCCTTACTGGGAATATTTTGGTAGAGGTGTGGCCAATTGCACTCCTGCTGCATATCAGGCGTGAGTTGGTGTGCAAAGAGCATGTCTATTGGAATTTTATTGGTTAAAATGATAATTTGTAATCATGTCATAATGACGATCTTGGAGCATAGTAGAGCACATTCCTATCCATTTTGAGCAAGAATAAATGTTTTGGTCTTTTTACTCTTTTTCTGAACTATCAAAAGTTCCCAATAAAATGCTGAATAACGCAATCCTTTTATGCTCTTAAAAACGGAGCATTCAGAAAAGAGGGATTTGATGTTGTAATACAGTGTTGCTGAAGAAATATCACAAGGTAAAATACTCAAAGATTTTATGCTGCAACTTCTTGATACGAGCAGTTAAAACCATCTCTCAAAGTATCAGAATTTTTCAATCTTTAGAAAATTTTTTAAAAAGATATTACATCTTATAGGATTATATTTTTTACACAACTTAATGATTATCATCAAACCCTTAAGGGTCTTTGGTTAAGCACAAAATATTAATCCTCATTTGGAACGGAGAGGCGTGCGATCTATTGCACTCCTTGGAAAGAGAAGGCGTGTGCCAAGGTGTGTGAGTGCGATCGCACGCCATTCCCAGTAAGGCCTGTACGCTGTATCACAAAGATTTTCCACTACTTCTCTCAATGAAGGTTGACTCTTGAATTTTGTAGAGAAACAGTCAAAACATTCATATGTTGTATGATTGCAGGGATTTTGGTGGATTTTTAGAAGTGACTTTATTGTGGATTCACCCCAACCACCAAAATCTGTGCAGAATACAACTGGCATGTGTAGGCAACAATACATATGATACAAATAATAGGTCTATTTACAGTGTTGTGCTCTCCTTTTGTGTGAATAACTTATTCAGGGGGATTCCATTCTCCCATGACGAAAAAATAAATGAACACATCCAAGCGTCATTACTGCTAGGAAGGAGAAGAAAGGAGAATCTTGCTTGGTGTTTTCACTCGTTTTGCAGGTTTTCTAGAGGGGCTTTCTGGATAAAATCTCTTATGGCCTATTAAAGTGTTATTTATGAAAATGAAAGTTGTATAAGAGAGAGAGGAAGATTCACTCTTGCTATTACGATCAATGAACTCGAATGCCTACCAATACATTTTGGCGGGAAAATCCCATTGTCTGATTATAATTATGTACATAAGTTAAGTAGGGATAACAAAAGCCGGGTAAATTACTGAACCTAACTTGATATGTAAGAGATAAAATAAGACAGTTTTCAATATCATTGCTTTGATATTCAGGGAGCAGAATTTTTTAAAACACCATGAATTCTTATTGACTCATCTGGTATATTTCTAAGTAACTCTTGAAGAGCAATCATTCTTACCTCCTTGCTATATCTTTCCTTGTCTTTGTTAGCCTGCAGTACATAGGGCTTCTTATCATCATCATCCATTTCTCTCCATTTCTGTCCACAAATCTTTGCAACCTCTTGCACATTACTTGTATCTTCTCCCTGTGCCTTCAGCTCCTTTCTATAGTCACTCACAAAATAAATGTATGCTGATGCAGGTTTTTTGATGCCATCACTTGCCTTCTTGCGTTTCTTCTTCTTCTCTTCACCTCCCTTTTCTCCTTTCCTTGGTTTCTTTGCTGGCAAAGCTTTTTGCTGCCTTGCAGCTCTTCTTTTCCCTTGAATAGTGAATAATCAAGCTAGTACATAATATATCAAATCATGTTTTGTGCCCCCCCAAACAAAGAATCCTTTTATTGTAAAATGGTAAAACTGAGGCCTCTTTCCATTTTCATGCCAAAACAGAGCAAATCTTATCTGCTGTTGCCTTGCATTCACATTTCTCCACTGCGAAAATGAAGTTTTCGAAAATTAATTAAAAGGCATAAATTCAAAATGACCCCTTTCAGTGTGAATGCAGAAAATGGAAACATCTGAAAACGCTTCACATGCCTTTGTTAATGGACTTTTGATTATAATGGCATTCAAAGTCCTGATGCTCCTTTTTCACAGCTAGTCACGGAAGGCTTTGTTCTGAAAAGGGAATCAACAACAGTCTTGTTGGAGCAATGTGAACAAACATCGCATTTGTGGCATTTTCAATATGGAGCAATGTGAATGGGCAGCATTTTCATCAGCAAAAATTGCTGGAAGTGAAAACAGAGCAGGTCAAACATAGCCACTTTTAATGAAGTTTAACTTCAAATTTTCAATTTCTTTTTGTCAAGAAAAAGCCAAATCACTTGTTTCTTACATGTACCATCTGTAAAGCCTGGTTTTCATTGAATCGTAATTCATCGCCGATGATCGGCGATCTCATCGGCGACCATCGCCGATGAATTAGGACTGATGAAAACCAACGTCTTTGGAGCATCTGCGATTATTGGCGACCATCGCCGATCAACTTTCAAAATCAAAATATTTTGTTTTCCACAGCACATCGGCCATCATCGCCAATGCTGCAAGTCAACAATTTCATATGAAAACCGAACATCGGCGATCACTGGCGATGGGATCGCCGATAATCGCCGATGAATGACGATTTAATGAAAACCAGGCTTTAAAGGGGGTGCTGGGCCGAATACACCAGTCTAACAATAGAACTGGAGATGCACTTGAGAATTTTTCTTGCTCTCATCTTGCTGCGCACATAAAATTGTCTATACTTACCAAGTTTCCCGTTGAAATATCATATACACAGAAAATAGAGTGGTATACATATAGGGGGCCTCCACACTAACTGGGCGCCCCTTTCTAAAAAAAGAACTAGGTACACAGTCAAGAATTTTTAAACCCTAACTTTGCTCAGTACTTCAAATTGTTTATTTCAACCGTTGAAATTTCACAATATTTCGGCATTTCACAATATCTTTTTCTACCAGGTAGGCATGAGAGCCCCATCTAAAAGTATATGATGGAAACAATTTGTAGAGCAGGTCCAATTCTCATCTTTTTCATCATGGCAAAGTGTCTATGTATGCCAAATTTCATGCCTTTATCACATTCACAATGAGCACATTGCATTCCATCAATTATCTACTGCACTACTCAACTTGTGTCAAACTCTGAGCACTCAAAAGCTGATAATTCAAGAAACTTTCAGTCTTAGTTTCTAAAAAAGTACTTGTGTGCACATTATGATGTTTACAATTGTTATTGTCAGCAGAATGCATAACAAAATGATAACAAAATTTATATCAAATTTATTTTTTCAAAAATTATTTCACAAAATTTTGCGGCCAAACGCTGCAAGGATTGCATTCATTTTGCCTTCCCTCCAAATATCTAACTTGCCAGATATACCTTCAAACTTAATGTCAAAATTCTGTAGGCCAATCAAAGGAGTACATTGTGTACTAAAGAAACATGAGTGCCTGCATGCCATCACTATGTGAATGTAACTAACAAGAACACCGAATATACAACCACGCTCCAACATTTAGAAAGATTTATTACAAAATCAAGTCAAAACGAAAATAAAATCCACTCCAAATCAACTCTGTCTCTATATGAATCGCAATCCACTCGTAAAGTCCTCAAATTAAATTTCAATTACTAAAGAAACGTGTTGTTTAAATGTAAGCAAATGGTTTAGGCCTTCATTTTCAGGATCACACGCTTTCAAAAATTCGACATCAATTTGGCTTCCTCGTTTCCTTCCTTCCCTCCAACAAAATGGCGATCACAAAACACAACTTTAAATTCTCAATTTATCCGTTATTTGTCGTTAACTTCCTTTGAGAGTATCTAAAATACAATGATTCCCATGGGGAAACTTAGGCACGAGCTGGCTTACCCTGCAATTCGACTCTTGGTGTTGACTTCGAAGCCCATCGCCGCCTTTCGATATTTCTCCAAGAAAACGGCGAAGAACTCTAGAAGATGGCGAGCCTTCTTCTCCAACATGACCCATGATCTTTCCTTTGAAAGTCCTCAAAAGATCTACAGAAATCTCTTAGAAGAACTGCTTGAAAATGAATTTGTTTGAGTTGGTGTCAGAGCATGTAGCTTGTTGCTGGCGTACCGAGGCAGTATGGAAAACTCCACACAAGGCTTTGACCGTAAAAACATTGTAAAAGGTTTCAGTATGCAAGTTCAGCATTGGAAAGGCTTCGTACTCAGTAGAAGGTGCAATGCAAGGGATGTACAGTACTGTGAAGACTTCTACAGGCTTCAGTACGGAGATACTGACAAGTGAAAAAAGATAAAGAAAAATTCAGAGTTTAAAATAAAGCTTGATTACCATCCATATCTTTCCAATTTGTGTCTTTTTGGTCGTTTTTAGAGGATTTTCGTCCTTCTTTCTCAAAAATGTCTTCTTGTTGGCGATGGAAATTGCAAGAGGGCTTTGACCGCACGAGGAGCTTCTCCAAACGATGAAAACATAATCGTGTGTCTAGTACCCAGTCTTCCCAAACCTTTGTTTTGCAAAGAAGCAAGCGCGCCAAATCTGAAATACATCAAATGCAAAGGTCGGCAAATGGGAAACTGGGAAATCAACCACTTTGGTAAAAAAGATCATCAAAATCTTCCGAAATGTCAAGAAGTCTCAAGAATCTTGGAACTTTCAGAAATCTTCACAAAATCTTAGAAGTCCCGAAGAAAATCCTTAAAACCTGTTAAAATCTCAAAAAATTCCAAATTTAATCTAACAGTATCAAATCGTCTAAATCCCCAAACTCTTGCAAAATCTCCAAGAATCTTGTCAAATCTTGAAAATCTTTGACAATTTAGAAAACTTAAGGAAGTCTCCAACGTAAAGAAATTTGAAAGTCCCTGAAAAAATATCTCAAAAATCTTTGAAAACTTTGAGAGATTTCAAAAATCTCAAATTAAATCTCGTAGTGACTTAGCCCTCGAATTTTTCCGCCTCCTCATTTCCTTCCACGGCCAGTTGTCTGTCGTTTGATGGATGCATTAGCTTGGAAAAAGTATTTTCAGTCCAATCATCGCCCTTAAAGGTTTTTGTTGTCTGTTTATGCTAGTAAATTCCGGGCGGCTGCATTGCTGCCTAATCTTTTAGTATAACTGATTGTTTTTTTGCCGATTAAAAAAAATTATCCAAATTGGAAAATTTGCACTAAATTTGCATTTTGTCGCGTTTTCCCCTGTTTCGGAATCCCGTGGACAAAACCTCTGCGAGAGTAAATTGATATTGTCTCTGTGATGTACTTAATTGTAGATTCAAGAATCATCCTGTTGACGACATATGAAAATTCCTTCTGTTTCATCATAGTCTGTTGAAAAACATGGTTTCATTATCTCAAATTTCATACGCTCCCTGTGGGCTACTGCCACCTTAAGGATTGTTTGATTGTTCATTCTAGACGAGGGGCAAATCACTTCTCAATATAGCGTACGTGATTTTTGTGATTTTGAAATCACATGATTTTTTGTGTGATTTCTTTGCGATTTTAGTGGTTTTCAGAGATTTTTTTGTGTGATCTTTCAGTAAATTTCAGTGATTTGTGATTTTGGGAGCTTTCTGTGTGCGATTTTTTTGTGATTTTGTGATTTTTGTATGTGATTTTTTTGTGATTTCAAGAAGGGTGTACGAAAAAAATCAGTGATTTGCCCCTCGATTCTATTGCCACTTCCACGTCCACGACTTCGCTGTTGATTTCTCGATTACTTTACTGAACTAAAAATCTTCCAAGGGCCTGGCATGCTCAATGAGCACCCAAAGCCAACATTATCTTGATTTCTTTTGATTACTGATGAAGTTACCACACTGATGAAAACTTCCGCAGAAACGTTTAACGCGGTTCAACGAATGTCTCTTTTTTTAATTTATTGATTTCTTTGAATGCATCCACGGAGTGTTGACCTTAGCTGGAAAACAGCTTGTTACACCACACAGTGGCGCGCCACGGCGGGGACCGGGGGGGGGAGACTTTAGGCTTTTTCAGAGCTGGCGCCGCCACTGACACCACGTGCTCCGAAAGGTCTGGGAACAACTACATGGGAAGGTAAAAGGAAGCGAGACGCTTGGAGAATTTTCGCGTCCTTTTACCTTCTTGCGTCTACACTGAAGAACTGAAGAGAGATGAAGTGGCTATAAGTGTAACAGTAATAGACAAAAATACTAACGTCATAGATAAGCTATAAACCTAACTGTAATCAAATTTATGATAAAATCTTTATACAATCTACAGTTGCATGAAAAATTCCAAAACTTAATTTAATTTTTAAAATACTGCACAGATCGGGACTCTTATATTGCCATTGTAAATCTCGCCAGAGATTTACAATCTGCCTTAGGAAACTCACAATTTCTAACTCATATGCAATGGTCCTAGGTCTTCGTGCATAAATGTTGCTCGTAACTCTAGTTGTAATGTGGTTCTCTCTCCACAAAAATTTCTTTCATAAAGCAAGGATTCAAATTTATCCTTGTTCGGTAAATTTCAGTGACAAGCAACTGCAGATTTCGTTGATGAATAGAGACTGAATGGCCTGTAATTAACAATTTTTCGAAACTTGAGGTCCAATCCATGGTACGCTATTCGTGATGCTCTTTCGTGAATGTGGTTAATTTTTGCGTTAACGCGTCTATCGTGAAACATCCATGTCAATGGACAGTAACTAAACTGTGACATTAGCTGCAACTGTACCTGATATATTCAGTTTCTTTTCACTGGAAAAATCGATTCAGATTTTAGGAAGAGAAAAAAATGCTTTAAATGCTTAAGATTAAAAGCGAGACAGTGTTCTGGTAGGCTCTGAAATCCAGATCAACTCTGAAGCGTACAGGGTAATGAATATTTAGTAAACTGTGAGTGCCACGAAATTGGCATTGAGTTACGGGGCGAATAATGGGGACAAATCACTGTAATCAACGTTTACACAGTTTTCATTTAGAATAAAGTCTTCATTAATATTGTAAAGTTTTTCGTTGTTTGACTTTGAGTGATGAAACTTTCGCTGCGGATTTGTGTGTAGAAGGAACTTCAAAATTAAAGGAACTGGACTGAACATTAATCTTTGATTATCAAAGCAATACCTTTTGCGACATGTTATCTAAATTCTCTTTGTATTAAGTCTCATTCGCTTTTGGTGATTTATCAACAAATAACAGCAAAACATTTTGACCCTATAGTTACTTTCCGATTAATTACATCGATGCACTTATCTTTGATAATCGAAGCACCAACTTTTGCAACATGTTATCTAAATTCTCTGTGTCTTCAGTCTCATTCGCTTTTGGTGATTTAACAACAAATAACAGAAAAAAGTTTGACTCATTAAGTTACTTTCCGATTAATTACATCGATGCATTGATCTTTGATAATCGAAGCACCAACTTTTGCAACATGTCGTCTAAGTTCTCTTACATTTTCATTCTCATCGGCTTTTAATGATTTAGCAACGAATAACAGCAACAAACTTTAACTAAATATTTTACTATATGACTAATTACATCGAAACACTAATCTTTGATAATATAATTACCAATCTTTGAGACAACTCATCGAAATTCGGATTTTCAAGATTCATCTTCCGATAACAGCGACAAATTTTCACTCAATATTTTACTTTCCCGACTCATTACATCGAGACATCAAACTTTGATAATCATAGCACTAACTTTTGAAACATGTAATCTAAGCTCAATTGCATTTTCATTCTAATCAGATTTTAATGATTCATCTTCCGATAACAGCGACAAATTTTCACTCAATATTTTACTTTCCCGACTCATTACATTGAGACATCAAACTTTGATAATCATAGCACTAACTTTTGAAACATGTAATCTAAGCTCAATTGCATTTTCATTCTAATCGGATTTTAATAATTCATCTTCCGATAACAGCGACAAATTTTCACTTAATTTTTTACTTTCCCGATTCATTATATCGAGACATCAAACTTTGATAATCATAGCACTAACTTTTGAAACATGTAATCTAAGCTCAATTGCATTTTCATTCTAATCGGATTTTAATGATCCATCTTCCGATAACAGCGACAAATTTTCACTCAACATTTTACTTTCCCGACTCGTTACATCGAGACATCAAACTTTGATAATCATACCACTAACTTTTGAAACATGTAATCTAAGCTCAATTGCATTTTCATTCTAATCGGATTTTAATGATTCATCTTCCGATAACAGCGACAAATTTTCACTCAACATTTTACTTTCCCGATTCATTACATCGAGACATCAAACTTTGATAATCATAGCACTAACTTTTGAAACATGTAATCTAAACTCAATTGCATTTTCATTCTAATCGGATTTTAATGATTCATCTTCCGATAACGGCGACAAATTTTCACTCAACATTTTACTTTCCCGATTCATTACATCGAGACATCAAACTTTGATAATCATAGCACTAACTTTTGAAACATGTAATCTAAACTCAATTGCATTTTCATTCTAATCGGATTTTAATGATTCATCTTCCGATAACGGCAACAAATTTTCACTCAAAATTTGACTTTCCCGACTCATTACATCGAGACATCAAACTTTGATAATCATAGCACTAACTTTTGAAACATGTAATCTAAGCTCAATTGCATTTTCATTCTAATCAGATTTTAATGATTCATCTTCCGATAACAGCGACAAATTTCCACTCAATATTTTACTTTCCGACTCATTACATCGAGACATCAAACTTTGATAATCATAGCACTAACTTTTGAAACATGTAATCTAAGCTCAATTGCATTTTCATTCTAATCGGATTTTAATGATTCATCTTCCGATAACAGCGACAAATTTTCACTCAACATTTTACTTTCCCGATTCATTACATCGAGACATCAAACTTTGATAATCATAGCACTAACTTTTGAAACATGTAATCTAAGCTCAATTGCGTTTTCATTCTAATCGGATTTTAATGATTCATCTTCCGATAACAGCGACAAATTTTCACTCAACATTTTACTTTCCCGATTCATTACATCGAGACATCAAACTTTGATAATCATAGCACTAACTTTTGAAACATGTAATCTAAGCTCATCTGCATTTTCATTCTAATCGGATTTTAATGATTCATCTTCCGATAACAGCGACAAATTTTCACTCAATATTTTACTTTCCGACTCATTACATCGAGACATCAAACTTTGATAATCATATCACTAACTTTTGAAACATGTAATCTAAGCTCAATTGCATTTTCATTCTAATCGGATTTTAATGATTCATCTTCCGATAACAGCGACAAATTTTCACTCAACATTTTACTTTCCCGATTCATTACATCGAGACATCAAACTTTGATAATCATATCACTAACTTTTGAAACATGTAATCTAAGCTCAATTGCATTTTCATTCTAATCGGATTTTAATGATTCATCTTCCGATAACAGCGACAAATTTTCACTCAACATTTTACTTTCCCGATTCATTACATCGAGACATCAAACTTTGATAATCATAGCACTAACTTTTGAAACATGTAATCTAAGCTCAATTGCATGTTCATTCTAATCGGATTTTAATGATTCATCGTCCGATAACAGCGACAAATTTTCACTCAACATTTTACTTTCCCGATTCATTACATCGAGACATCAAACTTTGATAATCATAGCACTAACTTTTGAAACATGTAATCTAAGCTCATCTGCATTTTCATTCTAATCGGATTTTAATGATTCATCTTCCGATAACAGCGACAAATTTTCACTCAATATTTTACTTTCCGACTCATTACATCGAGACATCAAACTTTGATAATCATAGCACTAACTTTTGAAACATGTAATCTAAGCTCAATTGCATTTTCATTCTAATCGGATTTTAATGATTCATCTTCCGATAACAAGGAACAATTTTTCCCTCAACATTTTACTTTCGCGTCTCATTACATCGAGATATCAAACTTTGATACTCATAGCACTAACTTTTGAAACATGTAATCTAAACTCAATTGCATTTTCATTCTAGTCGGATTTTAAAGATTCATCTTCCGATAACAAGGAACAATTTTTCCCTCAACATTTTACTTTCGCGACTCATTACACCGAGATATCAAACTTTGATACTCATAGCACTAACTTTTGAAACATGTAATCTAAACTCAATTGCATTTTCATTCTAATCGGATTTTGATGATTAATCTTCCAATAACGGCAACAAATTTTCACTCAAAATGTTACTTTCTGACTTATTACATCGAGACATCGATCTTTGACAATCAAAGCACTAATTTTTGCAACACGATCTTTAAATTCTCTCGTATTCTTATTTTTATCAGCTCCTACGAATTTATAAGGATGAAGAAAGCAAATATTGTAATTATATTCAAACCAAGCTTTCTCCGTATGAAGCGTCCAAGGTGACCAGCCATATTTCCGTTGCAAATATTTTCCTTCGATTGTAACAAAGTTGTTCAAATTGTCCAGCATAATTAGAGCCATTGGAGTGGCCACTTCAAGAAACAACCAATTTTCATAAAAGAGTTGTCCAATCTGCATGAACCGATCTGCCAGTCTCTCTGGTACGTAAAAAATGTCAGACAAGGCACCAACACAGACGTCTTTATGCACAGTGTTTTCGTAGAATATTTCAAAAACATCGGTTTGCGTAAATTTCGGATCTTTTTTCATCTTTTTGAATGATTCAGCACACTTTTGTCCACGCGAAGTTCTTTGCCACCATTCTGTTGTAACTGCAGTACCCATTTTTAGTCCTATGGATGGGTCTATCTTCTCTGGAAACCATAATTTATTGGTATCTAGAGATAGAAAATTCCACCAGTTGACAATCATATCATCGTTGATATACAGATAACCAATAAAACCTGGATTTCGTCGAATTGCCTCCACTAGACATTGATACCCGTAATGGCCATATTCTCTTAGTGGTTGGTCTATCACAACTAAAGGGTACTTTGCAGTACTGTCCGCTCTAGGGCCACAGAAGATACGATTTGGAAATATTGGCTTGTAATATTCTTCAAGTACCAGCATATTTTGATAATGAGGGTGATTGAAATTTATTGCAAGGAATATGTTTTGGAAAGGGAAATATGTAGTCTTCATTGGTTTCTTACATGGTTTCGTTGGAAAGATTAGCTCCTTTTGTTGCTTTTCCAAGAAGGAAAGTACTTTTAGCGATGGCTGCTTTAATTTGCCACGATGTCTAACATTAAATGTATCTACAAAAGAAAACACACTGCATAATTTCTTAGTCAATCCATACAAATCAACCCCGTCCCTACCGCCTTTGGTCACACTAGGACGGAGTCGAAATACTCTGAATCTTCTCGTCTCAAAGGCCATGAGCACCAGGTTACGTTTGGATTCATGACAGTGTTTTGTAGGGCCGTTGAGAGGCGGCCCAGGCCCCAGGGTATGGCATCGAGAGGACCCTCCGACGGCGGAAAATTCTTTCGACCATGCCCTCTTTCTCTTAGATCACATCCTCTAATGCACTGGCAAAATATTGCTTTTGGATCGAACACTCTCCTTTGCATTGTTAAAACACAATGTTAGATGGAAAAATTCGTTTATCTCGTGTCTAAACATTACTAGGTTTCGAATGCCAGTTGGCCCACCGGTCTAAACACTTCTTCGAGGAAAATTGAAAACAAAGAAAAGAATGCATAACATATATTTTCGCGGGCCCCTCAAAGCCCCAGGCCCCCTGGCAACTACCCTGGCTAACCTCCCTTGTCAACGGTCATAGTGTTTTGGTACCGGGTCGAGTAAAATCAAGAAAAATTCCCCACTTTTGACATTGAAAGCAACAAGAATTCTCGACAGACACGGCGATTCGTAAGGATCGGATGCTCATGCTGTAGTCCTCTCGTGTAAAAATCTTCCTCTTCAATTTGTAGCTACTTTGAAGTAGAGTAGCGTCACTCATTATGCCCATGTTGTCACGAACTTTTGAATTAGGTGCTCGAAGAGATTTTTATGAAAAAATGGAATGAACCGGTAATATCAACAACTAATTGAGAAAAATCTGTCAAAGCTTGAATCAGACCAATCAGCTCTAGCTACAATACATAGAGAATTTAGAAGGTTTTGAAGATGGGAATAAACACTACCTTTGACTTGCCCTAAGTCTACTTCGTCATCTGTAATAAGTCTGCCTGAAACAGTGAACGACGAAACTTTCCCTTTCCTAATTTTCCCTTTCCCAATCTTTTTTATTGATGTTGAGACTGGGGGCAAGTCTAACACTACCTTCATCGAGTTTATGTGATAGGAAATGAAGTAATTGCTATTGGGACATTATATCGCAAGGGCGTTCTGGAAGTAAGGCGTGGCGTGCAGTCATAGATTTGTAGGCTTAATTCAAAAGAGGGAATCCTAATAGGAGAAGGTGTTATGTAGAATTGCCCTCTGGTTTAGGCCCTGTTTACACGGTGCCGGACAAGTTTTTATCCGTACAAATTTTTGTACGAATAAGTTACGTTTACATGGTACCGGACAAACATTTGTTCGCTTTACCTATCCGTTTATACGGTCCCTGATCTAAACGTATTTCTGTGCTCATGACATGCGCACTAGAGAGCAAATTTTCATTTCATTTCATTAAATTTTAACTTTTTAATCCATGGTAATTCACTCAATTGCACTGTTTTACAGGGAGCCATGCAAAACAAAACCTAATAATAACTAAAATATACAACCCTATTTGCAATAATCTAAGACAAAAAAAGGAAAGGAAAACGAGATGAGTCATAGTTTTGCTTTATAATTCCTTCAAAAGGAGCAGAATGATGAGGACGCTTTGACAGCACTGCCTAGGTCACTCCAGACCTTAGCTTCTCTGTAAGCAAATGATTTCTAACCAGTTGATGTTCTCAATAAAGGTAATCTAAGGTCAGTTTTTGAGTTCCTCAGCTGACGGTTTGTAGCTTCAGATACCTGTTGGAATATGTTTCGCAAGTAATCTGGGGCGAGGGCATTCAGAGATTTAGATACCATCTTGCTCGTCTAAAATTCGGTCAATTCTATAATTGTCAGCCAGCCGAGACACCCTATCAAAGGCAAAGGTGTATGGAGCGGCGGGGGGGGGGGTCAAAAATAATTCGTCGTGGCACCTATGCGCCGTGGGGGCACATTTATTTTCAGGCCCCAATAAGACTATCGGAGGCGCACTTCATTTTCATTTCAGGCTCCGATGGGACTATTGAGGGCGCGCCTCGTTCCAATGTCCGGCCCCGAGAGGACTACTGTGGGCGCGCCTCGTTCCAATGTCCGGCCCCGATAGTGCTATCGGGGGCGCGCCTCGTTCCAATGCCCGGCCCCGATAGTGCTATCGGGGGTGCACCTCGTTCCACTGGTCGGCCCCGATAGTGCTATCGGGGGCGCGCCTCGTTTTCATGTCCATCTTGATTTTGTATTTTTTTTGCATTTGTGAGTTTGTGGGTGCAAATGCAAAACAGTCTCTGTAATTCTGGTTGAACTGCTAGAAGAAAAATAACTGGAAAATGCGAAGATGGAATAACAGCACTAACATTTTCGTCAGCGCGAAGTTTCGTCATTTATCAATGAAAAGGGGATTCATGTTCTTGCATTAAACGAAACGAAAGTCGAAAGAAAAATGGGGAATAATCTATTGAATATTAACGGCTATAAGATAGAAAGGGAGGATCGAAACAATAGAGGTGGTGGAGTTGCAACCTATGTAAAAAGCAGTATAAATTATGCTCGAAGGAAAGACATACCCCTTGATGGTCTTGAGTTGGTTTGCATAGAAATCAAACCAGTGAATGCTTCCCCCTTTATAATCATTGCCTGGTATCGACCCCCAAGCGACCCCATCTCAACTTTCGATAAGCTTGAAAAAGTTCTTCAGTACCTTGAGAACGATAATAAGGAGATCATTCTAATAGGTGACACCAATTGTAATCTGTTGCACCAAGAAGATCTTCAGTCTTCTTATAGCGATCTTGCACCGGTGTTTGGCTCAACGGGTACTGCTGGTACTGCTGATGCCAACACTGGCAGTGGTATGTGTAAGCATATGATTGATTTGTATGAAGCGTATGGCCTAAAACAGCTAATTAAGGAGCCTACTAGGGAAACTCTTCGTACGTCTACCCTAATTGACCACGTGGCAGTTAGTGAGCCGAGGAATATTGTTGATTCCGGCGTTCTAAAAATTGCCATGAGTGATCACTATATGGTTTACTGTGCTCGGAAGTTTCGTGGAGCATGGAGAAAGCAACCAGCATACCATGTTGCGAGCATTCACTTAACAGTTTATTTGTTATTTCTCGGAGCATAGATAAAAGCTGACGAGGTGGTGTTTCCATGTTAGTGCTGTTATTCCATCTTCGCATTTTCCAGTTATTTTTCTTCTAGCAGTTCAACCAGAATTACAGAGACTGTTTTGCATTTGCACTCACAAACTCACAAATGCAAAAAAAAACACAAAATCAAGATGGAAATGAAAACGAGGCGCGCCCCCGATAGCACTATCGGGGCCGAACGTTGGAAGGAGGCGCGCCCTCAATAGTACCATCGGAGTGTGAAATGAAAATGAGGTGCGCCTCCGATAGTCTTATTGGGGCCTGAAAATAAATATGCTCCCACGGCGCATAGGTGCCACGACGAATTATTTTTTACCCCCCCCCCCGGCCGCTCCATAGATATTTGGTAGGATCCCACTACTTGAGCGTCATACCAAGGGGTCGCGGACTCGATTAGGTCTGCTCTATTTCTACGATTCCGGCACTTTGCGCTGAAAAACGCAACCAACCTTCCTTCACCATTTGATAAATTTGCTACAGGCCCGTACTGTGAGCTTACACCTCACACCAGTTTAGGGACACTGCAAAAATTTATCATATGACATGGTCGGTGGAGAGGAAAACATTTTGGAAAGAAATCTGCTCGCCCCATATGAAATTACTGCAGAAAAACTAATAGCCCCGTTGCCCTTTCTTTAAAGTACTTAAAAATGTATTTGCCCTGCCCTGTATTCATGAGTAACAGATCTTAAACAGTATCACCGATGAATTATCCAAAGACCATAACGAAATCAATTCTTGTACTTGCAAATGTTTTCAACAACACATAATCAAAAAATGATTTTTCTCTCAACGAACGAAGATGGAAACTTTTTATCCCTCCTTTCACAGTATTTGACTACCATTTACAAGAAACGTCAAACAAACCAAGAAAATAATAGAGCAAGTCTAACCCACCCACAAAGTTTAGATTAAAAGTTAATATAAGATGTCACTATCATTCAGTGTAATACTATATATATATATATATATATAAAGTGAACGGTCATAGAGAAGAAGAGGGACAACATCTTCAGAGAGCAGGCATCAATTTGGTCTTTTGCGCTTTTTATTTTATATTTCAGTGCTAACTAGGTACACCCGAGGTGGCTTAAGATTCAAGGAATCAGCCACCGGCAAAGAAGCACCGATACAAATTTGAAAAGCGAAGCTCGAACAACGATGAATGAAAAACGGAGAACAACTCTATGAATGAATGAAAAACAATTTGACGTCAAAAGACAAAGAATAGAAATACGACAACAGGATACGACATCCGACCCCTAAAGCAACGATGACTCGAATGAAAACAACGAAAACGAGGCAAACAGCAACAACAATATACAACAAGAACATTTTAACCTTATAAGGACAAATTTACCCTTCTGAATTAATTAACCTTATATGGACAAACGGTTCCCTATAAATAGAGGTTGATACTTAAAATTAATCAGTTGCTCTGAAGATGCCCTAGTGGGCGAAACTAGTCAGCACTGAAATTAAAAATAAAAAGCGCAAAAGACCGAATTGATGCCTGCTTTCTTATGTTGTCGACCCTCTTCTTTCATCGTACACTTTATATATATATATATATATTACCGCTTTGTTCTCTTAAAAAAAGTAGTCCGTAGTTTAGTTGACCATGTATCATTAGATATTGTGTCTAATAAAAAAAGAAAAAAAGTAAGCAACTGAAAATGAAATTTTGCAGCATCTAAAATATATCCTTTCAAGGATAGTATTTCTCTGCTTGCATGATTCACAATTTGCCCTCAAATTGAGCCATTTTACACTTCAAATTCAATCTTGAGCTCATAGAAAGGTACTGCCTTGTTGATATTTGCTACAAAAAGGTGTTGACCCACATCTGATAAGCTCGGGGGTATCTCGACCTATCATCTGACGGGGACGTGCCATTTTGCCCCGAAAAATTGGTACCCATAATTCGGTAAATTCTGGTGGCTTCTAGGGTCATAATTCCGTAAATCGACTGAAAATATGGGCCATAATTCCGGAAATTATGAAAAATCCCCTGAAAAGGACACCCATGATTCCGTTAAATGTCTAAGAGTTGTGAAAAAGATACCCATAATTACATAACGGTTTGAAAAAAGTACCCCTGAAAAATGGCACGTCCCCGTACCATGAAAAGTACTAAGTCAGCCTCCCCCCAAGCTGATAAGCTCAATACAAGTAGTTGCCCCTTAACGCTTTGTACCGGCCATGTTATAAAATAAACTTTGCACCGGCCTTTAGTGCATGCTCCGGGGGGGGTTCTTCCCTAGTAGAGGTTCTTCCCTGGGGATGTGCCATCCACAAGGGTATACTTTTTTAAACTTTCTAGTCGAACCAAGGGTATGCTTTTTGCCAATCTTAGTCCATTTAGTCTGGGCAAGGGTATACTTTTTGCCAATCTTAGTCCATTTAGTCTGGGCAAGGGTATACTTTTTGCCAATCTTAGTCCATTTAGTCTGGGCAAGGGTATGCTTTTTGCCAATCTTAGTCCATTTAGTCTGGGCAAGGGTATGCTTTTTGCCAATCTTAGTCCATTTAGTCTGGGCAAGGGTATGCTTTTTGCCAATCTTAGTCCATTTAGTCTGGGCAAGGGTATGCTTTTTGCCAATCTTAGTCCATTTAGTCTGGGCAAGGGTATGCTTTTTGCCAATCTTAGTCCATTTAGTCTGGGCAAGGGTATGCTTTTTGGCAATCTTAGCTGAGTTTAGTCTGGGCAAGGGTATGATTTTTAGAAGTTTAGGTCAAAGAAATTCGATAATTCCTTTAAAGAAAAGCAAATTTTGGTCCAGAGAATGCAAAAATTTGGCAAGTTTTGTCTAGAAAATCCCAAATCATAGACCTTTTGGTGTAGAAATTAGTCTAGCAAATAGTCAGTTACACGAAATTGGTCTAGCCAACGGTGCCATTTTGAAGCTGCTGGCGGCACACCCCTACCCGAAACTTTGCCAAGAGCCCCCCCCCCCCGCGGCCCATTCTTATGACCCCAATATAATTGTTTCACAATTGTAACAATAAAAGAAATGCAGTAAATTCTTGACTACTCACAGCAGATGACCAGAGATAATGCTGTTATCACTAAACCAATGAAAACAATCCGAAGTACCCTCTTCGAATCATTCACTTTGTTGACAGATGATGGAAGTTGCATCTCTTGAAGTTGTTAGCTTGATCTTGGCTCTAAGTTATCCAACGTCCTGGTTACAGAATAAAACAATTAATTTTCCGAATATCCGAATCGATTTCTTTCGAGACCATAGACCTTTCAGCTATTCAGCAAAAGAGCCTGGATCGAGCTTTATTTTTATACATTTTTATACACGAGATTCGATCGAGTGGCGTTTGAGCCTCTATTACTATTGTGCACATTCGAAAATTCTACAAAATGTAGCAATGTATCGTTCGATTGAGATTCTTTTTCAGAGTAGCTAAAAGGTTTATTATGGAATTCTTCAATTAAAAACAGACTTTCCTAAAAGAAACTAAGGGCGTAGTCCAAAAACTGTACTGAAAAAGGGCGTTCCTCCAAAAATAAATGGGCGTGGCCCTAAAATTTTTCCGGGGGCTCGCCCCCGGACCCCCCTATTTCCATTGCGGCTTCGCCGCAATTCAATCCTGTCACAAAATATCCTGCATCCGCCCCTGCCATTTGTCACTAAAATAGAGGCAGCTTTGACAGGAGTCTTCTCTGATTGGCTTATTTCAAAGCAAAGCTGCTAACTGCTAGCCTATCACGTCTTTGGTGTTGATACGACGAATATCAACCAATAAAACAAGGAACTCCCTCGTTCAATGAATACAGTCAGCAAAGATGGAAGTCATAAAGCAACAATGTGCGTATGCCTTGTGACATGTTTTGAGTTTTTACGGGAAAACAGTAACAAATAGAAAGAGGAAAATAGCTGTTTCTTATCAAGAATTTGTTGTCATTGTCGGGCATTTATGTTTGATAGTTAAATCGTTCAACGAATATTTCTTAGTAAACAATGAATGCGTACCAATCTTTGCTATAGGTACTGACATATCTCGGGCAGCAGAAGGTAGGAGAAGGGAAATAACTGTTTCTTATGGAGAATATGTTGCAATTGTAGGACATTTATTTCAATATTCAAAAATGTATCTCATTTTGCAACAAAATTCACCTTTTCCTGAATGTTCGCCTGGAACATCGAACCCACGTCTGAATATCGAGCCCATGTCTGGACGAATATTCGTCTAGATTTTTTTGGTATCCAAAACTCAGCGAGAAAATCGAACGATCCAGTCAAGACCACCTAGGCGGTCGTGTTACTTCAATGGGACCTGTCAGAAAGTATGGCTGGGAAGGGGGTGGAGGGGAATTGGAAAAATAGTTAAAAAATCTCGGACCCCCTCAATTTTACCTGAATAAATTCCATACCCCGTAAACCTTACACGAAGTACTTGCAAGGGACAAAGTGCAATGCAAAATGGCCTACTAAGTGCAGGCAAAGGTCAAAAGCAACAGGTCGTTTAGAAAACTTTGCTTCGCTTTAAACTCACTTTGTTCCTCTGTTGTTGCCAGTACTTCTAGGTCCAAAACAATTGTATCTATCAAAGCTAAACATAGCATTTTGTACACTAAAACTGTCCAACGCCTATGAAGCATGATGTGACTCGAGCATTTACTGAACAGCCGCTTCGGGGCGCAGGCTACTTCGGGAGCTTAAAATAGTCTTTCTTTCTAAACTTTCTCAAGAGCTGAAAGAGTCTGTCATACCCACGAGCCTTCATTCGTTGCTTTGCTTTACCAAGGTTCCATTCCTTGACCAAAGGGGACCTGCTTTTCTCACAAAACGTTGCGGAAGTGGGCGGTTTTGTTGTGGGTGCACAATTCAATTCAATTTCAATTGTTGTATGGTTAAACAAAACTGCAAAATGGCGAAACCATTTCAGGAGAACAAGGACAGATTTTGTAATACAATAGCATTAGTTGCTTTGTTTCACACTTCAATTCAAAGCGATTAGTGAATGCAGACAAAAGAAATTCTCTTAACCAGTGATTCAAAAAAAAACAAAGCTGCAAAGTTGCCTGGAAACCACTACGGCAAACTCTCGCTTGGTGCAGGCGAACTGGCGAAGGGAGGTTTCTAAGAGAACGCTATGTGCTTATAACGAAAGAAGTAGGGTAAATATAAAACTCTCTGTCTCGCGGATTTTGTTTATTTGATTCAGAAGCTGAGGAGTAGCTGTCTACTTTTGAGTAACAAATATGAAACTATTGCAGTGCCCTCTGCTCGGCTTCTGAATAACGTAAGCAAAATCTGCGAGAAAGGAAGTTTTACATTTACCCAATCTTCTTTCATTTTAAGCACATAACTTCTCTTGAAAACCTCCCTTCTTCGCCTGCACCAAACGAGAGTTTGCCGCACTGGTTTCAGGGCAACATTGCGGCTTTGCTTTGAATTGAGGTGTGGACCAAACAAAGCAACTGAAGGTATTGTATTACAAAATCTGGCCTTGTTTTCCAAGAGCAATTTCAGCATGTTACAGAGCACCAGAGTCCTCTTTTGCCTGCGTGCAGACAATGCCAAGTCCAGGAAATGGCTTTTTGATTTTCAATGCATTTTTCAAAGCATGGTGTAAAAGCCAGACCATGTGTCTGGTAGCTTGGAAGGCCACATGGTCACCAGCAACATGACAAAGAAAGCAAAGAGACAAAAGATAATGACTCTGATTGACTATCAACAAAGTAGAGACAGTTTTGACGAATGCAATACCACCAGGCAAAAACGACACTGAATGATCTAAACACCCGGGGGGGGGGTACTCCCATACTTGAATTGACGGGATGTGGCGCTCAACAGGGTGTCCTTTTGCGGTAAAAGTTATGCGACAGGGTGTCCTTTTCTGATGAAAATTATGCGACAGGCTATTACAATTGATAAGAAAATTATGCGACAGGGTATCATGTGGAAGGATGCCTTTTAGAGTTCTCTTGAAACATTGGATTTTGGCAATATTTTTATGCGACAGGGTATACTTTTGGGCCATTTTTAATACAGGGTACAGGGTGTGGAGAGGTTTTCCGCACACTCCCGTCACTTCCCTAGTCAAGTACCCCTAGGTCTAAACAGAGCTTGATAGATGGAGAGGAAACTTGCTGCCTAGCTGGCAATCTATCCATTTGGAAATCTGATGTAAAACGTCAACCAAAGTAACAAAGATGCCACAATAATGACAGGCCAAGTGTACACACTTTTGTTCTGCCTCCTGCCACATTCTCTGTGTTCAACGTGCTGAACCAATAGGTACTCAAATATAGGCATGCACGGGTATATACAAAGTGCTAATTTGAGGGCATATGTAGCCTTTTAACCAGACCCAATTTCAAAGGAAATTGGGGTAGACTTGACATTAAAAAATTTTTAGAAATTGTCTTAAATCACTTGTTTTTTATGAGAAACTGATTTATAAGAAATACCAAGATGGCCAAATTTTTAAGAAACTGTACTTCTGTGTCTGAGAAGCATTGAGAAATTTTAAGGGTCAAAAGCATGGATATTATAGCAAATATCGTTGAACCTTTATTCTTGAGCAATACTAAGTACCCATTCGTGTTTTCGACAGAACACTGTTTATTCCTAAATGAATTTTTTAAATGACAAGAAATATACCTGCAGAGAGTTAGCGACCACGTTGATAATTTTACATTCAAAAATTAAGAAACCAATTAAGAAACTTTTAGTAATAAAATTGACAAATTCTATGTTAAATCAAGAAACCTTTAGTACTATGGCCTGATCTTAGGTTTTTATAAAAAAAAAACATGTAATCCTAATGGTCTTTTCTAACAATACACTTTGTTATAAGGGTTTATAAGAAACAAGTACTAATATGGTCAAAATTTTAAGGTGGTCCTCGACCCTGAACAAGATTTTAGTCAAGTTTTTGAATAACTTTGAATATTTTCATAACCCATGCTCCAAACGACACCAAATTTGGACACAAACAGCAATGGGAATCAGTGCAACTTTTTTTGTAACAATTAGATGATCACGTGATTCTGGTGTATTTTACAGACTGGAAAAGCCGGACCATGAAAAATCTTTGAGAAAGGCTTTGGGAGAAGCATTTAGCTTATATTTGGACAAAACCTCTTTCAAATGGCTAAACACAAAAAGTTTTACGAAATGAGTTGACAAAATCATTGTTATAGCAACCGTTGCCATGGAAACTGGAGGATCAGTATTTCCTTGATATTGGTCAGCAGAGTTGATGGAATCAAAGTTTTGTCAACTCATATCAAAGACAACATTAGTACAAAAATTCATGCAAAACTTCATTGAAAAATATGCCATATTTCTATCTTTATCCTTTCTCAAAGCAATAAAATGCACATTTTGAGAAAATGAGCTTTAAAGTTTTTGTTGCGTACATCTACAAATGTGTCACTGTTGCTTCAAAATTATCACTCAAAGTAGGTTCAATTGAGCAAAATTTGACCCCTGAACAATCTGCATCAGACCATTCCTTTAAAATAATTTGGTAATGAGGTATTTTTCAAAATTATCTGCAAGTAAGGTTACCTTTGAGATGCGTTCGCAACTAAAATAATTTCTTCCTCTTTAGTGGCTTCTCAACATGAACAATGTCAACATCTTTTTCATCAATAAATATTACAACAAGTTCTTTCTTGTCATTCTTTTTGTACAAAGCCTTGTCTGGCACTTTATGAATGCTGAAACTTCCTGAGGCATAAGCTGTGCCCTTTTTTGTATTCTGTTTCCGGATCTTCCTCAAAATTTGACGTCTTCTTTTATATTCTGCTTGGCATTTTGCATTAGCTTTCTCTACTCTTTTCTCATTTGCACATTTGTATGCTTTAATAGTATTTGCTCCTAAAGACCCAACACCAAGTCTCTTTAGCACATTCCCAGCACTACCTGCTCCTGCATTCCACTGTATGACAGATGATGCAACACAACACTCAAGGCGCTGCTTACCACAGAACACTCGTTTTGGACATTTTGACCAAAGGACATTGTTAAGGGCCTCATTCTGATTCTGTGTGAGCCCCTTTTGACATCTACTTAGCAGCTCATGATCAGATAGCCTTTCAAATATATACTTTAATTCTTGCCTGAAAACTGATGGCAGACACTTACTTTGATTGTAGGTTGATGCATTGGAAGCTGTATCTCTCTGAAATCTGCACCATGAACTCTCACCTTGCGGACAAAATTGATGTTGAATCTCATATGGCTCATTCTCACCTAGAATTGAATGATAAAATATTGCCCAAATAGCTTTTGTCATCTTCTCAATGTCATTTGTATTTTTTCTTATGGCATAACCATAATAATTCTGCAATGAGTCTATTGCTGCATCAGTAAGTCTACCACGACCTCCAACTGTTCCCCCATCAGCTAACTTTCTACCTTTGTTTTTATTTTTATAACTGCGCAAGTTAGTGCCCATTCTCTTCTGTATGTGCCCAATGCAATCCTCTTTTAAAACCAAGTATCCCTCCCCAAATTCTTTAAAACATGCATCTGCAACTTCAGCAAATGAAGATGAATCACCATCACCAACATACGTTGTGTATAGAAGGCGATGCTTGTCAATAGATCTCAAAAACATCTTTACAGCTGCTTCTTTCTCCATTGACTCTGAGGAACCTTTATGGTTCACTGTACAATGTTCTTTGTGATTTGAATACCAATTCTTGTATCTGTCTGACTCTTTGTTCCATTTTTCCCTAGACTTACACTCAAAGCAAATCTTAGACTGCACCTCAAAGTCCAATACCTCACCAGTGTCAATAGATAGAATAAATACAACGCCAAGCAAAGAACTGTATCCATAACGCTTCTGCCATGTACCATCTACTGAGACACTAACAGGGACATTTTGAGCAGGCATTCCATGGTTTACTACTTCCAGGTTATCCATTTGTGTGAGGTCTTTCAGATTTTGTGCAGCTTTACAAAGAGACTCTTGGGCTTCTTTCTGGTATGATGTTGTGAGCTTTTTCATGGTTGAATTGAAGGCATTGGATGTAACTGGTGCAGGGATATCTAATGCACAACATAACTTGGATAAACCTGTCAATCCATTTCCACTCTCTATTCCTCCTTGTATTAGACGTACATTTATTTCTGATGTATCCTTAGTATCATTGTTTAAGAAAGGACTTGTCCTAAAAGGATCTGTTTCTTCACCACAATTGCTACATTTCCAAAATAAAACCTCATTAAGACCCCTTCTTTTAGAATTATCTTGCCATAACTGCAAAGTTCCTCTGTAGTCTTTACAAAGTCTGCAGACTGATGCAGCGTTCAAACTGCTGAGCAGATTCTTGGTATTAATAATCTTGAAGCCATGTGCAAGTTCTCTGCCATTATTGTCTGGGCCATGTGTATTTTCCCTGTATTTGTAAAGAGAAAGTTTTCTCTTTTTTGTATCAACGGTATCAATGCCATCTTCGTTCTGTTCTTCTCCAAGTAAAGGACAATTTTTCTTCAGTTTTTCAAATGATCTATTTACCGACGTTTCAGACGTATTCATGAGATTTTGGGGAGATGTGGATGAGCTTAGGCCAGCAGGTTGTGATGATGGTGACTGCACTACTGCTTCATCAATGATGTTGCCATCGACAGCATTATTATCGTTGCTGGATTCGTCTTCCTGCATAACTTGTTTCTGTACTCCGTAAAAACAATGTTTTCTCTTCCTACGGTAAACACTTCTTTGCTTTCTACCTGGCATTTTAACTCGATAACCAACGATCAATGTGTGTGAAAGATTTCGAAGTTGAGCTAGAGCTGTGATGCAATTTTAGGGGATATACTTCATGTAAGATGTCCCAAAAGCAGCAAGATTCAATTCAACTCAATGACCAAAATGTAATCATATTGTTTCATGCAATTCACTGCAGATGGGGGCGACTGAAAGCCCAAAAAACTTCAGAAATCCACCCTAGCAACCAAATTTTTCGTTGCTAAGGAAAAAATATGTGACTCCTCTTGGGAAAACAATGATTTAATCTGTATATTTGGCACATATATGCAAATGGACATTCCACATTGAAAGTACAACACCTGATGCATTAAGAAATTGAAAAAACTGAAAATGTTGGAAAAAATTTTTTTTGCCTAAAATCTAGGGTCGAGGACCACCTTAAGAAACTTTCAGTACTATGTTGAGAAGCACTAAGAAACTTTTCAAAGTTAATATCATGGATATTATAGCAAATATGTCGTTGAACCTTTATTATTTTGCAATGTTAACTAACTACGGGAATAAGCAGTGTTCTGTCACGTTTTCAACACGAATTTCCATACGAGATCGTCATGAAACCCCATTGTTTCTGCAGCGATATTTGTACATTATTAAATCAAAAGTTCGATTGAGTGACGTTGGAGATTCTATCACTATTGTGCACATTCGAAAATTCTACAAAATGTATTAAAATATCGTTCGATTCCAATTCCTTTTTAGAATATCTGGCACAGCGGATGACCTTCCTCTGCACAAAACCAAGCGAATGAATTATTGGCAGCCAATAATTCGTGCTTTCTTTTTTTGTCTGTGGAATTTGCATAAAACATAAAGCATACCATGTACTGCAAATTTGCAATGGCTTCAATTTGCTCGAACACTGCATTCGAATTTTTTCGCACTCTCGTTCTTTTGCTCTTTTTTGGGATCTTTCTCTGCTGCGAGTCTCTTTCCGAAATTTTCTAAGTGCTACCGTTTTCAGAATGCGCATTCTTTTCGCAACTGCCCCTTCCTCTGCAGAGTCTTCCAACCTTCTTCTGTATGCCATTTCGTTAATCAAATCTTCCTCATTTGGTCGAATCAAAACAACCAAATTTGTCTCACGTCTTTCGACGATGCAACCTCAAAACTCATGCGTAAAACAGTCAATATTGCCAACATAACCCTAGCATAACATAACATAACAACATACCATTGTTGTAAAAGTACAGAACCTTATTCAGATCTGACATTAACAAGCAGATAACTCCTGTCTCACAGCCGTGGAACCCTGTCCTTTTTCTGGACTCGACATTTTCACTTTCAGGAGACTCCCGAGACCTCAGATGCCCGAAAGAATATGATAAAAATGCTGAGCAGGGCCACAATGATTTGTTGTAAAAAGTTGTATGTTGCATTTGTTTATTGATATTGATCGGTCTATTTCCTTCATTTATCAGCCCATCATATCAACATGTCATTGTCAACGTGTCCAAATCTGCAATCGTCCGCAAATTTCTAACTGCCAGATCTTCAAGACAAGTCCAAACTGTTTTGATTTGTAATGTTTGTTTTTTTTGTCATGCACAACACTTCCAAACAATTTCGTGAATTAAAAAACACATTACTTACCTATTTTGCGGCGACAAGACGAAATTCTTTCCGAGCACATGAAGATTGAATGCTGAATCCTGATAAATTTAGCAACTCGCAAGCAGCCACAGCAACTAATTATCGTCTTCTGGTCAAATCATTCTCCCAGAATCCCAGAGAGCAATCGAACGACGGCCTTTTCTCAGAAAACTCCAACTGATATGTGGAATACCAGCAAGCGTTTTGGCAGGATAATGTCCTCTTTCAAAAAAGATCTGTCCGTGATAAAGAAAGAATCTAATTTTTCCCAATGAGATAGGTACAGGAAGTACCTTCTAAAGAGAGTCTGGAACACGACAAGGATTTTATAACTCTACCGAATTTTGGACGCACGATGGTCGGGTGATCGGTTGAGAAGGTGTTGGATGCTGTCTAAAATCTTGTACATCTTGGTTTGGAAACCAGTCTTCTTGTTTTGAAGAAAATAATAAGATGGCAGGTTTGCCTACAATCAAGGTCAACGATTCCAAAACAGATCAAGAAACCGTCTCGTTGTTTTAATAACCAATGCAAACAAAGCTTTAGTTCAGACAGGTAACTGGTTGATTGAAGGTATGATTAATGATACCTATAACCTGCACAATAAGGCCCCGTTCACATTCACTAATCCTCTTTCATTTAGATCCGTTTTTACTCCTAGCCAATTTTCCTTCCCGTTCACAATACTCTTTTTCAGATAGGATATCTTTCAACAAGTGTTCACACTTGTTTTCAAAACGCACCGTTGTCTCTTTTGGAAAAGAAGGCTAAGGCTTATTGCTGTTAGCGTCTTCAAATTCCTCCTTTTTGGTGCTCGCATTACTGATATACGTTTTTGTTTAGCTCTGTTTTCATTCAGCTCCGCTTTTGTCAGCGTATTCATTTAGCCCGTTTCGGGGTGGGACGCAAAGCTAAAAACGGAGCTTTAACATATATCCGTTTTCATGCAAATACGGATTTAGTGTGAGCGGGGCCTAACTCAAATGTTGAACGGAGTGTTGAGTGACATAATTTTTTTGTTTGTAATCTTATTTTACTTCGATTTTGCTTCTAGCATATACATATTTATATACACTAAGGGTACAAAGTATGGAAACGAAGGCCTGAAATTGTCCTATGGCCTATGAGTCTCGTAACAAAGGGAGATCTTCTGTACAACCCAGACTTATTGCTTTCGCCAAAACGTTTAAAGAATGTGTTTTTTTGAGCTTTTCGTGTCGACAGACTCTCCAATGGTCCACAAAAGTTTTGGAGAGTCAGTTGCCACGGAGGTCCTAGGCTCTATCGCAGGCAGGAGAACATTACAATTCTCCAATTGTGGTGGCCCACTTGATAATATGTTTCACCGTGCCAGCTAATGCTGAATGAAAAAATATATATTGATATATACATATACAGTAAAAACCCGCGTATAAGAACCTATAATTTTGCAAGTCAGCCTGATTAGGTTCCTATTGAGTTTTAGGGTTTTCAGGTATTTCTTTTGTTCAGATTGAAACTTCAAGACCATTATTTACTGTCAGTTCAGAGGCGCCTGGGTTCATTATGCCTCATTCATAACTGCAGTCCGTGGAAGAATCACAAATTTTAAAGAATGCAATGAAAAGCTTTCAAAGCATCTTTAGAGTTCTTTGCAATTTGCACATATGACGGTATCAGTCCATATAGGCTCGATGACAAAACAGCTGGGGTTTTTGTATCTACTGTAATTTTGTGATCTCTACGAAGAAGAACCTGTTTCAATTTTCAGGCTGAATTGGTTATTATATATTGGGGGTCTAATTTCAGAATTTCTGCCTGTAGCTTCTTAATCACCAGGTTCTTATATGTGGGTTTTTGTTGTATGTAAACTCAGAAAATACAACTTCGTGTAAACATTTCGGTGCAAGCCTTCATCAGTTACTCAATATACATATATCAGTCAGTAACTCGTATACATAACTCAATATGACTCAATATTTATATATCAGTAACTCTTATACATATATGAATAAACAACTAATCTAAATCGAAACTAATCTACTATGTTACAAATGAAAGGAAATAACTAAGGAAATAAATACTTACAATGCTAAATATTAAAACAACTTAGATGTTAATGGACAGAATTTACAGGATATTACGATATTTGCAGATGTTCCATTTACAGGACGGATTTTTTATCATAAGTTTGAAGCTGTTAAGATTGTCAGCTGATTTTAGTTCATTTGGCAAATAGTTCCAGATCTGAGTTCCAATGGCTTTAAGGTTCTTGGAACCGAAAGTTACTTGATTTGCTGGTAAATGCTTTTAGGATTCCGAGAAGGATACTTTGAACTTCTTGAGCTGAAAATGCTTTGCATAAAAGGTGGATTCAGATTTTTGATTGTCTTGAATATTTCGATACAGAGGGTTCTCTGAAGAGCAACTTGCATTGTGCACTTTTTTGACGTAATAAGGAGATCATCATGGGAACTTTTATGATCGTTGTACTAAAATAGCGCGCGTTCCTGTGTCCTTTCAATTTTCTGAAGCGATCTTGAAGACGAAGAGCCATGACAAAGCGCTGCCTGCTTCATCTTCCAAATCCTTGACAAGGAAAGCTAGTGTGTTGTCATCAGCATAATTATACATGAGTGCTTGCTTTATAAAAGAGAAAGATCATTTATATAGAAATTGACAGGTAGGATCTAAAACTGATCCCTGTGGTACTCCTGATACAATTTCTTGAAAAGAATTGTAGACATTACTAAGTGACGAGTCAGAGACCAGTTCCATTTTGAAAATTACGTAACACCCACCAAGAGGTCTTAGGATGGGTTGGAATGAATTGACTTTTGCTTGAAACCAGGATATTAAGACATTTTGTAATTTTTCTCAACTTTTCTGAGCACTGGAAATATAAGTAAGATAAACCTGGCAAAAACTATGGTTGCGAATACTTGATCGAATCATGACAAACCCCTCACACAGAGCAACGAAAAAGTGCAATGTTTCACGGGTGAGAGACATCGTTTCCATATGGGAGAGTTGCTACGGGATCGAAAATCTCCCGTATTTGCTGGAAAATATCTATTTCTTATCACCCACGAAATGGTTGTGATTTCTTAAGCCTGGTTTCCATATAATCGCATGGAGTCGCAAGGAATCACAATGAGTCGCAATAAAAGTGATCAAGTTGCTTGCGACACTCTGCCATCATGTGGAAACCGGCTAAAAATTTGTTTGCGATTCCTTGCGACTCCTTGAGATCGCTGTCGCAAGCAGTCGCAGAGATAGAAAATTTTCTGTCTCTGCGACTCGCTGCGACTCGTTGAGATCCATTGCGATTAATGGAAGCCACTGTTCACAACTTTTGCAGCTCCTTGCGATAACAACTTTATTGTTTCGGGGGATCTCATTTCCGTGATCAAAATTTTAGTTTGAAATTTGATGAAAGTGAAGTTAGTTAGGATTCTTTGCGATCCTTTGCGATCATATGGAAACCACTTTTTCAAATCATAATAATCGCAACTCATTGCGACTCGCTGCGACTCATTGCGACTCCTTGCGATTATATGGAAACCAGGCGTTAAAGTGTCTTGGATATTGGGCCTCTTTCGGCTTTTCGCAGACAGGAAAATTCGTAAAGCCGAATTTACCTGTCATTTTTCAGTTCTAATAGAAAGACGACGAAAATCACAGAAACACATTGGTTTTTCAGCATTTAGCTAGGATTGGAATCATTCAAATCTGTCTGCAAAAATCTGTCAACACCCCGTCAACACCATTGACGTATCAATAATAAAGTAAATAAGATTCATGAACGAGCTCTACGGATCGCATGCAAAGATAGCCACTCTTGCTTTGAAGCCCTTTTAGAAAGGAATAATTCTGTGTCTCTTCATCACAGAAATCTGCAGTTGTTGTTGGTAGAAATGTTTAAAACTAAGGAAAACCTAAATCCAAGCTTCATGAAAGATATCTTTGTTGAAAGAACGGAAAACTATAATCTAAGAAGTGGGAATACTCTGCAGTTGCCAAAAGCCAGAACAACAACATACGGAATCGAATCTGTATCATTTCTAGGCTCACTGCTTTGGCATGCATTGCCAGAAAGTTTGAAAAAATCAGAAAATCTTGCAGTATTCAAAAGAAAATTAAGGAGCTGGAAAGGACTGGACTGCAATTGTCGACTTTGTAAGATATACATCGCAGATTTGGGGTATTTATAGTTGATTTTTACGATTTTGTATTAGCAGAACTTAGAACTTATGATGTAAATGGATAAGTGGTTGGCTTTAATTGGCTGTACGTAGTTGGCTATCACTCCTGTCACTTGCCAACTTTAAGTGGGTCGTTTATTGTTGGTGTTGTTGTTGTTGTTATTATTATTATTATTATTATTATTATTATTATTATTATTATTATTATTATTATTATTATTATTATTATTATTATTATTATTATATAGAGTCTCAGGGATACTCATGCTCAGGGTGATAGGGTAATTGGGTAGAGATACTCAAGGTAATATTGCTACACTTTTTTGTGCATTACATCAAATATCGTTTGGATATATTGTTTTTATACACTAACATCATCGCCTGAAATACCGGCTGAAGATTAATTTGAGGCACCCTTTTAGTTTCTTATAACTTGCGAATGGTAATTACAGCAGTTGTCAATTTTAGAAGGACGATGATTACAGTAAAGCTTGCCTCTGGGATACGGGTTAAGAGAATCCTGCAAGAGAAACTGCGGGATAAGAGCCTCCAGGGTGATTTTTGGCCATTAAACACATTTCATATAAGAAGCATAAGAGGACCATTTCAGCCTGTCGCAGGAAGTCGCATGCTTCTTTCTCTGCCACAATTTCTCGACCACACCTAAATGGGCGTGGCAGATGTTTACAATTTTGTGGTTCCTTGTGTTTCTGTGGAACTTGTGCTCACTCAGCATGAAGTACTTGAAGCCAACGAAGGACTTGACTTGTTGATCAATTGAATCCAAGATGGCCGCCGTTTTGCTATGATGAGAAGCAGTCATGCTGTTTATTTGCTGATTCTATTGCATTTGAACTTAATGGAGAAATCTACAGACTATGGAAAACAGTTTCGAGTAAATTCTTAATGAATTACTTTTAGGACTATGTGTCTCAAGAGCTTGCTTTGAAGAATACCAAGTTTTAAAGTACCCATGGCGAAGCCTGCCTGTTTAGGCCCTCTTGCAATGTCAATGAATACTTTCTTCTGATTGGAACAGCTCGTCATCCAGTTATTGTGATTTGTTTTGGGACCAAACTGCTTCAGAATGTATCAGCATCGTGTGAAGAGAATTACTATTTGCCCAAGAAATTGGAAATATTCTTTTACAGAGCTGGGTCATCAAGGAGGCGCACCAAATTGTTTTGTTGTTGGAAAAGCTAAAATACTATTCATAGCATGCCTGTTTACTCGCGGTGTGAATTGGTTGTAAGAGCCTGATTAATCTCTCTTTGTTGAAACTTTAAATGCATGACATGCAGGTAATTTAAATGATGTAGTCCAGCTTAAATATAAAATTGAGAATGGAGGTCACTACTGATCACAGTCACATGCAACAGGGTTCACCTGAAGTTGCACTTCAAGATCTTATAAAGGACATTGAAAGTATCATTTACACAAAAGATATTAACCAGAAAAGTGTACAGGAAATGGTGCAAACGGTGTCAAAGAAGTTATCTGCACTCATGACAATTTTATTGGAGAACAGTTGGCAAGATATTCAAAATGAGACATGCATGAGGATTTTTACTGAGCATGATATATTGAGTCAAATTTTTAACTGGATAGCAGGCAAGAAAGAGCTGATGAAATCTATGACTGTTGAACTGCTTTTGATCTATGACAATATTCTGTCAATTGCAAGTGATTCTTTCTTACGAGGCAGAGAATTTATCGAGCCTCTAATGCTCCTGTTATTAGCATTGAGACCCAATGAGAAAAAGAGAATACCTCATGAAATGGAATTGAAATATATCAGACTAATCAACAACTTGTGTCTTAGACTGATTGATGACCAATTTCTGAAGAAATTTGAAAGTGTGTTAATCTCAAAGCAGGGATACAAACTACCTAGATATGGATTTCTGAACCTGTTGATGTCATTTGTGCATGAGAATAGTCAAGTTGGAAATTTTGCAAGGGATAGCCTGATTATCTGTATGCAAGTTTCTGCATCAAATTCTGAATTTGGGAAGTACATTGCATATGAATCTGATTGCTGCAATGTGAGTTACTGTCTTACCTTATCACTAGCCATACAAAACTTGATAACCAATAATACCATAGTTTTGGCAAGATAATCCATGAGGAAAAAGATGCATCACATGTAAAAGACAAAAGTGAAATTGTTCCCTAAAGCAATTGTTGAGTTATTAGCGATCCCATGCATTATTTCTGGAGGTTGGTACCAAAGAGAAATGGACTAGGGAAAAGAAATTTTCTGACATAAAGAGGTTAATATTCTTTCATGCAGTTTTGAGGTTGGGTTACCGTATACAAAATTTTTCCACCAATTAATGCTAAATTTTAAAGTTCCAAATTTTCATTCTCATCATTGTAATCATCAACACTGTTCATTTCCCTTTTGATTTCCACTTTGTTTTTGCCTTTGTCTTTCTTGAATATTTACAATATTTCCAGCATTTTACATTCATATACAATACATTTTTGACATCAAAATATAGGTTAAGAGGTTGGGTAAAATTTTGTTCAACCTGAAAATTTTTGGGTAGATTTTTGGGTAGTCACCTATTCAGTTGGATAAGAAGATTATTTAAGCTAGAAGCATTTCTCTTCAGTACCAAGCCTTCCATAAATTATGAACGGCCCCTTATTTTTTCCATCTCGCTGTGATGTTTCTCTACTGAATGCCAATGAATTTCTATGCTTTGCTCTATTTCATCTCCCCTGTATCTGCATGGCTTATCTTTATTGGTGCTGTTGACTACCAAATAACCAACTTTCGATTCAGGAGTAATTTGTGTTGGGAAAAATGAAGCAGAATCAAGCTAAAAATTCATTAGAATTCAAGAGCAGCACAAAGGATGGGAAAAACAAAAATTCTGTGACTAATTTTGAAAATTTCATACACATGCAGTGTCATACAGTACTCCTTGTGGATGGATTTGCTGTCATCTACAAATATTCTAAGCAACCAAATTTCATCTGTGTGCTTTAACTCTAGGAAACTTGACTGTTGTGAGAATGATCTAATTCAAAGACAGTGTTAAGTCCTACCTACTGTATAGCATCCATTTGTAATGTATAAGGATTTATAATTGTAAAAGTGGAAAGGTCTACATTCAGAT
Source organism: Aurelia sp. 4 Dawson et al 2005 (assembly GCA_964019985.1). Classification (NCBI taxonomy): domain Eukaryota; kingdom Metazoa; phylum Cnidaria; class Scyphozoa; order Semaeostomeae; family Ulmaridae; genus Aurelia; species Aurelia sp. 4 Dawson et al 2005. The sequence goes on along the minus strand of OZ026492.1, from coordinate 5,244,047 downwards.
TTGGATTGAATCAACAATACCAAGGGCTGCTCCTTTAAAGCAGTACATTATTGCATTTTCATAAGAAATAATTGGTTTGTTACAAATTACAGTATTACAGTACTAAGATTGCCAAAATTTTCAGAGAGACTCTCCTACTTTGTCCAAGAAGTAATACAGTAAGAAACTTTCAAAAAATAAACTTAAGGATATGACAAACATGTTGTTGAAACCTCATTCTTGTGTAATATTAACTAGTTTTTATTGTTCTGAAAATATCGGAACACTGTTGTTTATTCCCATGTGATGTTTTAAATGTCAAGAAAGATATCTGTAGAAGTTTTAGATACCACATTATGATTCGTGTATTCAATGGATAAGAAACAAATTTAGAAATTTTGGTACTAAATGCAGAAGTTTTGACATTGAATTATAAAACTTTTTGTACTGCAGCATTGGGTGATCCAAAGTTTCATTTAATAAGCAATTATGGCAAAGTCCCCCAATTTGTAGTGTCTCAAAAGTAGTTAACAGCTGTGCTCCCATTGGTGATATTTTAGAAACTTGTATCCTTCTACTGGTGTGATAAAAAATCTATCTTTTGTGCTCTTTAGATTCTTGCTGCAGGGCTAATTGGACTGTACTCAGCACTCTCAACCACACTAGATATATCAAATGAGGATTGGTATTGCATTACTAGAGATATGGTAATTGGTAACCAGGATTTGATGAGCTTTGTAAAAGGTGTCAAGTTTTGCTGTGAAGTGATTTCTGTAAGTATACACCATTTTATAACCTAGTGGATTATTGGGATAAAGTGAAGCTTAAAATTTCTTGATATTGCTTAATTTATGGCAAGAAGCAGTTCACAATATACTTAGAATGCAATTTAGCTAAAGTTTCTGTAAGAGGGCCTTTACATGAGAAAATTTCAACCCAGGTTGAGTTCAACACGGGTTGAGTTTTGGAAGCATCGCTTGTTTGCTGTTGCATTTACATGAAAATCTCAATGCGGGTTGAGATTGGGTCACATGATATGAATGCGGTTGTTGTTGTTAATCAGTTTTTGATGGAATTTTTCAAACAGTTTGCTCTGAATGTAACACTAAGATAACCTCACCTTGGCTTGAGACTTGATTAGAGGGCAACAGGAAGGCTTTAGGCTAGGCCCGAGAAAAGCTTTCAGCTGTTTGTAGTAAACATCAGACGATTGGAAAAGAAAATGTCCTTTATGAAGCTACCGTTGCAGGTAAACAAACGGATGAACTCAAGTATCAAGTTGAATGATAAATGAATAAATTTACGTCCTTTGTAAGCCAAAGCACCTTCTTTCTTGGCTTTCCATCTTGCAAAATGGTGCCAAATGAGGGCCGCGGCGTACCCCACAACACAATATCAACATCCTACAATGCAATGCTTTGATTTCAACTCGCCCCGAGTTGAAAAATGCCGCGTTTACATGAGAATTTGCAATAATTTCAACCCGCGTTGAAATTTCAACACGGGTTGAGTTGCCGAGTTGAACTGAGCCCGTGTTGACATTCAACTCGGCCTCCTTCATGTAAACACGATGAAAGGTTACACCATTAGCCAAGTTGAAGCTCAACCCGTGTTGAATTCAACCCGGGTTGAAATTTCTCATGTAAAGGCCCTCTAACTCTGCTTACCATTCCAGTAAGCAGTAAGTTGCTTCCATTTGGTCTATCAGAAGCAGTGCCAGTACATGGTCTTTGCATTCTAAAGATGTATAACTTGCAATTTTCCATTAACACTGGTTTTCAAATTATTTTCAAAACTTTTTGTTGATTTCATAAAAGTGGATTATCTCCTAAGCTACCAAAAATTTTGATTTGCATTGCATCTTTACGTATCTAGGTTGTTGATCTACAACTTTTACCATCTGCTTGAATAGCTAGAAAAGCTTCTGGTTACTTTTTGACATGGAAGGGCAAAATCCATGATTAACAGATTATTACATGAGAAAGACTTCAAAACTTTTTTGAAAAGGATATTTTCAGATCTTTCATAGTGGGCCCTTAAAGATTCTGAGATTTGTGAATGCTCATGAAGGTCTCAAAGGACTTGTAAAGCAAGATTGTGAAATTTCTGGTAACATAGAAGAAACCATGATACTTTCAAAGCACAATGAGGTTGTAACATTCCCTGCAGATCACACCCATTCTCTAATGGAGACAAGTTATTTTAAGGCTGAGCTCTTGAATGCATGATTTGTAACATGGTAATCTATTGACCAAAGGGTTCCACCTTTCACTGTCAAAAGGTGCAACAAAATTTAGAATATGATAGCATGAAATCTAGCCTAGCATTTTCAATCAAACTAGGTAAAATTTTAGCATCCTAAAAGTTATGGTGAAAGATAAGAGTTAGAAAATTATTTGAATAGTTATGGAGAGAGATAAATCCACTTTTCTGAAATCAACAAAAGTTAAAAAAAATTTTTTGTGAAGCCAGCATTGGCAGGAAGAAACATTGCCATTATTACAGTTATTGATTGTCAAGACTATATATGCAGAACAGCATCCTTTTTATATACTGTTTTTCAATAGTCCACATACTGCTGGATAAATCAACAGTTTTTTTAGGAGGACTGCTTCTCAAAATGACATTTCGCTGCTCACTGTAGTGGAAAGCTACAAGCTGGAAAGCTACTTTAACAGAATCAACACAATGTACTGCAGTACGGGCCTTGTGCACATTAAAATTATTATTCTGCGTAGAATTTTCCAGAATATTATCAATCTGTCAACCCTTTCAAGCGTAGTGTTTTGTCTGTAGATTTTTATCAAGTGCATTGTTACGATGCTGAAACTTTCTGACTTTTAGTTTTTATCCTTCTCATGGATCAAGAATTGATTTTTTGACAAAATTGAATTTATTGCAGGGTGTAAACATGATCAATTTTTGAGAGATGCCTGTGTAAAATTTTGAATAATTCCAAAAAATTCTACAACTGATACAATAAAATGATGAAAGGAGATAAAACTACTTTTGATGCTCTATCCAACCAACTAGTTATTTTTTCAAGTCAAACCTATGATTTTTGCAAATTTTGGCACTACACATGCTGACTTTCTTTGTGTTCTTGTGTGCTGTTGTCATCACTTCTTGTTAATTTTTCTTCATAGAGCAAATTCTATTTAGACACAGAATACACTAAAATTGGGCTGATGTCTACAATCATGGTTTCATTTTCTCACAATCAAAAAATGAAAATTTTCAGTACTGAAGCTTGCTGACTTTGGAGATTGAGCATTGTGGCATCATGGGCAGGTCATGTGACATATCTAAAGATAGATGTCATTTTTGGTTCACCCCATCATGTTCTATACACATGCAAGGTCTCATGACTTTAGGTTGTCCAGAACAGAAATGAATTAGGGGGCCTGAATCAGACCCTTCCAGTCTTCCAAGAACATATGAAATACCCTGGGCCTGATAGGGTTAAAGATTTTTGTTTAAGAAGTTTGCGGTCTCTCATGTCTGTAGCATACAAATTCTTGTTATGATGTGAAGAATTCTTGAAACTTCTCCGAGAATTCTTTCCATGCTGATGTTTGCAAGGCCTGAACTACATGTTAAAATTTAAGCCAGATGGCTCAACAGGTTTTGATTTGAAACAAAATTGAAGAATAGAAGCAGGAACCGACAGACAGATTCTCAATATTTGTTTCACTTTTCTTGTGCCTTAAAGATCCGAAAGTTTATCAAAGTGTTCAGTTGTAAGACAAATCCCAGCTCTCTGTAAGCTATTTTTGAGGCTATTTTATTTGGTAACTCATGTTGAAAAATTTTTTCACACTTCAATCCATTTTGCAAAATGTTTATATCACTTCCTCATCTGTTTATCCCCCTAAATTTTATTGTGAACAAGTTTTTCAAGTGATTGGAATAAGATTGGAAAATCTTCTCTTTTGATTATTCTTGTAGTTTGGTCATCAATCTATTGGGCAACGACTGCTTACTCTTATCCATGATGGATTTCTAAGTTCTGTCCTTGCTGCAGCTCTGCATCAGGTAAGCACTTTTTTGCAGATACAGTCCATATTTGATCTAGACTTATGACGATGAGTCCCTTGTATCCCTGCGGTAAACCTTGCTCAAGAGGGACTCATGATGAAACAGTTCATAATTCGATTGATCGAATCAGGATCGAACGACTGCCGTAGCTCTGTTCAACGTTCACTCCTCGGAAAGAAAATTCGATAGAAACCACGTTAACCAGGCGTTTCATAAAAGAAACTTTGTATAAATCTGAAGAAGGAAGTTGACTTTACCTGGTGTGTCCAAAACAAGTCTTTCAACGCTACATTTTCCATGTTTTAAAGACCAAACCAAACCAGAGAAAACTTCAGCCACCTGCCGTAGCAACTTTGTTCAAAATCTAGTCAACTGGATCATTCGAATCGAAAATTCAACATCATTGTTCTCTGCCAAATCTCGCAATCTTATTGTTACTGGAGAAATAGACCTTTTAGCTATTCTGAAAACGAACCTGGATCGAATTATATTTCATTACATTCAGTAGAATTTTCGAATGTTCACAATTGCGATCATAGCTCTAACGCCACTCAATCGAACCTCGCGTATAAAATTGTATTAAAATATCGCTCGATCCAGGCTCTTTTCTAGAATAGCTAAAAGGTCTATTGTGAATTTTGGGCCTAAATAGGGCCAGGTTTTTCAGAGTAATACTATGAGTGTCTATTGCCCAAAGCGCCATCATCAAGTCAAAGAGCACAGGTCTTTATAAGTCATAAGATCATATAATCTTATAATCATATAATCATATAATCTTATAATCATATAATCATATTATATTATATTATATTATATTATATTATATTATATTATATTATATTATATTATATTATATTATATTATATTATATTATATTATATTATATTATATTATATTATATTATATTATATTATATTATATTATATTATATTATATTATATTATATTATATTATATTATATTATATTATATTATATTATATTATATTATATTATATTATATTCTATTATATTCTATTATATTATATTATCATATTATATAGTCATATAATCATAAGTCTATATTTCATCTATAACAAGGGCTTTCTTTCACATAAGAGGTTTTATTACAGGAAGCAGTCATAAGTATACACCACTTTAATTAAGCAGCCTCGTTTTGGAAATTTGTCAGAATCTCTTGCTATTGTTGATATGAAAATTTCGAGCCCAGATTCGGAGTTTGCATCCAAGCTTTAGTCAGGTGACATGTTTTCAAACTGCTGACAGTTGCGATGTTGATTTTAAGACAATGTAAAGTTCAAAGATTTACAAGGGCGGATTTGACCACGAAAAGTCGTTCGGGGTGAAACTTTACACCCCGAGTCATTTTCACGGTCAAATCCCTTATAGATTTTTAAACTTTACATCGCTATAAGATTAATACTACAGCCGCTAACAACATGAAAACTTATGGGTAGACTAAAGTTTTGGTGCTAAATCCGAATTTGGCATCTAAAATTTCACATGAAAGAATTTTGAATAATTTCCAAAACGAGGCTGTTCATTAAAGTGGTGTATTGCCAGCCTCAAAAGTTGGGTGAAGTTAGCAAGGAATTAGGTTGTTAGAGATATACTCAGTCTTTCTGCACCGTCTTTGCTTTAGAATAAATAGTGCTTCGGACAACTTGCATGAAAATCTACCCTAGTCCATTCCCTGGTGATAACCTTGGAAGTAGTTTATCCCAATCCCAAGAGTAGAATTTACAATCAATATTGCAATGATAGGCAGAAACAATGCCGTTACTATACTGTGTGGAGCAATGAAAAGTTAACACATTTGGCAGTCTGTGTAAATAGAAGAATTCTGCCAATATTAAAAACTGGAACGTTAACTTATCAATTGAGCATTAATATAGACGCACAGAAGATTTTGTTTGGCAAAGTCACACATCTCTTGAGCCTGATTTCCACAAGGTGAAATATTCCACTCGCAACAGCCTTCTACAACCGTCTGATTGGCTTGCTGAATAGCAACATTGCTGAAAAGTAGAAAGTCATTCTACCGTCAAGCAGAATCATGCTTGCGAACAAAAGGTCTTGGGAAGAAGAATCATCCGTTTAGTCGAAAATAGACTTTGTATCGAGAAATTAGGAAAACGCCGGCAAGGGATTCGTATGGGATTCCACTTTCAATTCTGATCCTTGATTTACCAGACATCAAAATTTATGTTTGATACAATTGTTCGTTTCAGAAGCAGAATAAAACTTTATTAACAGATAAATCATTGACAATAACTGAAAATTAGCAAAGTTGATTGTGAAAAAATCTGCCATTCTTTGTAATTATTAAAGTTCTCAAGCAATTCATTGCTCCATCTTCAGAATTTCAAATCCCAAAATCCAAAATTACAAAAGCACTATATATATATATTTGTTTCTTCTAGCCAGTGACAGAAGCTGTCATTGCAGCTGTTGCCTACTTGGATCTTTTCATAAGAGAAGTAACTGAAGAGAGTTTCATGAGAACCTTGCTCAAATTCTTATTGTCAGATGAATATGATGGTGTACTAATCATTGACACATTGACCGAGTTAATTCACTCTCAGTCCCAACAGGTTAGACTTTCTTCGTCTTCTTTCTTGTCTCTGTTGTAAAGCTCTCTATGCCCCAGGAGGGCTGATTTAATTTCAAAGACTCCAGATGATGGCTCAAAGTGTATCAACAACAAATGAATGATAGGGATTTGGAAGCATGAAATTGTATTCAAAGCGATTAGTGACTGCAGACAAAGGAAATTCATTGAACGAGTAAATCAAAACAAACATGGCCAAAGACTTTGCACCAAAAACAGCAGAGCAAACTCTAGCCTTTTGCAAGCGAAAAGTGGCTTTTAAGAAATATTATGTGCTTTCGACGAAAGATGAAGGGTAAGGGATCGTTTCCAAATATTCGTATCAAATTCGTATGGGGAATTCGTAGCACTATACGATATTGATACGATATCCTTTAATCGTCACCTTTTAGAATTCGTATAAAGTCGTATACAATTCGCATGTGATTCGTATGCAATTCGTATCAAATTCTTATAAGCAATTCGTAAACACAGTTCGTATTAAAATCATATCAGCAATTCGTATACACAATTCGTATCAAAATCGTATCAAATTCGTATCATAATTCGTATAGAAATCAAACAATTCGTATACATTTCTTATCTCTTGTGCGGCTATACGAATTAAATCGCACAACACCTTTCATACATACGATTGAATTCGTATTAATTCGTATAAAAGCTATACGATAATTTGGAGACGATCCCTATGTCTAAAATTCTGTCTCGCGGATTTTTTTTTACTTGATTCAGGAGTTGTGTGATGCTTGTTTCATTTAAGCCCTAAACACCCGAGAATTATAATACCTTCAGCTCGGCTTCTGAGGCAAAACACAAAATCCTAGGGACAGAACTTTAGATTTGCCCTTCTTCTTTCGCTATAAACACATAGCTTCTCTTTAAAAAACTTTTCGTTTGCACAAGGCAAGAATTTACCGTGCTGGTTTCAGGGCAACTTTTGAAGCCGTGCTTGTTTTGATTTACTGGTTGAGAAAATTCTCTTTGTCTGCAGTCGCAAATTGCTTTGAATCGAGGTTTCAATTAAAGCAACTGTTGCTGTTTTATTGCAAAATCTGTCCTCGTTGCTTAATTATGAGAAACTTTTTTGATTTACAAATTTAACTCATTAGAATATTAAGAACTGTAATTTTTGGTCACGTAGTGTACCATTGTTATGGGTATGGGGAAAAGAGTGTTTCCGGCGAGCCCCCGTCTTGTTTTTATATCTTCTGCCAACCTGCTTTGCGAGACGAGCAAAGGAAGTGAATTTGATTGGATTAATACAACAAAGAGCAAGAACATTGTGATCTATGATTGGACAAGCTGAGATGGACGGGGGAACCTCACAAACAGGAAATGAAAGTTTTGATAAGTTCTTTGTGATGTTAAGTTTAGCCATTGCAACCATCATTGCAGAATATAGCGTTGTTTGTTTACGTTTTCTTCCCTTGCAAGGATGAATAAAAATGTTGATTGCTTGTTAATAGCTTAATGAAAGGGGAAACTGCTTCCAAACAATCGACATGTTGTTTGAGCAAAGTTTGACGTCAAAGAATAAAGTCCTAGGAAATAAGGAGAGCTTTGTGTTCGACTGGCAACTGAGACAGGCCTGTGGAATCGAGGGACATTTCACCCTCAAAACTCTCGTACACTTTTGGCCTAGACCTTTGTTTTTGATAAAAATCAAGCATAAGGACAGTAGAAATCCTTTATTCCGAAGAGTGTCGACTGGAAGTTGAATGCCCCTCGGCTGGCATTAAAGGGTCTGTTTCATCCAGCATGCCTTGCACGTGTCGTCTCCTGGTTTGCCTTTGTTGTCGCCATTTTCATGGCCCATGAAAATGGCGACAAACAAAGGCCAGTCAAGTAACGACACGTGCAAGGAATGCTGGATGAAACAGATCCTTTAATAAAGGGGCATGTTAAAGGGTTTTGGTTATGTCAGATATCAAATCGATACACGTAGTGACGTACCTCTAAGGTTCCTTAGATTAATCTATTTTGCTACGACATTGATGAAGTAAAGCAGTTAGGTTGCAATGTAACTTCGTTCTCCTACGTAATGTTATAATTCTTATATTTCTATTCAAGTTATGTATGGTGACATTGCAACTATTCAAGACCCTCATGAATCTCAATTGTGAAGATATTATCTACCATTTAATGATCAGGTATGTTGTGAAATTTGATTTCAAAAGAGGCTTCTTTCATTTAACTCAGAAATGATCAAGACTGCGGAAGTTTGCACTGTTTAAATGAATGTTGTTTAGATTTTGAATGAAGGTTATTAATGGGTCGTATTTATACCAGGGCATAACATCGCAACTGCAATAGAAACATGACACCATCTTGTTTTGGGGGTAAATGTGCTGAACATCTCTATAGGTTTCTGCAGGAAGTTGCGTAAAATACCTTTTTTATATACTGTACTTCGTAGTAGTGAGCAGGGAAAGGATACGCTGCAATTTTAAGTCGGACCTAAAAATGAAACAGCTTTCACGAATAAGCCGTTCCTGACAGCAAAACCATAAATCCAGGTCCAGAAGGCTACGAGAAATTTGCCTCTGCCTCGATAGTTTTATAACAGTGCCACTGTCTCATCAAGTTGTAAGTTACTCGTCGCCCCCTGAAGCCAACCTTTCTTTCCACATTTTCTTATCTATCCGCTAAAATTTTTAAATGATTTTAACAGCTGCTAATCTTGCAGAAATGATTTATTTCAATAGAAAAAACGAGTTACTGTCAAAAGCCTAGTAAGATGCTGTGTTTTCAAATGGGTTCATTAACCTCAAGTCTGATTTTCACGCTCGAATTGATAAATTCATGATCAAGTCATCTTTGATTCCATTATTTATTCAGTGAATCCCATTAGTGGTCCCGTATCGTGTCAGAGACAAGCAGCATCTCACAACGTGACAAACAGATAAGTTTCAACTGTTTGCGTCATTATAATTTTACATTCTATATCATTACCAACGAAAAGAGATTATTTTCTTGCTGTTTTGGAAAGCAGACGGAAAAAATTCTACCGAGATTTGTGCTAAGGGTGCTAATAATAATAATGATAACAAAGAAACGTTACAGCGCTGTATATTCCCAAGGTTCACAGACGCTTAACAACATAACTAGAATCCAGAACATAGCTAGTTTAGGAAGGACTACGAGAGAAGTTTAATTAAAACTGCTAACATATTGAATAAAGAACTTCGCCATAAGATCAAATTAATCAATACTTCTTGAAACTATGTTGGCACCATATTGCTCCTAATCAGATAGTCAGTTACATCAAAAAGTCACCAGATTAGATATGTACAGTAATCTCATCTCATCTCATCTCATCTCATCTCATCTCATCTCATCTCATCTCATCTCATCTCATCTCATCTAAGAGTATTACTACCTAAATAGGTATGTCTTTAGTGACTGCTTGAAACTACACAGTGAATCTAATGATCTAATTGAATGCAGAAGTTTGCTCCACAATAATGTTTATATAGACACTTTTATAGCAGTGATTACCTCGCTTGTTAAAAGGGGTGGATCACGCAACAATGAAGAATTATGCAAATTCTATCATCTAGATTTTTTCAAGCATGTGTCCATTGTTGGATGGGGTGAATATATTCTTGTGCATGGAGTGAATTCACAGTGAAATTGCTTTAGAAATTCACCGATATCTCCGTAATCTTACAACGTTTGAATTTTTCGTTTGTTTCTCTGTTAGATTCAGGAATTCGCCTCGAAAAAAACACTTTCATTTTAACGGAAAATGTGGCAAATCTGTTTGATGTGGCCTAAAAACGGTTTCAAGAATAGTTTGTCTACAGTTATGTGACCCAACCCATTTAAGAGGACTTTCCATCATTAACATAATATGCTTCTATCATCTGGTTATGTGGAGCTTTCATTCATTCATTCATTCATTCTTTCATTCATTCATTCTTTCATTCATTCTTACATTCTTTCTTTCTTTCTTTCTTTCTTCTTTCTTTCATTCTTTTATATATTTCTTTAAAGTTGCTAACTACATAGCTCTACATAAGTAGAGCTAATTTACACCAACCATTTACAAACCTAAAGAAATGCATATTAAGATCAAAGGAATTCAGCGTCTATTTGCAAATGGGGTTCTATCCCAAGTCTTGATTTCCTTTTTGAAAGCTGCAACAGACTCTATCTTCCTTGCATCATCATTTAGGGTATTACACAGCATAGCTGCTCTATATCTCCGGGAGTTTATCCCATTAGCTTACTTTATACTTTTTATCACTGCTAAAGCCACAGGCTGTAGGAAACGCTGAATTTGAAGAAAGATTTACTTATAATAAATCAAGTTATTCTTATCCTAATTTATCGTTTCGTGTGCGGATTGACCAACTTGTTTCCCTTCTATTTGTACTTCTCCCGCGAAGGCGCCAATTTAATCCCCGCCCTTGGCCCGCTTGAATGGTATAATTTTTCCAGGGCCCTTGAGGTCATGTCATCATTTGGTCATGTCAATCTGCTGTTACGCCCGGGCTTAGGCCCCGTTTACACTGCTCCGTTTTCATATGAAAACGGAGCAAAACTTCTCCGTTGTTGTCTTGCGTTCACATTGCTCCGCTGTGAAAACGGAGCTGTTCGAGAACGCTAATGAAAACGCATAAATTTGAAAACGGTGCGTTTTCAAAACGATCCGTTTTTTGGTGTGAACGCCAAAACGGAGACATTTGAAAACGCTTCACATTCCTTTGTTAATCGGCTATTATTGCAATGACACTCAAATTCGAGATTGGCGCCTTTTTGACAGTTATCATCAAAAGGCTTTGTTTTGAAAAGGGAATTAACAACACCGTGTTGCTGGAGGAATGTGAATGCCTATCGTTTTCATAGCGTATTTATTTCAAAACGGAGCTATGTGAATGGGCAGCGTTTTCATCAACAAAAACAGATAAAAACGAAAACGGAGAAGTGTGAATGTAGCCTTAGAGTGTCGCCTTCGCAAGAGAAGTACCAACAGAAGGAAAACAACTCGATATATGTTCACGAATGATAACTTAGGACAGGAATAACTCGATTTGTAAAATAGAGTCTGTAGAAAAAACAGAAATCTTTATTCTAAATTCTGCGTTTCCTACAGCCCGTGCTATAGCGAGCTCTCTTCACATGGAATTATGGTCTTTTCCAGGTTTCTGATACCATGCAAACACATATTACCCAATCAAAAGAGGATAATTAAAGAGCTCGACTTCTATTGTAAGAGCGCTACCATGTTTTTATATCTGACACCGTCGTGCTGTGTTGAGTCGCATTTCTCTGACGATGACATTAGCGAAGAGTCGGCAGCCAACACTAATCAAGTCTCCAAAGACGTTAGAAAGGAACTACTTAGAAATGAATTTATCGAGTGCTTAGGGGATGCGAGAGTCCGTGTGCGTGAATGCAAAGAAGCCTGCCAATGTTGGTCCGCGGTTTATGATGGTATGGATGTGATGACGGAGTTACCAAGGAGACGAGCCTCGTCAGCTTTGATCAGTCAAGCGAAAACCGACAGAAGTAATTCAGACGTTTTCTCATTTGCAATGAGGAGTAGTTCGATTATCTCCGAGTCAGATAAAGACAGACAGTTGCTTAGCAAGACAACGTCACTTCCTCTTGAAACGTCACATCCGGTTGATTCGTCCCATCCGGTTGTCAGTGCGGAAACTAACTCAGTATTTCCCGCAGGAGGAGCCGAGAAAATGGCCAATGGCTACGTTTACGTGAAGAAAGAGAATAACCTTAGCAGCATTGACTATAAGTATTGCCTAGGCCCATTTCTGACAGCTTTGTATGACTTGTTAGAAAATATGCTGGATAATTCGTTTTACGTGAATTTACAGCTTACATCACTATTATCAAGGATTGCTTGTTACCCTCAGCCATTACTACGATCGTTGCTCTTGAATTCGAACTTGGTAATGCAGCCTGGCGTAAAATCATTGTTTCAGGTATCAGAATAACTTTATAATTTCCGTATCTATCTTGTTTTATCATGTCTTGTATTGAATCCATCCAAGGGCATTTCACTCTCAAAAAATCTCGTACCCCTTTGGTAGCAAAATCCTTTTGTTTTCGAGAAAAATCCATCAAAAATCCTTTTGCTATGACAAAATCTCCTACGCTCTTTCGAATGAGTGAAATTCACCTTGGATTCCATTTCATCCAGAGAGTTTTGATGGTGAAGATAATTGGAGAAGATCGAAGATAAACGGTATAAGTTACCCAAATGAATGGAGCTCAGTTCAAGGTTTACACGAGATCGGATCCAATTGGATCCGTGCCCAAAGTGTAACGGATAGGCCTTGCGTTTACACGAGACTCAACGGCTCCGAACCCATTTGGATCTGCTATCGGTACCCAAACGGGATCACTTTCGAAAGTGATCCCGTTTGGATCCAATCCCAAAAAGGTCTCGTGCAAACGGGTGGGATCGGATCCAAACAGGTAATGGATCAATATCGAGACCCAAAGACGTCCAATAAGAGGCATTTCTAAAATGGCAGCCTTTAAAATTTACGCCAAAACGAAGATTGTTCACTTGCTTTTATTCTTCTTACGATTCAAATTGACAACTTTCTGATGCTATGTAGAGCACCTGCATCAGTTTCTCATTTTCATGTATTTTAAATTCCACTACATGCACTTTATGAAGTAACCAAACAGACAAATAACTAGACTACACGAAAATAAGATACAGAAAATTTATAAATCAGTAAAAAATTGATACAATATAAATTGAAGAAAACAAAGATAAAAGATGAATTGTTTGGGGGGAATTACCTAAAGGAAGAGTTCTCTCAGTAGTTCAACCGAGGCAAAGTTTTCTCCAATATTAAAAAGTGTCAATAAAGTCTCTACTGCTTGGCTTAGATTAGTTCTAGAAGAGATAACAGATATCCCAATGAAGGCTGTTTCATTTAATCTTTTAGAGGTTTATGTTTAGGCCTTAACAGAAAGATTTTCAAAACTTGAAAGAAAAGTTAAATCTCAGAGAAGAAATGCTGTAAAAATTTGAATCTCAGAAATAAAGCGCTTTATGTAGAAATAGGAAAGCTGCTTTAAAGGGCTTGTGCAGGGTTAAAAGCTTGCATTTGCAGAGATCAGAAATTCTAAAGATATCTCATTCAAAAATCGAACTTGGACACAGAGTAAACAAAGGATAGTGTCACAATAAGATGTTTATCTCGCCACGAAACAATGCTGTGTCGTAGTAATTTCTTTGTTCTATTTATAGAGGAGCCTATTTACCATTGCACAGTAGCTTTGAAATTATAACCAACAAAACATTGTTCAAGGCTTGAGATCTTAATCTGCATCTAACAAGAATATGATGATTACCAACTCTGAAGTTGGTTTTTCCAGAAAATAAAAGCAGAGAAACGTCAGGATCGATGACATGGTCCAGGTTTCGTCATTTTCAAACATTGATACATAATTCGCGGCACCATCTATGTCATGTTTATCTCTAAAGCCAAAACACACAATACGATTTAAAGTGGTTGTTTTTACCGTGTTCTTTTGTTTCCAGATTCTGACTAATGTAGCACAAACAACCGACATTTTTGTCTCTCAGCTGGATGACTTCAAACAATTAATGTCGAAAGCACGACAGAATTTATTGAAACGAGAAAAGAAATGTTTCGGCATAAAATCAGAACAACAGAGGAAAGACTCAATTGTGTCAACTCTATCGGCTGATTCAAAAGACGGTGGAAGCTCAGATGAACAATCTGACCAATCAACGAAAAGCATCAATACCATTCATACTGCAGAGGGCTCAAAACAGACTGGAGGAGGCGCATCTGGAAGAAAAGACAGTCTATACGCAGAAGCTGCACTAGCAAAAAGTGTCACTGGTGCTAGAATTGGAAGGCTACATCCGGCCCTTCGTAGTCCCCAGAAACGAATAACTGATCAATCGATGCGAGCTGACCAAACTTATTTAAAGAAAAAGAACCCGACAGCTATAAAAAATGCTATTTACTGTGCAATTGTGCTGGAAGAATGGCTCAAAGAACTGGCTGCAATATCATTAGAACATAATCTGGTATGAGTTTTTACTGAATTAGTACTTTTGGGGTTCTTTGTATGAAATTTATATTAGCACAAAAACGGTATGGCAACGAGACTCGTAGCCCGTCTCCGCCAAATTTTATCTTCTCGCGAGGAGACTCTGCCTGTAGAAGATCCAGCTTCGGAATAGATCTAATCGGCTATGGTTTGTTTATGCCCATTTCAAACCAAGTGATCAATCTCTTGATGAACCATCGTTTGATTTCTTTGACGTATTTTGTTCATGAAAACTCGTCCCATGAATGAAACTGTAGTGTAAACCTGAAACTTCCCAAGAGTATGGTCACATGATTTGAAATGTGTAAAACAAACCTTTTGTCAAGCTTGTTGTAAAGCAAGCCAATTTTGTCTATGCGAAGCTTCTGATAATAACCATACATGCGCATATTTGGTTATTATATGAGTTAGCGATAACCTTGATTATACTGACCGTTATATCATTCGATTAATTCTATATTTTTCAAGTTTGTTTCATCGCGAAGTTCGAACCATTCCCATAGAAGATGGAAAGTTTGTTTAAAAACTATCCCTTTGGAAGTAACAACATTGAGAAAAAACATATTTCCTCATAGGAACAAACCTCATTCAACACACCATGAATGCTATGACTTTAACGGCAATTTCTTGACAATTTGTTCCACTGCAGATATCATTGTAAATTTGTTGCAGTGATTGGTGACGCGGTAACCAGTTTTACCCATGCTCTCACGGTTCAATGCTGAAAGTTTATCGTTTATTGCAAGGAAATTGTACCACAATATTTCAACAACATGAGGCAGCTTAGTGAATTATAACTATTCAAAATTCATCTTAAAGGACAAGTCCGGGGTTGCTATAATTTTTGATTACAGAGAAATTACACTGCTGTAAATGTTGTGTAGTTTTTCTTCAATTTTTCTCTCTTTCAATCTGCGAAACTACATATTTCAATCTGCTAAGAAGTGCGAAATGACGTCATTTTATATGACGTCACGTGTGTTGATATTGTATTACTCACGTTGCTAGCCTCCTTATCGCACTTTCGCACACTCGTACAAATACAAAATGGTGACGATATTTGGCCTAACTTACGAAGATTCATCAACCAGTTTATAAAAGTTGGAGGCATCGAAACTTGGGAAGAACTCATGGCTGGTGTTCAGCACTTGGAAAAGTTGCTTTTTAACAATAATTTTATCAACCCCGGACTTGTCCCTGAACCGTTGAGAAAATTCATGATCCATGTAAAGCAGAAATCTTAGAATCTTTGAAATGTAGGTTGGATGGCCTGCTGGGAACTTCAAATAATTTACTGGAAATTCTACCTTTGGATTTTTGTATCTTTGTATTTTTCAAATTTCAGCATTTTGTTCTCATCACGAGAATCAAAGGGAACTTTTGAAGAGAAGTTAGAACCATTGCAATTTCTAAACTAACGGTGGAAAAATTATAAAATTTTAGAGAAAACTATAGCTCATGAAGCATGATGCCTCACCTGCATAATTATTCACCACCTGAAGCATAAGGCCCCGCCTCCGAAGCTTAATGCCCAACTCACGCGTTTGTATCCAGCACCTGAAGCATAAGGCCCTGCCTTCGAAGCTTAATGCCCAACTCACGCGTTTGTATCCAGCACCTTAAGCATAAGGCCCCACCTCTGAAGCTTAATCTCAAACTCCAGCGTTTATATCGACCACCGGAAGCGTAAGGCCCCATCTCCAACTCTTAATGCCCTCCTCCAGTGTTGGCATCCACCACGGTAGGCGCATTGGTTCGTTGACGTGTGAAGGACTATGGTACAATGGTAAGGAGAAATGTATCACTTTTCTGGTTTACGATCTATGATGACGCCACAGTGTGAACCAAGTTGAAATGCAAAAAGATTTTGTAATTTTGAAAATAATCAAGACATAAATAAGTCAGCCGCATAATTATGATAAATCATATTAAGTTACTTTCAGGCTGTTTATTCCAAAGAAAGAGCCATTTCGTCATGATATGATCACAACTGAAGCCTTTACTGATACAGCCTGTTCGTATGACGCACTTTTGAGCATGGGATTTCCTGCATTTTAGATACTGTACAGTTTTCTGTTTGCCAATTTCAGCGCATTCAACAAGGGTATGCCTAGCCGTGATCAGCCGTTAAAGTTTAGTCAAGAGAAGTTTTGATACATAGAATATTTGACTTAATTTTGCCACTATTGTTGTAGCTTACAGGATGTTTAGTACAGTAAGAACCTGTCATAGAGAAACCACTGTTTCATACTGTCCATAGCCTTAATATTTTTGAAAGCCTGTCTTGAAAGGCAGTTTAGCACAAAATGGTTCTGCGTAGCCAGCCAGTTGTTTAATCATAAATTATTTTTAACCACTTTGTTGCCTCGACTTACCGATCAAACTAGAAACTTGGTTTATTGACAATAGCGTTAATTTTTATGCATGTTTCATGTTTAAGATGCAACAGGGGGCAATATTCTATTATTGATACCAATTGAGTCAGAAAGATGTGTCCAATGTTCGAAAAATTGTACAGGAAGAATTATGAAATTGATTTGTTAAATTTTTGTCTCATCATCTTTTTTAGGCTTTAACGTGAGTTTTGAGATTTCCCTCCAAATTTAGGAGGATTATTTCTTTCTGAAGTCAGAATTTAGCCAAAAGTAATTTGTCCTCCGTCATGTAAGTTGCAGCTTTGTGATGAATATTAATTACATTTCAAGGGTTTTTGTATTACTAAAAGACAAGGGCAGCGCATAAAAATTTATCGTTGTACCGTTTTGATGGATGAAATTTAGATTGAATTGAATTGAATAGACACACCTGTAGTTTTAGTCAAAGCCCGTGGAAGCTGGTTTTCGGGCAATTTTCATGCTATACTAAGATTTGGAATTGCAAATTTGATGTTACGAACCTGGATCACGAACGGTGAAGAGCCAGGGGGAGGGGTAAATGACTTGCTGATGGACGAGGCTCTGCCGCCCGGTTCTCAGAAAGCTACCCTCTTCTAACTACCGACAGTTACCATCATACCCACCTTCATGATGAATTTTGGTCGGGAAAGTCCCCCTTTTGGCAATATTTTGCCAATTTCTGGAAAATCCACCCATGTTTAAGGAAAATCTGCCGAAAAAGGGACCCTTTTTTAGAGAATTTTGGCCCCAAAAACCCACCCATATGGGTGGCACATACCCATACCATCAACATGTTATGTTACCCCCCCCCCCGCCCTCCGGGGTAAAGGGTAATTTTAAAGAGCCATTGCGGCCACGCTGAAATTCTAGACTGCCTGGACGTCAAATTTGGCAAAACCTCAGCCAGACAACGGATCTTTAACTTTTGAAGTCAATCTTAGAGCTTTTTTGTACGGTTTTTCAAGTAGTGTACACAGGGGAGAAATAGACGATTTCTCCCTGGTTTACACGTAATTCCTGACTTACCCAGTGTTTCTTGCCTCCAAAGCAGCATGAATTTTTTAGTAATCGATTCTCGATGAAGGGTTCCTAGTGTACACAAACTTTTAAAAGAGTATTTTAGTTTGTACTTTGTATTTATTATTCCATGCACTAGTCACGTAGATGTAGTTTTCTCAAGTATCAGTTCACTATTCACACCATACCTAGCAACTTATTTTGACCAACCTCTAACATCAGTAAAAGCAACTGCAGTTTACTACCCCCGATTATCGCAACTTTGAACATGAAATAAACTTTATGTTCTTGTCGGTGAGAAATTATCGCTGTAGGATATCATAGGCCTGATGGACGATTTGAATTGCAAAACTGAATCACGTGAGGTGAAGGGTAACTTTAAAAAGCCATTCTCACCCAGAAGCGGCGAAAAATAAGTTATCTTCCGTCATGTAAGTTTGCAACTTTTGATGAATATTTATTACGTTTCAAATATTCTTGTATGACTAAAGAGCATTAACAACGCATAAGGGTCTGTTCATATAGAGAAAGTTTCTCCGGCATTTTCCCGTTTCACCGGGAAAATTGCTCAGCAGAGGTAACTTTCCTGGACCTTTCATATGAGAAAGTTTCTCCGGCAAGCCGGGATAAAGAACAACAGCGCTTTGTCGCTGGCACCAAAGGATTAACCATAAACAAAATAAATTTCCCCTCTTAGCCGGGAAAATGTGATCGTATCAGAAAATACTTCCTCGGCTTGGCGGGATCTTCAAGCGAGATCTGGGCTAAGTTTTCTAATGTGAACGCTTGTGGTATTTTATGCTGTAAACCTACATGAGGCGGGAACTTGGCTGAGCGATTTGTCCCGATGAAACGCAAAAATGCCGGGAAACTTTCTCCATATGAACAGGCCCTAAGAAGTTATCGCTGTACCATTTTAATAGATGAAAATTAGATTAGATTGGTCACGCCCACGTGGCAATTTTAGGCTGCCTGAAAGTCAAGTTTGGCCTGAAGTCATGGATTCACACTATAGTAGCTAAAGTGACAGAGTGCTTCACTATAAACTGTTCTATCATCTCAACTATTGCACTGTGGATTCAGTGAAAACCCGCGCATAAGAACTTACAATTTTTCAAGTCAGCCTGACTGGGTTCTTATGTATTGAGTATTTAGTGGGAAACGATCCCAGGGGGGGGGTACTTAGTATATATGTCCGACGGGGATGTGCCGTTTTTCAGGGTATCATTTTCGCCTATTTTTTCTAGAACAGGGTATCAAAAGAAGACAAATTTTCTGGAGCAGGTTGTCAAAACATGTCAAAAGAGGAAATTTTGTTATAACGGGTTATTATTTAGTCAAATTTTTGTGTTTTTGAGTATACTTTTTACCGATTTTTTCCAGAACGGGGTATCAGTTGAAGGCAAAAATTCTGGAACAGGGTGAAAAAATTTTATTTCGTGGGCACATCCCCGTACAAATTTAGGTCAAGTACCCCCCCCCCCAGGGGAAACGATGCTGTTCAGGTTCTTAAATTGGTTCTTATTTCATTAAGGGCTTACAGGTATTTCTGTTGTTCAGATTCAAACTCCAAGTCTATTTTTTACTGTCAGTTGACAGCACTTGAATTTATGAGGTCTTATTCACAAAAGAAGTTTATGGAAGAATGAGAAATTTTATATTTTTCCATGAAAAGCTTTCGAAGAGACACTTGAAACAGCATCTTTCGAATTCGGTAACGTATTTTGTGCCATAAAAACTTGTGCCATAGATGCAATAAGTCGTACAAAACTTCAAAAAAGTATGGTCGCATGCCTTGGCATAGGATAAACAAACCTTAGCCTGTTTTTGGCATTTTGAATCTGAAATGGTAACAATTTGCCTGTTGTGTGGCTTGGGATAATGACACCTTCTTCACATTGTAGAGAGGAAATTTTATGAACTGAGTAAGTTGAAGTCAAAACGACTGGCAGAATAAACTTCATACTCTCGAGAACCGAATAGATAGGGGGATGAGAATAATCGGGGGTTGAAAATGGCTCGATATAACAATAACCGGGGCGTTGGAATAATCGGGGGGGGGGGGTGCTTGGAGAAACAGAAAATAGTCGTTTTTTAGGTAAACACGTATCTTTTATATATTTATGTGAACTGTGATGTTACTGATACATTTACTTTTGAACTTTGGTTCTGTTGAATGCACATCTTGAGACTTTTTCTTGCTTTTATTCAGAAATTATGTGTACTATCATTTCATTTTTCCAAAAATTAATAAAAGGGGGGCTGGAATAAGAGCGGGGGGGTTGCAAAATTTTTCAAAAATTAACAAGCGGGGGGGACGATTATTCGGTACTCGAGCGTATGCTGCAGTGACCAGTGATCAATTTGCGGTCAAGATCTTCTCTGTGAAGCTTGTAATTACAAGATAGGTCACTTGAGTTCGCTATATTTTCGACTGACCTTGGCTGACCTTTTGTCGATCTGTGAATCATCAAAAAATGCCAACAAATTTTGTTGTTGCTTTGTTTCAATGTTGCCCTTACCCTGCGTGTTTGATTAGTTAATAATTTCAATTTTACTTGATTGTATTTTAATTGTAAACTAGCTGCTAGAATGAATGTAGATATGTTTAATTCTCTATTTCTGCGGGTATTTTTAATATTTTCTCACTTATCACTGCGTTCGATAATTGTGTGTTTTTTGTCTGTTTTACTTGATGAATATATATATCTACTCATAAGCTCTTTCGTTAAATTGTATTAAGAAATGAATGGAGACTCAGAAAATACAACTTGGTTTAAACGTTTCGGCCAAAGCCTTGGCCTACCAGTGTCTTCCATCCAAGCTCTTGGATAAGTGGCCTGCTTGGGGCATCAAGTCTGCTATTGGTAATGACCCTTGTAGCACGATTTTGAAGTTTTTGCAACTGGTCGGGGGGGGGGTCACTGGGGTTTTGTGGATAGCGGATATCGGGCTATTCTGGGTGCGGAAATGCAGAAATCAATCATCATTTCTGCTGATTGCGGATAATGCCTACAGTTTTGCGGAATGCAGATATTTCTACAAAATTAGTGCTATTTGCTAAACCATAGTAAGTTTGATGCTAGTTCTGTGAAAATATTGTGTAATATTGACTTAAAAGACACTAAGACAAACGAAAAGAGTACATATCACGAAGAACTACTAAAACAAAATTTTCGCGCAAAAAGAACACCCTTGACGACAGCAAAACTGTTTGCATGTAATCGGCACATGCGAAATACAAAGAAAATCGTTTTCGTTGATTGTGTTGTGTTTAAAATTAAAGCAGTGGGACCCTGCTCACATGCCCAACGAAAGGCGGAAACAGTCAATTTTTGTGTTCGGATTTGCGGAAAGAGGGCAGAAAAATTACGGAAATGCGGAAATGCATAACCCCCAGTGACCCCCCCCCCTGGTCAAGTTCCATCGAGCCACAACAACCCCAAACAGAGCAACAGTATTGAAAGTGGGGCTCCACAATACCTGTGTATAGAGTCTTCAAGGTTTCCTTTGGAAGAAAGGACTTGGCATGTTTCAAAAAGCCAACAGCTCTGGAGACTTTAGTGGAAACTGCTTTGATTTGGTCTTTCCAGTCAAGAGAGCTGTCAATCTGTACACCAAGGTACTTGGTATTTTGGACTTCTCCAAGTTCATTATCGCGAATTTTCAAAGCCACACTTTCATTTCGACTCTTAAGAATTTTGCGTTTCTGTTTAGTACAAAGAAGCATGGAATGCGTTTTTGCAACATTTTGTAGCCAAGTGATATTTTAAGTGGTATCATCAGCATACACAGACACAACAGAATCTTGGATGGCCCTTGGGAGATCATTGATATAGATTAGGAAAGTAGGGGTCCAAGACATGAGCCCTGTGGCACACCAGTTTCTAGGTCCCCAATTTCCAAATCAATGCCATTGACTCTGCAGAACTGTTTACGACCAGAAAGGTAGGATTTAAACCAGGAAAGTTCTCTGTGTGAATACCTTAATGGGCAAGTTTTTGGCAGAGAATTTCGTGGTCTACAGTGTCAAAGGCCTTTTTTAGATCAATGAAAACCAACCCCACAAACCGTCCAAGATCCAAGCCATTGTACCAGTAATCAGCATTTTTCAGCAAACAAGTTACTGTGGAAAATAGGCGCAAGAAATCAGATTGGTCTCAATATACAGTACCATTTTCCTTCATGTACTGGTACAGCTGGTCAAAAACTAGTTTTTCAAAGAGCCTTGAGATGACAGGCAAGACTGATATTGGTCTATAATTAGACTTTTCAGTCCCATCTCCGTCTTTATAGATTGGAGTGACCCTAGCAACTTTCCAAGAGTCTGGGAACTGGCTTGTTTCGATGGAAGTATTGAACTAGAAGGCCAGAGAATTTTCAATAATCGGCAAAGCAAGCTTCAAAAAGTAGCAAGAGATGTTTTCAGTCCCAAAGCTCTTTGCAGTCTTAACCTTGGCA
The DNA here is from genome assembly GCA_964019985.1 of Aurelia sp. 4 Dawson et al 2005. Lineage (NCBI taxonomy): Eukaryota > Metazoa > Cnidaria > Scyphozoa > Semaeostomeae > Ulmaridae > Aurelia > Aurelia sp. 4 Dawson et al 2005. The sequence continues at coordinate 5,221,477 of OZ026492.1, read as the reverse complement.
AATGCAGCCCTGATCTCTTGAACTCAAATAGTCTTGAGGCTGAACTTAGCTTGATTTTTGTTAACTTCATAGTCACCTGATAGAAGAGGGTTTGGGACTGGATCAGTTTTATCAGCAAGGTCCTGTCCTGTTCATAAGGGGGAGGTTGAAACCGGTTCCGATGTAACCAAAGTAGGGGTGGGAAAACATTTAAAAATTAATAAGGAAAGGAGAATTATTCTGTACTGGAGAGTGCGCACCCTTGACGCAGTTAGTGTTTCCATCTTGGTCAGATATTTTTCCTGTCGTGAACAGAACTTGTCTTGCATTCTGTTCGCCAAGCTGTGTGCCTTTGCTCACCCTGTGACTGCCAATGGTCTGCCATGAACTGCGAAGACTGCGAAGGCGATATTCCCAATGGGGACGAGGCTGGATTTCTCTAACTCGGCGAGTCGAGAAATGGCGGCAGTTCGAGCTCTGGGACTATTTCGGATTGGTTGTGGAAATGGTCTTACTCGTTTATCACGACGACAGAAAGTAGTTCGTAAGTACCTTTTGATAAATTGAAAGTTTTTATCAGCAGTTTAGCATGTCTCCACCGATAAAATTTGTACCCCAAAACACCGAAATTTGCCTGTGTGGCCGAACGAATCAATTTAAGGCCTAATAAAGGCTGGACTTGCGTGCAGCAGTCTTTCTTTCTGCACCCAGCCCAGAGGCCACCCAGTTTGGCCCTGCACAACTCACATAATTTATCGCCGTTCCGTATCCAGGAAACGTTTTTCAATGACAGCTTGATAGTAGGAAGTGACAACTACTCTACTGTGGTGTTTATAAAGACCAGGTCTATCTAAAGTGTGTACTATTATGTAAGTATGGCTTCTTGTGTTTCATTATTCATTCATATCAGTCAGAAAGACTCTAATGAGCTCGAAAATTGCTTTTAGAACAAAAATTCAGGCCCCCTGTGAAAAACGAAAGTTCACACTGTTTCTGCTCCTTCTTTGCTTCAATTTTGATAGAATTTTCTTCAAAACAGGAGCAGGGAGAATATTTGCCAAAGAGGTACAATATTTCTTGAAATTCCCATAGATATTTTTTCCTTTTATAGCAGGACCCATGCTGCTGGAAAAGTTTTGAACAAAGCACCTTTTCAACACTGCTGCCTGGATTGTTGAATTTAGTATACACAGCACTTTTCAATACCACTGTTGTCTGGCATGTCTGAAGCAGAACCAAAACCAGTCACAGCAAGTTTGTCCAGTTTCAATCCTGTCATGTTCTGAAAAATGGACCACCGTAATACAAATGATAAATAACTCAAATTGGAAGAGGACAAATTAATGGTTGCTTCGGAACAGCACTTCTGCTGCTCTCTAACGACGTCAAGATGAAGTAAGCTTTCAAAGAAAAGGTTCAGGCACCGTATTAAAATTTTCACTACATTTTGTAAAAGGCAGAAAGTGCTTTATGAACACTCCAAGCCCTTTGAACAAGATTTAGCAAAACTTTAACATGATTGAGAACTTCATTTGAAAATTTAACTTTATTTTAACATTTCTGGAGAAAAACAGAAGTGGTTTTTGAAGCAATCACTTATTTTGCATTCTCTCTACCATAAATCAATAACCATGTGCCAGATTGACCCATACAATGTCTGAAAATCTAAGTTTAAGCCTGACCTATGCAGCTGTGTAAAAAGAGATGATTGAATTTTCAGCTCCTCCACAGCCACCATACAAACAGGTCACAATTTTTTGGAACAACCTGTAGGTGTCTACAGGCTTCATGGTGCATTTTAAAATACTACCCTGAGTATCAGCCTAACAAAAACAAGTAAGAAATGAATTAAAGGAAAAAGAAAATGGCACCAAAGATGTACTCAACTGTGCTATGTCTTTTTATCCTAAATCTAAAAATTTTTACACAGACAAATTACAACTTACAACACACTTTATTACACTAAAAAGACAATATCCCAAGGAATATAATATCCTGTCTACCCCAACGCCATATCCCATAAAAGACACAGAACTAAAATAAGATTAAATATAGATACAATTACAAAAAGCTACATTCAGTCACTCTATCGTTAACTACTGATACAGAAAGAAAGAAACCTGTTTTGCAGTGGATGTTGAGTTAACAAATTTGAAAAAATTTAGAAGGCCAAAACACTGAGCCAGTAGTAGTAGGGTTTGGATATTGGAGGTCAGCTATGACGCCTGACGCCAACTTTGAAGCAGATAGAAAACAGACCTGGCCGTTTGAGGCGCCTAAAAAGTCTTTTTGCCTCAAAATCACGCACCTCCTCTTTTATGGTTGAGGCAATGATACTGATCTGTGGGCAATGAGTGTTGGATATTTCTTCGAAACTGATATATTTTTGCAGAAAGGAAATCAATAAATTAACTAATATATATACTATATATAAATGAATACAGTATTGTTGCTCAATTCATTAATTACTGCTAATCATAATTGCTTTCAATCCAAGAATTTGAAATCCTGTCTGTGGCAATGACACAATATCATAATTCCGACTAGGTCCCAGAAAGGTCAGATTACATGGGGACAAAAACATGCTCATGGAGTACATGTCTCCTGAATCTATGGACTTTGTTGATCGTAAATTCAATCTATAAAAACGATGGGGAGTTGATTTGATGTGGAAGAAAAAAAAGCACTCAGTTCCCTTTCATCCCAGGACTACTGCAGTGATACGGAGTAGCTGCACACGGAACAGCATTCCTCATAAAACGGCCTAAATATGAAGCCTCTGAACACAGAGGGGAATGGGATTGTTTCTGTTGATGTTAACCGTTCAAACTGCAATATTAATCCTCATTATTTCAACTCATTTCCAGTGTTGTTTTGTACAATTGCTTAAACACTCTTTCTTCGTACAAAATCGGTTGGTCAGGACTGCAGAAAACATCCTAAAAGGGACAAAAAGGCCTTTTTGACTTTTGCGAAGAAAATTTCTGAAAATAGCGCAAGGCAGGTCACTGGTTGATGTTCTAACATCTTATCCTTTTGCATTTCTTGTTTCAGCTAAACTCTGGCAGTCATGCTGTTCACAAAACATGAAGTCAAACAATAGAAAAATATCAACCGCATCACTCATTCTAGCAAATGAAAATAATGATGCAGAGAGAGAAATAAAAGAACCAGCAACTTGGTTTTCCAATCTTCTTGGTTATGGCGATGATGAAGAGGATAGTCAAGTAAGAGTTCTTAAAGTTATGTAATTGTCAGGTCAGGTATACATTTATAAGATTTTTTAAAAGTACTACAGTATATGCACAGTTGACTCACCATCACCATTTTGTTTCAGTTTAACAATAGTTTGGAAGTAAAATTGATGCCAATAAGGATCCTCTTAAACATATTGACTAGAAATAGTATAAACTAAGTGCCCCACTATCTGTAGCCATTTTACGGTTTTTCTTGAATTGAAGCAATATATGTAGTTTTCTGCTGGGCCTAATGTGCAGATGCATTTTCCATTTTCAGTGTGTAAAATGGCAGTAAACTAGAGGAGGCCCAAGAAGGCAAGTAAAACATGCGGCAATGAAAGTCAGGCCTAAGCTACCCAAAGCAGTTGAGCTTAGAAACAGGTTTTGTTTTGATTAATTCCGTTTCTGCAGACAGAAGTTTTCCAGATTTTAACTGTCCTGCCTTTCATGCAAGGAATTCCTATTTGTTTAAGCTCATAGTTCACGACAAATTTGCCAATTACCTTTGACAATAAGACACAGAAAGGATTGCCATCACATGATAAAGTGTGGACGAAAATTTTTTGGTCTGATCTCACTGGCAGCAGCAGCAACAACAACGCAGTTGCATACGGCTAGAAGGCCCCACTTCATGGGGCAATAATGAACATACCGATGATGAGACCCATCCCGGGTTGATGACAACTGGTTACCTAGGGCCATTTAGCTACTAAACAATGGTAAGGCACCAGGGCCTGATCAGATTCCGGCAATTGCACAGATAAAACCTGTCGATGAAACCTTTGTTTCATGCCACACAGCCAAAAAGTCCTTTTCTTTTTTTGTTCCACTTTTGTTTGTTTGTATTTGTCAGTAAACATTGTTCATATGTGGTTGTTTGCATTTTATAATTGTAAATATATTTAGATGTAGTTTAGTTTAACATTCTATGAAAATGACCCTTGAGATAGTCATGGGCTCTTGCTTCCAGGTTATCATTCTTGATACATAGTTCAGTAGTTTGTAGTATAATCTTAGGTAAGTGCCTTGCACTTGTTATATTGAATATAACAAAAAAGATTCTGACAGTGCTGATTAAAGATGCTGCCTTGGATGTCTTATGTAAACCATTAACAATGGTTTTCAACTTTTCTTTATGAAAGGGAATTTCCCATGAGATCTGGAACTGGCAAGAGTCACCATATTTTCAAATCAGGTTCTAAAAGTGGGCTATCAACTATATAAGCCTATCTCAGCGATCTCTGTATCATTAAGAATTCTCAAAAGAATTGTGCATGATCAGGTTTATGAATACCTTAAGGCAAACTGGTAGATGCATCTAGAAGCCCCTGCTTCCTTACATCTTCTCATGTGGCCTCTCCTATTTACTACTAGTCTAAGACTGAGGTCCATCCTAAAACTTGTGCAGTCAAAGATGTGAAGATGGTGTGCATATCGCACTTACACTCTTGGTAAAATTACAGAAACCCTACAGAAATAGAAAATTACTCCAACTTAAGCTCTTCATTAGGGCACACTGCCAAAATGCTTATTTATCTTATTTTTTTAATTTCAACTCAATTTTGCTAACACACTAAAAATTTGTATGTAATACCTATTCATAGGTTAATGAATTTACAGTCCTTAGACTGATTCTCAATTGTTTCAGGGTTTATTGACAGTACATTCCTTGTGCTCATTGATATGGTGAGAATTCACACAAATCCATGGGAATATTGAAGAATTCTTCACGTTATGATAACTTTTCTTGTGGCATATGAAAGAACCTTTTTCAAACAAGAATTTTCAAGAAATCGTACAGTTCTTAAAGGTGGCTAGAAGCAAACGCTGCTATTGGTTCAAATGAAAAGCACTGTTGAATGATGAGAGATCCTGTTTAGATTTTTTGATAGCTTGTTTCATTTTTTATTTGTCCTGTAATTTTAAGTATCAGCTGATGGTGTTATTTGTTTGCAAATTACAAGGATAAAATATAGAAATAAAGTTGCAACTTGTTTTTGAAAGGTTACAGCTGCAAGGAACTTTGTACCCAAATAAAAGCCAGGTCATTAATGCAGAGCGCCTAAATTCTGTGGAACCGCAGAATTTAGATTCCATGAGATGGAGTTCCACGTTATTGATTTTTGCATAAGGCTAAATCAATAATGCGGCATTGGATTTGACGGAAATTCATGAAATTTGAAAACTGCTTTGTATGCCACAGTTTCAATGTTTCATTTCCCTTGATATTCTATCTTAGCTTCTGTAAATTGTCTACAAAGAATGACGTTATTAGGACCCTTTTTAGGCCCATATCGATATCAAAGAAACAGCCTCTGTTCTCTTTGATATGGGCCTAAGCAAGGTCCTAATAAAACTGTTCTTTGTGAACGCATTTTACAAATGCTAAGATATTTAGGGGGCGATAAACATCAAGGGAAATCAAAACATTGATACCAGGACCTTTTTCGTTGCAAAACCACTTAAATGGAATGTGAATTGTCAAAAGACTTAATATGATCTTTAGAAAAGCATGCTTATTGAAAAGGTTTTTAATCAAATTTCTCTTTGGAAACTTGGTCATCCTGGTATATTTCTCCACTTTGTGAAAAAAGTGACATCATCAGCCAATCCTGCAAAAATAGTGGAAAACTTCAAATCAAAAAAGGCATCAAAAATTTTAGATAGGAGTTTCAATCATTCAACAATTCATTGGCATCAATAAAAAAATTCACTTCAGGTCATCTTTTAAGGCTGTCTGTCTCATTCTTTATTCTCGGCGATTGTGAAAGGGAATTAAACATTTGTATGGCAACATTAACGCAAAAAGATGGGAATGAGATCGTTTCACAAATTAAACTGAATTTTTATCATGCGATAGATTCAAAGAGTCTGACTCTAGTGCCTTGCCTTTGTCTAATCTTTGTTCACTAAACCAATCACTTGCGTAACAGAGTTCCGTTAAGAATCTTTAAGCAGGAAAGCCATGCATGTTAACAGTTGCAAGGCCTGCATTGTATTCTAAGCATTTCTATAGACTAAGACTAAGCATTTCATAAAGTCTATCTTGACCATGTTGTCACCTTAATTTCTTTCGTTGGCAGGCGTTGTACATAGGTACCTTTCTTTTTTAATTGATTTTTTGAATTTCATTCAAGTTTTGATTTAATAATGACCAGTAACCTTTATTTGTAGCTCATAAGTGGAGAAGAAATGGAACAAAGGGAAGCACTCTTTGCAGAGGTATGTCCTCGTTGCGTTTTTTCTCGTGGATAGGGTTCTACCAGATTGGAAGTTTGTAATGAGCAGTTCAGTTTTGTTGCTCCTCATTGGTCAAGGTCTTTGCAACTGACATACTATTTCCATCACTTTGACAGAAAGAATAGATCTCCAGGATGTCATTTTCTACGTGGCAAAAAGGTCCGTTTAATTTTAACAGCATTGTCGATAAAAGACAAGGGAGACGTGCTTTCTATGATTTATTTACGCATTTGTGACTTATTCGTAGTTTTTTTTAATGGTGATTATAAGACAGAATTATGGTGATTATTTCCGTTTTTTATTATGAGACAGACAATGAAGTTTCCATTCGCACCAAATGATGTGTGTTTGTCTTTTATTTCAAATCGAAAAATTGTTAGCTGCAAACGCAACCAGTCTACTTCAATCATTCACACAAGAAAATATGAGTGGATAAATATTTTTTGAAGAAATGATCCACAGGATTAATTTCGAAGGCACTTTGCACCTGCAGGTTGTCCCATCCCAGCTCTTGATTAGCCTTTTGAATAGGACCAGATTTTCTGCTGATAGTATGTCATCTGGCAGACGATTCCAAAGCTGCGGCCCAAGAGACCTGAGACCATTTGAACCGAACATTGTTTGGTAAGGCCTATAGTCCTGCAAACCATTTTGACCACGTGAAGGTCGATTGAAGTTTATTATTTCGAAATTTAATTGTGTCTAGCAAAATGTGAGATCCATTTTAACTGAAAATTCCCAAGGACCATGGGTAAATGTTTTGATAGAGAAGGACGTTGTTTTTTCTTTCGTCAAACATTTGAGTCTTACTTGCAAACAAAATGGGACAACCTATGTACTGTTGTCGATCTGTTGCAATATCTCAATTTACTTAAGACGTTATTACATATTGCTCTTCAAAATCGAAATTAAGAAGGATGCTTTGACCCAACACCTCAATGTATGGTGGAAAGACTGGACGTAAGTCATTTTAAAATCTGGGTTTAGAAAGGCTGAGCACTTGCAAAAATGAAATTCCTGGCATCACTAGTATGTCACAGAACTAATTTCAGGTGAAGTTGAAAGTATCACTATCGTTTGAAATCATAATGCAGATAACTTCGTATATGCTAAAACATCTTTAAGGGGGCTGGGTCAGGTAACCATCAAACGAACCTGTTACTTCAAAATTCTATATTGTTGCCCACTCGTGGTCATTGTGTTATGCAAAGATTTTGGTAGATGGAGAGAATCCACAATAATGTTGCTTCTAAAAATCCACTAATATCTCAACAACTTACAACATACGAGTGTCTCGTTTGTTCTTCTATGAAATTCAAGATTCCATCTTCAAAATAGCCTCTTCCTTTTGAAACAGGAAGTGGAAAATCTCTGTGATATGTCTTATCAAACATACCGCAAAATCACCATTTCGAAACATGTTTTTTTTACGTTACGTGACCCAGCCCATTATGTTTATAGTGGTGCAAGTCAATTTATTCCATCATACCGTTAATGAACCTGTTATCTCTAAAATTTATATTATTGCCCACTTGTGACCATTGTGTTCTGCACAGATTTGGTGGATGGAGTGAATCAGAGTCTATCGAAAAAGAACTATGGTCTGGAAAGTGGCGCTGATCAAACGGACTATGTTTTTGTCCGCGATTTTGACCTCGTACCTAAATTATGCCTGCATTCCATGAAGCGCATGTCGCACAGATCCGCATATTTTAGGTGTTTTGCAGTAGATATGAGCTATGATCAAATGAATTTGTTATTCATTGATGAAGAAAATACTGCTATGCCTGGTGAAAACTGCAAGCTACCAGAGTTTAGAATGTCGCGAAAATAATCTCGATTTTAAAAGTAACGGTTTGCTCCAATCAATGAGAAGAGCGAAGAATGGAGAGGACGTTAAACGCCATAACGAAATATCACGAAACTGGACATAAGTTCTGGGAAGCAAATACTGTTTACTCATTCTTTTCACACGAAACGTAACTCTGGAATTCATGGAAAGGTTTCTTAAGGTCGGCCCAATTCAGTCTTGTAGCCAAAATCCTTACATAGTTTATACGTTTTTCATAACGTTGAGTCCATGAAAGACTGCAATTTGAGCTGAGAATTATAGTCAACAACGAAATCAAACACAGAAATTACACTTTTTACTATAATTTGAGTTGGTACTGCACTTTCTCTTTTTTGAGTTGCAGAAACACTTGGCAACTTAGATTTAAAAACTGGAAATGTTTTGTATCTTTGCGTTGGTTTCTGATCGCCTTCAGGTGGAGTTTCTTAGCTTTCTAAAAGAATACCACATGAATTTTTTTGTAAGAAACTCGAATCTCAGATCGCTGAAAAAGTAAGAAACTCCAGTACAGGGAAAATATATCTTAAGAAACTATTTATTTTGACACACGAAAAGCTTAACACAGTAGTTCACCTTCCTTTCGCTTGCTTTCTGCATAACATTACTCGGAATGCACTTGAGTAATAACTAAACATCAGGAAAGCTTGAAAAAACATTGTTTTGAAATGTTCACGAGGGAACAGGAAGTGAACACGAATACTGCTATGAAACCTTAAAGAAACTTGTAAGAAACTCTTAGTGCTGAAAATCTGATAATTTTAAGAAACTTTCAGTGCTGACTGGCCCAAATTCTTAGTTTATGTAAAAAATATGTGTGCAGTTTATGGAGTACAGACCTGCGAAAAGCACTTCGAGCTTGATTTGATCAATGAATGTAAGCTTCCCATAAAATTTTTAAATTTGAGATTATTCCTTAAATCTTATTTTATGTCGTTGATGACTCCAGATATTTGTAAAAGACTTATGACGGAGAGAGCGGACAGCATACAATGAGTTTCGAGACTGTTAGGCATGTACCACTTACATACCGTAAAAATTTAGTTCCGGGAGAAAAACTGTGAAAGTTCGAGCGGACCTTGTCAGAAAGGCATAACTATCTAACTATCGTGGATTGAAGAGAACAGCGCAAAAATACACTCATTTCTTCACAAGAAACTGGGGTCGGGGGCTGGTAGGTAGTTTCTTATACCTTTGGGCCATTTTGGGACCAAGAATTTCTTGTGTTTCCTAAACTTAAGATCTTATAAGTAACGAATTTTGGGCGAATTTTTAGGGCAGGCATTACTAGAGCTTACGTTCAGAAAAAACTAATTTGAGCTTTCTCACAATCCAAATCCAGCAATGATTCCTCTTTCCGAGGTCGAAGTTGAAGTCAAACAAATTTGTATATGGGAACTGTTTGAGTATGCAATTTACTGAAAGTGAATGCAGTCTGCATCCCTCTCTAGAGCGGACGAACATAGTAGTGTTCAAAAGTTGAAACCATTGAGACTGGGGAAATGAAAACTGCGAATTACAAACGATTCTTAGAGTTCTTAATTCAGGTTCGGTAATTTCTAAGAGTCTTAGACGTTATGGCAAGGATCCTTATTGAATCCGACAAACGCCGTTGACATTGGGCCTATCTATTTCCAACTCATTGAAAGTTATGAAAGGGGATCTTTGAAATATTTGGCGGTACTGGACGGTGTCAAAACCTTTTGGAGTGAGTTGGGAAGAATTAAAGCAGAAAAGTACTGTAGCAATGTCAAAGACGCGACCAAAAACTTCGTTCACACCGCAAAACCTCGCCACGAAACCTAGCCATCTGTATGCGTTACTATCGAGAATGACTGTCGCTATGCAGGTATAATTTCGCGCATCCCGTTTGCGCACAGGTTTCAACATTTTGAAATGAACATAAAGGAGCAATAGGGGATTATAGCGGATTATCCTTTGAGCGCTTGCCGCTTTCCAGACCATGAATCCACACTGAAGTTACTTCCTAAAATCCGCTAATATCTCTGCATTCATCTAACATGCCAGTGTTTCATTTGCTTTTATTATCATTAACAATTTCTTTATCGTTGGCAACAAAATAAATGATAGCTAAAATATTTAGCTAATTAATTCCAACGCTAAAAATATATATTACAAAGTGTGGATAAAAGATACAGAGTTGTTAAAACTATTTACAATTCGTCAAAGTATACAATAAAACAAATCTTTAAAAACATCATAAAAAGCCCAAAATCGGAATGAAAGTGCGACACAGCTTGCATGGACAATTTTCTCCCTTCCAATTTTTTATATTTTCTTTAAACTGAGCAAGGGATCCCGAGTTTCGTATTGTTTGCGGTAGCATTTGCCATAGTTGTGGACCTTTAAATCTGATGCTTTCTGTGCCATTACCCACCGATCTCACCCTTGGTTGAACAAATTCGCTTCCCGTGCTTCCCTACGAATTGCAAGAGTCCATCTTCAAAATATCCTCAACCTCCTCATTTTGAGAGAATTAGTTGGAAACCTGTGTGATATGGTCTATCAAGTTTGTTTACATTATGTGACCCATCCCCTTTGACTGAATCAGATGTGATCTGGTAACTTTGTTGGCAGGACAGTACGACTACAACTGATCTGCCAATTCTGTCACTTGTAGTTGCTTTTGGCTCACTTAGTCTTCATGTAAATTTCAAAAATTGAAATAAGTTTTAAATTCTGCATAAATGTATCGTGACGTCACAGAGATGTTGTCCTTGGAAATAATAGTAGCCTTATCAACAAGTAAATCATCCCAGAAAAGGTAGTGGGAAGCTGCAGTGCACATCAATCGATGCATAATTTCATTCTGTACAACATATCCTAATTCTGCTGCTTGGGAGAAGAATTTCAAGCTGTACATTCATAGTTTCGTCTCTTCAAAACGTTACCGGGTTGCCCTTGATTCAATCAATGTCAACAAAAAGGTGTATTGCCTTTGATCTTGAAAGTATATTTTCACTGTTATCACTTTATTTACTAGATTGCTGATATGTATTTTGCAAAACCACGCCAGTATCCTGATCTCAAATTCATTGAAAAAGTAGTTGATTTTCTTATCAAGCATAATGACGAGTAAGTGTGTTTAGTTTTTATCTTAATTTTATACGGGGTGTTCCAAGGGGAGATTTGTTTGGCGTTTGGTTGAAATGTGTGACCGTAAATTATCGATCAAACTCAACGAATCGCAGGTCATTTGAAGGATGGAAGTATAAAGGTCATATTTGCAACAAATCATCAAGTGAAGCTTTGGAAATTGGAAATTGCGGTAACCTCGTCCTGCTTTTATCGTATTGTGGAATTAAAGGTTGTGGAACTTTTTCAGAACATCATCGAGTTTGGTCCAAAACATTAAGTACCTCATTACAGGCTAAAATCCCACACATAGAATTTTATTATGATGTCCACATTGTTCTATTATATAATGCTAAAGGTAAGCGGTGACACATTATAAATGATACATATTCAACACATCTCGCCAGAAATAGGCTGACCATAGCTGTGCTTTATTTTTTTTCAAAGTCGATCGAGCCTGTTTCATTCATTCACGCTTTTGCATTATGTTTTTTATATCAGGATAAAACATTACAATAATGCTACATTCTACAATACTCTAACTGCTATGCAACACTACGAGGACGATACCATGAGGAGCAAAAGACAATGTCTACCCCATGGCCAACACATAGAAATTTACAGTTAAATAGACAACTAAATAAAGCCTAAAAAAAGGTACACATACGATACAATACTGATACGTAGATGCTGGAATCTGTTTCACATTGGCTGACAGGTCAGCGACGGAGGCGAAAATTACTGCCGCTCGTGACTCCCTCCAGAGCCCCATTGCTCAAGACATGTTTTGAACGATGTATTACGCCTGCGATAAATAGCCTGCGTGCAAACTTTACATAGAAAAGTAAAGTCTGCGTAATCACGTGGAATTTACTGTTTTGAGGAATTAGCAGAGCCTTTCCCGCACTTGCCTGCGGGTAAAGAAACAATGCTTTTGAGGATGCTGGAACAATAAATTGTACAGATTCGCCATCGGGAACAATGTGTTCTGCTGAACGATTCTTTTGAGAAACCCGAAATATGTTTTCATTGGGTATGGGACAATAAGAGCATTGTTTCAAAGACAAAACAGTGAATCAGGTGCCGTTACGCAGACTTTGCCTACAGTAAAACCCTGCAAACAAGAACATGGCAAAATAAGAATCTACAGACTGATTTTGTGGAAAAAGACACCCAAAGGTAAGCACCAAAAGCAGACTGATTTATTTCAATATTCTTGTGAGATAGTACACTTAATTAAGAAATTTCATCATATCAGTATAGAAAAATCCCAACTATGGATAATTGAACACCTTCAACAGTTTTCAGGTTTATGCAAATTGTTTTATCAAGCTGTATGATATAAAATGCTTAGTTAACAACAAAATACCATACCGTCTAGTATTTAAGTGCAGTTATTCCATCCTCAAGTTTATCAAATGCATACTGAATATCTTTATATTCATCATAGTCATAAGGGGCCTTGCAATAAGAACAACGCCCTGAAAATGTCACAAGGGCCCCATTCATAAGAACCTAGTCAGTCTGTTTCTTGGAGAAATATGTTCTTGTTTCCGGGGTTTACTGTATCTCTGTATCGTAAAGTCTGCACGCAAGATAGTGGTAAATTGCTTTCTACATTTTACTTTATTTACACCGCGCAGGATTTCTTTGTATGTATATATATATCTATATATCCTGTTTTAAAGAGAAAATCATTTTTATCTTTACCTTCTTCTTTTCTAAATTGTTTCGGTTTGGTAGCTCTCATTCTCTTAGTCTTTCGTAGTTCTGGGGTTGTGTGTTTTTTAGGATAGGCCTTGATCTTGTGGAAAACTTCCTGAAACAAAGACTTCTGCTCACCAAATAAATAATGGGATACGATTCCTCGAAACGACACAATGATATTGACAGTGACTGACAAGAGAACGTCGTCAGCACTGGAAAACACGATGGGTGACCTGATCTGCACTAATTGTTGCTTGACTTGTTGATTCATTTCGCAATAAAAATGTATTTCAAGCCTACTAAACCAAGCTCATCCACGTCTCTGTTTGGCTGTTATATGGATTGCCATTATCAGCGGTTTCGGAGCGAAAATTGATTAGTGCAAAAGCAAGGACAATGGCAATCGCTAGGACACAGTGACTCGGAGCTTTGGATAAGCTGCATTTTGTAGGCTTGCAAAAGCCATGAACTGCGAGAGAAAAAGCGACTACGAAGAACAATTTTTATGGCAAAATAAATCAACCAATAAAATTACGATATGAATAGATTACGCCATCAGTCATGCTCCCCAGTACTTTTGGAAACACTTCCAGTGATAAACCAAATCAACCAACCAAACGGAATGGATTTTTTCAAAGAAGTTCCAGTAGCAATGATGTTCTTGCAAAAAGAGGCTCTGCTCCTTTCGTTCTTAAAGGGAATGTGCAATGGTTAGTCCTCTCTTTGAAAAGAACTATCAAAACTCTCAAGCACACCATTGTATCGTTGGCTACCCATTGGTACATTTGATCGATCAATTTTGACAGATGATAATCTCTATGTCTTGAAAAGCTTCGCAATAAGTTTCAACTGAGGTTTCATTATTCTAACTACAATACCAGGTCTTGTTAGGATCTTCAGATCCCAAAGTATAACTTGGAGTATTCTAAAAGGGATTTTCTTACGCAGCTGTTAAGGCTTAGTATGAGATCCCGATGAACATTTAGGAGCTTCCTACCTTGTACTTAGACTGATTGCATATTCGTAGTTATCGCTATTGATGACTGATGGACGCTCAAACTACGACTTATGGACTTTGATACTGAAATTTGGGATGAAGTTTTCCCCTATCGATTTCATAATTAGAAATGGAAACCATAGCAACACTGTACGAGCACCAGGCAATGTTGGATGGCCTAAGTTACCGGCTCTAACCTCCAATGTTAAAACAGTTCAGAGTTCAAGTTTACAGTGATAATAGCCATGGACAAAAGCCGCAAGTATCCATACGAATGTTTCCTCAATCCAAGAATCAACAAACCTTTCACTGTGAATCAGGGTTTCCTCATTGTCAAGGCCAATTAGCTTCCACAAACTTCATCACAGCATTGAAAATTTCCAACTGTCGAGGGTAGCTTGCCTCGCTTCTGAGACTACACTGCAGCCTCGTTCCAGAGGGCACACGTAAACGTGTTGTGTTCATCTCCATCTCAAAATTTTATGTCAAAGTCCATAAGGCCCAGATAAATAAGAAATGTCGTTGTTGTTGTTGTTGTTGTTGTTGTATTGTTGTTGTTGTTGCTATTTTTGCTATATCTGGGACTCTGTCGTGAGGCTACCTTGTACTAATTTTGAATAGCAGTTGAAAACTTATTTAATGAGCTAAAAACCGATAAAAACTCGACCCCAGGAAGAGCAGCTTTTTGTTTTGAAATTTTTTTTGTTTATAAAAGAGCATAGGTTCAAATCTTTAAAAAGCTGGGTGTAAAATACTACGACCTATTTCTTCAAAGAAACTTGAACTATTTTACAGTAAATCTGCCGTTGGACTTTTCTGAAATCTTCAATATTTTCAGAATTACAGCGTTTTCTTCTTTTCCGAGAATTTAATGAAATTTTCGAAAAAAACTTAAAACTATCGTAATTTTTAAACCTCTAGACGAAAGATCAAATAATTTTCAAGAAAACCATAGTTTATGAATGCCTACAATGAGGTATCAAGCAAAACTCTTTCACTCTTCTGGTTTGTGATTTAGAAATTTGATGACGTCACATCATAAAACGGGCTGAAATATAAAAAGGCTATAATTTCGACAAATATTCAAGATTTCTGAAAAGTCCAACGGTAGAATCATAGAAAAATAGCCAAGGTTTCTTTCAAGTCATTCTGTTTAAAGAAATAGGTCATTGAATTTTACACCCGCCTTTTCCGTAGATTTAAAGATTTGGAACCTATGCTTTATCAAGGATCGTAAATTAGTTATCATTGTGCTGTTTGTAACTGAAGGGTTTTTGTGCAAAAATAATTTATTATGAAAATGAAAGTTGTTCACGGCACGTCCGCACCTTTGATTTGAATGAGGTATTTTTGATTTTTGCTCATTGCAAATGCAAGCCTTTAACATTTTATCATTGTACAAACCCTTTAAGAGCTTTTTTCTTTTTGTTTTGTTTACAAAGTTGCTCATGGACTGTCAACATCACCAATGACACTAGACTTATGACGATGAGTCCCTTGTATCCCTGTGGTAAACCTTGCTCAAGAGAGACTCATCATGAAACAATGAAAAGCCCGGCCCTATCTCATGCATTCGATCATGATTTGATCGATCGAATCAGGATAGAACGATTGCTGTAGCTCTGTTCAACTATCACTCCTCGGAAAGAAAATGTGATAAAAACCACGTTAAGCAGGCGTTTAACCAAAGAAACTTGGTATAAATCTAAAGAAGGAAGTTTACTTTACCTGGTAAGTCCAAAATGAGTTTTTCAACCCAACATTTTCCATGTTTTTAAGACCAAAACAAACCAGAGAAAACTTCAGCCACCTGCCGTAGCAACTTCGTTCAAAATTCGAATCGAGAATTCGACACCATTGTTCTTTGCCAAATCTCGCAATCTGATTGTTACTTTAGGAATTGCGAGGTTTGGGCCTAAATAGGGCCAAGTTTTTCAGAGTAATACTATCAGTCTGTATTGCCTGAAGTCATCAAGTCAAAGAGCAAAGGGCAACAAGAGACTCATCGTCATCAGTCTACAATGACACCAGCTACCAGTATTATCCTTATTGAGAGTATGAACGCGAATAGATTTGGCTGCAAAGTTCATTTTATTCATTCACAATTCTTACTTGAAAATCTTTTCTCAAAGTTTTCAACTGCACAAGTTTCTTAATTTTTTCCCTATTAAATCTACAGTCATGGAGTTAAAACAGTTTGGCTAATTATGCAAGACATGAAATTAGAACCATCTGAAGAGCTGATTGTCAAGGTAAATCTTTAACGATGAATGAAATTAACGTTAAGGCCCCAGACTTAGTAATAAGTCCGACAGGACGAGAGCGTTGGTAAGCCATTGCTGTAAGGCAAAAATTTTTGTCACGATTTAGGCCTGTTTAGGTTTCTTTAGGGGGCTTGAGAAACTCTTCGTAATTTCAGAACAAGCAGCCAATTTCTGTCAGATAATTTTAGAATTTATTTGCACATTTCCACCATTCCACCCACTAGCTATTTAGGGCCCGTTCACATTAATCGGTTTTCATTCTAATCCGTTTTTACTCCTAAAATCGGAGCTATTTTTCCTCCCTGTTCACACTGCTCCGTTTCCAAATAAAAACGAACATCTTTCAATAAGTATTCACACTTTTTCTAAAAGAATTTGCACCTTATTGTCTCTTTTGAAAAAAAGACTTGCATTGACTTGCCCTGGACGTGGGGCAAGTCTAAGGCCCTGTCGACACGTATCCGGATATTTTTCAAACGCATCTTTTTATCCGTATAAAACATATCTTCGTCCATACGAGGAGTGTTTTCAAAGTTATCCCCGTCCTCACGAAAACGCTGTATATTCGAAATCCGAAAACTGATAAAACAAAACGCCCTCGTATGATCCCCAAAGATCCGAGTGCATGCTCTGATGGGTTATAAATCGACACTGTTACGTCAGCTTTTTCTAAAAGCTCCGTTTTCACCCGTCGACACGAGAACAGGAAAAGGGCGTTTTCAAAAAGATCCACTCTGGAGAGCGTTTTCGAAAAGCTTCGTTTTCGGTGACCGAAAACATCGTCTCCGTGTGGACGTTAACCCAAAACGAATAAAAAGAGATACGTGTGCACGGAGCCTAAGACTAACAAGGTTTGTTGTTAGCGCATTCAAATTCCTCCGTTTTTGGTGTTGAAATTACAAATATGCATTTTTGTTTAGCTCCGTTTTCATTCAGATCTGTTATTGGTCAGCGTATTCATTTAGCTCCGTTTTTAGGGTGGATTGAACGCAAAGGTGACCGCAGAGCCAAAAACAGAGCTAACCGTAGCAGTTTTCATGTAAAAACAGATTTGTGTGAACGGGACCGTAATTATGTACTTGCCAATATAGCTGCCTTGATACCCAGGAAACAGTGGCCTTGTAACCATATAGGCTTTCAGGTAACTCATAGAAGTCCCTATGTTTGAAAAGTTGTTGCAGCAAAAGATATTAGCTCTATTTTTCATAAAATGTGTAAGGCATCTAAAAGACTGAAGTATTATTCTGTAAAAATGTTATCACCTACAAGAGAGTTACCTCAGTTAATTGTAAGTAAATCAAATTTTCATGCTTGGAGAGCAGCTTAAACGGGCCAAAAGCGATTGATCGAATATTTCATTTTTTTGTGATAAAAGCGGCTTAATAGCAATCTTTTCTGCAAAAGTACTGTTTCACAAGAAAAGCTGCCGCTCAAGAAGATATAATCATTGAAATTCCGAAATATCTATTTGAGAGTCCATTTTATGAGCCATTCTGGAATATGAGAGCCTTCTTCACAACACAACAGAAACTTGTTATATTCAAAAGTTAACTAACTTAGATCTCATATGAAATCGATCATAATTTCGCGGAAAATATTTTGACCCATAAGCTCTTAAAGGCAGTCTGTCACGCATTTGATTGGGTGATAATGACAATACAAAGAATAGGAAATTTGAATGGCTGATGATCCTCCGACTTTCTACGGCCGTGGAAAGTCAAAAAGATTAGCCCTCCTTTGTTTCAAATACACAGATGCACAAAGAAATCCGTTGTGTTGAGCTCTGTTTGTAGCGGCCAATCAGATACGTGACAGACTGCCTTTAAGTGAAACTTTTCTATCAAGACGGATTGCACACTTTGCTGAATATGTCTTTGCGAACTATTTTTTTAGATAAATCTCAACTACACGTTTTTATAAGAAACTAGGATCAGGCCATAGAAGAAGTTTCAATGTAACATGAAATTTTGTCCATTTTAGTACTAAAAGTTTCTTAATTGTTTTCTTATTTTTTGGATGCAGAATTATCAATGTGGTCGCTAACACTGCTGCAGATATGTTTCTTGACATTCAAAACATCATACAGGAATAAACAGTGTGCTATTATGGTGAAAACACAAATGGTCAGTTAATATTGCTCAAGAAGGAAGGTTCAGCGATATATTTGCTATGATATCCATGTTTTAACTCCTAATAGTTTCTTCGTACTTTTCAGACACAGTGCTAGAGGTTCTCAAAAAATTTTGGCCATCTTAGTACTAGTTTCTTATAACCCAGTTTCTTCTAAAAAATGTGTGCCGATGGTTGATATAACTTATGTCATTTCTGTTTTAGATGGAAAATTTCATTAGTAAAGCACGTGAAGAATCATGGTTTAAATAACAGATTTCGTAAGTTATACTCCGCTGCAAGACACATTCTGGAGCTCCAAAAGCGACCAGAGGAGCTTTATTCTTTTTGTTGCAATGTGCTGTAATTGAGTGTAAAGATCTGCGTTAGTGACAAATTTTTGTTTATAAGAATTGTTAATTATCCATGAAATGTAAATGAAGCCGTTGACTCGTTTGCTTTCAACTTGCTCATCTTTTGATAGGAAAGTTTTGCTGCTAATCTGCGCTCGGCAGTTTGTCTTTAAGAACTTATTTCTCCCTGTTATTTCAAGTGAAGAGATTACCTTACATTGCAGACCGTCAGAAGGTAGGCCGGAAATGGTTAGGTCTTTCTTATTTTGGTTGTATGGAAAGCAAGAAAGTGGTTATTTTGTACCCTGGCTTTTGAGGCTCTGGTACCCAGGGCAGTTATTTTGATTTTTTGATTGTAAGATTTTGTAGGGTGTTTCAGAAAAAACGCAACCCTACCATATTGAAAATCCTGAGAAGGTTATGAGATTTGAGAAGGTGTATTTTATACCGTCTGAAAGTACACAATATTTCTTCTATTTTACTGATGATATGCAGTTGTGATGTAAAGGTCAGAAACTGTGTAAAATGACGTCATCGAGCAATCTGAGATAAGGAAGTATTTGGATACAAAAGCTTTTTGATCTGACAAATGAAGAATTAAAGGCCCCAGAAGCGAGGGGCACTTCACTCATTGGAAAAAGCGTACGAGATTTTTTCAGAACAAAAGGATTTATACGGATTTTTGATGGATTTTTCTTGAAAACAAAAGGACTTTCGTCAAGGGCGTACGAGATTTTTGGGAGTGAAATGCCCCCTCGCCAGGAAGAAAATATCAAGTGTTGCCGAATTTCGGGATCTGTTGATGTAGCTATAGGTACTCAAAGTGGCAGAGCAGAAACTGCGTAAAATGACGTCATCAACCAATTTGAGATAAGGAAGTGTTTGGAGAGATCACAGGAAGCCCATATTACAGATTATTAGAAAAATATTTTGTTCAAGAAATTATTTTCCGTTCTTTCACATATCACTGTGTTGTTCTCCTTTCGTCCTTTCGTTTACATTCACAGCCAATCCGTGTTATACTTCGTGAAATAAAAATTTTGAAAGGAGCACAAGGAAACAAGGGAGCGAAAAGTAAAGGGAAAAGCGAGGAGAAAGAAAATGAACAAGGACTGCAGCTTTCTTAGACCCGTAATCACAGCGACAGTTTTGTTTTCGCTCATTTCCCGATTCCGTTGTCTAAACCATTCAGAAAAGTCTCTGAAATCAAAGACCATATCCTATTCAACATACCTGATAGGTTTACTTTGAAAAGGTAACCATTTTTCAACACAAAATTGAAGCAGATTTCTCTCAATATCGACGAAATGCATTTTCTCATCACTGGTTCCGCAAAAGACGGGGGTAATTGTTCAAATCAGAAAACCGTTTGAAGTGTCGGCGTCCTTTGATTTGGCCCGGATGAAAATTCCACGAGTGATGAGAAAATGCATGTCGTCGATATTGAGAGAAATCTGCTTCAATTTTGTGCTGAAAAATGGTTACCTTTTCAAAGTAAACCTATCAGGTATGTTGAATAGGATATGGTCTTTGATTTCAGAGACTTTTCTGAATGGTTTAGACAAAGGAATCGGGAAATGAGCGAAAACAAAACTGTCGCTGTGATTACGGGTCTAAGAAAGCTGCAGTCCTTGTTCATTTGCTTTCTCCTCGCTTTTCCCTTTACTTTTCGCTCCCTTGTTTCCTTGTGCTCCTTTCAAAATTTTTATTTCACGAAGTACAACACGGATTGGCTGTGAATGTAAACGAAAGGAGAACAACACAGTGATATGTGAAAGAACGGAAAATAATTTCTTGAACAAAATATTTTTCTAATAATCTGTAATATGGGCTTCCTGTAGAGAGATAAGCTTTTTGGAAAGATAAGTCAAGAGTTTAAGACACAAGGAACAAGATATCAAGTGTTGCCGAATTTTGGGATCTGTTGCAGGGAGCTAGGGGCACTCAAAGTTACAATTTTTGCGCATGCGTGCACAGTTTCTGCGCTGTCGTTTAGATATATTAAGGGAATTATTTACCATTTAATTGATATTTCAGTTTATAGTGCCGATTTCAAGTTCAGTATGGTTGAACAGCAAAATCAACACGTTTTCTACTTTTTAATTCAAAGCGAATTTTGTCAAAACATTTCAGGCCAAGAAGCACTTATGCACAGAAGCTGTTATTTCCTTTTCATTGTTATTTTCTTTTCATTGTTATTTCCTTTTCATTGTTATTTCCTTTTCATTGTAAATATCATTTAGTTGTAAAAAGGTTTTTAATATTATGGCATTTTTGGCATTATTTTTTGGCATTTTAATTGTATATTGTAATTAATTTTTATTGGAGGGCCCCTTGAAAGACAACTTCGGTTGAAGGGCAACCCTCCCTAAACAAATGAAATAGGAAATATGAAATATAATATATGAAATACTTGAGATGATGCCGTGAGATACCAAAAGGACAAATTTATTCCCATGAGGTGCGTTTAGTAAGAATGACAAAATCCGCCCTCACAAACATGGGCTTTTGTCTCTCTAAATTTTCTACAAGTTGTCTCAAAAAATTGTTCGACGTTTGATTAAATATTGAAAAATAACGATAGAAGGAACAGGCTCATGGAAAGATAACCCTGTCCCTAAGATTTTCAAATAACTTTAGAGACCAGAATCTTGCAAATTGGTTAAAAATTCATTGAGTTGCGAGCTATGAAAGATAAAAAATATGCGACAGCGGAAACCAGAGACCCTCAGATTACTTGTAATACAAAAAATGCTTGAAGATCGAGGTAAAATAAGGTTATCCAATGTCATACATTCCGTTGATATCAGAGCAAACCAAATAAAACTGCTCAACTAATTTGATCCTTACTATCATCGTCAAAATTTGCTTAAGATTGCGTGCATCGAAAAACAGTACTTTAGGGGCAGAACCTTTCGTGGGCAGAAAAATTCGCGAGAAAAGAAAATCGCGAAATCAATGGTATAAACTTTCGCGAATGACGTTTTTTCCCGCAAATTTAGGGACAAAAACTTTCGCGATCGAGAAA
The DNA here is from genome assembly GCA_964019985.1 of Aurelia sp. 4 Dawson et al 2005. Taxonomy (NCBI): domain Eukaryota; kingdom Metazoa; phylum Cnidaria; class Scyphozoa; order Semaeostomeae; family Ulmaridae; genus Aurelia; species Aurelia sp. 4 Dawson et al 2005. The sequence goes on along the minus strand of OZ026492.1, from coordinate 5,199,616 downwards.
AAAGGATGCATTTTCGCGTGAAAAGACTTTCGCGACAGAAGAAAAGTGAAGGGAAAAGCACAATTTTCTATTCATTTTCAGTACTACTACAGTCAAGGTGACAATTCAAAAGGTCTCATAGCCCAAGAGACTAAAGATCAGGGTCATACGCAAAAACTTGAAGAAACGAAGAAAATTGGATACAAAAACTTTCGCGAGTTGAGAATTTTCAGTAATTTCGCGAGCAAAAACTTTCGCGAATTTTAAATTTAGATTATGCCTTGGCAGAAACTTTCGCGAAAAGTACCCAAAAAACGCGAAAATTGCGAAGCTTTTCTGCCCGCGAAACTTTCTGCCCCTAAAGTAGTTTGGAAGATGATCGACGACAGACTGAATCTTGTTCCTCAAAGCAGTCATACGCTTGAAAGTTAGATTATCGAAAACCTGTTCAAATCCAATTTGGTTTGGCCAGAAACAATTGAGCAACATCAGAAGCGATGGATCATGGGACTATTACCAAAAATGCCATTTAGAGGCCTCTCTGATTTCAGTTTTCGCAAAAGCTTGAACTTCAAAGGCTTACACCTCCATGAATCTCTAGCAGATTTGCACAATTCTAGTACCTGTACCTGTAACAGTAGATTGCTCCAAATAGTTATTTGAAATCTCAGGAAAAGGGTTACTTTGTCAAGTGTCCAAGTGTCCATTCAGCATATCGTCATTTTTAGTATTTAATCAAACGTCGAACTACGGGTTTTTCAATTCATCCCTTTGAATTTTCACATAATGGAATGGAGAATACAGTATTGAATCAACTGGTTGTGAGGCAGCCAGTGATTTTGACAGTCTTGATCCATAAATCCAAAACCAACACACCTTTCAAGTAACGGCCTTGTTTTGGAAATTTTGCAAGTTTCATGATACGAAATTTCTGAGCCCAGATTTGGATTCAGCACCTCAAATTTAGTCTGCTTGCAAATTTTCATATTCCTAGAGTCCACGATTTCGATTTTATATAGCCTTTTTATAGTGACAATGAATATGAGAATTTATAAGGGATTTGACCGTGAAAATCATTCAGGGTGTAACTTTCCACCCTCACTCATCATTCACGGATTTTCAAATTTGTTATCCTCGCAAAATTAAAGTCGCTGCCACTAAGATTATGAAAATTTGCAATTAGACTGAAATTCGGATGCTGAATGTGAATCTGGGGACAGAAATTTCGAGGCCGCTTATGCTCCATTCACACTGCAAGTTAAACCAGCTTAAATTCAACCAGGTGTGTGAGTAGGGCGCTCTGATTGGTCAATCCAACAAACCCAGTCATTTGATTAGATGAAATTTAAACTGGTTTAGACAAAGCTGGTTTACCAGTGTCAGTGTGAATGCAATATTAGTTGAAAAGGTAATCATCAGATTGTTGGAGATTTTACTCTCCAGAACGCTGATTCTAATAGCTATGAACCAAGATGACTCTCAAAAAACAAGACGTTTGTAGTTTGCTCATATTCAACTCTCTCATGACACTTCTGCATACTACATCAATTTCTCCAAAGTGTGCGTGTCTAACCAAAACCATGTTACCTAATTTCTGCATTAAATTCTATACGTTTTCAAAATCAACCAATCACAACTAGGTAAACAAGGTAATAAAATTAATCCTTCTGCAATAGCTCAACAATAGGTTGCGTTACTAATGACTTCTACTTTAGTAATTTGATGCCATGCCTCGTACTCAAAATGAGGTTATTACGTCCATAATCATTGCAAACAATATGATGAAAAACTGTTTCTAAAGAATAAAAATATGCCGCGTTGTCACGACATCCGAATGAATGAGCAGTGTCTCTTTGGAGGAGCATTGGAGTCTAAGCAACCATCACAACAATGTACATAAAATTCACTATGTATTGATAATGCGCGATGGGATTCCACAACACAGATGTACTCAAACTCTGTTTTAAAGCCTAAGTTGGAAAGTGGAAGTCCCTTCTATGAAACCCTTAGAATGACAATTTGGATTTATGGCTGCTCCACAACAGGCACTCAAAAAGTGCAAATATTTTTTGGGACGCCCTGTAGTTTGACATGTTTTTGTCAGGTCACCCTCAACAATTTTATGATTGAAATAGTCACGTCTAAGTTCCTCAATTTCTCCAAAGAGTTTTCTCCAAAATATTACAGCGCAGGAGAACAAACTATGACATCTGATTTTGATATAATCTGTAGTAATGAGTATGTATTTGGAGGTTGAAAATCTCCTAAATCTGACGTATTTTTGGGTTTTTCAAGCATATACTGTGCATTTACTGTGGCTCGTCATCTACCAGTAAGGACTTCCCTCTAGGTAAGACGATCATTCGCCATTCCTAATCTGTAGCATAGTAGATGTCTGCAGCAAGTGACTGGCTGAGTAGACTCAAGTCCATCTAACTGTCGCTTGTTGTTGTTGTTGTTGTTATCGCTTCAGTTGTTGTTGCGACAAGTCTGCAGGGGGAGCGAAACAAGAGGATTTTAGAATGAGTCTACTCGCTGCGCTCATCAATGCATCAATAACGCATTTTAGGCAGGCCCGCTGCGTAGGAGAGAACTTCCAAATGCCTCAATTCGAAAGGGAGGCTAATAATTAACATGGCGGATGGAATACGCATGGATTGAAGAATTCTGTAGACTGATTACGATGAGTCCCAAGAATCGCTATCCAAAACGAGTACACCAAACCGAGACCGCTCATATTGCTTCATACAAACTTTTACAAGCAAGATACAAGCTTTAAAGTTCATGTTTGCAAAAGGTGGAACCAGAGGAACTTTACCACTATTCTTTTATATTTAATCAAGTGTTGATTGATATTTTGGAACACCACATAGTTACTGTAATGCCCATTACAAATCATCACAAAAGTGACTTGCTTGGCCTTATTTTCGTTCATAAATTTGTTACAGTAACCATTTGTTAAAGTAATGTAGCAAGGTAACCATATAGTAACTATGGTTTGTTTCCTTTCTTTATTTGGAATGGAGCCAGGTCTCTGTTCATACCTAACGGTATCTAATGATAAAATGAAAATGAAATGTAAAAGGAATTGTGCTCTGTGGGTTGCTGGTGGCTCTATGGCTGGGGGCGGCTTTCTTCATGGTTTTTTGTTATACCTTAATGTAGCGTAGTGTTATTGGTAAAGACTGGTATAGTGTTACGTTGTGTTCTTTTGTTAGTTGATTTTTAGATTATTGTTCAAATTCATTGTGAGAGCCATTCATAGTGGGGACTAGATGACCATGTGTCTTTTCCTGCTATGATTGGCTCAGATTATTGTATTGTAGTTTTTTTTATTTTATATTTATAAACAAAGGTTTCTGTTACACTATGATTTTTTAAAAGAAGTTTCATCAAATTTTGCATTGTATAGCATACAAAGAGTGGTATTAAGCTATCAAAATTCTCGTTGCAAGTTTTGTGATACAGTTTTGTAAATAGTAGAGCTTGTTTCGTATCTAACTAACAAGTTATAACAAATGGGATTCCAATTTTACCATGTATAATTCGGCCTCCAATGACACAGGCATCCTATACACAAAAACGTTTAATATGTTATCACTTCTGGTATTCTTTAGTAGCTACTCTTACGATATTTGGCGGGTCTGCATATAAACTTAGCTAAAATTCGAAAAAATAAAGCATTGCCGTACAAAAAAGTTGGACATAAGCTACAGAGGGTTTTCTCTCGATTCTATAGCCTGGGTGCCATTTGATTTTTGTTCCCTATCTTATTATCAAGGCTCTAGTACCAAGGGTATCGATTGAATCCTGCAGTTTCACTAGGTTAAGGCCGGCGCTCCCTGGTTAAGGCTTTCTGTGCAGAATTGATTATTATTTCTTCCTACGAGCAAAGATGAATTACCATATCACATATTTATAGATTTCGTATGTTTTTACAGCGCATGTTTTATTTGCACAGCCTCATTAATGTTTGCATAGCATTAAAGATCATTTATAGTAGTGTCGCAGATCATTTAAACATACTTTGAAAACTAACAATCAGCTCATTTAGCCATGTTTGCCATCGTTTGCCTTCTTTCATCTGAAATATGATAAGCTGCGTCCTTTGACTAAACCGAACTTGAAGTGATCAGCTGTGTATATTCTTTGGGAAGTATTTGTCTTTAGGCTTCTGCCATTTCATGCAAATTGTTCTTCGTCCAGGTCTCTTTTCACCCTATCCAAACTGGGCATTTTTAGCTACGAAACTACAGGGGGGGATGATTCAGCCCCCTCTCTAAGAACTTTAATTACTTTGCTGTTGCAGTGCACCATGCCATGGCTGTAGTCCGGGCGGTAACAAACAATTCTCTTTTGATATCAAGTCAATTAGTAATATGACCTTTACTCTCTGTGATGAGCAAATCGGAATTGCTTTTTACGCATTTAGCCTTGCAAGTTTATCTTCAAATTATTTCAGTATAATACGTTTTATTGAGATCTACTGGGTGACCCAATAAAAAGTTCACGACCTAAACGCCTAGCTTCCAGAAATATCAACAAGGTATCAGCATGAAGGACAAGTCCGGAGTTGATATGACTCATGATAAAAACAAGATAATACTGCTATAAATAGTGTATCATACTTTCTCCACTAATTCACTTTCTCCGTGTCAAATTACGTATTCAAATAAACGATTTGAGCGAAGGGACGTCATGTCGCGCAAACGAAGAAGAGGTTGCCCCCTTGTTTTCGTGCGTCTTAATCGTTGCTAGCCTCTTTATTGTGTGTTCATGCAAGAAAATGGCGACACAGCGACCATATTTGGCCTAAGCTATCAGGATGTTCAAGGATTTGACTGCCGTTAGAAAGCTCAAAATGTGGAACAAAAGTAAGAATTCACGTCAGTAATCGGTAAGCTTGTTTTGAAGCCATAAGCATACCAACCACGGATTTGTCCTTTAATTATATTTTGAGATATTCCTTAAAATAGGCAGTTCAAGGTATGACTACCCTCTTTTATTATTATTATAATTATAATTAAAATGATAATAATAATAATTATTATTATTATTATTACTATTATTATTACTATTATTATTATTACTACTATTATTATTACTATTGTTATGATAATAATAATAATAATAATAATAATAATAATAATAATAATAATAATAATAATAATAATAATAATAATAATAATAATAATTGCTGACGAAGATACAGTCGCCAGTAATTATCGGCCTATTACATGCCTTCCACTTGTCTGGAAGCTTTTAACTGGAATAGTTGCAAATGAAGTGTATAGTTTTCTTTAAGGACACAATTTACTACCCGAGGAGCAAAAAGGATGCAGACGTAACTCTAAAGGAACTGCAGACCTACTCTTTATAGATAAAATGATACTGAAGGAAGTCAAATCCAGGAAAAAGAATCTAGCCATGGGATGGATAGATTATCGGAAAGCATACGACATGCTTCCACATAGCTGGATAATTGAATGTCTAGTGAATCTAGGAATTAACGAGAAGGTTCAAAACCTATTGAAAGAAAGCATGAAGAAGTGGAAAGTAGAGCTCACTTGCGGAAAGCAAGAACTTGGAGAAGTAAACATCAAACGAGGAATATTCCAGGGGGATGCCTTATCACCGCTACTATTTGTAATTGCTCTAATACCCCTGACCAGTGTGCTGCGAAAGGTAAAAGCAGGATACAATTTTGTCTCAAACAAGGAAAAGATCAACCACTTACTGTTTATGGATGATCTCAAAGTCTATGCAAAGAATGAAAAAGATCTAGAGTCTTTGATTCAAACAGTAAGAATATTCAGTGAAGATATTGGGATGGAATTTGGTTTAGACAAATGTGCTATATTGATAATGAAGAGGGGGAAAACAGTCGAGGCAGAAGGAGTAAAATTACCTGATGAGAGAAAGATTAGAAGCCTAAAGGAAGATGAAAGGTACAAATATCTCGGAGTGCTTGAGGCAGGTGACTTGAAAAGATCAGAAATGAAAGAAAATATAAAGAAAGAATACAAAAGAAGAGTAAGGAAGGTCTTAGAGACGAAGCTGAATGGCCATAACTTAATCAAAGCTATCAATACTTGGGCAGTAGCTGTCATCCGATATTCAGCTCCCTTCCTAGACTGGAACAAAGATGAGCTTTCAGCTTTGGATAGAAGAACAAGAAAGTTGATGACGATGCACAAAGCGTTGCACCCAAAGAGCAATGTAGATAGACTATACCTATCAAGGAAAGAAGGTGGAAGAGGTCTTATCAGTATCGAAGACACTGTGAGAACTGCGATACTTGGACTACAGAAATACATCCAGGAGAGTGAAGAAAAGCTAATCACTGCCGCAAGGAAACCAGAAGATATAGTAGAAACAGCAAAGGGATTCAAAAGTATAAGAGCAAAGGAACGTAAGCAAGACTGGACCGACAAAGCGTTACATGGACAGTTTTTAAGACAAACAGAAGCAGTTGCTAGCAAGGATAGGTGGGAATGGCTTAGTAAGGGAGGAATTAAAAGAGAAACGGAAACGCTCATCCTAGCTGCGCAGGAACAAGCAATTAGAACAAATCAGATAAAAGCAAAGATCGATAAAACGCAGGAGGATAGTTTATGCCGAATGTGTAAGCAAGCTGATGAAACAGTAAATCATCCCTTAAGTGAATGCAGCAAGATGGCGCAAAAAGAGTTTAAACGACGTCATGATTGGGTCGGAAAAAAGATCCACTGGGAAGCTTGCCTGAAATATGGATTTGATGTAAAAAGCAAATGGTATGAACACGAACCAGAAACAACAATGGACAACGATGTCAGTACAATTCTCTGGGACTTCAACATACAAACAGATCATGTCATACAAGCAAGGCGTCCAGACTTAATCATCAAGGATAAAGTGAAGAATGAATGCCTGATAGTGGACTTCGCTATTCCATACGACAGTCGAGTTGAAACAAAAGAATTCGAAAAGTTAGAGAAATACCAAGATCTGGCCAGGGAACTTAAAAAATTGTGGAACATGAGTGTGCGGATCATACCTATAGTTATTGGTGCCCTTGGAACAACCCCTAAAGACCTCCGAAAAAGACTCAAAGAAATCGGAATCGACACCAAGATCGTTGAACTGCAGAAAACAGTCATCCTGAATTCTGCCAGAATCCTCAGGAAAGTCCTCGAGTTTTGAGGAGACTTGCTGTCACCAAGCCTCAAGGACAAATCATGAACCATTTAAAGAAAATGTGCGACAAATAGATAATAATAATAATTGCTGACGAAGATTTTTAATCGAAACGTACAGAGTTTTTAACAGTTGTGTTTCTTTTTATTTTCTTTTTCTGTTAATTTTTTGATGATGGTTTTGTTTCATATAATAATAATAATAATAATAATAATAATAATAATAATAATAATAATAATAATAATAATAATAATAATAATAATAATAATAATAATAATAATAATAATAATAATAACGAAGAACGTCCTTAAATCTATCTGGCTAAATCTTACAAATAAAGTGAAAGAAAATCTTACGACACAAGGCCTTGTCATGCGTCATGTATGGGACTGTGTTCTTTCAAACACTAGAACAGTGTGGTCGTCTGTACAGAAGGCTATGCCAAGGAACATCTTCAACTACACAATAAGCTACCTGAATAATACTCTTCCTAACATGAGTAATATGCAGATTTGGGGTTATGCAGAAAATAAGATGTGCCCACTGTGTCACGATCCCCAAACACTGGGCCACGTTGTCGCAGGCTGTAACATCGCTCTTACTCAAGGACGCTATACATGGAGACATAACTCCGTTCTGAAGATCATTGCAAATACGTTGTCAATATCATGTAAGAGCCTATATGTTGATCTGCCCTCCTTTGCATCTCCCTGCATAGTAACAGGGGATCCGGAAAGACCTGATATTGTTATTGTTCAACACAAGACCGTCACACTTGTGGAGCTTACGGTTGGTTTCGAGTCGAACATGGCGGGTAACAGCACAAGAAAGAGAGAAAAATACAAGCCACTTATGAACAGACTGAAATCATCATATAATAAGGTTGTGTACTGTAATGTCTCAATGGGGGCATGTGGCTTCATCGAAAAGGACAGTAAAAGATTCTTCGAACTGCTATGTAACCTAAATGTCTCAGACACAGAAATAAAATATGTAACCAAAAGGATGATAAACATTTGTATTCGCGCCTCCTACTTCATTTTTTGCTGTAGAAACAAGGAATGGACAAATCCAGAACTCTTAGATTTTTAGGTCCCTGATTTCTAACTTTTACATCACCTGTGTGAGTATGTCATTAATGCCCCTTGTTGGCGAGTTAATGCCATAGATTTTGGTTTTAGTTTTGTATTGTATGTATTAGGATATATTGAATGAAAGTTTCCATTATTATTATTACCCTTGTCGATTGGTGAAACGGTCTAAGCTTTGTGCAAACAACCTTTAACAAACATTATAATTTTTCTTTTAAATTGTCGTGTGCACTAAAGGTTTTAGTAAATATTCTGTTTTCATGTAATACCTTGGAGATTGCTTACACAATGTTTATGTAAATATGTTTTTAGCTATAAGTACTTGGCTGATTCTGGTCGTAAAGCACTGAGAAAGATTTTAGATCGAAACGTTTGGAATTTTAGCAGTCTCGTGTTTCTTTCCTATCATTATTATTATTATTATTATTATTATTATTATTATTATTATTATTATTATTATTATTATTATTATTATTATTATTATTATTATTATTATTATTATTATTATTATTATTGGTTAGACGAAAGGAGTTGTTTTGGCAATATAAATTGGGGACTTTTATACCAAATGGTTTAAATGAAAGGGCAGCGGATGTTGAGCTGGATATGTTTGCTTGCGGTATTTCTTAACTTTTATCGATTTATCGCAGAGATTTTTTGATCTGGGACATCAGATAGGTGGTATACACGTGGTGGCAGGATGGAACCCACGGTCAAGCCATCCGGGATTAAGCAATTTACGAAAAGCAGATCCTGGAGGGTATTTTGGAGTCTCTATATGGCCGCCCGGGATTTAGCAATTTACGAAAAGCAGATCCTGGAAGGTATTTTGGAGTCTCTATATGGCCATCAGGGATTTAGCAATTTACGAAAAGCAGGTCCTTTGAGGGTATTTTCGAGTCTCTATCTAGCCATTAGGGATTTAGCAATTTACGAAAAGCAGATCCTTTAAGGAAGTTTGGAGTCTCCATCTCGCCATCAGGGATTTAGCAATTTTACAAAAAGTAGGTCCTTGGAGGGTGTACATTGTTAGGAGTCCCCGTAGAGTCCAGTGTCCTAGTTTCTAACAGCATGGATTCTAGTCCCTTGTCGATTTTAGAACCGCTTAGGCTAGATGAAATACAATTGCATGTAAACATTTTTTCCTATAAATACTTGGCTGTTTTTATTGCAAAGCACTGATGAAGATTTGATAATGGAAACGTCTGGTTTTTAACAGTTGTGTTTTTTATTTTTACTTTTCTGTTATTTTTGAGGATGGTTTAGTTTACATATTATTATTATTATTATTATTATTATTATTATTATTATTATTATTATTATTATTATTATTATTATTATTATTATTATTATTATTATTATTATTATTATTATTCTTATTATTATTATTCTTCTTCTTCTTACTGGCTTTTCCGTCTTATTCAAGACATTAGCCTTGCCACTGTTTTCTTCCATTCCTTTCGCTCATAGTCGTTTTCAGTTAGTTCATCCACTGTTTTATTTATTGGCTTCAGGTCTTTATTTATTTGTTTGATCCATGTCTGTTTTGGTCTTCCTCGGTTGCCCTTCGCTTTTTATTATTATTATTATTATTATTTTCATTATTATTATTATTATTATTATTATTATTATTATCATCATCATTAAAATCTATTTAAAGTAGGCTAGAAAAAAAGAATAGCTAACTTACAGCTAATTAAGGCCTACTATTTATAATATACATTATTTCCCAACTTTCTGGATATATACTTTGCAAAGCCCACAGTTGCATTGTCCACCATTCCAACATCTCATTTGTTTTTTGAAGATGGGAAGGCTGTTTGATTGTTTTATTTCTTGCGGTAAAATCCGCCACAGTTTATTTCTAAGGTAAGCAATGGACTCAGCTCCAGAGAATGTTATGTTGTTTGTACTTTGGCAGTTGAGCGACATCGCCATGCCTTAGACTGTAGCTGATATTTTGTTGCATGAAAATATCTTTCATGAATGGCGGATTCAGACCGCGCTTTGTTTATAAATTTCGGTTATGAGGAACTGTAGATTTCTTACATGGATTGGCACCGATTTAGATTGCTCCAAGAGAAAACCAAAATCGTTCTCGTAATCTTTGCATGCAATACGCAATTCCCTTTTGTGAATATGATTTATTCTATGATGCAAGGCTCTATCATAGAACATCCAAACAAGCGGACAGTGGCTGAAATGAGACAAAACGAACGCCCTCATTAACCGCTGTAGTTTGTCTGTGTCCATGTATCGTGATATTCGAGCAATGGCATGGAGCTTTTGGCTGGCCTTTTTACAAAGAGCCTGGACTTGTTGCTTGAAAGAAAGTGATTGATCGAACGCTATACCGAGAAGATCTTAAAAGCCAGTCTCAAAAATATGGCAGTTTATTCATTTCTAGGTCTTTTTCCTTCTGTTCCATTTTCGAAAGTATGAAAAGACACGAATCACAAATTTGCCAGTGCGGGCAAATGCTGGGGAAGGAAGAGAAGTCGATCAGTTTGGAAACCACAGATTTCCTCTTACAACCTCAGGCCTCTCTCTTTATTCAGTTTTCAGAAAATATTGACCGCAAAAGGATGACAATTCTTTCATTCAAAATGAGAAATGTAGGTTTCGAAATTTTCTTTCAGTTTGGCCTTCGGATTGAAAGTGACCATGCGATTTCTCTAAAGATAGATAAACTTCTTAGCTAAACAGTTATATAAAGCCTTTTTCAATGAACTTTGATTTCAGAGAGCTAGTTATGATCAAGGTCGTGAAGTTTTTTCTGGGTCACCCGCTACTGAAAGTTCCTTTCATACAGATATGGACTAAAAAATACAAAAGGACACGCTGATAAGTTAAGCATTAATATGCTGTTAAAAAGAAAGAAGTAGGGGTTGATGAATGAGCACCCTTTAGTTTTGATATTCAGCCAAGTCAAAGAATTCATTCCAACTACAGACATTAAATCTGGAGAGTATTTTACACTTTTTCATTTGCTAGCTTCTTCGCTTTTCCTCTGACCCTACACAGATTTTAGTCGATTTTGAGGTCATCATACTGTCAGCGGTTTCTTTCGGTCAATCCATTTTGCGTGAAGTCTAGCCAGGCTTATTTTTGCGCTGAAGGTGAAAATGAGTCCGCCGTCCAGCGTCGTTTAGCGGTCGTAGCCTGGTTGAAGTTTGTTTTTGATACTCCACTAGGCCCAGTAGTCGTCTCCTCCAAATCATATCTGCGTCTTTTCATAGATCGCCGCAGTAGTTGTCTGATGTCATTCTTCCTCAACGAATAATAAATAGGATTCAAGCAGCACTGGATATAGGCAAACCAAGCAACGATTGTATCTGCTATTTCAAGATGACACCAATCTACGCGAGTATTCCAGCCAAATACGTAGAACAACTGTGCAGCGAAGAAGGGATACCAACATAAAAAGAATCCTATTGTTATGCATAAGAATGTCTTTGCCATTGTTAATTGTTTCTTCAGAGACAATTTATTTGATTTTCTAGATCTTTTGGACTTTATCTTATCGTCTTGTTCTGTGATTGGAGAAATTTTCTTTGCATGGGAGCGAGCGATTAGAAATACTTTTGCGTACAGTACCGTGATTATTATAGAAGGGGCAGCAATATGAACCATGAGGTAAGTGCCATAAGCTGGTGGTGTGAGATCGAATAAATACTCATTTTCAGGAGGCTCTTCTTGGTAAATGTAAATGAGAACAGCTACAATTATGGTCCATACCCAAGACAACCCAATAGTGATATAGGCTCTTGCTGATGTGAGGATCATGTTATAATGCAGGGGTCGTGTCACTGCTAAGTAAATATCAATAGACACCATACAAAGACTGAGAGAAGACTCAGCAAGGAATGCGAAGAAAAACGTGTTCCATAGCTTACAGATGCTTGGTGGCAATGGAAAAACTGGGAAGTTCAGCCAATAAAGAATATCGAAAGGTAGAACTGTTATTGATGTCAGTAAATCACTTAATGCTACGTTAATAACAAAGAGATGTGATACATTTTCGAAACGATTTCGGTATAGGCACAATGCAATGCAAACAAGGCTGTTGCCTATCGTACCGATGATCATGATGATAATGATCATTGCGAGTCCTATCACTATTGCGTAAGTTGGTAATTGACAGTGCTTTTCAATGGTGATTGCATTGGTCAGATTCAGAATTGTTCGATTCATGGCTTAATGAGGTATTCCCGTCAACGATATTTTGCTTAAGAGGGTTAAACTGAAAGAGGACTCCAGATAAGTTCAACCCTCTCTGTGTTCGCTGAATTTAATGTAGAAATTTCATTGCCATTATCGATAAACTTTAGAAATCTTGTGACTCGAACAGTCGCTTTGCACTAATCTGCATATACAAATGCTCTTTGAGGGCTCAAATAGCACCGAAAGAGATGCTCCCAATAAAAGAGTCTCATGCTAAGTTTCTTGCCCGAATTTACTCTTTTTGGTATTTTCTCTCCAGCTCTTGTAACCGATTTGATAGCTCGACTCTCGGTAATAGATCGCGGTTAATTTATCAGTCACTTCTTTCGTTTTAAGTTTGAGCAATAATGACATGAACTCGTAGGATCTCCATTTGCTTCTTCAAGTCTTTGTGTTGTAAAATTATCGTCATAGACTTTTTTATTGCCACTGCACTAAACATTCAGTGTTGCTCTGTTGCTAATGAGCTGGTCAGCTATTGGGAACTTCGAAATTTCTGTGACTTTGTAAATAAATCTGTTTCTTATGATCTGACCTGCTTTGTAATCTGACGTGTAAATGTTTTCTCTACGTGTAACTATTATGATCTACAGGATATATGTGTAGTCATTCCGCTTAGACACATTTTGTAATTTTCGCTTGTTTGTTGTTTCTATCTCTTCTGATAGCGCCAAATTGTTCTTAGAGCAAACCACTAGACGTTTGGATTGAGTGTAGCTCCTGCTAACAACTACTTGACTTTTTTGATGCATCATTCACTCCATGTACATAGTAATCATAATCGTTGTACAAACTGTGCCCCGCAAATAAGAACCTACCTTTTCGAGAGCCAGGCAGAAGTTGCTTCTTATTTCAAAGGTATTGGGAATGATTTCAAGGTATGGAGGTTCTTATTTGAAGGGTGCCTTATGCAGTCCCCTTGAGAGTCTCACAGAGATGTTCATTATTTGTGTTGGAGGCATGCTCATGGACCGAATAAGTAATTGGGGTGGAGGATAAAACTTTCAAAGCCAGTTGGGACCACAATGACCTTGATAACAGCAATCAAAGATAAACTTTGCAACCCCTGCAATAAGACCCTATGTTTTCATCAAACTGAAACAGGTTTTTAATGGCAAGGTACATAATTTAGGAAAAACAGCCTCTAGGTTCTTATTTTGGTAGGTTCTTATATGCGGGAATTTACTGTACATCTTGCTTGTAATGCAAAAACATAACTTAGAAACGTAGCACTAATTGTCCCGACTGTTATCTTTTTTCAACAGCTTAACTCTGTTCTTGTATCAATACCCTTATAATCGTACATTTGCAATGCTGTGTAATATCATTTCTCATGTACAAAGTCGCATTTTATAAAGAATTGATTGATTAAAATATACTGACGAAGTACTACACACAAACCCAACATTGTTATTCATGGGCCATTAATCATATTTTGAATGAAAATATAACGTAGAAGCCTTGAATTAATCTTTCTGACTCTGCTCATGGACAATACACCACTTCGATTAAGCAGCCTCGTTTTGGAAATTTGTCAAAATATTGTTCGTATGAAAATTTCGAGCTCGGATTCGGATTTAGCACCCAAACATTAGTCTAGTTACATATTTTTAACATGCTGGCATTTGTGGTGTTGATTTTATCAAAATGTAAAGTTCTAAATACCTCGGTTTGCAAATTGACTGTTCTTTGGATTGGAAAGAGCAGATCAAGGCAGTTTCTGCCAAGGTCTCCAGGGCAATAGGATTTCTAAAACATGCCAAGTCTTTTCTTCCGAAAGAAACTTTGCAAACTCTCTATACAGGTATTGTAGAGCCTCACTTTCGATACTGCTGTTCTGTCTGGGGCTGCGCTGGTTCAAGTGAAATTAATCAGCTACAAAAACTTCAAAAGCGAGCTGCTAGGATAATAAGGGACCAGTCATTATTAATGGTGGGGGGTGGGGCGGAAGATATTTTTGAAAGAGTGTTGTTAGTTTCCTGGCCCCCCCTCAGTTTCATACAGCTAAAATGCTGCCCCCCCCTAAATCTAAGCAAAAATTTTTGTGGCCCCCCCCCTAACAAAGTGGAATGAAAACACACATTTTCTACATAAATAATACCAAGTGTACTGAGTAAGCTGTGATACAAATCAAAATGGCATACCATATGTTGATGCTGGCAAACCTACTGTTCAGAAAAATGTTGTCCATCTTCATGAATCTTTGTTGTCAGCTGAAAGGAAAATAAAAGAGGCAAATTATTTCAGTATCCATTTGCTCCTTCTCAGTAGCTATTTGTCACTGTCCTTGTAACTGCCATACCTGTAGCTCTTTGCAAAAAGATGTCAGAAAAAAAGGTTTACCTGGAAAACTCTGCAGTGATTAGCCAAGTTTAACAAGTATTCAAGCAAATTTTCATAAACTCATTCCCAGGTTTATTCATGAGTAGCTTCATGTACAGTAAATACATATTTCATGGCTGAAATCCATTAATTCCTCAGAATCAAATTGAGAATCATCACCTCTTGAAAAATGTAAGAACAACATTTGTTTCTTTCCAATACTGAATTGTGCACAGTTCAAAGTTTTGAAGTGTAACTTCCAGATGTTAGGAAACAATATTGAGAATTCACAAGATGATTTATGAGTTCAAAAGGGTTCACAAAAAAGAAAAGGTTGGGAAGTTAAAGCATTAAACAGCTTATTCAAATTATGAAGAAACTTTTATCTACCAATGTATGAAGCAAGCCTCCAGTTCCCTGCAATTCTTCCACTTCTTGTTGACACAAAGTAGCTTTCATTAGATTCATCTGCACTAGCAATTTCAGAGCCAGACATGTCATCACTTCTATTTCCTTCATCACAGCTATTGGTAGCATCAATAACCTGAAACAGATACACAGTAATTAAGAACTGTGATGTACAGTAAATGCAGACAGAAATTGTATCATCTGCTTTAAAATTGCATTTTTAAGCAGGTGTACATAAGAATCTTTGATAAAGGATTAGGTTTGAGTATTAAATGTAGCTTTCATGTTACAAGTCTTACTTTAAATGAAGGTACTGTAGGAGAAACAAAAATCCTTGAAAATTTAGTACCATTTTCTTGCTACTTTGAATTTCCAGCATATTCACAACTGATCAAAAACAGATACACATTTAAAGAATAAGGCTCAACCTTTGTTAAATGTTAAAATTTCATACCTCATCCTCCTCATCATCTGAATCAGAAGATGGTCCTTCCATGTCAGACTGTTGTTGTTGCTCATCAAAGGTTTGCTTCAGGTATGTGGATCTTACATGCATTCGAATTGCATCAATTTTTGAATTTTTCTTGAGCTTGAGACATCCAAACATTTTATTTTCTATCAAATACTTATCAATTGTCTGGACAAGAAGATGACTGATTTGGTTTGACTCAACAGCCTCTAGCCAGTTTATATCTTTATAGCCTTTTTCCTTTTCTCTTTTCCTTTTGTTCCTTTGCTCTCTCTTCTTTACTTCTTTAGTAACTTGTCTGTAAGAAAGTTCTTGAAGAGCATCATTAATCACTTTTGTGCTAACAATGTATGTTTTAGAAAATTCCTCTACTTTGTCTGAATCAACCAATTTGATGGTGTTTTCCTGGCACATTCTCTGTAATTGGACTCTTGGGTTGTAGTCATTTACTTCCCTTTTAATTCCATCAATCTCATGTGGTGTCTTGTTCACATGCAAGTATGCAAATCTCTCTGACTTGTAGTCTGGCATTGGCTCTGGAATCCTACTACACTCAATGTCATTCCAACCATTATCACTACAGAATTTACATATGTCACCATGAACATCTTTGCAACCAAACTTAATAAACTCAATATACTTTTCGCCAACAACTGCATGAAGTTTTGTGAATTCTTCTACCTTAGAAAAGTAGTTTTGACCTGGAACTACTTCACTTGGTTTCCTTTCAGTGAATGCAGTCAGATACTTTTTGTCCCAGAAAAACAATTTATCTTCCTCCAAAGTCACAAAACTTTTGATGTATCCCCCTGGTGCAACACCACCATCTACCCTTTCTGCAACCTCTTTTGCAACATGAAAAGCATTATTTTTCATTCTCTCTAATTCCATTCCCTCAAGCTCTGCTGTCGTAATCAGGGCAAAATCAACATTTTTCAAGCAATCTTCTTTTTTCTCATATTCCCATGTCAGATGGCCACCATCACAAATGCATTCACCTGAAAATGAATATAATGATATTTACAAATTTTTAGATTGATACATACCTTAGGCTACTTTCTTATGGGTTCTGTAATCATATTATCCATATGCATATGCCCATTTGAGGTTTGGTTATTTGGGATATTGTTCACGTTGGGATAATTCACATGAAAGTTACTTAAGAACATGAAGAAAATCTCATTTCTAAAAAACTGATCAATGGTCATATTTCAGAAGAAACATCAATCAGAGATATTTAAGAAAAGTTGTTATTTAATAGTTCAGACACATGGTTATCACACCCAAACCTTTTTGACTGATGGCATCATCTGTATATACCTTTTCTTGAAATAAAACATCATATGTAAGCTTTGCTTAAAAACCACACTCTGACAAAAAATCTCAGGGAGACTTCAGTGCACTACACCCTGCTGTCTGTATCTAGAACCCTTTCAATCACAACTCATCAGTATACAGGGTGTCCCATAAAAATTGTGCCCTGTTTGTGTGGCTACTGTGGAGTAGGCGTAGATTCAATTATCTTGGTTTTTACTAAGTTAACAGATAAAGCTTCAACTTAGAGTTTGTGAACTTGTATGAGTCAATTTGGCACATGGTTGCTGATTTATGGCAGAGAAAAGGCAACAGTGGTTGCTTCAAAAGCAGCACTTCCTTTGTTCTCCAGCAATGCCAAAATTAAGTAAGTTTTCAAAGAAAGAAATCTGGCATCCTTCAAATTTTCACTACACTTTTTGAACAGTATAAAGTGCTCTCTTATGAATAGAGAACACTGCAAACCTTTTAAAAGATTTAGCAAAAAATTTGAATACAACACTAGAACCCGTTCTTTGAAAACTTACTTTATTTGGACATTGCTGGAAAACAATAGAAGTGCTGTTTTGTGGCAACCACTTATTTTGCCTTCTTCTGCCATAAATCAGCAGACACCAAAAGTCAAATTGACTCAAATGGTCTCAAACTCTAAGTTAAAGCCTGACCTATGCAACTGTGTAAAAACTGAGATGGTTTAATATACAACTCCTTCATAGACACAAATGGGGAACAATTTTTTGGGACACCCTCTAGATCTACCAATGATGGAAAAATTCTCAAAATGCACATACCAACATAGCTTTGGATCCTTTCAACTTCATTGTGACTACTGTCACCAGGAGCAAGGTGATGTCTTATGTAGTAATCTTGACTGACAACTCTTATCTCCTCCATTGTTCTGAATTTCACTTCCTTGTTGGTAATGCCAACACCTGGCCCAGCATCAGTAAGGTCTACAACTCTGGCTTTCGACTTGGGTAGATTCATTCCACTAATACATTCTAGACATGTGCTGATGTAATTCTTCAAGTCAACACAACTTACATCACCATCAACAATGCTGGATTTAGACAGCTCAAGGCTGTTGACTAATTTGCTGAGTATGTTTGACAAAGTTTGCATGAATGTCTCCTCCATCTCATTGCAGTTTTCCAAAAAGCTTGAGATCTGTGAGATAATTTCTTCAATTCTACATTTAAAAGTGTTGGCTTTGCATAACTCATATTCTTGGAACTTACAGTTTTGATCCTGAGTGATAAGTACCAAATCATCCTCATCTATTTGATAAAAGAAATAGCGTACAGTGTCCTTAGTACAGGAAGCAATTGATCTGAATAACTTACTCTGCCAAGCAAGAGGATGCTCTGATTCATACATTTGGGGCTCCTTGTGCTTAATATCCATCAAGTGACTTGCCCATACTGTTCCAGAGCTGCCTACAAAGTACTTTGGCTTTACAACCACCACTGCCTGTTGCCAATCTGTCCTAAAAGTTTCTTTTCCATCTACATCCTCAATAAATTTCTCCATGAAAAGAAACGTACCAGGAGTGCAATTCACCATACTCACTGGGAAATCATATCGAGGCAACTTTCTAGCCATTTCATCATCTGAAGGTCTGAAAACTTTTTGTGACTTGGAACTTGACATTCCCGTACCTGTGCCAGGGCATATGTATGCCTTATCATCAAAGCTTCTGTACAAAGTTTTTTTGGAATTTTCATTGCCCTTGCTGAGTGACCTAATGACATTTTTCTTCTGTGCTCTGCAAAAATGTGTCAACAAACCATTATTTTCCTCTGCTTTGGGTGGTTTTTTACAGCAAAATAGCCCCAATCCTTTATGCTTCTTAGCTTGTAAAGACCGTATATTCTTAGGCCGTGATCTGTTGTATGCTGTCGTTGCAGATCTGATTGGTTTCAGATTCCTTCTTTCTCTGCTGACGTTTACAATATTCAAAAAATCTTTTTTCTTAACTCTGTGATTCAGATATAATACTGAATCATGCCTCCTGCCATGTGATGTTGCTTTGGACATTATGCAGTCCACTAGAAACTTTTCATCAATTGCATCCATACTTTGTTTTCGACCACTGCCAAGCTTCCGCATTTTCAGCCTTCGATCTTGAATCAAATTAGTTTTGCAGCGGTGAATCATTCGCTCTTTTCTCTTTGAATTCTGCTGATCAATAAGCTCTTGAAGGGAAGCAACCTCATCTTCAAGACTCGCAATTTCATCTTTCATTCCTTCAAGCTGTTTTACTTCCCATACATCTTGCTTTGAAGCAACAATGGCTATTTTACTTGCTACTAGCGATTCCTTCTTTTCAAGATTTTTCTTAATGTTTTCTTCTACAATGGTCTTGGCCTCTGTTTCTATTTCTTCCATTTTCTCAATGAAACCAAATACTTCTGTCTTATCTTTACACATGTTATCGCTATCGAATCCAAGGTTGTCAAATTCAGACCTTGACCTTGAGCCACCAAGGAAAACTCTGAAAACCTTCCTGTCCCACTCAGTATCCAAGATTGAGTACAAGGCTCCAATTTCTTTATTCGTTGCAAAATGTGAAGAAGACAAATCTTTTTCGGCAAAATTCAAAATTTCGAAGAAAAAGTCTTCCAAGTCGAAATTATCAGGCCTCAAAACAATAAACTCTTTGCCCCTAAACTTTATGATATATGCACAAAGTCCGAATTCCGGATGAAGAACAAGCTCTCTGAACCTCTTCTTGTAATCTTTATCATTGACAAAGACTGAACCATTGCTGGCAAAACTTAGGTATAGGCTGAATGCCTCAAGCAAAGGTAAGTAACTTACTGTCCTTTCCAAACTATCACTCACAGGTATATTTGCCAGAAGGCAATCAAGTACAGCACGCAAGCCGCAAAGATGATGTGAAAACTTTGATTCATGTGCTACTCTCGACAACTTGTTTTCAATGGCAGCTTTATTATCCTTCAATCTGCAGGTTTGCATTGAACTTGTCACGAATTCGTTTCTTGCAACATTCTCTCTGGTTGCCGCGCGAATTTTATTTCCCTGCGACGCCATGTTTTTATTTATCACATTGTTTAACTTTAACTGTCAGTTTCTTGCGCGCGCAAAATCATGAATGACATTCCCAGAATGCACCACTTTGCGATGAAGTCACCCATGGCAACTGTGGGATGTCACACACGACGACAAAAAGCAGGGAAGGAAGCTGCCACGTGAAAGTGAAGAGAAGTTGCAGGTTGCCTAAGCGCAAAATGAATGATTGTCAAGAATTCTTGAAGAAACATGGTTTTGATGAGTACTGGTCACGGTTTGATAGCAATGGCTATGATGATCTGGCCCAGTTGAAAGAGATGTCGACTGAAGAGCTTGACGAAGTGCTGGAAACTGACCTAAACATCACGAAGGTTGGCCACCGCAAGAGATTGAGAGCTTTGCTGAAAATTGACACCGTCGTGAAACAAAACATGGAGAAAACGGGAAAGATCAAAGTCTCCGCTGAAAAGATTGAGAAATGTAAGCATTGACATTTCAATTAACCTTTTCCTTTATCATACTATCAGCAGCAAAAAAGCATGCTAATGCACACAATCGAACTGATCGAACAAATCATTCACTAACCTGCAGACTGACCCTTATCAGTTTTCGGAGACGTTATCAGTTTTCGGAGAGGTTTCCGAATCTGCACGCAGACAAATCATTCATGCTACGTACTGACTTCCCTTACTGATTTCCTTTTGATCTTGTTATCATTGTTGCCTTTCTTCTATCCAAGGAGATATGCCTATGTACCATATCACTGTGTTACTGTACAGTTGCAACACAAATTTTATTAACAAGGAATTACTGTTTGTTAAATTTGGCACGTTTTGTCCAATTCTTAAATTTTTGTGATACCAAACATTACATTTATATGTTCAAATGTTTCTTTTCAGTGCCAGACTCTGTTGCATCAAGATTGCTGATTCCCCACCCAATCCTTGACAAGCACAAGTACTTCAATGTTGTTTTGCATGAGATTGCAGGAGATTCCTATGAGCTGATGAGCCATGATACCTTCATCCAATATGTGGTATCACAGAGAGAGTTGTGATGGAGATTAAGACAGAAAGCTGTTCTAATAGAATCATATGAAGCTCAGTTTTCACAGCCTAAAGATGGGAACTGGCAGAATGTGAAGAAATATGCAGGTGATCATGGTCAGCTTCTGGTGAAAGATTTGATACCAGCTGAAAAGTCTCTGCAGTTCCTTGAAAGTGTTTTGGGCAAAATTGACGCATTCATGGCAGAAATTAAGATGCTCAAAGGAAAACTCTTTGATAAAGACATGAACATAAAACCATGGAAGGCCAATGAATTATCCTTCTATGACAAGCTGATAAAAACCCTGGCACTCTTGCAAGGCAAATTTATCAAAGTTAAAGGTGATGTTCACTTGAACATAACCATGATGAAAAGGAGAGCTGGAGCTGGAATGCTCAGCAGCAAATCTGACCAAGTTAGAGCTAAACGTCGTGCAAAGGAAAATAAGAGAAAGCAACAGAAGAGAAAAGGTGAGCGTGAGATGAGGAGCTGCTTGTCAGTGCTTAGTTACATGCTACCAGGAGAGAAAGGTGAGGAAATTAAAAAGAAAGTTGAGCAAGGTGACTTTTCTTTCCGTATTGTGACGGCGCAATCTGGCCCATTGAGCAGCAAATTGCACAGAGCTGGCATCCAATTTCTGCTAGCAAAGGGTGTGCTTACAGATCAGGCAAAATCATTTGCAGGAGATCAATTGCAAAAGATGTTGGATGTGGCAGAGGCCAGAAAGGAAAGCTCTGCAAAGAAAAGAAAGAGTGGAAAGCAGCTGACAATTCAGGCTGCTTTTGAGGCAAAAAAGGATCAGCTGTCAGACACAAGCTCTGAATCTAGTGATGAGGACATCAGTCCATAAGTACTGCAGCACCACTGACCTGAACTGTTGTAACTGTAATATACACATATATTGTACCCTAAGAGCCTGTCACAGATCTGTGGAGTGACTTCACCCAAGACAGACCATTCCACCTACAGACCCTCCAATGAACAGAGATCACCTTGAAGCTAAGACCTGATAAGCAAAGTGTTGTGACAACCCTTGAGTAAAGGACTTGGTCTATGAGGAGAACAGTCTGTCCTGGGAAAAGCCACCCCACTGCTCATAATATATTCTCAATAAAGTTTACAGTAATATAAATGTGATTACAGATGTCAATTTCAACTGACATTTTTGGTGGCCCCCCCTCTTGTTTGCTCATTTTTTACCTGGCCCCCCCTTGAAGCTTGAAAAATTATAGATGGCCCCCCCTCAATATCTTCCGCCCCACCCCCCACCATTAATAATGACTGGTCCCTAACGAACAGCAGCTTCGATGCCCCAAGCAGACCTCTTATCAAAAAGCTGGGATGGATGACCGTTGACCAACTGATTTCCAGTGAAGCTAAGACAATGGTCTTCAAGTCCCTGAATGAGCTGGCTCCACAATGTTTATGTGACCTGTTCACCCGAAAATCGCTCTGCTCAGCATATAGTCTCCGTAATACGGGGACCGACTTGAGGTTACTGATGAAAAGATCAACAAACGGCCAGAAATGTTTCTCTTATAGAGGTGCTAAGCTATGGAATAGCCTTTCAGCCGAGTCAAAGCAGGCAACCTCTCTGTATAGTTTCAAAAAAACTATTTATAAACAGATGTCATTAGACACTTTTCCTTTCACTCTTATTGTAAATTTTGAACATTATTGTATATAAGTTTTAAATATTGTAAATAAGGTTTTATAGTTTAATTTAATTAATAGCTTTTTTCCTTTTATGTTATATATTGTAATTAATATTTTTATCGGAGGGCCCCTTGAAAATCAACTTGTTGAAGGGCAACCCTCCTTAAAAGAATTAAATATGAAATATGAATATGAAAGCTTTATGAGGGATTTGACCGTCAAAATTCGTTCTGGGTGAAACTTTACACCCCAAGTCATTTTCATGGTCAAATCCCTTACAGATTTTCAAATTTTGCATCACCATAAAGTTAACACCACGACTGCTAGCAACATGAAAACTTGTGGTTAAGCCTGGTTTCCATATAATCGCAAGGAGTCGCAGAGAGTCATAATGAGTCGCAGAGAGTCGCAAGGAGTTGCAATTATTGTGACTTGAAAAAGTGGTTTCCATGTGATCGCAAAGGATCGCAAAGAATCCCAAGTAACTTCACTTTCATCAAATTTCAAACCAAAATTGTGATCACGGAAATGGGATTATCCCCCGAAGCAATAGAGTTGTTATCGCAAGGAGTTGCAAAAGTTGTGAACAGTGGTTTCCATTAATCGCAATGGATCGCAACGAGTCGCAGTGAACTGCCTGCGACAGCGATCGCAAGGAGTCGCAAGGAGTCGCAAACAAAGTTTTAGCCGGTTTCCATATGATCGCAGAGAGTCGCAAGCAAACTTGACCACTTTTATTGCGACTCGCTGCGATTCCTTGCGACTCCTTGCGATCATATGGAAACCAGGCTTTAGACTCAAGTTTGGGTGCCAAATCCGAGTTTGGCCTCCAACATTTCATATGAAAGAATTTTGAAAATTTCCAGAACGGGACTGTTAATCGAAGTGGTGTATAAAGCTTGGTTTCCACTTGGCGTTAAATCGCATTATTTCAGCGCGGTGATAGCTTTTATTTTCTACCCTAATGGAAACGCATTTTATAATTTACCGCGAAGAATTTGACGCAGTTTATCCCCAATTAAAGGCAGTCTGTCCCCTTCGAAGAATGAAACTAAACTCGATAAGGATTTCTATGGTACACTCCACAAGTTTGTGCCAATTCGCTTTATCCAAAGAAATCAAGGTCATAGAGACTCAGTGATGCATGAATTTAGCTCCAACGTAAATAAGGTAAATAAAGCCGTTGCTAAGGTCAGAACAATAAAACTTTTTTGATTTCAAAATCCAGTTTCGCGCCGCATTAATTTTACTGAATTTAACGCGCTGAAATAACTCGCTTTGACGCCTAGTGGAAACCAAGGTTGACGCTGCGCTTGTCTTCGATACCGTTACGACACTAGATAGATGTTCTCTTGGTAATCATACACTTGCTCACCTTTGCGGTTGAAGATTCTTACAGTTTGCATTGTAAACTGTTATAAACCACGTTTGGAACGAAAATAACTCGTCCAACTGTACGTTTCAACAATTAGGAACTATTTATTTTTGAAAGGTTCCCACTGGTCGGATTGCAGACTCAAACGTCGTGTTTGAATGAAAATTTATCAAGAAACGTAGCACTAAGTTTTCCAATTTTGCTCTTCATTCGGAAGTCTCTCGACTCTGCTCTTTTATTCGATATCATTATAAGTGTATATGTTCTTACAGTGAAATAGAAGTAGCGTACCGTGTAAATTCAAAGATTATTTGAAAATAGATTTTCATGATTGGATGACTATTCGAATATTGCTTTGTTATTTGCTTACGTCCGATTCGAATGTTGCTTTCGTTGAGTCAAGCGTAGACTTATGACGATGACTCCCTTGTATCCCTGCGGAAACCTTGCTCAAGAGGGACTCTTAATGAAACCGTGAAAAACCCAGCCATATCTCCTGCATTCGATCGATCGAATCATGACCGAACGACTGCCGTAGCTCATTTCAACGGTCACTCTTTGGAAAGAAAATGCGATCAAAACCACGTTAAACAGACACTTATGTTGAGTTAGCTGAGCCAGAGATAAGACTTCATTTTAATCACTCTCGTGTTTACTAACTGACTGGAAAAACAACTCTTCAAAACTTATATAGGAAAACAACATGTTCATGCACTATGTGCTGCACGCACCTATGGGAATTATTTTATAATTATGTATCATTTGACAATGAACATAACACAACAACTAAATCAACGAAACTTGGTATAAATGTGAAGAAGGAACTTCAGTTTCCCTGGTAAATGCAAAATGAGTCTCTCAATGCTACATTTTTCATGTTTTGAAGACCAAAACAAACCAGAGAAATCTTCAACAACTTCGTTCAAAATCTTGTCAACTGCATCATTTGAATTGATAATTCGCGACAGCATTGTTCTTTGCCAAATCTCGCAATCTGATTGGTACTTAAGGAATTACAAAGTTTGGGCCTAAATAGGTCCAGGTTTTTAAGAGTAATGTTATGAGTCTCTTTTGACTGAAGCGCCATCATCAAGTCAAAGAGCACAGGGAAACAATAGACTCATCGTCTTAAGTCTAGGTCGAGCGTATGAAGGACTACAAAAGGAGTTCCTGTCCTTGGAAGCCACAATGAATGAGAATTTTCAATGATTTCGATATGCAGAGAAAACAAAATCCAATGACGATTCGATTCGTTTTTGAATATTGACGACATGGGTGGTATGCTTCTTAATTAAGGATGTAAATGGTAATCTTACAACTGATTCATCAAAAATGGCTAACATTTTTAATGACTTCTTTGTTAATGTAGCTGATAATATCACTAAGAAGATACCCAGGTCAAAAAAATCCCCAATGGATTATCTTTCAAATAAAAATCCACATTCTTTCTTCATATCTCCTTCAGTTCCTTATGAAATATCAGATATAATTGATCAGTTTAAAACTGGTAAATCAATAGGTCCTAACAGTATCCCTATGAAGTTGTTTAAAATTCTGTCTCCTTATGTATCTTCTCCCTTATCTCTTATCATTAATGAATCTTTTCAGACTGGTGTTTTTCCTACCAAGATGAAGCAAGCCAAAGTTATACCCTTGTTCAAAAAGGGTTGTTCTGTGACTTCTTCAAACTATAGGCCCATATCTCTTCTGTCTGTTTTCAGTAAAATCATAGAAAAATTAATGTATAAGCGCTTATATAATTTTTTAGAGCTACATGAAGTTTTGTATAATCTCCAGTTTGGTTTTCGTGCTTCTCACTCGATAGATCATGCTTTGATTAGCTTAACTGAATCAATCAAGAATACCTTGGATAACAAGAAGTATGGCTGTGGCATTTTCATTGACTTACAAAAAGCATTTGATACAGTCAATCACCGAATTCTCCTCAGCAAGCTTGAACATTATGGTATTCGTGGTACAGCTTTGGCATGGTTCAGTTCCTATCTTTGCAATAGAAGCCAATATGTATCTGTTAATGGTCACAACTCTAACTGCCTCAATATTACTTGTGGAGTACCACAGGGATCGGTCCTTGGCCCACTTCTATTCCTCATATATATTAATGATCTTCCTAACTCATCAACTAAACTAAATTTTTATCTTTTTGCTGATGATACTAACATCTACTATGAATCACACTGTTTATATGAATTACAAAAGGTAGTTAACAAGGAACTTAAGCTTGTAAAAAAATGGCTTGATGCTAACAAACTTGCCCTAAATGTAGAAAAAACTAATTTTATAATTTTTCATTCTCTAAAGAATTCATTGCATGAAACTGTTAACATTAAAATTGGAAAGAAGCATGTCAAGCAGGTTAAATATGTTAAATTTCTTGGTCTTCTGCTGGATGAAAACCTCACCTGGAAATATCACTTGAATGAACTCTCAAAAAAGTTAGCAAGAACATCTGGTGTGTTCTTCAAAATTAGGCATCTTCTCCCTTCTAGTGTTTTAGTCTCCCTGTACCATTCCTTATTTGGCTCATTTATTCAATATGGGATTGTTGTGTGGGGTCTAACCTATGACATCCACACTAAGCCTATCTATATCTTACAAAAGAAAGTTGTTAGAGCTATTACTTTCAATAATTTTGCTGCTCCTTCTACCCCAATATTTTCAGAGTTGAAAATTCTTAAGTTATATGATTTATTTTATTTAAAGCTCCTTTCTTTTGTGTATGAATGTATTAACAAAACTTCTCCCTCATATTTTCATGATTATTTTACTTTGTTGTCTTCTGTTCATCAATATGATACCAGGCAGGCACGTATGGGTGGCATTTTCTTAAATCGTAGAAATACGTTGCAATATGGAATAAGATCTGTCAGATACACAGGTGCGAAATCCTGGAACGAACTTCCTATCATCATCAAGCAATGCCCCTCAAAGTTACGTTTTCGCCAGCAATTGAAAGTCCATTTGTTCTCAACAAAATACTAAATATTCGTTTCTGCTTGCACTTTTCAGTCAAGATTGTAAATCTCACAATTCTTTAAAGCATGCTGGCCTTGGAGTGGCTTTGGTGGGCTCTTGCTTTTGGGGCCTGCTCTGGGTATGGAACCCTTCCTTGGCGTTAGCTGTGGATTTGGGTTTTTTGCCTGGAGTGGGCTCCGTGGGCTTGGGGTCGCTGCGGTCACTCTGGGTCTCTTGCACATAACGCAACTTTTGGAATCATTTGATATACTGAAATATGGATTTTTTAACACAGGGGGTGCTCTCTCCTCGATTAGTTTATCTATTGAGAGAGCTCCTCCTTTAAGAAATTCCCCACATACAGGTTTCCTATGTCCTCTGCTTAGATTAATTTAGGTGTTTGTATTGTTTTTTTTTAATATATATCTGTATTCTTGTATTTAATGTATTTTATATTGAAACTTGTATGTTGTGAATTTTAAAATGAAACTGAAACTGAAACTTCTACTGCTTTCACTGCAAAGCCTTTGTCAAACGCATTCAACAATTCATCCAACATTTCATCCAACATTGCTAACAAAGTCCATCATCGTCATTCGCTTGCGCAGCAACATGTTTAGAATGATTAAAGATACTCGTATGGCAATCTACAAATACGAATTCTGATTGATACCCTATTCATACTTGCAAGCTAAGCCAGCTTTATCGAAGGGAGCGGTCACTTTCAATCCTGGGTACCAGGCCGGAGGATAATTTCGCACAATTAGAGAACATTTTTTATACCCCATTTTGAACATAGAGAAAGTTTTTCGTACCCCATCGTCTTTCGGCAAAATACTTTAGTACTCCATACAGAATTATTTGTGCACAAAGCATAGATATGGGGACAGCTACCATCTTATCACAGGCGATTTTCATATGGACTGGTCAAGTTATTTCTCATTCCATATATTTCATATTTCATATTTCATATTTCATTTGTTTAGGGAGGGTTGCCCTTCAACCGAAGTTGTTTTTCAAGGGGCCCTCCAATTAAAATTTCCAGATATTTCTAATCTTTCAATCTTTGATCGATGACTTCATCCAAACTTTCTTCCAGCAAAATAGTTTTGTACGCCATAAAAATTTATCTTGAAATTTTCCTAGCCCCACAAAATAATGGAAAAAAGTTTCATACCCCTGCCAGAAATCCTCCGCCCCGGTACCCAAGGATTAATAATGACCGCTCCCTAAGCGAGGTTAACCCTATCAGGCCTAGGGTATTTGATGCTCTAGGAAGACTAGGGGGCTGATTCAGCCCCCCGTATTTATTTCTATTCTGGACAACCTAGAGCCATAAAACTTTGCGTCTGTATAGAGCAGCATATGGTGAACTAAAAATGAAATCTGTGTTATATGTCTCTCTCTCTCTCTAAGTGCCTTATTCTTCCAGAACGTTGGCGGCCATGGTTCTCCATAAGTCTCTGTCTTTTGCAGTTCTAATTATATCCTTTTCATTGATCTTCATCCAATGGCTGAGACTTGAGATGAAAGTGAGCCTCTGTCTTCCTCTGGCTCTTTTTCCTTCAATTTTTCCAGTTATTGCTACATCTTCCAGTTCTTCTTTTCTTAAAACATGCCCTAAAAATTGCAGTTGCCTCTTCCTGATCGTTACGACAAGTTTCCTTCTTGTTCCTGCCTTAGCCAGTACTTCCTCATTTGACATATGATCTGTCCAGGATATTCGAAGCATTCTTCTGTAAAACCACATTTCAACTGATTGTAATCTCTTTTCCATAGTCTGTGATATAGTCCAGCATTCACTGCCGTAAGTGAGGGTAGAAAATATGTAGCAATCTAATACTCTTAATTTTGTTTTCATTGATAATTTTCTATTTTTGAGTATCTTCCCCATTTTCTCGAAAATAGCTTTTGACATTCCGATCCTCTTCTTTATTTCGCTGTCACTTCTTCCATCTGATGTAATTAAACTCCCTAGGTAACTGAACTTTTCAACCTGTTTTATCTCTCTTTCTCCAACTGTTAATTGACAGTCTGGTACATCCAATTTTTTGCTTACCACCATACATTCAGTCTTTTTGCAATTAATTGATAATCCCCTTTTTGCACTCTCTTCTACTACCTTATCCAAAATCTCCTGCAACTGATCTCTTGAGTCACTTATCAACACTGTATCATCCGCATATCTTAAATTGTTCATGTTATAGCCTCCTATCACTAGACCCTTCAAATCTTTTATCTCTCTTAATATTTGTTCACTGTATAAGTTAAAAAGGTCAGGCGACAACACACATCCTTGGCGCACTCCTCTCTTTATTTGCGTGTAGGTGCTAATTTTATCTTCAATCCTTATACCTGCTGTTTGTTCCCAATACAAATTTCTTAGTAGTCGTATGTCTTTCCCATCTATGTCTAAATCTTGGAGCATATCTAATAGTTGCACGTGTTTCACTTTGTCAAAAGCTTTGGTATAATCGATGAAACATAAATAAATATCTTTTTGCATCTCAATGGATCTTTCACATATCATTCTTAACGTAAAAATTGCATTCCTTGTTCCCGTATCTTTCATAAATCCACACTGCTCTTTTCCTATTTCAGGTTTAATATTCTTCCTTGCTCTCCACATGATTATCCTCAAAATCATTTTGATGACGTGGCTCATGAGGCTTATCGTTCTATGAAGCTCACATTCTGTTGCATTGTGTTTCTTTGGTAAAGCTATAAAAATGGATTTGCTTAGATCTTCTGGAATCGTACCACTGTCATAAATTTCATTTATAATTTCTGTCATTGTGTCGATTCCAAAGTCTTCAAGTGCTTCAATCATTTCAACTACTATTCCATCTGGACCCGCTGCCTTGTTCCTCTTCGTATGTGCAATAGCTGCGGTGACTTCTGCTTTTAGGATTCTAGGACCTTCTATGTTCTTCCTAATAACTGGTTTCTGCCCTCTTTCATCGTCAAACAGTTCTTCAATGTATTCTGACCATCGTTCTAAAATTTCATCCTTCTCCATTATTAAAGTGCCATCTTTTGATTGTATGCATCCACTTGACGTGCACGTCTTACGGCCTGAAATCGACTTTATTTTTTCATGCATCAAAGCCGTGTTTGTTCTTTCTAGGCGTTCAATTTCTTCACATTCTTCATTTATCCATGTTTCTTTGGCCTGCTTACATTTATTTTTTATTTGTTTATCTACATTTTTGTATTCAGTACTTTCTTTGTTGGCAACCTTCTGACGTGTTTGCATGAGGTATAGGATTTCTCCTGTCATCCACTTATTCTTGCTTTGCTTCTCTTTCTTAGGCACAATCTCTTCAGCTGTTGTAACAATTGATTCTTTAAAGCAATCCCAAGTTGACTTACATTCTTCATTCTTTAGCACTTCAAATCTATTCCTTACAGCAATGCTATATTGATTTCTAATGTCTTGGTCTTTCTGTAAGCTGTTATATTGTAGTTTCGGAGCTTGCTGAGCTTTTTTCAATTTTCTTAGCTTTATTGCGATTTTGCATATCACTGGGTTATGGTCGCTTCCACAGTCTGCCCCTGGGTAGCTTTTGGAATATTTTATTGCATTTCTAAACCTTTTATTGATAGTGATGTAATCAATTTGATTTCGAAAGTTCCCACCAGGACTTCTCCAGGTCCACCTTCTTCTTGGATGATCTTCAAACCATGTGTTTGTAATGACTTGGTTATTTGCGTCGCACCATTCTACCCACCTTTGTCCTCGTTCATTTCTTATCCCTAATCCATACTTCCCCGCAACATCACCGTACTTTCCGCTTCCAACTTTTGCATTTAGGTCACCCATAATGATGACTACTTCCTGTGATTTACATTGCCCTTTTGCCTTGTCTAGCATGTCATAGAATTTGTCAATTTCTTCCTCGTCACTCTCTGAGGTTGGTGCGTATACCTGTATTATAGAAATGTTGAACGGATGGCCTTTCAGCTTCATTAACATCAATCTATCAGAGATTGTCCAATACCCTAAGATGCTTTTCGAAATCTTTTTATCTACAATCAGACCAACTCCCTTTTCATGTTTACTACCACCAGAGAAAATTATCTTAAAATCATCACTTTGGAAGCAGCCTGCGTCTGTCCACCTTGTTTCACATAGACCAAGGATATTTATCTGTAACCTAGTCATTTCTTGTTTAATATTCTCTAGTTTACCACTTTGATATAGGGTTCTTACATTCCATGTGGCTATCTTCACTGTACTCTTATTGTTAATGCCATCAGTAGCTGGATGACGGTCGAGTCTCACCTGTGGCATATGAGAATCTCTACCGAGCGAAGAGTTAACCCCAGTGGGCTTAACCCCATTCACGCTGTTGTTTTTCTTTCTTGAATTATGAATTTCCATGGTATTCTTGGGAGGATACTGGAGTGGTTTCCCGTTGCCTTCTACAGGGTTTTGAAAGGGTTTTCCTTCCCTTTGCTAGATGGCCGTTGGCTTGTAAAAGCTCATCCGCCCTTTGTCAGGTATTGTTTTTAGTCCTGCAGGGTGTCTAGCCACCCACCTCATCAGAAATTTCTGATGGGGGAGCCGGTTTAGTCGCCGACGACCCGACCATGAAACAGGTAGTACTGGATTACATGGTACCAGTAGCAGCATTGACTGACCTGACCTTTCCGTGACATCAATTTGTTCAATTTTCAAAGCCAATAGGGTTCAGTACTAAAATTTTCAATCGTTGATTGTGAGAAAACAAAAGCATGAAGGACATCAGTCCAATTTTATTGTATTCTATGTCTGAATAGAATTTGCTCAGTGAAGAAAAATTAAAGAAACGTGATGACGTCATCAGACAGGAATGCAGAGACTGTGCGCATGCGTAATCCAAAAATCCACAAACCATACATGCAAATTAAAAAATAGCTATTTGGTTGGAAAGAGCATCAAAATTAGAACATATTTCCCTCTTTTCATCATTTTATCACATCAGCTGTAGATTTTATTAACAATCATTAAAAATTTTGCACATACATCTATCGAAAATTGATCGCGCTTACCCCCTGGAACAAATTTAATTTTTTTGAAAAATTGATTTTTGATTGTAAGAAGGAAAAAAATTAAAAGTCCGACAGTTTCAGCATTGTAAGTGCACTTGGTAAAAATCTACAGACGAAATACCACTACGGGCTGATTGAACCCCCTAGGCGTCATATGGTTAAATGTCAACCAATCAATGCATTTGACTTGTTTGATTGACCAATTAGAAACTCCATTCGATTACCTGGTTTGATTTAAGCTGGTTTAGCTTGCTAGTGTGAATGGGGTACTAGAATGCACATCACTGAGAAAATTGAGTCAACTTTGAAGAGCGTATGCCCAAAAATGAAATGTTGGACGAAACGAAATGCTGGATCAAGCGGTCAAACGCATCCAACATTCCATCCAACATTTGAAAATAACATTTGCTTTTGATCCCGATCAAACTTCATCCAACATCAATTTGCAAATGTTTGATTATCCAACATAGGTGGTCAAACGCATCCAACATTGCATCCGTTTTCAGCATGTTTGATGAAATGCTAGATTCGTTTGACCAGGGCTTAATAATCATTCATGCGCTCTGTTGTGGATCTTCAATAATGTGGCAAAGCCAGCTATTCTATTAGTCTCTTCGAGCGATCCGATCTAAACCAATACAACAAGCTGATGGCGTAAACGTGAAGCGTCCTTCCGCAAGTAAAACTATGTACAACTATTTACAAAGTCCAAGGCACGTTCAATTCTCATATCTATCGAAAACACCGCCTAAAAATATCAATACTCGATTCTCGAATCTCAAAATACTCGTCTCAGTTCTCAATTCTCCTCGCTACAAATTCTCGTCGGTCTCGAGTCTCAACTGCAAAACTTCAAAATTCTACTTTGATCAATTCACTCTCTTCAACAACAACTGTCATCGATCTTAGTCTCGTGGATAAAAAAGGTCCTAATTATGCTAATTATGCGGAACTATTCAACTACCAATAAACTAAAGTTACGTAATGACATACGCAATCCCACAATTCATAACACGCTCATTTGGCGTTGGAAAATTGCAGCTGCTTGGATACACGTTTTTTATAAGAAACTGGTTTATAAGAAACTAGTACTAAGATGGCCAAAATTTTAAGAAACTCTAGTACTATGTCTGAGAAGTACTAAGAAACTTTTCAAAGTTAAAAGCATGGATGTTATAGCAAATAGATTGTTGAACCTTTATTCTTGAGCAATATTATCTAAACATTTGTGTTTTCGACATAACAGAACACTGTTTATTCCTTTATGATGTTTTAAATGTCAAGAATCATATCTGCCGCAGTGTTAGCGACCACATTGATAATTCCGTATTCAAAAAATAAGAAACCAATTAAGAAACTTTTAGTACTAAAATGGACAAAAATTCGTGTGAAATTAAGAAACTTTTAGTACTATGGCCTGATCCTAGTTTCTTATAAAAAAAACGTGTAGCTGTCCGTCAGCCTTCACTTCTTCAAACTCTGCACTACTTCTTCCAATTACCGATGTCAGCATTTAAACGACTCTGCTCTCGTACCAGACCTGAAAGAAAATGTTTGTTAAATAGTAAAACGTTCATTATATTCGATAGTGAACATTCAAGCTTCATATATTTCCAGCTATCACCTCACCTCTTGCTTTTAATCTCTGCTTTGCCTTTAGGAAGAATAAGTTGACACCTGCGAGTTGGTAAACAAAGCTATTCCCTTACAGTATTCTTTCTTGCGCAGCTATCATGAGTGCTGTTCTTCTAAAAGCCTCACGATGTTCATCCGTCTTATCTCAAACTTATCACAAAGTTATCACAAAGTTATTAAAAACACCTAACTTATCACAAACTTATCACAAAGTTATTAAAAACACCTAACTTATCACAAACTTATCACAAAGTTATTAGAAACACATAGATTACATTATTTGCGCATGGGAATCGCAGGTTTTGCTTATCTGTTATTTACTTTTCGTCCACTGTCGTTTATTATTTAACTATTGCCTCCTAATCCCGGGGCTCCTAATGCAAGATTTTTACTAGTGTTTTTATTTGAACCAACTACGGTATGTATGAGCCAGAAAAAGTTCCCATTTTTGAAAATTCATAGCATCAAAAGTACTGGATTGGTTTGAATTGGAATGAATCAACATATTCTTAAGAGCCAAGAAATTTAAGTATTTTCGTGATTTCTCTAGCCCTCTTATGAGCACTGGAAAGAAAGCTAAATTCAGCTTTATAAAAATTTCATAGTTGCAAAATGACTGAAAAGGGCGCACAGAACAAAGTAGAAAATGCAGTTTCTCATGAGTCACTGATTTCTCTGCACATCTGTATCCATGGGGTCAGAAATCTCTAGTATTTGTTTGAAAATATATGTCTTTTGACTCTTGGGAGAGGTGAAACGCCAGTGTTCTGTGTGAAGGGAATCCTTACGATTTGATTAGGTATTTTAGGCATTTTTTAGGCCATTTTGCAACCATGTTTTAGTGTTTTAGGCCTTAGTGTTTTAAGCCATTTTGCAACCATGAAGTTTTTTAAAGTTGAATTTACCTACATCTCCAGTGCTCGTAAGAAGGCGACGAAAGTCACAAAGATACTTCAATTTTTCGGCTTCCAACTAGAATTTAAATCATTCTAGCCTGTGAAATACTCTTTGTGCTATGAATTTTCAAAAGTGGGGTCTTTTTTCTGGCTCAGCACTCATGAAACGAGTTCTTTACGTTTCGTCCCCCTAGAGCCCCATATCGTGTATACGACCATCTGATTTGATTTGCAGTTTTGCTAGTTGGTTGCCTTTTTATCTTGTGCACTTTCATGCAGAATGAAAAAATTGGATTTATCGCTCCTCCACAGCAGTTATTCAAATAGCGCACATACTTTTTGGGACATCCTGTAGTTTGTCATGTTTTTTTTCAGGTCACCTTGACAAGAAGCAATTTTATTATCAATAAAATAGTCACGTTTAAGTCCCCTAATAGTTTGTTAACTTTATATGTATGTCTATAAAGACTGCGTCGATAGCGCAAGCTAATAGCGAAATTGTAAAGCGAATAGCTTGTTTTTAGCTTATTCCTAGCTTTGCACAATGTTGACGCCACAGCGGGACTGGGGGGGACTTCTCCCCCCCAATCCCAAAATTCGGGAAATATTATCAAAGAGTATAAAATCAGTTGGGTATACCTTTTAGATCGAAAATTTACGTCAAGATCCCCCCGCCCCCACTTCTTTAAGATTTTTCATAGCTGGCACCGCCACTGGCTTTGCACATAAATTCAAAGTTGAAATTGTTTGTCAACCAACCATAGGAAAAATTTTTAAGAGACGTGCCTTTCGCGTATGCTTTGAGTACCTCCAAAATATTGCAACGTAGTAGAAAAAACATATTTTCTGCAGTAATCAGTATGTATTTGGGAATTTTCTAAATTTAATATATTTGAGGGAACTCTATTGAATTCAATTCCTGGACATACATCAAATAGACTCATTGTTCAAATACAATTACTTATTTTCATTTTACAAAGGAGGATTCTTGAATTCACAATGGTTAACAAAGGAATAAAGCTAATTGGATAATCGTTTACCTGCCTTATATATATAATAGAGATAAGCGACTCGCTACGCTCATTTGAGGACAGGCCCTCTGCGCAGGAGAGTAGTTACAAATGCCTCGACACGAAAAGGGGGCTAACATGGCGAATGGAATACACACACATGGTTGAAGAATTCTGCTGTTGATTGATACCACCAAACAAGCAATATGAAGTTGGGTTATAAGGTAAGCTATGTTGGTCAATGAAAAATAGCCAGTCTTGAAGCTGAATGAAAATCTCCATTATTGTTAGCGTTCGCAAAACAAACGAAAGAATTTCCTTGTTGTGGAGAGGTAGGCCTACAATTTTTTAACAAACATCATTTTGCAAGTACTCGTTTGCTGGTTTGGCCCCTCTACTGCTTTTTGGTACAACTACCCCCTTTTTTTAAACTTAAATTCATAGATTTAGGATCCGGAGGGGGCGGCGTCGAGGGCACGGAGGGAGGGGCCCTCAAGATTTCGCAATAAAGAAAGAAGTAAAGAAATTTTCATTTTTTAGAAAAACTCTCAGAAATGAGTTAGTTTTAAAATTAGTTAGAAATTAGTTAGTTTTAAAAACTTTTTCCTTACGGAAAACGTGCCCTCTCAGTGTCATGCCCCCCCTGAGATGTCCTATATCCGTAACTTAAATTGTTCTCCCCTCCTGGGTACCAGAGCCTCAAATTTTTTTTGAGGTTCGGTAACCAGGGTAAACTTTTTCATTCTTTGTAGTTTTCAAATCTACTTGGAACAGTTTACAAGAAAGGCAATGTCATATTCTCTACATCTGGTGATTGCTTGCTTAGCCCTGTTGGAAACAGGGTAACATTATTCGATTTGAAAAGGTAACAATTCATTTTGTTTCTCAAAAGACAAACAGAGTCACAATGGATCAAAGATTAATCAAATGTGATGTGACAGTTGCTGCTTTAGTTTTTGGCCTTACATTTAGTCAAGCAGTATTATTAGTTTACTAAGCTTATTAAGATGTTGAAACTGTCAAATATATATATATAATAGCTATATCCGCATAAAAAAAACTATAATTAGTTCTTTTCTGCTTTAGCAGCAACATATATGTCGTTAACTAGTGCTGTCCAAGTTTGTCTCTCTTGCGCTAGTGTTCTTAAGCTTTTGAGATCATGTATCAATTTGAGCTGGGTTATGCTGCTGTATCTATTTTTGAACGTGTTATGTTTCTTTAGCATAATTATGTCGTTGTGTAATGAAACTGGCAATGTAATTACTGGTCTTCCGCGAAACTTCTTTGCATTTGATTTTTCAAAATAGTAATTCATTGCTTTTTGGGCTGGTGTTTCTGGGTGTGATCTTAAAACATGTCCAAATAATTTCCATCTATTTCGTAGTATTTCCAGGGATAAGACATCTTCGCCAGTTTGCCTGTACACTTGTTCGTTGCTTATGTGTGCAGGGTATTTAACATTAAGGGTATTTAACTGTCAAATGTTAGTCGAAAAGAAGTATGGGCAATTAGCAGTTGTTTTTTCAAGTCAATGAACAGAAAAATTAGAAATTTGACATTCTCTCATGAAAAAAGTCATGTGATCTGACAGGTAGATAGTTACATGACAACAGGGTGTTTGGAAAACTAAGACCTTGAAAATGAAGACCTGAAACCGCAAAAACTAAGAATTCGAAAACTAAGATCTCAAAACTAAGACCTCAAAAGCTAAGGGGATGTACTGTACTGCTCTCTAAGTGTATACTTTCAGACTCCTGGCCAAGGGTATACTTTTCATATATTTTGGTCAAGGAAAGGTAAAAAAGTTGGTAATTCATAAGCTGAGAAACATGCAATGTGATTTTGATTGAGAAATAAGTTTGGTTGAGAAATGGCCAAAATTTGGCAATTTTTGTCCATAAAACACTAACTCATTTCATTTTTGATGGAAAACTTCAATAGTCTGTCCAAAGGTGTCATCATCACAAAACTTAGTGAGGCTAACAGTATCATTTTGAAGATGTTGGCGGCAAGCCCTGATCTAAAATTTGATTAAGAATCTCCCCCCCCATATAGAACCTGGTTTGTAGAAAATGACAAAGGTGGGTTTTTAAATGGCCAACCAATTGAAGGATGACCTTCATTTTTGACTGTAAAATGGTTAAGAGCAAGTTTTTCCCAACATGCCATCCAAAGACGTCTGAGCTACTGTTTCTTCTCTGTGTCTTGAAGAACCTCCAAAGCCCCTAAAATGTTACGTAGTCACTATATATTGTCTTCATTTTAGAGGTCTTTCATTTTTGACGTCTTGGGTTTTGAGGTCTTTGTTTTTGAGGTCTAAGGTTTCAAGGTCTTTTTTTGGGGTCTTAGGTCTTGAGATCTTTATTTTATGATATTTTGTTCTTGAGAATCTTATACTGCATTGACACTGACACAGTTAAACCAGCTTTATCTAAACCAGTTTATTTCAACCAATCAAATGACTGGATTGTTGAATTGAAGGACTTATTTGAAAACCTGATGTAGTTTAAGTTGGTTTAACTTGCAGTGTGAATGGGGCATTAGTTTTTTTATTTCATTTTTGTAATAAGAAGTCCACACTGCCTCTGTTTATGCTACCCGTTCACATTGCTTTGTTTTAGTTGGTTGAAATTGAACCAGCGAGTGTTCCAAACTGTGAAAATATGCACATTTTGGATGACCTCTCTGGCAACATCTACTCTCATGTTTTCCATATAAGAGACTGGTGTAAGAAATCAGTGCTAAGATGGCAAAAAATTCTAAGAAACTTTAGTTTTTGAAGGTTTTTGTTTTTGTGGTCTTTGTTTTTGTGGTCTTGGTTTTTGAGGCGTGTAGATGTACTGTAGGTGGACAATTCTGTGATTCGCTCCGTATAGCATATGGAGTACCACAAGGAAGTGTGTTAGCCCTTCTATTTCTGCTTTACATAGATGACATCCCCAAGCATATAGGTTCTTGGTTTCCATTAGTTTGCGGATGATACCAGCCTTTTCTTCTCCCATCCAAATCTCAGTGTCACAGAAGATACAGGAAATACAGTAAATGCAGAGTCAGGAAAAATCTCAGACTGACTCATTGCTAACAAACTCACCTTAGATACCAACAAGTCAATTTTTTTGCTAGTACACCCTAGAGAATGAAAGCATTCATGCAAAATAAGCCTTTCTGTAGACAATGAACCCATAGTAGAAACATCAGGGCAAATACTTGGGAGTCCTAATTGACAATATCCTCTCCTGGGAATACTGCATCAAACAAATCAATATCAAAGTTGCGAAGAGTCTTGGTGTCATGGCAAACATAAGATATTTTGTATCAGTAAATACCTTGATAAATATTTACAATGCTTTCATTTCACTTCACCCTTTATCAACTATGGTAATACTAACTGCGGAGGGGCCCACTCTAAGCATCTGGATCCCGTCCGAAGAAAACTAAAACGTGCAGTGAGACTCATAGCCTGCGTGCAGACTTTGGTTATGGACTTATGAGCTGTAGCCTTTCATGTTGATGTTAAAAGAAAACTAGAGAGGTTTGTACATCATGCTGCTTCATTGTGATGAAAGAGGACTTCCTTGATGACCAGTAGAAACATTGAGTTGATGATGAGTTCCTTGCCCTGACAACTGGCAAGGCTTCTACTCACTGAGCATATTCAAAACAAAGGCCATTTTCTAGTCAGTAATAGTTTCTAAGGGAGCAGAAATGCTTTTGTTTATCAGAACATGTCAAGTTGTAATGGAATAGAATTTAGGTTTGATTGATTTTTGATCATGTAAAATTTAACCTGCTGGAAAATATTCATGGACCATCTCAGGACAAACAGTCTGCTGCTATTATATTTTCATTGCATTATGCCAACTAGGAATTATAAATTGGGAATTTTACTCAGAGTTGAGAGAATGTTACTCAAGGTTTCTCAGAGTTGTAAATACTGCAGCTTTGCAGGGGGCCAATTTCATGTGAGCAAATATAGTCCTGTGATAGCAAATTTAAATACAAACAGACTGATGACTTGCAGTTGGGCTTTAGAGCTGAACCACAACTAGCAGCCTCATTATGAAATTCAACCTTTAGTCTGCATGTGATTAGTTACATTCTACCAATCACAGTGTGCTGCTTGAGGCTCTTTGTCAGCATTTTGTTCGCATATTTTGACAGAGTATATACACAGCTGTACTTACATGGACACATTACTTTTAACTAAAGTTAGTTTTCAGTTCTTTGTTTTGTGTGCCATGTTATGCAACTTTGCATTTTCCAGCTTTGTGCATCTCAAATTGAATAGTAAAAAGTACAAAACGTAGTACGTTCCCTGCCACCTATGGATTAGATCTTCAGACTGTTCTTTGAATATGCTTAATGAGCGGAACTCTTGCTCATTGTCAAGGTATGAACAAAAGTGTCCGATTTCCCATTCATGGCCATGACGAAGGAGGCATCTCTCCTGGTTTTGCCGTAAACATTATATAACTTCAAAGTTTAATTGAATTGTTTTGGTTTCATTCAGTTTCGCTTGGTTTGGTTTTGTTTGGTTTCATTTCGTTGATTATAATAAGCCACATAAGGAGAGTTCCTCTTTCATTACAGCAACAAGTCTAGAACATTGTCACTTGAAAACAGGAAAGATATCTCTTGCATTTGTTTGTCTCCCAATGCTTCAATACTCATTGCAGTAGATGAGGGCAAGTATCACATGTTAATTTTTTATGATTCTAAATCTAAACTGTTGAGTCTGCATGCAATGTAGGTGGTTTGACAGTCTTTGAAGTTGGTGTGTTTCATTTGTTACTTTCAAACCTGCCAAATTTTGAAAACAGAAGACTTTACAGAGACAGAATATTTTTCCCAATCAAACACAAAAATCTTGCAATGGCAGATTCAAATTCACAACCAGGGTTTGCTGGATCAATGTTTGCCAAACCTTCTGCCTTCTGGAGCAGAAGGTTCAGAAGACCTTCTGACCATACCAAAACCTGCCATCTGAGAATTTCAGAGTCAATCAAGAATTTGCCTGCACACAGTCTTTCTTTTGTGAAATTGAAAAATTTGGAAAATAGAGAGGCTGCACAACATCAAGAGACTAAATAAATGCATTGCAGAAGCTAATTGTGTTGCAGTTTGGAAGATTGCAACCAGGTTCTTGTTGGTTCATATCACAATAGATTTATTGTATTCATCAATAACTTAAACATTTTCCAATGCATAGTCTTTTCTACTGTATTTTCTTGTTTTTCAATTTTAAACTTTAAAGACTGGAGTGCATGCAGAGATATCAATTACAATTTTCAAGTTTATCAAGCACAATCAAACACACCCTACTGAAGGGATCAAATGAAGACTTTATAAACTTCTGTCACTCTATAAAGTGTACATCAACGAAACATAGCCTCTTAAATGCAACCCCATCAAGGAAGCAAAATGAAAATAAGGCCTTGTTTTCTGGTACTCAGTCCATAGTCCATAGTTAATGTGTAATGTGATAAATAAGTATGTAAGTTCAGTACAAAGAGAAGTCTGACGTTGTGATGTTTTTAACATTTTAAAGATCTGCTTGATTTTTGGTTCTGAAAGTACTTACTGTAAGATATTGTTGTTAAGTAGCATAGTACCAAACAAAAAACTGAAAGATCAATGTTTAAGGAGCTTTTGGTCTTGTGATGCCCATCTTAAAATCAATATTCCTGTATTGCAGATGGTAAAAGTATTGTCTTCAGCTTAAAGACAGATATCCCTCTACATTACTTCAGTTTCAAGCATCCAGTTTCCTGCATCAAATATAGCCCAGATGGAAAGTAAGTAGATGAAAAGATGACATTTCTAATCCATACAAGCCAAGAGGTTGTTATTTTACAAGCATTATGTTCTGAAAATAATCATTGATTATTTGACAACCATTTCCAGAATTTTGAATTAGTGGGTAAAAGTGGATAAACAGACTGGTTTGTGATACAGAAAGAGGACTATCTGTTGGTTATTTTGTTAAACTATGCTTCACTATACACCTGGAATGGGTGAAGAATTTATTATGAGATTGTAGTGGCAGCCCCATTGGCGATTGAGGGAGCAAGTCCCCCAACTTATCTATGAGTCTTGTTTCCAATTCACCTGAATCCATAGCAAAACTGTTAAAGAAAGAGTTTGGTCAATAGTCATTGCCAATCTTGAATTTGGAAGGCAATTAAGGTTATTTCTTAGCGGTAAAGCGGGTGGTACTCCAGGTCAAAAAGGGTATGTGGCCATCAAAATATCCCTTGGACTTCATTCCCAGGCTCCCATTTTCAGTCCTTCTGCCCCTAGCTTTTTGTGGCTGAGGCTGCCAGTGAAAGTTTTGCTTTAAGATGATGGAAAGCGAATTAATTTCCAGTAAAGAGAGTTACTTGCATTCTTCCTTTACAGGTACATAGCTGTAACCCTTGACAGAAAAGTTCAAATATGGCATGCCCCAGGTGTAAACAGGGAATTTGCTGCTTTTAGGATATTGCATACTCATACAGGATTTTACAGCAACACAACATGTATTGATTGGTCTGATGATTCAAGGTATGTCAGTTATGTTACAACTTTTGCCATGAATATGATTGATTTCCTAGCTGCACTGTAGTATATTTTTTTGCTTAAATTGGTGGACATATGCGACACTAAAATTTTGGAATGATCATCAGGTCGCATTTGTGATGAGCCACACATTTACCGACAGGATGTCCCAAAAAGTCGTTGAACTTTTGATTAAATATTCAGAATAACAACACAATGGATACCATGGCAAGATAATCCTGTCCCTGATAGATTAATTTTCGACAATAGAATTTTGTGACTCCGCTAAATATTCACTAAAATACAAGCTTTTCAAGTTCATGTTTGTGCAAAAGGTAGAACCAGAGGAAGTTTATCACTATTCTCTTATGTTTTATCAAATGTTGATTTATTTTTGGGAACACCCCGTAGTTAAGGCCCATTACAAGTCATCATTAAAGTGACTTGGTTGGCCTCATTTTCGTTCATAAATTTGTTACAGTAACCATACCGGATGAGCCAGAAAAGTTCCCACTTTTGAAAATTCATAGCATCAATAGTACTCAACAGATTTGAATGATTTAAATTCTAGTTAAAAGCCAAAAGATTGAAACATTTTTGTGATTTTTCTCGCTGTCTCATAAGAACTAGAGATATGGGTAAATTCAGCTTTAAAAAAATTCATGTTTGCAAAATGACTGAAAAATAGCCTAAAACGTTGATCAAATCATAAAGGACTCCTAGCACAGAACAATAAAGAAAATGCAATTTTTGATGAATGAGAGACAACCTCTGTACATTTCGTTGCCATGGAACTGAAACTCTTTAGTATTTGTTTGATAATGGATGTTGTCTAACTCTTGAGAGTGATGAAACGCCCATGGCGTATTGTTCTGTGCAAGGAGAGTCCTTGCGATTTGATCGTTGTTTTAGGCCTAATTTCTGTCATTTTGCAACGATGACATTTTTATCAAGTTAGATTTAACGATGCTTCTAGTGCTAGTGAAACATTGAGAAAAATCACAAAAGCACTCCGCTTGTTTGGCTTTTAACTGGAATTGGAGTCATTCAAATCTGTGCAGTATGCATTGTGCTGTGAATTTTTTAAAGTGAGAACTTTTTTCTGGCTCTCCCGGTATAATAGCTATCGTCTCCTCGACTTATTGGGAATGGAGTTAGGTTTATGTTACACTATGATTTTTAAAGAAGTTACATCAAATTTTGCATTGTATAGCATACATAGAGTGGTATTAAGCTATCAAAATTCCCGTTGCCAGTGTCGCGATACAGTTTTGTAAATAGTAGATCTGGTTCTTATCTAACTAACAAGTTACAGCGAGAGTGTAAGGATTCGAATTTTACCATGTAGAATTTAGCCTCTAATAACACAGGCATCCTATAAACAAAAACGTTTAATTTTTTATCACTACTAGTATTCTTCAGTAGCTGTCCTTATAATATGTGGAGGGTCTACCTATAAACTTAGCTAAAATTCGGAAAAACAAAGCATTGCCTTACAAAAACGTTGAAAATAAGTTACAGAGGTCTTTCTTACGATTCTATCTGCAGCAGTTTCACTAGGCTAAGGCTTCCTGTGCAAAATTGATGATTATTTATACTTCCGAGAAAATATGAGTTAGCCTATTGCATATTTATAGATTTTATATATGTTTTACAGTGCATGTTTTATTTGCACAGCCTCATTAAAGTTTGCTTGCATTAAAGATCATTTATGGTACCGGGCGAGTAAAAAAATGCCCGGCACTTTAAAGGCTACTGCTCCCGGAGTATATTATCATAGGCAATGATATTTTGCAATACCTGATTGAATAGCTAACTATGGAAATATTTCTGACTAAGATCGGTCACTCCGTTCGGATTCTGTACGGGATTTTCTAAAGTGAACCCCCTTGAGAAACCTTACAAAAAGGTGCTAAAATTACAAGCAAGAATCCTCAATGTGTTAAGCTCACAGCGATGACTTTCAGCACGTTTTAGCACATGCTTTCTTTTTGACGGGTTGAAAGTCTTCCCCTTAGTGTGAATACCTTATTCAGGGGGATTTCATTCTCCCATGAGGACAAAATACATGAACACATCCAAGAGTC
The DNA here is from genome assembly GCA_964019985.1 of Aurelia sp. 4 Dawson et al 2005. Taxonomy (NCBI): domain Eukaryota; kingdom Metazoa; phylum Cnidaria; class Scyphozoa; order Semaeostomeae; family Ulmaridae; genus Aurelia; species Aurelia sp. 4 Dawson et al 2005. Next base: position 5,155,344 of record OZ026492.1, on the reverse strand, counting down.
ATTATTGCCAGGAAGGAGAGCAAAGGGAAATCTTGCTTGATGTTTTCACTCGTTTTTGCAGGTTTTCGAAAGGGGCTTTCTGCAGAAAATCTCCTATTTCAACGAGAAGGAATGACCGATTAAAGCCGGGTAAACTACTGAAGCTAATTTGACATATCGGGGATAAAATAAGACAGTCTTCTTCAATTTTATTGCTTTGATATTCAGGGAGCAGGATTTTTTCAAACACCGGGCGTTTTTATTAACTCACCCGGCATTATCGAAGATCATTTAACATATTTTGAAAACTAACAATCAGCCCATTGAGCCATGTTTGCCATCGTTTGCCTTTATTTGCCTGAAATATGATAAGCTGCCTCCTTTGAACTAAACTGAACTTGAAGGTATCATCCGTGGATATTCTTTGGGAAGTATTTATCTTGAGGTCCTGCCTTTTCGTACAAATTGTTCTGTGCCTAGGCCTCTTTTTACCCTATCCAGACTGGACATTTTGAGCTACAAAGGTACATGGGGATGATTCAGCCCCCTCTCTAAGAACCTTAGCTTCATTGCTGTTGCAATGCACCTTGCTATGGGTGGCCAGCTTGTTTGTTTTTGATACTCCACTAGGTCCAGTAGTCGTCTCCTCCAAGTTATATCTGCGTCTTTGCGTAGATCGCCGTAGTAGTTTTCTGATGTCATTCTTTCTTAACGAATAATAAATGGGATTCAAGCAGCACTGGATATAGGCAAACCAACAAACGATTGTATCTGCTATTTCAAGATGGCACCAGTGTACTTGCTTATCCCAGCCAAATACGTAGAACAACTGCACAGCGAAGAAGGGATACCAACATAAAAAGAATCCTATTGTTATGCAGAAGAATGTCTTTGCCATTGTTAATTGTTTCTTCAGAGACAATTTATTTGATTTTCTAGATCTTTTGGACTTTATCTTATTGTCTTGTTCTGTGATTGGAGAAATCTTCTTCGCATGGGAGCGAGCGATTAGAAATACTTTTGTGTACAGTACCGTGATTATTATAGAAGGGGCAGCAATATGAACCATGAGGTAAGTGCCATAAGCTGGTGGTGTGAGATCGAATAAATACTCATTTTCAGGAGGTTCTTCTTGGTAAATGTAAAAGAGAACAGCTACAATTATGGTCCATACCCAAGACAACCCAATAGTGATATAGGCCCTTGCTGATGTGAGGATCATGTTATAATGCAGGGGTCGTGTCACTGCTAAGTAAATATCAACAGACACCATGCAAAGACTGAGAGAAGACTCAGCAAGGAATGCGAAGAAAAACGTGTTCCATAGCTTACAGATGCTTGGTGGCAATGGAAAAACTGGGAAGTTCAGCCAATAAAGGATATCGAAAGGTAGAACTGTTATTGATGTCAGTAAATCACTTAATGCTACGTTAATAACAAAGAGATGTGATACATTTTCGAAACGATTTCGGTATAGGCACAATGCAATGCAAACGAGGCTGTTGCCTATCGTACCGATGATCATGATGATAATGATCATTACGATTCCTATCACTATTGCGTAAGTTGGTAATTGACAGTTTTCTTCAGTTGTAGTTGCATTGGTCAGATTCATAATTGCTCGATTCGTGGCTTAATGAGATATCCCTGTGATTTTGAACTGGAAGTATTGCTCCCTTTTACGACTCACGACTGTGAAGTTGCTTAAGAGGGTTAAACTGAAAGAGGACTCCAGATAGGTTCAACTCTTTCTGTATTTACTCTGTTCAATGTGAAAATTTCATTGCTATTATTATTGAGCTTCAGAAATTTTGCAACTCGAATAGTCTCTCTCCAATTAGCTGCATATAGGTTCGTTCAACTCTTTCTATATTCGCTGAAGTCAGTGTGGAAATTTCATTGCGATTATCTATGAATTTTAGAAATTTTGTGACTCGAACACTTTCTCCACTCTTAGCTGCATATACGAATGTTCTTTAAGGGCTCAAATAGCACTGAAAGAGATGCTTCCAATAAAAGAATCGTATGCAAAGTTTCTTGCCCAAATGTAGTCTTTCCGATATTTCTGTCCAGCTTTTGTAACTGATTTGATTGCTCGACTCTCGGGAATAGATCGTGGTTAATTTTTCAGTCACTTTTTTCGTTTTAAGTTTGGACTTCAATGATATGAACTCGTAGGATCTCCGTTGGCTTCTTAAAGTCTTGTTGTGTTACAAAATTATCGTCACAGGTTATTTTCAAATTACCTGCAGATATGCCTGCCTGCAGATATATTTAACTTTTTTATCGCCATTGCTTTAAACCGGCAGTGTTGCTCTGTTGCTAATGAACTGGTCAGCTTTTGCGAACTTCGAAATTTCTTCGACTTTGTAAATAAATCTGTTTCTTATAATCTGACCTGCTTTGTAATCTGACGTGTAAATGTTTTCTTTACGTATAACCGTTATGATATATGCGTAGCCATTCCGCTTAGACTCAATTTGTAAATTTTTCCTTTTTTGTTGTTGCTATCTCTTCTGTTGCAGCGACAAATCATTCTGAGGGGAAACCACGAGACGTTTGGATTGAGTTTAGCTCCTGCTAACAACTACTTTACTTTTTTTGATTCTTCGTTGTGCAAAATACGGTATATATTCTTCGCCCTATAGTTGTCAATATCAATTGAATTGTTTTTGTATAATTACACCAAGAGGCTGTTCGTTCTTAATGATTATGCATTGGCTCATTCGTCGTTGAAACATTCCAATTGCTGAGCTCGTAGACTATGGTTTTACATCTTGTTTTTAATAGAAAAATAACGTAGAAACGTACCACTAATTCTTGCGATTGCTATTTTCTTTCAACAGCTTAACTCTGTTCTTGTGTTAACACCCTTACGATCATACATTTGCTCACCTGCTGCTGGAAGATTCCTGCTTCTCGGCTTGTGGACTGTTATACGTCGTGTTTTTGAAGAGAATTTATCGCAGAGCTGTAGCACCAACCCTTCTGAGTTCACTCTTAGATAGTTACTCAACTCTACCTTTGTATTCGACTTTCTTACGGGTTTGTTTGTTCTCAATAACTTTCTATGCACTTATTTTGCAGTGAAATATTCCAAGTGCTCGGGTTGTAGACGGCCGTAAATCATGTTTTGAATGAAAATATTATAACGTAGAAGCGTTGTACTAACTTTTCTGACTGTGCTCTTGGACAATAATTCAACGCTGTGATTGTATTGGGTACCCTTACGAGGCTATTTGTTCTTGATAATCATACATGTTCTCATCTTGCGGTGGAAGTTTCCTACCCTTCTGATCGTAGACTGTTATACATCATGTTTTGAATGGAAATATAGAAGCGTTGAACTAACCTTTCCAACTGTATTCTTGGACATTCACTTAACTGTGTGCTTATATTCGATACCCTTACGAGTCTGTTTGTTCTTGATAATCAATGTGCTCATCTTGCGGTGGAAGATTCCTGCTGTTCGGATTGTAGGCTGTTATACACCATGTTTTTGACGAAATTATTACGTAAGAAAGGTAGAATTAATTCTTCTAACTGTAAGTTTCGACAATTACTCATTATTTTTGCAACGATTCCCATTGGTCAGATTTTAGACTTGAACTTGAACGTCGTGTTTTGAATGAAAATTTATCAAGAAACGTAGCACTAAATTTTTAAACTGTGCCCTTCATTCAAAGGTCTCTTAACTCTGCTCTTCCATTCAATATCCTTATGAGTATCTATGTTCTTACTAATCATTCACGCGTTCCTTTGGCAGTGGAAAATTGCAGCTGCTCGGATAGCTGTCCGGTAGGCTTCAGTTCTTCAATATTCTGCTTCACTTCCTCCGATTACCGCTTGCAACATTTAAATGACTCTGTTCTCGTACCAGACCTGAAAGAGAATGTTTATTAAAGATAATTCATTATATTCGATAGAAAATATCCAAGCTTCATATGTTTCCAACGAAGGAGCTATAGTCTATCACATCCCCTTTTGCTGTTTAATCTCTTCTTTGCCCTTAGTTTGTCTTTAGGAAGGGTATTTTGACATCTGCGAGTTCGTAAACAAAGCTATTCACTTATAGCTTTCTTCGTTGTGAACCTGTCGTGAGTGTTGTACTACTAAAAGCCTCGAGAAGTCTTCATCCGTCTTATCTCAAACTTATCACAAAGTTATTAGAAACACCTAACTTATCACAAACTTATTACAAAGTTATTAGAAAACACATAGATTACATTATTTGCTCATGTGAATCGCAGATTTTGCTTATCTGTTATTTGTTTTTCGTCCACTTTCTCTTATTACTAAAATATTGCCGCCTAATGCAAGATGTTTACAAATGTTTTTATTTGAACAAACTACGGTATGAGCCAGAAAAGTTTCCATTTCTGAAAATTCATAGCAACAAGAGTACTAGATGGGTTGGAATGAATCAATGTTTGTTTGAGAGCAAAGAAATTGAAATATTTTCGTGATTTTTCTCGTCTTCTTACGAGCACTGGAATTAAAGCTACTTTAGCTTTATGAAAATTTTATGGTTGTAAAATGACTGAAAAGGGCCTAAAACAATCCATGAAATCATAAAGGACTCCTAACAACTTACAGAACAATATTGAAAATGCAATTTCTCACGAGTCAGAGATTTCTCTGCACATCTGTTGCCATGGGATCGGAAATCTAGTATTTGTTTGACAATCTATGTCTTACAACTCTCAGGAGATTTGGAACGCTTACACTGATCCCTTGCCGGGTGTCCCAGAAAATGTGTACCAATGCTGTTAGGTACAGCGATGTGAATTTAGCCTTAATGCTAATCACTCTCAAAGTAATACTCGATAGTCAACCTGAAAATAGACAATTTGCTTTTGTTATTCATATTTTTAAAGCATAAATATTAATCCTGTAAGTTCAAATTTGCGTATGCTGCTAAACCAGATATTTTCCAATTATTTTATACCACCTGTGTAGATGAACCGAAAGAAACGTAATCGCAATGTAAATAACTGTAGAAGTTTGAAACCTTAAAAGTTTGCTGATCTTCCCAAGTATGTACTTTGGGAAGGATGCTCATTTTGTATGAATTCATTCAGTTTTCTTTTGGAACGTGGTGTTCGTGGAACTCATTTCAATTTGCAATGCGATTCTAGACGTTACATTGGGATGTCTAGATCTAACTGATTTCAATGTGTTGTTTGCCACAATAAAAATATTTCCAAGTTATTATAATGTGTTTAAAACATACAATACAATAAAATACAATAAAATACAATAAAATACAATACAATACAATAAAATACAATAAAATACAATACAATACAATACAATAAAATACAATAAAATACAATAAAATACAATACAATACAATAAAATACAATAAAATACAATAAAATACAATACAATACAATAAAATACAATAAAATACAATAAAATACAATAAAATACAATAAAATACAATAAAATACAATACAATACAATACAATAAAATACAATAAAATACAATAAAATACAATACAATACAATACAATACAATAAAATACAATAAAATACAATAAAATACAATAAAATACAATAAAATACAATACAATAAAATACAATACAATAAAATACAATAAAATACAATACAATACAATAAAATACAATAAAATACAATAAAATACAATACAATACAATACAATACAATACAATAAAATACAATAAAATACAATAAAATACAATACAATACAATACAATACAATACAATACAATACAATACAATATACACTTTAAGGTTACAATCGTAAAGGAAAACACCCGTAGTTAAAGTGTCAGGGGTTGCGTTAAAGGGTTCAAGCTGACTTTGTTCCTGTAATAGTCCCTTGGTTTCCATAATGGCTTTTGGCTATACTATACGATTACACGGCACTGCAGAGACAGTACCACAGGTAGCAAAATACAATGACTACACCAGTGGCCATTAACATAAAGACATACAAATAGATAGAAATTAAGTACAAACAAGTACAAATTGCTACAGTTACGATCAAATACTCATAGATGCCGGGATCCGTTCCACATTGGATGCCAGGCGAGCACAGGCGCATGATGCCGAAGAAAAGGAGCCCCGGACCAGATAACAGCATCGATAGCAACAGACGATTGCGCTAAAGATGGCGGCGAGGAATTTTTTACCAAGATGCGTTGCGTTGTTTAATCGAATGACTATAGAATCGATTAAGATTTGCAGTTCGAACGCAATGTATCTTGGTAAAAGATTCCTATCCGCCATATTTAGCGCAATTGCCCATTGCTATTGCCATTCACCCCCCCCCTTGAGAGCCACCAGCGTTCGACGCATGCGCATTTCAAATCCAGTATGAAAGACTTGTCAATATGTCTTTACGTAGCTGCATTATTTCAGGATTATGGAAGAGCTGCAGCCTCCTTTCCCAGGCATCCCCCTCTCCAGGCCTCTTATTATTTGGTTAGTTTTAAGATGAGTGAAGGTCTCTTTCATTTCCTAAACTATAGTCGCCTGAAGTTTAAGGATCTCGATCATCACTTCAACACATAAATATGCCATGTAAATATTTCTCCTTATTCACATGGAATTTAATGATCAGATAGCTTTTCAGACTCGTTATTTGTTCCCTTTAATTGAAGATGATGACTTTGCCAAATATGATTAATTCCCATTCCTCCAAAACTTTTGCTTGCAACCGAAATCATTTTTTGCCGGTAAACATAGAGCTATGTAATGCCTTCTGATTATCTGAGGTTTGAAGTTTTTCAATCAATTTTCTTTACTTACACTGGATGACTTTTGCAAATTCACTCCATGTGAACCACTTTTAATTTACGTTAATCACGTAATTTACAATAAAACGGCTTTCCTCTCCTAAACATCACTTGTTCGTGATAATTCTAGAAAGATTAATGATGGTGAACGTTTTTACGTTAGCAATTTGCTTTTTTTTTCTCCTCGGAGTTGGATCTCTACACCATAGTTCTATTCTCCCTGCCGGTGCTGTCGTGGTTGTGGTTTGATGAGCGGTGGGCTGTTTGCGCGGGTTTGGGGGGTACTTCAGTTTGTTTTTGTTCTGTCTGTTTCTGTTACCATTAAGGCCAATATCCAGTAAGCGGAATATCCCGAGCGGGCGGAATTTTAGACAATGAAATGTTGCTCAGCCGTAACAATCTATTCAATTTCAGAGCGACATTTTCTCTCGTAAACAAAAGAATTTCCGCCCGCTCGGATAATTCCACTGACTGGAAATTAGCCTTTAAGGTGTTTGGAGGAGAAAGCTCTAACTATCTTGATAATTTTGTAAAAAATTACGAAAGCTTTTACCTGCAACCTCCTTAATTTACCGTTGATATTTTGCAGAAAATTGTAAATGGCTTTTGTAGTGAAGACCCGGTGACCTTGTGTCTTTCCTCGCAACAAGTGTCACAGTATTTGTATTAAATTGTTGTTGTTTTTTTTTAATTTTAGAGTGATAAAAAGATTTGCTTTTACTCAGAATTCAAGTCTCGTTCACCTTGATGGCCCTTACTGCTGTGAGTTGCAATTATTTGCTATCAAAGTGAAGGACCAGAGCCTTATTTGGCATGGTTCTAGAATAAGGACAAGAAACAACATACCATCCTTTTTGGCTTTGCCTTCTTCGGGCACGCATCCCATGGTAGAATCAATGGGTAATTTTAAGCCTATGAGATTTCATATTATAGTGAACGAGCGCACAAGTGGCGGAGAATGGTTCAGGAATACTTGGGCGATTCATTAATACATACAAATGTACTAAAACTTAATCATATACCTGCCAGTTAATTGTGTTGAATTTCTCTTCAATCCTCTATCAGTTACACAGACTTCCATCTCCACATTTCAGTTTTCGTTAGGCCATAAATTGTCTTGTGTTGTTGCAGTTGTATTGAATATACAGACTGTATATTCAATACAACTACAACAACGCAGCACAATGTTTGGCCTGAACGAAAACAGAGATGTGAAGATGGGAGTCTGTGTAACCATAGTCTATGGTGTAACTGATAGAGGATTCAAGAGAAATCCTATGTGACCGTTGATTTTTCGTGATTAATGTGATTCTTTTGTGATTAATGTGATTGACTTGTGATTAACATGTGATAATTTTGGAGAGCGTACGTGATTTAAGCAGTGATTTGCCCCTCGAGCTCGCCTAGGTGAGATCTGAGTGAACAAAGACATCCTTTATTGAATCTGCCGAGATCTGTGAAGTGGGAAGGCGGGATCCCAGTGAGGTGGGATCCCAGTGAGGTGGAATCATTTAAACAGCATCATGCAGACTGGCCCGGTTGACCGAGGTGAATGTAATTGGTTTGCGTAGACGTGTGTTCATTGTTTACTTGTCAAAGTCATTGTCGAGCAATTTTCTTTCAAAATCCCACAATGCATCCTAAACATACATTGTTACAAGGCCAGCCCGCCTGGTCGGGCAAGTTTTCTCTCATATCAACACGAATCAAAATCATCGCGCATAGGCGAGCTAATAGAGGTGGGCTGGCCCGCCTCATATAAATAGGCCCTTAGATGTTGACAAAGATGTGGCTTGTAAATAACTACGAATCCTTTTTTATTCTGGCCATGCATTTTTGTTGAGAATAGAGATAATCATATATCTATTCGTCTTAATGAATTTCAATTTACATTGAAATCACTGAAGCTTACCTAATTCTTTTCATTCTGATTGTCTTATTTACCTAGTGAACTCCAAGAGGGGACTGATCGGTTAAAGTAATGGACGATTACGCTAAAGATGGAGGCGAGGAACTTTTAACCAAAGGCATTGCCTTCTTTAATCGACTTCCTATAGAACCGTTAAGGATTCCTTATTAGCACGCAATGCATCTTGGTAAAAAGTTCCTGGCTGCCATCATTAGCGTAATCATATATTGTCATTCACTGTATCAGTCAGTGTTATTACTATCTTTCTAAATCCACATGGTCGTAGATTGGCATCGATTGCCAACAACAATAGACGACAAAATTAAACTAAGAATTGTTAGACCAAAGACCCATTTTAAATCAAGCGGCCAAGTGGCCAATTTCTTGATAAAATATTCTTTGCATTCTTTGGCCTTGCCATCAATGCGAAAAGCATGGCCGCGTGACTTGAAAGGGGTAAAACAAACCTTAACTGATCTTGTGTATTTTATGCTGCCACATTTTTATTTTACTGCTACTGTTACATCTACTTCTTACCTTTTTTGGTTGGCTTGAAGAAGTTATATCTTCAAATTGCAATAACTTTGATAAACTGACAACCAAATTTCATCGAAACTGCATCGAAGTGTAAGTTGAAAATTTGGTAGATAGACTGTTTATTCAATTTTCTTGAAAGAGCTATAATCTTTCTAATTTCGCTTGCGAAACGTTTGAAGTCTGTTTTCAAGAAATCATTTTCGTATTGATTTAGTTTGCTTGCTCCTTTTAAACCATTCTATTTGAAATTTTCTTTTGATGTATTGTTTACTTACTCGCTGAATTCTATAATTGATTCAATATATTGCAAATATTATGATACTTTACCTGTTTTTTATTGTTCTATCCAACCTTGTTTTATTTTTGCTCTGATTTTGATTTTCTGCCATACCTGGTACTTTTATTAGGCGCTCCTTGAATTTTGCTGCTAAGTTTTCTTCACCTTCACGACTTTCTAATCAATTTTTTCAACTTCCCATTCCAGCAGCATTTTTAGCATCCACTTTAGACTTCTTTGTTCTGTCTTTCTTCACGTGGGTACCAGTCGCCTATTTAATTTGACTGCAAAATTCTCTTTCACTGTCAAGCTTAGTTTGCAACTTTCTCTTCATTCCCTTTCCAGCAAGCATTCGTTTCATATCTTCTTTGTTTGTTTTGTTTTTCAATTTGTTTTGAGTATGCTTGCCAGGATTTCTAGCTACTGAAAGCTAATTTAGGCCCACTGTGCATGCCGCAACAAGGCATGGGATCCCTAGTTTAACGTCCCTTCCGAAGGACGACGAGGTGAGTGGTGAGGTCAGGCTTCCGAGGTTACCTATCGACTTTCTGATCAGTTTTGTCAACATCCCTTTCCAGCAACCATTCTTTTCGTACCTACTTTAATGTTTCATCTTTTTTCAAACGGATGCTAGTTACCTATTATTTGTCATTTGACTGCAAGCTTTTCTTCTGCTATCCAGCTATTTCTGCAGCTGCGTAATCAATTTTGTTCTGCCAGGCTTTGAATCTATTGCATCTACTGAACGCAAATTCTCTTTCTTCTCCTGGTCTGGAATAACAAAGCTGACTTTTGATCAATACTCATTGCAAATTACTCTCTCTTTGTTAATGATTAGTACATTTTCTGCTTTGTCCGTCATCATCACTGTAATTAGTCAAAGTTGGATATCAGGCCAGTCCAAAGTAATAAGTTTGCGCCATTTACAAAATGAAGGCTTTTTGTCCTTTTCATCCTTTTTCTTGCTGTAATCACGAGTCAGTATTGACTTAGGAGGTTGTAGGGGCTGACAGTTGGTGATTTCCCAGGGGGAGTACTCCCTAACTTTCAATACTACTATTTCTTTGCTATACCACTATCCATGCCACTGCTTCTTTGCTGACCCCTAACTATTATACCTAATGTTTTAGAAACCCCAATTATTGAGTCTAATATTTTGGTGACCGGCACCACATTCCACGATTCTTCCTGTTTCAGATTTGTGGACCCAAAATATTGAATCTTTGTCCATGCTGGTCTATTAGACCATTTCGACAATTAAAATCGAAGACTGGGAGAGCGCTTTGTTGTGGTAAATGGCGGATGCAGTTTCTGTAAATGGCTGCCGCGTAGTTTGGCCGTTGAAGTGAATATAATATAAACATTGAGTTTTGCAAGCTGTGGCGAGGATCGCTGCAGTATGGGGGCTGTTTTAGAATTTCAGTTTTGGAATATCAGTTTTGACGTATGTTCAACCGTTAGATTAAGAAAATTCGAATTATGTTCGAACTTTTTCCTCGCGTCAATTTTAATTTAATTCAACAAGGATATTCGAAGTTAAAAACTTCAGTTGAATTCCATTCACTTGAAAATTGAAGTCAAAGTAAGCTGTCTTATTCTAAAAACTTCAAATGCAGTATGTATTCTGTCAAGCTATGCAGAAATGCCTAAATTAAAAGTAAGCATTGCTGTTTGCAGCACTGAAATAAAGGCTGAAAAGGAAATCAGTTGTGAATAGAGGTAAATTATACGTTTGTCTGTATTTTGCATGGACAGCCATTTGACTGAATCCAAAGACAGCTCAATTGCTGCGTTTTTATGCAGTAGCGATTGATATGTTTACATTTTTCACTTCGACGGGCTCACTCCGTGGCAGCCATTTACCAGAACTGCATTCGCCATTTACCAGAACCAACCGATCTCCCCAGTCTCCGATTTTAATTGTCGAAATGGTCTATTCACAGACTAGCCTATTCACAGACCCCAAATATTAATTTAACGTAAAACTTCTGACCCCAAATATTGGCATGGAGTACTGCCCTGGGGGTGAATTCTAGCCCTTTCTGAACTGGCTTTACCGTTTGTGGCCTCATAAATGATGATCTTACGATTAGTTTCTCCCTATGCAGTATGTGCATATTTCTTCACTAAATATGATTTGAGGAGTCAAATTATCATGGAAGATAAGGCTATGAACAATTGTCTAATATGATATGATTTCGGGGAAGATTCTGCTAATTTTTACGTTTTCCAACGGATTGAAGGCATTGAAACTAGTTTTCTGTTTCTTTTTTTTTTGGTCATTAAGATGATAACGAGACAGTTTGCTGCAGCATAGAACGGACGAGGTGATTTATGCGTAGTGTGGAAAGATGTTACGACGGTTTTATCTGAACTTTAAGGCGGTTTTACGGTTTGTGTGAAATGCTTTGGCGTTGCTGCGGTGTTTGGTACCCCCTGCAACTCACATGTAACTGGAAGGGGGATTCACAGCCAAGCACGGTGTCCCTTTGCAGATTTACTTTATCTCCCTGTTTTGAAATACCTAAATTCCTTCCTCTTAGAATGTTTCGCTTTTCAAGACTTTTAAATGAATTTTCATTAACTTTCCTCACAGCAATGTTTATCATCTGGTTTTGATGAGTTCTTTGCCTCTCAGGCTTGCATTTACTTTTTCATTTGGTGAAATTGTTATTCAGAATTCTGTCTTTTAATGGGTCTTAGTCAAAAACAACAACACGACTGTTTTATTAATTCTCAAGCAACGCGCTCTCAAATAATAGCTCATCTCAATGCCCCGATACTTCTTAACAACATATTTTCTAGGGAGAATTTGCCATCTGGTTTCTTATATAATTAATTTTGTTTAAATTCACGAACTTTTTTTTTATTTCTCTTTAAAGATTGCACCGTCAAAACTTTTAATAAATTTCTCATCAGGTTCCTTTTAGGAGAAGTGGCCATCTGGTCTCCAATATGCTTCAATGTGTCTTCAATTGACTATTCTCTTTATTCCTCCTTGAAATTGCACTTTTGATCTATGAAATCAATTTCTCTTCACGCTGTTGCTTGTGGTAGTTACCTTCTGGGTTCTATGCTTTGAAGTTCTCAGTTTTTCCTCCATAGAACGGTTCTAGAAAGGTGATTTTCGATGCTCTGATCATATGGAAATTCAGAAATTTAATTTAAAATTAAGATTGAATCCATGAATGTAAACATGTGTTTCGTTTGAAGGCTACCCAAAATGGTATTATTATTGTGAGTGGATTTACTAAATTGCTCTGATGATTGTATAAAGCTTCACCTGTACGAGATTTTACGCAGATTCTGAAAGGATTTTAATGTGGTTACTTCTTTTTGCATTTTAACTTTTCACTTCCACAAAATAGAGATTTTAAGCAATTCAAAGTAACCTCACAATCTATACCAATGCATACTATATACTCAATTAAATCTTCCATGCATTTTACACCTGGCTACTCTAAAGCAGCTGAATTTCCACATATTACTTAATTGGTTTTGTTGACTTTGTCAAATGATTGGTCGTCTGTCATCCAGTTCAATTTACAATCCCATTGGTGCTTTGAATATTCGCCTTCAGTCGATGGTTTCGTACAATACTTAGAATCAATATAGCTGAATTTCCAGACATGGATCCGTTTATTTGCTTTTTCACATTATTGCCAATATGTCTTCATACAGGCAGTGTCTGTACAGATTTTGTTGCATTTATCGGTGTTTTTCATGCAATTGCAATCCTGTCTTCCTATTAAATTTAGGCTTTTGTAAGAATGTCGTGAATAAGTACCGTAAATGTAATAGTCTAAGTAATTGTAGTATGGGATTGTTGAAGTAAAATTGTAAATGAAACAGCCTAACCTATATACCGTAAAAGCCCCCAGGGGACGTAAAGCTGTAACGGTTAAAGTGGCTCTGCACTTAAGGTTGCTCACTACCTAAAATTTCAAATTACGAAACAGTGAAAGGTAGTTGTACACCAAGTAGATATAAGTTCAAAACACAAAAATATGATAAATTAAAGTGGCTCGCTTATGATATAAATTTCAAACTACTACACACTGGGTGTCATAACGCTCCTGATTAGACTGGAGGGTTTGATAGAGAGGAGGCCGTAATAGAGCTTTTACGGTAAACTAAGTATTTGGTTGCATTTTATCGGTCGCTTTCATGTACTCTCGAGTACCGAATAAACGGGGGGGGGTGAGAATAATCGGGGGGAGGGTTGGAAATGGCTCGATATATCAATCATCGGGGGGTTGGAATAATTGGGGGGGGGTGCTTGGAGAAAAGAAAATAGCCCTTTTCTTATGTAAACGTGTATCTGTTATATATTTATGTGAACAGTGATGTTACTGATACACATACTTTTGAACTCTAGTTCTGTTGAATGCACTTCTTTAGACTTTTTCTTGCGTTTATACAGAAATTATGTCTAATATCATTTCATTTTTCCAAAAATTAATAAAAGGGGGGGTTAGAATAAGAGCGGGGGGTTGGAAAATTTTTCAAAAATTAATAAGCGGGGGGGGGACGATTATTCGGTACTCGAGAGTAGCTGATTTCCAGTCCGGCTCTCTAAATTCCAGTCCGGTGGTCCAGCTTATGCTGTCGTAAGAGTGCCGTGACCAGATGCCATGAATATAATCGTCTAAGTAATTGTATTTTGGGATTGTTTGAAAACCTTGTAATTAAAACAGCTTAACTTACAGACTGAAACTTTAATGCATTTGTCGGTCTCTTTCATGCAATTGCCAATCTCTTTTCCTGTGCAACCTACATTTTTTTTAGTACGATTGCCTTGATAAGTGCTATAAATGTAATTGTCAAAGTAATTGTATTTTTGGATTACGTAAGAAATGCTGTTCTGTAAATGAAGCGGCTTGAATGGTTTTTGCAAGGTTAAGGGGAAAGACACAGCTATGTCGACAAACTGCTATAAATAGGCTGAAGAAAAGCCCACCATCCCATTGTTTCCTTTGCCACACAATGAAACTGCAGGTGTCAAAGGGTCTGATTGTATGAGGCGATCTGGTTGCTCTATTCCACATAAAATGTCAGTTGCTATACACCACTTCGATTAACAGCCTCGTTTTAGAAATTATTCAAAGTTCTTTCATAGGAAATTTTGGAGGCCAAATTCGGATTTAGGACCCAAACTTTAGTCTAACCACAAGTTTTCATGTTGCTAGCAGTCGTGGTGTTAACGTTATGGCGATGTAAAGTTTGGAAATCTGTAAGGGATTTGACCGTGAAAATGACTCGGGGTGTAAAGTTTCACCCCGAACGATTTTTTGACGGTGAAATCACTTATACTGTAAATCTTTGAACTTTACATTGCCCTAAAATCAACATCACAAATACCAGCAGGTTAAAAACATGAAGCTAGACTAATGTTTGGGTGCAAAATGCGAATCTGGGCTCGAAATTTTTATAAGAACAATAGGAAGGAATTTTGACAAATTTCCAAAACGAGGCTGCTTAATCGAAGTGGTGTATTACATGGACGTGGGCCAGCCCAGAAAGCGAGCTGGTTCGCTTTTATCAACAGGGCTGACTCGCCAAACGGGCTGGCTCGTCTCCATGTAATCGCATCAAACCTAGCCAGCCCGGTAAGCGGGTTGAAAATGCCAATAGAGCAAGATAAGGCTCAAATCCTTACTGGTTCTCAGAACACGCGGAAATCATCCAACCTCACGAAAATCAGCCAATGACATCGCCGCTTCAAACCCCCCGAGACGAAATCGGTCGTTTGTGAAGAAGTTTCTAGTATCCTCACCAAAAACTGAAATGGATGCTCAAATATTGCAGTTATTTAGAATATTTTTTGATAAATCGGTTGCAGAGATATTCGTCCAGAGTTGTTTACATGTTTAGGCAAATATCTTATTTGGAGCCGGAGCTACGAGAGTTTACCGGCCGAGAAAAATCGACCTTTCTTCCAAAATTCATATAAATTGCTAATAAAGAGATATATCGATGAAAGTTTCACAGAATATGTAAATAATCGTGGGCAATAACCCAGATGTATTTGTTTTCCTAAGATCTCAAAATATTTCACAAATTTCAGTGATTCCCAACAGGCAAGGCAAATGGGCCTACGCTCATCCTTGGTAGAAATAAATTCTTGGGCCTGGAATCGGCCAATTATACCACCCCGA
This sequence comes from Aurelia sp. 4 Dawson et al 2005, assembly GCA_964019985.1. Taxonomy (NCBI): domain Eukaryota; kingdom Metazoa; phylum Cnidaria; class Scyphozoa; order Semaeostomeae; family Ulmaridae; genus Aurelia; species Aurelia sp. 4 Dawson et al 2005. The sequence continues at coordinate 5,139,719 of OZ026492.1, read as the reverse complement.
GCAAGATAATCCACGCACCGTTGACTCCAGCACCCATTTGAGCTCATTTATCCAGTAAATTGGGGTTAATTTTGACAGAAAGCAAATGGATTTGCGCAAAGTTGAAGAATCTTCCACGTTCCATGCTATGTCGACAAACGCAACAACTCTCCACTGTTGACAAATACACGAGGCAGCCGGGCGTTACGACTCAAGGGTAGTATTATGTCATTGCCCTAATGAATATTTAAAATGTATTTTTACATTGTTTGAAACATGAAATACCATTGTTTTTGAAAAAGTGATTTGTGATGTAAATGATTTTGACATTTTAAAGCATTCTCAGGAGGGACATAACATAATGCTATTCTTGAAGGTGTTGTGGCGCCGTGGTGTAATCCCCTGACATTGCAGCCAGAACAGTCAGGCGGAGTGGGTTCGAGTCCCGGTAGGGCCCCACCACTAGAGCGTCATGACAAGGGGTCGCGGACTCGATTAGGTCTGCTCTATTTCTGCGATCCCAGCGCTTGGCGCTGAAAAACGCAACTTCACCTTCACCTTCAACCATGACATCAGACTGCCTCGTATGTTTGTCAACAGTGGAGAGTTGTTGAGTTTGTCAACATAACATGGAACGTGGAAGCTTCTTCGAATTTGCACAAATCTGTTTGCTTTCTATCGAGGTTAACCCCAATTTGATAGACAAATGTGCTCAAATGGGTGCTGGAGTCAACGGTGAGTGGATTATCTTGCTCAGGATTGTATAAATTAGCCGATTCCAGGCCTAAGAACTGGTTTCTACCAAGGATAAGCGTAGGCCCATTTGCCTTGCCTGTTGGAAATCACTGAAATTTGCAAAATATTTTGAGATGTTAGGAAAGCAAATGCATCTGGGTTATTGCCGAGGTTAATATACATATTATGTGAAATTTTCATCAATATATCTCCTTTCTAGCAATTTATCTGAATTTTGGAAGAAAGGTCAATTTTTCTCGGCCGGTAAACGCTGCTAGCTCCGGCTGCAAATAAGATATTTGCCTAAACATGTAAACAACTCTGGAAGAATATCTCTGCAACCGATTTATCAAAAAACATTTCAAATAACTGCAATATTTGAGAATCCATTTCAGTTTTTGGTGAGGGTACTAGAAACTTCACCACAAACGACCGACTTTATCTCGGGGGTTTGAAGCGGCGATGTCATTGGCTGATTTTCGTGAGGTTGGATGATTTCCGCGTGTTCTGAGAACCAGTAAGGATTTGAGCCTTATCTTCAATAGAGCATGCACAGCTTCCCTTCATCCACGTGTCGCAGCTCCTTTTACGTACAATACCAAGCGAAATTCTATCTCGGCGAGCGAGCCAGCCCGTCTACCGGGCCAGCCCATTTCCATATGATCAGGGCCTAAATTCCATCTCGGCAAACGAGCCAGCTCATCCAACGGGCTAGACTAGCTCCACTAGTTCCTCTATTTCGCTGTTGTTGTTGTTGCTGATGGCCAACTCAATGAGGGACTAGTTGCCAAAGGGAATCTCAAATCGGAATTTTGGAGCGGAAAAATCTGCTCCTTGCCTGATTGGAGTATTTTAGCGAAAACAATAGCTAATTTCTTTTTAGCCAATCGATTTTTGCTCTGTATACTTTTTATTCCTCGACAGCCTCCTTTTCAAAGTGAGGCCAATGCATGGTCCGAGGTTTTCAAGAAAAAGCAATGCATCGGATATCCTTGTCGCAGTTCGCAGCTCGATCGAGCAGAGAAGTTGAGGGAATTTTAGCCAGCTGTTTTTCACAAAGTGAGCAATTGGAAGGAATGTTTGTTTGTGCTGTAACGGGACATGATAAAGTGTGATGCTTTTGCAATATTTCAGAGGCATTTTCAAGCACATACAACTCTCTGCCGATGGCGGTTGCTACTGTATCAGTCTATCATTTTAGGCCCACTCCAGGTTTGTGACTTTTCGTTCACATTTAGCTCATGTACTTGAATTCAAAACAACAATTAAACTGCAAACAGGTTACTTGGCATGTGCATACTGAATTTCTTGCCTTTCTCTTGGGCTTTTGTTTACAGTTTTTTTCTCTTGAATTCAGTGGTTTTGGTTTGATTTAACGAATTGATTTACCTAACTAAAAATTTGGTAGTCTTAAAAGAGGATACGCATGAAAATTTATTTTATTGTAGTTTGTGAACATAACCAAAAATGGTCCACATTTATAAGTGACTGAATCAAATATTTTATTTCACATTATTGCCTTGGTGTGCACAGTTATATTTTGTCTGGTGTTGGGTTACACAAAGAAAAACAAAAGGTGATGAAATTTCAATCCAAGCAAAACAAGTTCAAAACATAAGAAAGTTAAGGTGGCTCGCCTCTGATATAAATTTCAAACTGCTACACACTGGGTGTCATTCTATTGTTCATTCTTAAACTTTACTTTAAACAAAATTGTTTCAACGTTTTTTAGAAACATAAAGGACACTTTTTAAAAATTCTATTATAAGATTATTGCGTATTTAGTAGAGAGGACCCTGGGGAAGATTAGTTGCCAGGCTAACCAGATTTATTCTCTGTAAATGGTGAAGGTGAAGGTTAAGGTGAAGTTGCGTTTTTCAGCGCCAAGCGCTGGGATCGCAGAAATAGAGCAGGCCTAATTGAGTCCGCGACCCCTTGTCATGACGCTCAAGTGGTGGGGCCCTACAGGGATTCGAACCCACTCCGCCTGATTGTTCTGGCTGCAATGTTAGAGGATTACACCACGGCGCCACAACACCTTCAAATAAAATTTGTCGGTCTATCTATCTTCCCTTCAAAAGCTTGCATTCGAACGAGGGTGATTGAAAGTGAGCTCAAATAGACCTTTTAGCTATTCAGCAAAAGAGTCTGGATCGAGCGTTTGTTTTATACATTTTTATACGCGAGCTTCGATCGAGTGGCGTTAGAGGTTCTATCACTATTGTGCACATTCGAAAGTTCTACAATATGTAGCAAAGTATCACTCGATTGAGAATCTTTTTCAGAATAGCTAAAAGGTCTATTGATTTTGTTCATCTTATGGTTGCGAAATATTTCTTTCGTGGCTGTTCAATGTTTTTTTATTTAGATGCAATTTGTTTATGCCAACACCAACAATCTATTACCTGTGGCTGAATGGCAACACCAGAAAATAATGGCAAACTTATTTGCTTTCTACCGTATTTATGATAGCAAAATATTTCTCTCGTTATTGGCCAATTTCTTCAAATTTAGGTACTGTTTACGGATTTCTAAAATCCAAGTTTGTCCTTTGTTTATTTTATCATTTGACCCTCAGCACATATGTTTACTCTGCAACCTGCTATTTGCAAACAAACAGTAATACATTTGAAGCTTAAGATAATCACTTCTCTTCAGATCGATTGCCGATCATGATGGATTTTGAGATAACACAACCAACAGGTTTGGATAGGGTCAAAAATTTGACACACCTGTTGCTTAACTCGATGTAGTTTCGCTTTTTGCCTCACTGATAATGTTAAAACCATGACTTATTTTCCTACGCTTGCAGAAATGGATTAGCTCTTAGCTCCGAACTGAAACCTTTTAGTTGTTCTATAAAATGTTCGATTAAGTGGCGTTGGGGATTTTGATGCGGAAACGATCCGCACACCATTTTAATCTGCCAAACCATTCCACCGATGATATGTCGATTCTTGGGCTTCTATATGCATCTACAGAAAGCACAAAAAGTAAAACATTGGAAATACGGATCATTTTTACACTTGGAACTTTGTATCCTTCGTTCATTCATTCATTCATTCATTCATTCATTCATTCATTCATTCATTCATTCATTCATTCATTCAATCAAGAAACTCCAAGATCAGTTTCCTCCCCCAGCTAAGTTCCTCGCCATCGATTTGCTCTTGCGTCTAATATGCAGCAGACTTGGGTATAAATTTGTTGTTATTATCCGTGTGTGTTGTTTTTAGTAGTGTTGTTTAAGTTTAAGTACTTCTTCTTTCTTTTGATCTATGTAGATTCCCTTAGGGTAGTCACAGCTTTTTGCTCCCCGGGGGGTTTTTGTGCCAGTAGTATTGTAAAGTAATTTCTTGTAGGTAGTGTAGACCGTATTATATTTTTGTAACATTTTATTGAATCATATGAAAAAAAAATTCATTCATTCATTCATTCATTTTTTCATTTTTTCATCTTTATTTATTTAGGCACGGTAGCCCCGTCAGTACAAGAGAACTGCTTTTCAGGGGGCCGTGGCACAAGTGTTAACAGTTTACGATTTTATTCTTCTCTTTCTTAAAGGTGGCAAGAGATGGTGCCTGTTTCGGTGTTTCTGAGTTCCCTGACATTTCGAGTCGACCTTTTTTTCAAACATGCTGGAAAGGTACTCCAGGACGAGACTGGACTTTTGTACACTGTAGTTGTGGTTTCGCCTCTAATGATGTCGCTTACAGTAGGCCAATTTAAACTTTGTATCAAACCTATAGAAGGGGTATCAAAACTGCTTTTCGTAACGATTCTAGCCGCTCGATTTTGCTCCTTTTGTAAGATTTGCAGCTTCAGGACTCAACAAGCACTTTACGTATCTTCAATAACATTATATTTATCACAGCTTTAATCCTTAAACTCTTTGCTATTCCCAGTCTTTTCCACGTCTCATCGATTCCCTTGATTACTATCCTAATCTTTCGAACCTGCCCTTCTTTTTGCTTGATTTGTGTCGGTTCTACTAATTCTTTGTTGATAACGGGCTATGCTCGAAACGGCGCTTTTTTCAATTCGCATCAAAGTGCTTATATATTTTATGTTTTTTACTTGTTTATCTGGGGCTTTTATCACTACATTCGAACTGTCTCAAGCTATCTTTCGGTTCAAATTCTTGTTTAGAATTTAGCTGTTAGGCGTAGATCGTAAACTTATAACGTTAAGTCTAAGTCCATAAAACTTTAGCTTGTTGTTATTGTTGCAATCGCTTCAGTTGTAGATTCAAGTCTGCAGGGGGAGCGAAACAAGAGACTTTCGGAATGAGTCGACGTAGATCGTTTAAATCGTACTCTTCTCTCACTGCACCATAAAAATAGGTATCAGTACTTGGGCAAAGGTTTATTCTTGCCATTACAGCAAGGACCTCTCTCCTCTAAGCCATATTCTGACAAGTAGACGAAGGGACGAATAAAACTCGTCGCTGATTGACAGCTTTGCCGTTTCTACAGCTCCAAGGAAAATAGGCCCTCAGTGGAGCGACAGCAACAACAACTCAACGATATGGCTGTAACTTGAGGGCCCTTATGGAGTGAGGCTAAGCTGCTGAAAGGGTGAAGTTGTGAAAAAAGATAACTCTAGGATTAAGGAATTTAAAACATTTGTAAAATTTTCGGTCATCCCTGCTTTTCGGTTCAATTAAACTTTTTTGAATTTGAAAATTCGCAGCTTCCCTTCATTGTGAAATAACACGATTTCCTTCCTCCAAAAATAGCAAGAATGATGTTTTCGAATATCATTGCATCATAAATATTTTAATCCTTCAGTATCATTGTTGCTTATCTTAAAGTTTTTTTATTTCTTTGCCATCTTTCGGTCACGACTGTGTATCAACTTTCAACTATCAACTATTTAACTATCAACTTTCAACTATCAACTATCAACTATCAACTTTTTCATTGCATGTCTTCATGTATTCGCTCTCCCTATTGATTGAAGAGACGAAACAGCTCACAGGTTACAGCGTATGATAGTAGTAGAATAAAAAAAAATTGTTGTACACAACCTTTGTTTTCTTTCTTATTGTCGTTCTCTGAGTTATGATTCCCATCCTGTCTTCTTACTCACTCCACCAAAGTATTAGGCCCATCAGTCGACCTCAGTCAGACCCAACGTTTTTTTCGTAGAGGTTTGGGTCTGACTGAGGTCGACTGATGGGCCTAATACTTTGGTGGAGTGAGTAAGAAGACAGGATGGGAATCATAACTCAGAGAACGACAATAAGAAAGAAAACAAAGGTTGTGTACAACAATTCTTTTTATTCTACTACTATCGTACGCTGTAACCTGTGAACAGCTCTTTTGATGCCTACTGTAAGGCTTTTAATTCAATAGTTGAGGGATAAAAAGACTTATTCCAATGAGATTTATTATAATTCGTAATCCTTTGTGATTTACAATAAAATCATTGAAATTGTTGCAAATATTTGTTTAAATTCTGTCTTTTATTCAGTTTTTAACATGCTGTATTTCAAATCGTAATCTTTCGCTTTTAACGTTTGATACCGAAAAAAGTTAATGTTTTAATCCCCTTAGATACCAAATAGAATTTGAAAAATTTGTATCCCGCTATAACGCCTAAGACGTTTGTAAACTTGGTATCTTGTTGCATGCAGAATTCTTTATTGAAATAGAACCCTACAACAGTGTGATAAGCACTGTTACATAACAATAATGGCAGAGTGGAAACTGCGTAAAATGACATCATTGAGCGATCTAAGATACCAAAATCCCAAGTACCACCTGCAGCGTTGCAACACGGAGACCGACTTAAAGACCCTATGCTCCCCATGATCCTTTGTAAGCGCGCAATCCAGCAAAACATAACAATTGCTGTGAACAACGTACTCTGACCACAGAATATGGGGAATAGATGGCTCTAAGGAAAAAGCTTCCCCAATCCTTCATTGTTCTTTAAGTTTGTAAATAATCTTAGCCATGATTTTACAGTAGTTTCAATTCCCCCTCTTCATCAGTCGCAGTACTGTCTTCGCAACCAGGATGTCATTGGGCGAATGACGATAAGAACAGAAAAATTCAAGTCCAGTTTTTATCCATATTGTTTATCCGAATGGAATAAGCTTGAGCCTGAATTTAAGACCTGCACCCGCAGTTTCCGTTTTCAAGAAAAAGCTCCTATCGATAATCCGCCCCGCCCCCCCCCTGCAAAATCTGTTTTTGGAATTTACGACCCAATAGGTTTGTCCCTTCTTACCCAACTTAGGGTTGGTCTCAGCAAGCTAAATTTTCACAAATTCAACCATAATTTCAGGGATACCATAAACCCAATGTGCCCAACAAGCGATGTTGTTGAGGATACAGAAGACTTTTTGTTGCTCTGCCCGTCCTTTGATGATGAACGAAGAGATCTTCTTGCTGGAATTGAAGAATTGTTACGACCATTTGTGCAAATCGCTAACCTTTCAAATAATGCTTTGACACAGCTCTTATTATATGGTGATAAGGACCTTTCTTGTGAAGTTAACAGAGATTTTCTTAGATTGACTCATAAATGATGCAAAAGCATCATTTTCTTTAGATTGACACCGGCATTCAAAGCAAAGCGATTAGCGATGGCAGACAAAAGAAATGGTCTCAACTAGAAATTTCAGGCAAACAAAGCCACAAAAATTGTCCCAAGACAAGTAGGGCAAACTGTCACCTTGTGTATGAGAAAGCTGAGTTTGAGCTGAAGTCATGGGTTCATGATGAAAGAAGAAGGATAATTCTGAAGATCTGCTTTGCAGATTTTATTTGCTTCAGAAGCCGAGTAGTATTGGTTTCATTTAAGCCCTAAGTATTTTTTTTCTATAATTTATTGAAAATTTTACAAACATATTACTAATTACGTTACAATACTACAAAAACGATGCCACAGGGAGCGAAATGCTATGTCTACCCTGCGGCTATTCCAAAGTATTTGAAAGCTACATAAAACAACACATATTTATTACAGAGAAAGGAATTATAAAATATGAACTGAAAATAAAGATACAAGCGAAGGTAGCCTGCAACCAAATGAATTAATTGCTTGATTGGGTTTGTAGGTAATCTCGCTTTTAACAGGGTAATCTGCAAAATCGATTATTTGGTTGCAACCTTCCTAAAGACATTACATGATTACAAAAGCTATTTAGAGGCAGTCTGTCACGAATTTGATTGGGTGATTTGGACAATACAAAGAATAAGAAATTTGAATGGCTGCTAATCCTCTGACTTTCTATGGCCGTAGAAAGTCAAGAAGATTAGCCCTTCTTTGTTTCAAATACACAGACTGGCAAAGAAATCCGTTGTGTTCAGGTTTGACTTGGTCGCGGCCAATCAGAGACGTGACAGACTGCATTAAGCTATGTAAGCTATTTATGATTACAAAACAAAGAACTACTAAAACAAACAGATACAGAAGGGTTTTGGGTGTTCTATGTAGGGATAGACGTGTTCTTCAGTCAAAGCGTTCTGTCTCGAAGATATAGTTCATTGTTGCCAACAATGTGTTGCATTCAAGATTAATCTGTTGGCTTCCAAGGACAAATTTTATTTCCACATAGAAGAAGTTGCAAAACATTGTTTTTGGAGCCTCAGAGTATCCCTAAATATGCGAGGACTGCAATGCCTCCTGCTACGCTTCTGAATCAAATAAACAAAATCTGCAAGGTAAATCTTTAGATTTACTCTTCTTCTTTCGCTAGAAATTGATGACTTCCTTTAAACTCATTTCGCGTGCACAAGATGACAGTTTGCCCTGTTGATTTCAGAGCGACTTTCGCGACTTTGTTTCTTTTGAATTTCTGTTTAATTTCTGTTCGGGAGAATTTCTTTTCTCTGCAATCGCTAATCGCTTTGAAGTCTGGTATTAATGAAAGATAACTGATGCCATTGTCTTAAAAAAATCTGGCCTTGTTCCTTTTCACTACGGTTTGATTGGCCATATAGTATTCGAGAAATTAAGCGATATCTGACGAGCACTGTTTCATAAAACTGTAAGTCGCTAGTTGCCTGTAATTATTAGCAGCTTCTCTGCGTGACTTGGGTTTACAATATGGAAACATCATAAACTCGTTAATAATTTGGAAAATGTTGAATAAACAGAAGTACGAACCTTGATTAGTTTCTGTTACTTCTTTTCATGTCCATGTTGTTTTGCTGTTTGGTCTTAAAACATCGGCTTCAGATATGAACTAATTTTCAAGCAGGCGTTCCACCATTTATAGTTGTGCAGCGCACAGCAAAAGATCATTAATAAAACATTTTGTTATTGAATGAATTTATTCCCAATGCTAATTTGTATTTACATAGCGCTGTTCAATCGTTTTATTGAATCGAACTTTTTTATGTTGATTAATTGTCATTATCACTTCATTCTTATTCCATTTCATTTTAATATATTCACACAGGTTAATAAGTTTCAAATGGCATTTTGTTCAAGCCAACCTGTTAAAAACAACGATTAAAGAAAAGCATTCGACTTAGAATTCGTTATTCATTGTTCGTTCCGCGGTTCCTTCGTTGGTGATTCTGTGGTCCGTATTTTTTTCGAGAGTATGCCCACCATTGTCAAATCGCCGTCAAGTTCAAGTTTGCTGTTCTTTTCTTTGTGAAGCATCTTTTTCATCAAGTGTGCTTATGTTGTATTTTTGAATTTTACTTGAAGTTGTTTACAGTAATTTTTACCTGTCACTAATTACCCGTTCATGCAGTAATAAACGATTGCCACCTGCAACATTTAATTTCTGGTTTGGCAGTTTTGTTTACAGACACTCACTTTTGTGATAAAGGTAATAGAAGATTACGCTGAAAATTGTATCCAGGAATCTTTTACCATGGTCTTTTATGGTCAGGTTTAAAAAATAGATTACCTGCTTTAATCTATGAAAAACGCTTATAAAAATAGAACAGAGCAAAGAAAATGTTTGCTTGCCATCATTTGCGAATATTTCGCACCTTTAGAGGTCATTGTTTGATTCGCAAACTTTAGAACCTATGCAGTTGAAGACCAAACAATATTTATTTACCGACAGACATTGTTATTTCTTTTACTGATTGATTTGAGCTGCTTTGACTTTCCATGCCCAAAGCTTATTATGTCTTGTGGATTTGTCGATATTTTATATACAGTTATCGTAGTTCTGTAAGTGATTAGCCATAGATGTGTCCCAAAAACAATTTTGTTGCGAGGTTAAAAGATTCTTTGTGTTGGGTTGCTTATTCTTTACATGCCTCATCTTTGGTACCAGAGTCTCGTTTTCACGAGGTACGTTCATAAGCGTACTGGAAGAAAAACTCTTGGGGAGCTGCCGGACACAAAACCCATGTTTACGAACATTTTTGCCCTACTAAGGACAAAATTTTGCCCAAGTGGGGCTCAGTTTCGATGATTTTTTGAAGGTCGGGGGGCCACCGCCCCCGGCCTCCCCTCCTCGTACGCTTATGGGTACTTTGTTTCCTGTTTGAGCGTTTTTGTTTCCCGCACATTTTTATCTCCTTTCTTGTCTGTTGTCTCAGCTCATTCAAGTATCAGTTTTGCAGATTTCTAAACCCTTCGGAAATATTCCATTAGGATTATCATACTAATAAGACTCTAATAAGTCTACTGTGGAACCTCCTCATAATGGACGTTTTGGGACCAATTTTATTTTCGTTGGAAAGAGGTGTCCGTTGTATGGAGATGTACTCTTTGTTGTGCTGTATTTTGGGACGAAAATAATTGTCCGTTGTATAGAGGTGTCCGTTGTATAGAGGTGTCCGTTACTGGAGGCTCCACTGTATTTCATAAAGCTCCATTTTGTTAAGTCCTTTTTCAGGTAACTTTGTGTGATAATGCTTGGTAAAGTTTTTCTTGACGTGTACAAATACGGTGCAGTATTGCTCATGGGTGGACCCTAAAGTTTATAAAATGTTTTAGAATGTTTGATATGTTTTACTTATCTTTCAGATTTTTTGCTGTTGGCTCAGAAGACATGACCGCAAGAGTTTTCTCAATCACTCCAATGGGAGGACATCATGCATTCGTTGTTAGTGGACATAGAAATATCATTATTGGTTGCTTCTTCGAGGCGAATAGTCTTAACGTATCCTTTCATCAAATCGTGCATTTAAGTGAGCTATCAGGTGACTTACAACACACGTCCCACACTCAAGTCTGCTTTGTACTGCATTAACGCTATCACACACGAGCTTTTTTTAGGAGACGCAGAAGGTAGTTTCCTTGGGGGGGGAGTACTTTATTATCCGATCATGCAGGGATGTGCGCCGGTTTTGGGCTAGTTTTTAGTACGAAAATTGTACTTTTTAATGGATATACTTTTTAAAGAAATTTATATTTGCTAGAAATTCTGGGAATGCCCAGGTTTGAGATGATAGACAATTTTCCTGCTGTTTTTAGTGCAAATAGTGGCCAAGAACCACATTCATATTCTGGAATTTGGTCTCAAAATCCCGTCGAAATTCTGGGATTGGGTCATGGCAGAAATTCTTGGAGCGCACACCCCCGTGTGACCCAAAAGTGGAATGTCGCCCACGGGCTTATTTTGGATGGCGGTAATAAACATTCTTCCAGTTGTTTGAGTTCAGCTTTGCTCGTGACATTCTTATGCTTAAAATCAGAGGAAGTAAATTGAGCTTATTTTTGACCCCACTGAACTTATTTTGACCCTAGTGGAATGCTCCTCTTCTTGACTCATTTAAGATGATTTACACTTAGAGATGAAGTCCTTGTGCACTTGCTCCACTCTACCGGATGATTAAAAAAAGTCAACGCATTTGGTGGGCTATGGAAAAAAGCATGTATCTGATATTTAAAACTAAAATGTTTATCTCTCATTCAAATGCTAACTTAGATGGGAAAATTTTGTTTGGTAAAATCACACATCTTGAAGGCTCAACAATTAGGAAAATGTCCCTAAAGGGGTTTGTATAATGATCGAGAATCGATTCCATGTTCCATCCTGATCCATAAGTTATGTGAAATTGAAGTTTTAATTCAATGCCATTGTTAGTTTCAGAAATGGAGCTTTGATTTCAATAGCAAGTAAATCATAGTCCAGAATGGAATGTGGAATTCTCGTTTCCAAACATGCCCCTTACCTGCATTTGCCTAATTTCTTGATTTAAATGATAAGTGAATTTACCGAAGGAAATTTTCTCGTCTAAGTTAGCCTTTAACTTAAAGATTAAAATTTTAGTTTTGAATATCGGCCTCAAGCGTAGGTTTCAAAATCTTTAAAAAGCTGAGTGTAAAATTGTAACACATATTTCTTTGAACTGAACGGCTTCAAAGAAACTTGAACTATTTTACAGTAAATCTGCCGTTGGACTTTTCTAAAATTTTCAATATTTCCAGAATTACTGTGTTTTTCTTCTTTTGTATGAACTCAAGAAAATTTTCCAAAATACACCCGGCATCGCAGGCAGCTGTTTTCTAATGGAAGCGCTTTCTTACGGTACCGCAGTGAGGTGTTTCAGGTATCGTTAGATAACGGAGAGACTACTGCAGGGACGTAGGAAGCATCTCAAACTTGGGGGCACGACACTTCGATAACAAATTTTCCTTCAGAAAATAGGGGCATTTTCTAAAAACGAAAAGGGCACTTCTTTGTTTATTACAAGATCTTGGGAGAGCGCGTGCCTCCAGTGCCCCCCCCCCGTTTCCAACGTCTATGGACTACTGCGAGAGCCTGGAAAATTTAACACCTTCAACTTCTTTCTATTGTAACTTCAAGACCTGCTGACGGAAGATCGAATAATTTTCAAGAAAACCTTAATTTATGGATGCCTACAATATGGTTTCCAGCAAAACTCTTTCGCTCTTCTGGTTTGTGATTTAGAAATTTGATTAGGTCACATCATAAAATGAGATGAAATATAGAATGTGCAGTAATTTCGACAATTAATTAAGATTTCTGAAAAGTCCAACGGTAGAATCCTAGAAAAGTGGCTAAAGTTTCTTTCAAGTGATTGAGTTTAAAGAAATAAGTCATTAAATTTTACAGCCGCATTTTTTCGTAGATTTAAAGATTTGGAACCTATGCCGCGGCCTCATAATGTTTGCTCCATAGCCTACCAAACACGTAAACTATTTTTGACTCACTCGGTACTTATACACCGGTTGAGCCAAAGAAATGCCCCCATTCGTGAAAATTCAAGCACCGAGAGTAAGTACTCCATGAATTGGAATGAATCGACTTCTTCTTAATAGCTGAGGGACTGAGGTATTTGTGTAGTTTCTCTCGCAGTTTATGACCCTGAACATGTAGGTAACTTTGGTTTGTCGAAAATTTCTTGGTCGCAGAATGCTTAAGAAAATCCTAAAACACTTTGATCAAATGATGAAAAAACTTATCGTACAGAACAATAAAGAGAGTAATTTTTCACCATGGAGAGATGTCATCTGCAAGTTTATTTCCATGGGCTTGAAAAATCTCAGATTTTTTTTTGAAAAGCTATTCCTTGACATTTCTGCGAGAGGTGAATTGCCCTTGTGTGTTGTTCTGTGTGAGGAGATTCGTCATAACATAATTTACGCAAGCGTTTTCGACCATTTTGGGGCATTTTGCACTCAAGAAATCTTTGTAAAGTTTGTTCTTCCTGTACTTTCAGTTCTCATAGGAGCACGAGAAAAATAATAGATAACTTCGGTCTCTCTACTTTTAACTAGAGTTTTAATGATATAAACCCATCGAGTACCATTCGTGCTATAAATTTATGAAAACGGGAACTTTTTCTGGTGCACCCGGTGGATAGATATGGATTTTTTTTAATTTCGACCTGCAGTGTTTATCAATGTAATATTCTTCCAACAACTTGGCTTTAAATTGGTGTTTTGTGTTATCGCCATCCCACATGACATCTGAAATTGGACATATGACAAAGGCCCTGGGGATGAGGTTGGTGAGACAGACCTCAGGCACTTATAAGCTGAAAACTGTACACAGTCGACCTTTCCATCGACTTTGCGTTTACTGTTCAGCTAATCGCATGCAAAAGCTGCCGATTAATCAATTGATCGAAAGCCTGACTGGAACAAACAGTTGTAGTAATAAATACACTTTTTGAATAAAGGGTTCATTTGAGACAAATCCAATAGCTGATCACTACTTTCAATGGCTTTCCAGTTTCTATAATCGATCATGACTCAAAAGTCGATTATTTCTGGAAAAGCGATCGTTACCTTCATTCGATTAATCAGTGAGGCCAAATGGTAATGGATCATTCGGAATTCATCGATTGTTCGATTATTCGACAAGCCTAGTACGCAGGAGCCCTGTGTTCATCATGCCCTAGCATTATTCCTTGATTACTGATAGTTTTATACGGCAAGCAAAGACGGGGCCTTGATGTACTGGACATGCAATAAAGAGTTAGCTGAAGTGAAAGAAAAAACGAAGAAACGGAAACTGAGTGAAGAAGAAACTGCGACAACTGAAATGGAAACATCGGACGATATTGGTGAGTAGAATTAGACTTAATACATAGTCGTAGTTTTGCTCTTTGGCAGAAGTGACAACAGCAGCATCAATTAAATGAGATATAGATGAGATGATATGAGACGAGATTTCATTTTCATTTTATCAGGTAAAAAATTTCAGTATATGCTAGATATACAGTAAAACCCCGCAAACAAGAACATAGCAAAATAAGAACCTGCAGACTGATTTTGTGGAAAAAGACACCCAAAGATAAGAACAAAAAACCGACTGATTTACTTCAATGTTCTTATGAGATGGTACGCTTAATTAAGAAATTTCATCATATCAGTGTAAGCAAACCCCCAACTATTGATAACTGAGCACCTCTAACAGTTTTTCAGGGATATGCAAATTGTTTTATCAAGCTGTATGATATAAATTGCTTTGTTAACATCAATGCTCTCTAATATTTAAATGCAGTCGTTATACCTTCAAGTTTATTTGACACATTGTATACTTTAGTTATATATTCATCATAGTCACAAGTGTCCTTGCAATAAGAAACGCACCCTGAAAATATCATAAGTACCTCATTTTTCAGAACCTAGCCAGTCTGTCTCTTAGAAAAGTATTTTCTTGTTTGCGGGGTTTTACTGTACTGTTTTCCAAACTGGCATGTTAGAAACAAATCAATACAAAGAAAAGAAAACGAGACAAAAGAAAATATTAGCTCTGGCTCGGTGCATTGACATCGCTTTTTTGATAGGCGTCTGAAGGCACGGAGGGAGGATGCCACTTCAGCTTCCCTGCACAAGCTATTCCAAAGTCTGGCCCCTCGATTCGAGAACCACTTTTGACCAGCGCTATTTATTGAAAGTGGCAATTTAAAAAAGATGAGATTTTCTTATAATCTTGTAAGAAAAGTGACCGCCAGGCTAAATTATAAGTCTTTGAGTTCTCTTGGCCCAGTCTACTTGAGAAAACTGTTCATATAATTTTCAGATTACGGAGAATGGTCTTTGCGCTCACAAGGAACTGATCTTAGATGACTGTTACTATTACAGTCAAATGCCTTTTTCTTGTCACGGTTCAAAGCTTTTTAACAGTTTAGAAAGACAAACAGAATTGGCACCTCTCAAGGAAAGACTATAGAAGGCTAACTTCAATTTCTTGATCTGAGTTTGAATGGAAGTTGAAAGAAGTCTTAAATTTGATCCCGAGAGTTGTATCCTGAACTGTGTGAGGCGAAAGTCCCGGCCAAAAACATACGAAAAGCGCAATGGAGTACAAAAGAAAATAATGGCAAATATACCTTCATGATTTAAATGTTATAAACAGTCATTGATTTCAATTCTACTATGTTGTAAATTAGGTACTATATCATGTTATATTTTAGATTAGGCATATAAAGTTATTTTGTTCTTAGTTTAGTCCCGCTTGCTTGAATTCTATTTTAAGCAGGTCAGTTTGTAACATATGTACATGAAACTTATTACCTGTATAAATATTTTAAAATGAAATTAAAACGAATGAATGAAATTACTTGACATGACTTGACATGACATGACATGACATGACATGACATGACATGACATGACATGACATGACATGACATGACATGACATGACATGACATGACATGACATGACATGACATGACATGACATGATTTGATAGCATGTGTGGAGTAATGCTTAAGTACGGTCAGTAAAACAGAGCACATTTTGTAGCTGCAGCAAGCATAGTAATCAGATCCTTTTAATTGGCATGGCTTTCTGTAAAGCAGCATTTTGAATATTGATTGAATTGCCATGGATTTCAACTCCAAATCAAATCAAAATCAAAGAATTGGACTGGACAACTCGCTGACGCGTCTTTCATTTGATTTTATGGCGTAACAGGAAAAATGCCTTTTATTAACACGCCAGTGCCAAGTAATCAGCAATTGCAAAAATGTATTCATTTGATGGCTTTGTTGGGAAATGTATCTATTGTTTGAAAAGTCATACCCAGAAAACTATTCTACCGTCCTTGAAATTCTTTATTCTTCCTTTTGATATTTTCCTCTTGCAGAGATTTTGTTGTTTAGCCTAATAACCTAATGCATGATTCTTCCCAAAATGAGCTCCCAGCGTTACTGTACAAGAATTTTCGCTCATCTCATCTCATCTCATCTCATTGGTGATATTGTTTTGCTTCAGCGAGGGCCTTTTGTCTCTAGAGCTGTAAAACAGGGCGAAAATCTCAATCTGTGGACGGCATCAAATATCTGTCACCGTTATGTTCCAATCAGAGTATGGCTTATTGGAAGGCGTTTTGCAGCTATGACTTGAAGAATCATTCATCCACGTACTGAAACTATTTTCATGATACGGCAGTTCTGGAAAATTGCTTTTGTTGGAGTTTTAGGCACGGTGGTTTTGGGAAGAAAATTAACAAATGATTTAGGTAATCTTCAGGCCAGAGGCTATTATGAGGCTAATCATTTCTAGAAGCGTAAGGACATGAGTCGTAGTTGTGGCGGTATATTAGACTATGGCGATGAGTCCCTTTTATCTCTGCGATGAGCGTATGTCAACAGGAACTCAAAATAAAACAGTGGAAAACCTGGCCCTATTTTCTGCAATCATTAATGGAATTATGATGGAATCATGGCTTCGAGCTCGAATCCTGTCGGAGTGTTTTCAATTCTTCAATCGAATCAAAAATTCTATCACATCTATAGCGTAACATTAGTAGTAACAGTAGTAATTCACAAATATCGCAATCTAATTGGTACTCAAGGCAATCTGATTTGCACTCAAGGAATCGCGGAGTTTGAGCCTAGATAGGGCCAGGTTTTTCAGAGTAATATCATGGGTCTTTGTTGACCGAAGCGCTATCATCTAGTCAACGAGCACAGGAGACAAGCGACTCCAGGTTATATGTCTAGCGGTATATCAGTTCTGTCAAAGGGCGAGCTACATTGAAAGCCAAGCATTTCGGACGAATGAATTTCGGTCAGAAAGGTATTCGGACGTTTTTTCACGGAATTTCGGACGGACTACTAAAAACTATATATTCATAATTTACCTTCTCTTACTTCACGCTAAAAATCTTTAGCAATGGCAATTCTTAGGTTTTATCTTTTTCTTTGTATAGGGCAGTCTGAAAAGCAATTTATGCATACATGATTGAAAGCTTTACCCTGAATAAATGAATAAGAATGAGAAATGAAATGATTTTTTTGCAATGTTTTACATAGCGAAGGTGTTTTTGTACGAGCCGGAATATATTTATTTATCCTTCTTTGCAGCTGTAGAAATAATCTGACAGATAGTTCTAAATATTAGCTATCTTTATATATAATTATTATTTTTAGATCGTGTCATTGCAGCGTTAGCTGCAAATTATACGAGTTAAATCGAAAAGTTGCGATTTTTAGATTTCCAGAAAGATTCAGAAAGTAACCTCGGCTGATTTCAATTGTTGTCACAAAACGGCTTTCAAGTTTTCAATTCCAGATGAAAAGTTATTAAAGAAGAAGCCGAATAATTCTTCAGACGGGGGGAGACGGGCATTGAAGACAAGCCTCGACCGTTGGATTTTGTAATGCCAAAAGATCGAGAAAGGTCCATTTTAAACTTTTTCCTTGATGCTGGTTCAGTTTCCTTCGATGCCTAAATCGCCTCTCTCACTGACTGTTATTTATAGTTTATAATTCTTTATTTAAGAAAGGCCATGTAAAATAGCTCATTTTCAATCAACCCTGTACATGCCGCATCCAGGCACGAGAATCCTAGTTTAACGTCCCTTCCGAAGGACGACGAGGTGAGCTGTGAAGTCATGCTTCCGAGGTCACCCATCCAGAGTTTGACCTCACTCGACCAAGCTTAACTTGATTCACCTGACGAAAATTGTATATACCACTCGGCCGCTCACCCTGCTTAGTTTTGCTGTTTGACTGAACTGATACCGCAACAATTACAACTCATTTCCTTAAGCCAGCAGTGGCTCGTGGCCTAAACAATTGGGCCTAATTCACCTCCTTTTTTTACTTAAAATCACCGACCCTAAAACGCCACAAAATGCAGTTTTCAGAACTGCTGCACCATGAAACTAGCTATCAGAACTTTTTGATGAATGTTTCTTCAAGCCATATTTGCAAAAACCTCTTCCTCAAATTCTGATTTGCAAAATTGTTTCCGATTAAGATTTTTGTTCGGTTTGGGGAAGTAAGGCCCTAAATGGAGCGACGAAAACAAGTCTTTGTGGAGTGAGACCCTGTTCCTGCTGTGCTCTTTTTGTAGACCATGCCATTTATCTCAGGTCTTTCACGTTAACCAACTAACATTTCCGTAAATTTTTAATTCGCATGAAGTTAAAATGTTTTTCCTTTATCTTCCTTTGCAATAGAATAACTTTCGAATTTCTCGGATCTTTCTTTGAATACAAGTTTTTTCAATAGTTTTTCATCGAAGGGAGTTTCTCGTAGAATTCATTAACCAAGGATACCACCCACTTTCAGCGCTCTTGAGCTAGTTTCATTAAAACTGTTTTAGAAAATACTGCCAATGTCACCATGACCTAGGGAGCACTTGATTAAAAGACAACAAAATTTAAAGGGACATAATCGAGGAAAGCGTAAGTGAACGAAATTGAGAAAAGAAACTTGCAGCTCGAGGAATACTCTGTTGCCAAATTATATTTAGATAGCTTCATACGTAAATTGAAATTTCAAAAACCATATCGGGTGAGCCAGAACAAAGTTTCCTCTTTTGAAAATTCATAGCATCAAGAGCACTTCTCACATTTGAATGATTCAACTTCTAGTTAGAAGCCGAAAGATCGAAGTATTTTCGTGATTTTTCTCGCTGTCTTGCCAGCACTACTAGAAGTTTCAGAAAATTCAACTTTATAAAAACTTGATGTTTGCAAAAGGACTGAGAAAGGGCCTAAAACACTGATCGAAGTGAAAGGACTCGCCGTACGTAGAACAATAAGCAATGGGCGTTTAATCTCTCAAGAGTTATAGGTCTCAAGAGTTATAATGGGCGTTTCATCCTTAACCCTAACCCTAACCCTAGGCCCCGTTTATTCTATGCCGTTTTCAGATGGAAACAGTGAGAAATCGTCCGGTTTTGGTCTTCCGTTTACAATTTACATTTTCGTAACAGGCATCAAACGCTTGAAAACAGCAAGGTGTAGTTACGGATTCAAAGGGAGGCAGATCATTCCTTTGTCTCTCTTTGAATCCGTAACGACATTATTTCGTTTTCAAGCGTTTTCATTGGAACGTTTCATTGCGTTTTCAAATCGTTCCGTTTTCAAAATCGCTTTCATTTTGCACCTGTTACAAAAAGTTTTGTGTAAATGGAAGATCAAAACGGCATGATTTCGTAACGTTTTCATTTGGAAGAGCCCGCATTTAAGAGTCTGTTTTGAGAAAATTACCAAAATAAGAGAGCGGTAGAATCATTGAAAAGTGGCTAAAGTTTCTTTCAAGTCATTCAGTTTAAAGAAATAGGTCAATGAATTTTACACCCGCCTTTTTCGTAGATTTAAAGATTTGGAGCCTATGCTAAATAAGAGATGATACTCGATGAACCTGGAATACATGTCACTTAAAGCCCATCCCCTCTTTCTTTTCCTTTTCCAATAACATTGAAGCTTCCTTTCCGCCTGCCTTCAATAGAAAAAGGCAACATTTCATAATATTTTTTATCCATGATCCATGGTAATGCACTCAGTGCTTATACAGGGTGAGTCAATAAAAACGCCCCCCCCCATTTGAAAAAATCCTAATCCCTCAATATCAAAGTAATGATGTTAAAAACTGTCTTGTTTTATCCCCGATATGTCAAATTAGGTTCAGTAATTTACCCTTCTTTAATCGGTCATTCCCTCCTGTCGAAATAGGAGAGTTTCTGCAGAAAGCCCCTTTCGAAAACCTGCAAAAACAAGCGAAAACAGCAAGCAAAATTTCCCTTTTTCCTCCTTCCTAGCAATAATGACTCTTGGGTTTGCTCATGTATTTTGTCCTCATGGGAGAATGGAATCCCCCTGAATAAGTTATTCACACAAGGGGGAAGACTTTTCAACTCGCCAAAAGGAAAGCACGTGCTAAAGCGTGCTGGAAGTCATCGCTGTGAGGTAAACACATAAGGGACCTTTGCTTGTAATTTTAGCACGTTTTTCTAAGGTTTCTCAAAGGGCTCATTTTAGAAAATTGCCTACAGAAGCTGAACAGAGTTACCGATTTTAGCCAGGAAAATTTCTAAAAATAATTGAACATGTTAGCTATTCAATCAAATATTGCAAAATATCATTGCTTATATATTCAAGGAGCATTAGCCTTTCAAACGCCGGGTGTTTTTTTTTACTCACCCGGTATAATGTTTTACAAGGAGCCATGCGAAGATAGAATTTGATAATAACTAGTGTAATGTTGTTCTATTTGCAATAATCTTTGACCAAAAAGAAAGTCATAGTTTGGCTTTATATTTTCTTCTAAATGCGTATAGGAATGAGTGAGCACGCTTTGACACCACTGTCTAGGTCACTCCAGACCTTAGCCTCTCTATAAGTGAACGATTTCTGATCAGTTGATGTTCTCAGTGAAGGAAGTCTATGGCCAGATCATGCGAGTTGATTTTGAACATGAATTGGACCCTTATATCCATGTCTATACTTGACAACTGTTATTCAGGGTGTCTCAAAAAAATTGTTCGACGTTTGATTAAATGCTAAAAATAACGCTGAATGGACACTTGTTTAAGTGACACATCTCCTGAGATTTCAAATTAATTTTTTGTGACCAGAATCTTGCAAATCTGCTAAAAATTCATGGAGTTATATGCCTCTAAAGTTCAAATTTGTGCGAAAACTGAAACCAGAGGCCTCTTAATGGCATTTTTGGTAAACATGCCATGGCTCATCGTTTCTGTTGTTTCTTAATTGTTTCAGGCGAACCAAATGGTATTTGGACATGTTTTCGATAACTTAACTTTCAACCTTATGACTTCTTTGAGTAAAAAGATTCAGTCTGTCGCCAATTATTTTTTAAACTACGGTTTTGGCCACATGCAATCTTAAGCAAATTTTGACGATGATTGTAAAGCCCGCTGCACACGGCGAGGAAAATGCTCAGCAAAGTTGTATGAATGTCACTTTGCTCAGGAAAATTCTCGCCGTGTGCGGATAAGTTTTGCTAAGGAAATATTCATTTGTGTAGTTGAGGAAAATATCCATGATGTTTAATAATTTCTGTCATTCGTGCCAAAATACTCACCGTCTGCGGTGTCACTGAGAATTTTACCCACTGCCTTGGGTGCACACGTGTTCATGTTGCCATGGTATCGACCACAAGTCAGAGCAAGATGGCGGCTGAAAATGTGAACACATGTGCACCGAAGGCAGTGAGCAAAATTCTCAGTGACACCGCAGACGGTGAGAATGTTGGCAAAAATGGCAGAAATTATTAAACATGATAGATATTTTCCTCAACTGCACAAGTGAGTATTTCCTCACCAAAAATCATCCGCACACGGCGAGAATTTTGCTGAGCAAAATGACATTCATGCCACTTTGCTAAGCATTTTCCTCTCCGTGTGCGGCGGGCTTAAGGACTAAATTACTTTAGAAGTTTTATTTGGTTTGCTCTGATATCAACGAGAGGTATGACATTGAATAACCTTCTTTTACCTAGGTGTTCGAGCTTTTTTCATTACAGTGATCTGGGGGTCTCTGGTTTCAGCTGTCGCATATTTTTCATCTTTGAGAGCACGTAACTAAATGAATTTTCGACCGATTTGCAAGATCCTATGGTCTCTAAAACTATTTGAAAATCTTAGGGACAGGGTTACCTTTCCACGAGCCAGTTCATCTTATCGTTATTTTTCAATGTTTAATTTAATTTTTTGAGACATCCTGTACCTGACAAATGTTTCATTGCTCTTCGTAGATTCTGCTGAGGACAATGTTGTGTGGGGGCGAAAGTCGAGGTAAGAAGCAACCTCGTTAATGACGTTGAAACCAATACGTCATAGAGCCACATGCCGTGGTTTTTTGGTTCATATGAAATCACCGTTTACGTTTAGATAATGCCTGTACAAAATTGATACGATTGGTTTCCACCATTGGCAGAGCGACGTTTTGTCAAGGCGTACGCTCTCATTTGCCAAACTATCGCATCGATATGAATTCGAGATTGTAGATGATATCTTCGCCGTTTACATTCACAGTGCCAGTTGAGTGACGAAGCCAGTTCGCATGCCGTATTCATTACATGCCGCAGTCAAGTGAAAACGATGCGGCATAGTGTAAACGGGACGCCAACACGGGAAAGTTTCATACCGTATCCAATCCATACCGGCGTACTGTAAACGGAGTTTTAATTGATTGGTTTTTCAAAGTTATAACTTGCTTCCAAATTGATTATTTACTTGGCCAGGTTCATATTCTAACCCTTCTTTACAAAACTTCGGGCCTGTTTGTATGAGGAAAAACACCTCACCTGCCCAACCCCGGGCTGACAAGCAAGGTAAATTTTCAGCCATTGGTTGTATGGTTACTCCTCACATGTGTCCGCTTAAAGCCTTGTGTGAAATCAGAAAGAATTAACCAGTAAGGATCAGCGAGTATACCGGTTCACCTCACCTCATTGGTAATTTTTCGTTTGAATTAAAAATTCACCTCACCAAGGCGATGTTCCACCTTTCTTTAGATGGAATCTTGCTGTACTGGTGATGCAGTGTTTGTCATGTAAGCACAAAATGATAAATGGACAGGATTCTATGGGAAAGTAGAATATCACCTATGCGTCCCGTGTCTGGCAGGTGTGGTATATTCGTCATATAAACAGGCCCTTACAAACCGCAACCTCCAACTCTTTTTTATAGATTATGGAGCTAAATTTCCTCTTTGCTCTCATTGATTTTACCAGTTTGTAAAAATATGATCCAATTTTGTCTTATCCTAGGCATTTCTTCTCACAAGACAACTGCGAAATGAACTGTGCTCAGTACCACAAGAAAGCGAAAATTTTGGTAGCTGGCTTTTCATCCGGTGTTTTTATGTTATATGAACTGCCAGAATTCATACAGATTCATGCACTAAGGTAACCGAAACATTTTTCGAAACATTTCTGTTTGGTCAGTCCTGAAACACTGACAGTATCAGGAAACTACAAGGTGACTATTCAAGGCATCTTCCCAGAATAGTTTTAATAAATCTATTTAGGACTTTCTCTTTTTCTTTTATATCAGATTTTGTAAATTTTGTATTAGGTTTTTATGTTATGGTTTTTATATCAACGAACACTGTATGCAAAACGTACCTTGCATTGCCAATGATTCAAGGGATAAGTCATCATAATCTGCTAACAGGCAAACTTCAAATCTAGTGGCAAAGACCATTCATGTTTTCTCTTGCCGAATTTTGTTTTTATGAATTTTTTTTTATTAGAGTAAAGAAAACATTGTTGAAAGTAAAAAATAACAGTAATTCTATCTTTTGTCGCACCCTTTTATTTGTTTTTTCGCGTTCCCTTCCAAAATGAAATGGCTCGTTATTCCCCCAATTCGGAGAAAAGTAGCAAATTATGGTTGAAGTGGGTAAGGAAGGTGGTTTTCCCATCGAATTTTGATGCCGTTTACCCCGCGCAAAGCGGAGTTACCGAGCAAAACGGAGTTGCAGCTAATCAAATCGCCGAACGGCCTCTTCTATCCCAGAGTAGAGGTAGTGCAACCAACTCACTCTGGGGACGAGATTGGGATTTTAGGCATTCACCTATTTGATATCATACTTATTACAGCGATTCTCTTCTCTCAACAGCATATCACAACACAGAATCTCAAGTGTAGCAATCAATAACTCAGGTGAATGGCTGGCGTTTGGTTCAGCTAGTTTAGGACAGCTTCTCGTGTGGGAATGGCAAAGTGAAACATACGTACTCAAGCAACAAGGTCATTTTTATGACATGAATGTGTTGGCCTATTCGAGTGATGGACAACTAATTGCCACTGGAGGAGATGATGGGAAGGTCTGTTATTGCTACTGATCTTTCAAAATTTGATTTAAGTGGTAAATCGTGAAAATTAAAGTTTCACGACTTTCTTCCTCTGCTTTAACACTAAATCCCCACTGGCGCTGTAGGAACCATTCAAGTCAGATAAAACTTTGCTTCTCCGTGTTATTGTGAGCCATTGAAATGGGCCAACGTTCAAATTCGACGCCATTTTGTTTTGGCTGTTCGGATACTTTCGTTACGGGAGTGTAAAGCCATGACTACACTTTCCGGTCTCCGTTTCCAATGCATGTACTTTGCCATCCTTCTCATTGTTGTTTTTAAGCAATACGTCCTTCTTCAATGCCTTCTACAATCGTGGCCAAAAGCTACTGGACACAGCCGTCACAGAAAGCCTAAATTCCACCACTTTAGAGTTCTTGCCGTCTGTTGGTTCCCAACTTTTGCTCAAAGTCAATGTTGTCTTTTCGATAAACAAATTGTTTAAAATTTTTCTACCGACAATCTATCCCAACAGCATTGTCTTTGGAAGAAGGTCCTGTTTATCTAAGTGCAGGTTTGGCTCAATCGTCTAGTAACTTTAGTCCACGACTGTTGTCTCGAGGCTCGGTACCCAGAGCTATCCATGCAGTTTTGTCGACGCAAGTCAGCTATTGGTTGCTTGGTATCAACACGGCTTTTTCGCCAAGGCTGGCTTTCCGCAAACCTGGGTTGAAATTCAAGTTGAAACTAAGCTTTCTTTAAAGTGAGTCACTGGAAAACCAGCTTTCTTCCGTTCAGAATTTTTTCCTCCGTTAAAAGCATTTTCTCAACTCTCAAGTGGCTTGAAACGTATCCGCACCAAAACTAATCCTATCTAGGACCCTTCAATGAACTTGTCCGTTTTTGAAGTGGTACGTGGGATCGCAACTTACACAGTTGGATAACCTTTAAAGGTTTTCTTTGTTAGCCTGGACTGATGGAAAGGCAGCCTAAAACTAATCCTTCTTTTCCCGTAAGTGCAGGGTTATCGATACGGCCTGCAAGTACATAATTTGCCGGATGACTAAAAAAAACCTTCACGTGCTAGATCGCGCATAGTTTCCTGAAAGCAACTGTTATGAACGAAAAGGTATCAGCATGTAGCTGAAAAGGCTCCGCTATCTTTTGAAACGTTGCTTGGTCAGTTTAAGATATGCATGCTGTCCGAAAAAATAGTTCCAAAATATGGAAATTCATTCATTTCTCGGACTGTTCCCTCGTTTTCCAGTCAAGATGTGAAAAAATCTGAATTCCAGATATCCGTTGTAGCAAGAAATTTGAATGAGGAGCAGAGGTCAATCATTTTGCTAACAACAAATTTCCCCAGACCTAGACGACTTCAAATCCATCGCTACGTTGAGTTTTCACAAAATGTTGGCTGGAAAATGTTGGCGATGATTTCACTCAAAATGAGAAATCTACGATTCGAAATTTCTTTGAATCTGGTTTTTCGTATGGTGATCATTCCTTAAAATGACCATGCAACATCTCAAAAGGTAGCTAAGCCTTTCAATTAAACTACGATACAAAACATTTAACAAGAACTTTTGCTTTCAGGAAGCTAGTTACACCCTAGCTCGTAAAGTTTTTCTGGGTCAGCCAGTCCTAGCTTACCTTTACTGGCCTGCCAATGACACTGCTGTCTTCTCTTTGCAAGCAAAGACTTGCCAAAGAAATAGTTTGCTCTGAGATCTTTGGGTATAATCTGCGTGTATTATTTTGACATATACCATTTTCAAGCAAAATGAGAGAATTATGTTATTATCTTTTATCTACTCGCTTGAATCTTTGCTCTGTCTAACTGCTTAGATTCAGGATCAAATTTGCCGATCTAGGTTCCGCTATTTTTTTCTTTGCATTGCTTTATTGAAAAGGTTTAAGACTGAAGACAAAATCTTTCTGTGAAAGCACTTTCTAAGAACTCAGCGATAATTTGCCCTGGGGTTTGGTAAGGTGAAAGAACGGAAAACAGAGATCAATTTGTGAATGCATCATCTACAGATGTTGATATTTTTAGAATAAAGCGTATACAAAACAAGACGTAACGTCTTACCGTATACGCTTTATCCGGAAAATAACCACTTTTGTTGTTGATACATTCTCTACAAGGCTAGACTTATCGAGATGTTTGGACCCTATTTCCTTGATTAATGAATTCAATTTATGCATGCATAAAGTCGATAAAAGTTGCATCACTGTTGTCTGAGCATTGACTTACTTTCTTTCAGGTGAAAATCTGGAACACAATTTCTGGCTTCTGCTTTGTGACATTTCATGAACATACTGCAAGCGTAACTGGAGTTGTCTTCAGTCAAAATAATAAAGTTGTGTTGAGTTCATCATTAGATGGCACTGTTAGAGCTTTTGACATGACAAGGTATGCTCTTAGTGTTATAGCAATACATGTTTTTTATAAGAAACTGGTTTATAAGAAACTAGTACTAAGATGGCCAAAATTTCAAGAAACTCTAGTACTATGTCTTAGAAGCACTAAGAAACTTTTCAAAGTTAAAGAGCATGGACATTATACCAAATAGATCGTTGAACCTTTATTCTTGAGCAGTATAATCTATCCATTCGTGTTTTCAACATAACAGAACACTATTTATTCCTTAATCATGTTTTAAGTGTCAAAAAACATATCTGGCGCAGTGTTAGCGACCACATTGATCATTCTGCATTCAAAAAATAAGAAACCAATTATGAAACTCTTAGTACTAAAATGGACAAAATTTCATGTGAAACTAAGAAACTTTTAGTACTATGGCCTGATCCAAGTTTCTTATAAAAAAAAACGTGTATATAGCATATCAACTGACGTTTTTAGCAAATGCTATCTGCAAAGCCAGGAGGGCGTGAAAAATATGTTTCTTCCTGCAACCGCTCAAAGCTCAAGATTTCCTGCATAGAGAAAATGGAAATATTTTCCAACTCCAACCATAGGCAAATTGAGCTCATCACAAACTCATCACTCTTCAGAAACAACATATTGAATACATTCGGGTGTAAAGCTTTTATCATCGACACAAATTAATGATCCATTCCAACTATGATTTTCACACACTCCATGTGCACGGCATTTATGAAGTTAAGGGCCTGTTTACATGTGAATTTTCAGCCCGGGCTAAAATTTCAGCCCGTTTACCTGAGGTGAAACTTCATCCCCCCTTTATGGTCGAATGCTTGTAAATTCCAGTTTGCCATTACATGGTAAATTTTTCCCCCGGGCTGAATATTCAGCTCACCTTGAGCTAGCCGAGATGAAACGTTAATCCTTTAATTAATATGCTAATCCCCATTGTGTGACTCGATATGCGCCCATGTAATGGCAAATAATGTTTCAGCCCGGGCTGAAAAGTCAATTACGCATGCGCCTTTGTCTACTTTTGGCACCAGACAGACTTTCAGCCCGGGCTGAAACTCCTCATGTAATGGCAAAATATTTTCACCTCGGCTAGCAGGGCTGAAGTTTCAGCCCGGGCTGAAACTTCCATGTAAACAGGCCCTAAGTCCAATGCTGCAACCATTATGATTGCCGGTTAAATACAATGTTAATCTGAATTGTCCATGGGCTGATAGGTTACTTTTGCTTGACCTTGATATACTTTGAAAAATTTCCTGCAGGATGTTATGAATGGAAAATTTCCTAGAACCGCCTGGTCATATTTTCGGATGGCATTTCATCCCCTGTTCAAGCCATGAAGTTACTTCGAAATGAGAATTTATTATCAAAACTCTTCAATACCGTTGCATTTGCTTTAAGTTTCATTAGACTTTCTGGTATATTTCATTTCAATTGTCTCACCGTATTTGGTCAAATATGATTGCAACGTTAATTGTGCGAAAATGATTTTGCTTTAATGCTAACACGAGTCTCCTTTTCTTAGCTGCGGATGGGACAAGCTGGTCTCAAAATATCCTCTATATGTCAATATGACTTAGTCAACTGAATTCGTCAGTTTTTTTTTTAGCTTCCAACTGTATTTATCATCCATCAAAGCCTCGTCTCGATCAACTAGAAATGCCAAATATTGAAGTTTTATCAGTTCTGTCATCAGATTTGAAAATGGTCAGCTGAATTTTTCATGTTTGTCACATGTTTGTCAGCATTTGCTGGGCCAGTCCTAATCATGATTTTCGTTGCTTTCCTAATCACGTTTATCATGGAATTGCGTTCCCCAAATGAAGCTTTAATTTCAGGTACGTTTGAGGTGAATTTGGATTGTTTAGAATCATCTCTAGGTCAGTTTATCTAGCTTCACAAATGCCTTTGCACTAAAGTTCCAAGACCAATACCTTCATTGAAATACAAATAAATTACTTTT
The DNA here is from genome assembly GCA_964019985.1 of Aurelia sp. 4 Dawson et al 2005. NCBI lineage: Eukaryota > Metazoa > Cnidaria > Scyphozoa > Semaeostomeae > Ulmaridae > Aurelia > Aurelia sp. 4 Dawson et al 2005. The sequence continues at coordinate 5,111,229 of OZ026492.1, read as the reverse complement.
TCTCAAGCGAGGAAGAAAGAGTTTTAGCCTTGTATCAATGTAAATATATGTTTATCCAGCATGAAGGGAACAAGCGAAATTAAAGACCAGGTATATAAATCTTTACTGATTATGAATTATTTAGGAATGGGTAGCTTATATAACTTAGCATCATCAATTCTACGTCTTTTTAAGTTTGCAAATATCAAAACCTCGTACTAAGGGAGAGATGACGACGACTCCACAAAATCAAATGATGCCCTGAATATTGTTCTAAGCATTTATTATGGTTTGCTGTTTCGTACGATTGTTGCAGGCTAGAACTGGGAAATCATGAAGTACTTCTCATGTAATAACTCTGTTGCAATGATTATGTTTTTTTATTGCAGATACCGAAATTTCCGTACATTTGCTTCACCTCGTCCTGCCCAGTTTTCTTGCCTTGCTTTGGAAAGCAGTGGTGAAATTGTTGCTGCTGGTTCAGTCAATTCTTTTGAAATATTTGTGTGGTCAATGCAAACTGGACGTTTGCTCGAGGTAAAGCATCCAGTTGTTAAGCCTTAGCCTTTTGCTGTTTCAATCCTTTCAATCAACTGTCAAGCTTGAATAGAATTGCAGGTAAATAGACGACGAAAACTTAATATTGTTGCAAATATCTCTAGTATCGGAACTATTTTGTGAATAATTTTGCCCAACATTCAATTACCAACATATTAATCAAACACAAGATAGCAAAAAGGAAAGAACTTTTCTTAAATCGTGCATATACAGAAATCTTAGTACAAATCGGAGGTGGAAAAAATATTTACGTTCTTGCGAAGTGACGACAACGTAGAGCTCTTCCTCCTGTACTGTCATTTTATTCTTTTGCGAGATTTCAAAGCATAATCGAACCATTGGATAACGCATATGAGCGCTTGAAGAACACAGCCAAACATTGCCCATTTCTTTTTGTCATGTTCTTTTTTTCCTTCCTGCTTTCCTCTTAGATTTTTATCGTTATTATCTCTGTTCATCCTGGCTTCTTGCTCCGTTCCATTTCGTGCTCTTCCTCATCTCCACAAAGCCCTCTTACTTTTCCTTTCATATTTTCTTTCCATGCGTCATCATTTCTATTTTTTCTTCCTTATTCAGCTTGCTTAATTTTCTGCCCCATTTCTTCCTTCAAGACAAGCAAACTTCCTGCAAAGCTGCTTCATGTCTTCATGCACTTTTCCACCTCTGGTGCAAATTCTTGTTTAACATGCACCAGAGCGATTCTTGGTAATCGACTCAGCTTTCGGACTCTCAGATGAAAAAATTGATTAAGAAATTTGCTGAGAAGCAAAAAGGGGTGTTTTGTTCTCGAACAGGTATAGTTCCTATTTGTAAGGTTAATTCTCATTTTCTATCAAAACTGTTTGAAGTGTGTTTTCGTACAATGGTCTGATTTTGTTCAAAATCGCATTTCTAAAAAACTCCTTGAAATTCTTTTGTCAGTGAACACCGGCTCCGTACAGCCAACATAGGCAGTAAATGAACCAATGATTTTTATTTTATCATTACCTTGAATGAATGTGTGCTTGTTCCGTTAAGAGTGACTATGTGATATAAAAATAATATTTTCTCTTTTTCATCCCTCCTAGGTTTTAGCTGGCCATGAAGGACCAGTTTCAAGCTTGGTATTCAATCCAAATCAAGCAACATTATATTCAGCATCTTGGGATACAACGATCAAAATCTGGGATGTCTTCTCACAAAGTAGTGCCAAAGAAACATTGCCTGTTGGAAGCGATGGTAAAACTTGAACTATCCATATTTAGGGACTATAAGATGAATAATCTTGTCCATAAACATAACAAAAGACACTCAGACACAACATTGTTTCTTTGGTTGCACGTTGTTCACAATGCGTGCGCAACTTCTATTAGATTAGGATGTTTTTAGATTGTTTCGCTTTCTGCAAATGCCTTGTGCAATACCCGTACAGACGTTCAAGGAGTATAAAGTTTTGCACGCACCTGCAATCGTGATCAGATTGCATTACTACTTCGGCCTTTGATTTCATGCCCCCTGCTCCTTCTGTTTCGATATTGGTTGAATCAAGTACCATTCGACTTTGACCGTGTCAACGTTGCATTAAGGGGAAGATCGGAGACCGGAAAGGCACAAACATATATTTTCATTTCAATATTTTTGGAACTGGCCAGGATTGCAGCATCAAAAGTATCAATGAATTCTTCATTTAGGGCTACGACTTTGTCGTAGGTTGCAACCCCTAAAACCACCTTTCAGTGCTTCTGTAATGGAAGTGATACTACAAAAGCCATATTTTCTCTAGTTTACATCAACATTGTCGACACTGGCCCGTCTTCCATACTGTAGTATGTTCACTGCTCATGATGAAGGTTCTTTTTACCATCATATCCAATTTGACCATTAGATTTAATCCTGTGTTGAAGGATTCTGAGATAAGACGCTTGTATCAAATATTTTCGCATGTGATAAAACTACAACTGCTTTCAACAAACTAAGGCCCCGTCCACACGTATACGTTTACGTTTTGTAAACGCATAGAATGTTTTCCGTCCACACTGATCCACTGAGCGTTTTAGCCTGTCCACACGTAAACGCCGAAACAAAGGGGAATGAATGATGAGCATGAAAGCTATGACGTCATCGTTTACTAAAGTATGCGTTTACGACCGTCCACATGAAAACGCAAAAACAGTGTTTAAAAAAAACTGCAAATGATTGGTGAATATGAAGTCTGTGACGTCACCGTTCACAAAAGTATGCGTTTACGACCGTCCACACAGAGACGTGAAAACAGCGTTTTCAAAAGTATCCACTTTGGAAAGCGTTTTCGAATGTATGCGTTTAGGATAACTTGAAACGCCATTTACGTGTGGACAGAAGGTGTAAACGTATAAGAATGTATGCGTTTACAGACGTAAACGTATACGTGTGGACGGGACCTAAATTTCATTGTGCAGGTTGACCTGTTAGCTACATAGTAGAATTAACTAAGGTATCTGATGACCAGCGAGGAAACTGCAGAACTGCAAACGCTTTAACGCCTTTTACTCATACTATAGACAGAAATATTTAGTCTTCATATACCCGTCCAACATCAAAAGATAGTTTTTAAGGCCGTTTCAATCTTTACACTCAAAAAAACAGAATCAGTTTCTTGTACAATATGCTATATCAAGCCTCCAGTGTAAAGAGTCGATATCAGGCGCTCTGCCGATACCCATTTTTCAGCAAGTCGTTGCTTTTTGCCAAACAAAATCTCGAATGTTGAGCGTAGGCTTTGAAAAAGTTATTAGATTCTGAACATGCTCAACTCTTCCCTAGTTCTCGCTGTTGCTGTGCGACCAGATGGAATGGAACTAGCTGTGGCTTCATTAGATGGCCAGTTGACGTTTTGGCAGCCAAATCTTGCAATGCAAGTCAAATCTATAGAAGGACGAAGTGCGTTAGGAAGTGGAAGAAAAATGACTGATAAAGTTACAACGAAGCATATGGAAGCTGGAAAGTAGGTCATTTTTAGATGGTAGTTGAATCAATTTATAGTAGTCAACCAGCCTGGGAATTTTGGTGCTAGTCTGCCTCTTTTGTACCGCTGTTGTTGTTGTTGTTGAGTTATTTTACATCGATTGTAAATAAACTAATCTGCTATACACACAAGTATAGAAACCAAATTCGATGGATATATTAATCGAAAGTAAAGAAAATAATTATATTTTTCTATGCTGTTTATCCGAGGCTTACAATAAAATGACAGGTATCGCAGTTGCACATTTGGACCATTCTGTTCAGTTATCAAGCATTCGAAAGTATTAGGTTGTCTGCCGACTTTAGATCCTCTGGTAACCAGATCCAAATCTGTGGCCCTAAGAATTTGAGACTGTTTTTGCCAAGAGAATCCTATCTGTACCGGAATGTGCTTTCGTGTTATCACATACACGTCTTTTTATATAAGAAATTGGTTCATAAGAAACTAGTACTAACAAAGTCAAAATTTTAAGAAACTCTAGTACTGTGTCTGAGAAGTACTAGGAAACTTTTCAATGTTAAAAGTATGGATATTATAGCAAACAGATCGTTGAACCTTTATTCTTGAGCAATATTATCGAACCATTTCTGTTTTCAACATAACAGAACACTGTTTATCCCTTTATGATGTTTTAAATGTCAAGAAACATATCTACCGCCATGATAGCGACCACATTGATGATTCTGCATTCAAAAAATAAGAAACTAATTAAGAAACTTGTAGTACTAAAATGGACAAAATTTCATGTGAAATTAAGAAACTTTTAGTACTATGGCCTAATCCAAGTTTCTTATATAAAAAACATGTAAATGCTGAAGCACGCACTATAATAACTTCATGTGTTTCAAATTGGCCATGGGGTAGTCATGGTCTTTCGCACACTTAAAGCACGCACTATACAACAGCAAGCGGCGTTGCGCAGACTATGCCATTTTCTTGGGTATAGTCTGCACGCAGGCTACAGGAAGAGGGGCTCTACTAGACAGAGAGCAAAAAATGCTTGCTAGGACTGCCCAGTTGATTATTCAAATAATGCGTGAAGCTCGTCTCTACAAAAGAAACATCAATTAAGTTTCCATATATCTGAAAACTTTGTAGCAAGCTTTTGCTCTTTGTTTCGTAGGCCCTTCCTTCTTTTGGACAATGGATCTACTCATAGGCTAGCCACCCCATACAGTGATGTCATATACTCATCTTTTTAGATAGTATATTTTTAAGAACTGTTGCCGACCGAGATCCTTTTTGTGACATCTTGTCAGAAGACTATGCCCAATTTTAGAGACTTTTTCTTGTAAACCTACCCATATGATGGGATATACTTGCTTGTAAACTTTTATGAGTACACCTAGAAGACTTTTGGATATGCATAAGGATTGAATTATTTCTTCCCTTCTAGATGTTTCACCACATTATGCTACTCAGCAGATGGTTCTTGTGTTTTAGCTGGTGGAAAATCAAAATTTATCTGTATATTTCATGTGGAACAACAGGCAAGTTCGTGTTTTTATTAGAGTTTGATTGTTTGCTACCGGGTGAGTCAAAAATGGCCGGCATTTGAAAGGCTACTGCTCTCCGAGTATACAAGCAATAATATTTTGCAATATCTGATTGAATAGATTAAATATTCAATTATTTTCAGAATTTTTCGTGCCTTAAATCAGTCTTTTCGCTCAGATTTTGAAAGCGATTTTCTTAAAAATTCCCTTTAAGAAACCTTAAAAAAGTGTGCTATTATTACAAGCAAGTTGCCATAATGTGTTTACCTCACATCGATGACTTCCAGCACGCTTTAGCTCGTGCTTCCCGCTTCTCTGGTTGAGAAGTCTTCCTCCTAAGTATGAATAACATATTCAGGGAGATTCCATTCTCCCAAGAGGACCAAATGCATGAACACATCCAAGTGTCATTAGTGCTAGAGAGGAGAACAAATGGAAATCTTGCTTGGTGTTTTGGCGCGTTTTTGCAAGTTTTCGAAAGGAGCTTTCTGCAGAATATCTCCCATTTCGACGGGAAGGAATGACCGATCAAAGCCGGGTGAATTACTGAACCTAATTGGACGTACCGGGAATAAAACAGGACATTTTTCAATATCATAACTATGATGTTCACGGAGCAGAATTTTTTCAAACGTTGGGCGTTTTTTTTACTTACCTGGTATATCAGGACATTGTTTCAAATAGATCGTTCACTCAGTATTGATGCAAAGGGTGTTTGGTATCTTAATGGTCATGAAAGGTGTCATAGTAGTTTGCTAGCAGCTTTGAATTCAACACTCAATGCCAAAAACATAAATCCCTTCCTCATTTATACCTGAAACGGTGTTTCTGCTGCAAGTACTCGTGCCCATTTTATCAGGATCGCCCATACAGTTCGATGAGCATCCGGAGGATACTGTGTTTGTCCATTATTTTGGATCAGATCACGTCCTGTAATCAAATTAAATGTTAATTTGACACCAAATGATTATTGATTCAAACTAATGCAAAAACTATAAATCAGCGACAATGTGCAAAGCTTTATTATGTAAAATATCAAACAAACGGCAACATTTTGCGCGTTATTTCATTTGACTTTATCATTTTTAGATTCTTCTAAGGAAATTTGAAATTTCGAGGAATCAGTCACTGGACGGTATGCAGGTATCTATATGCTTATGCTTTTTACTCATATTCAACGGCTAGTGAGCAACCAGGATTTCTCCTTTTTTTGGTGCAAACGGAAACATTTTTTAGTTCTTAGGAATAATCGAGAAAATTAAAATGCGCTAAAGCCGGGACTCGAACCATGGTTCTCCTGCTTTCTGGGCAAGCGTCTTAGCCTTTACACTACCGTGGCATATTTTAATTTTCTTGATTTTTAGCACCTTATGGGTTGCTTTCGGTTGTAGCCTTTTTCGAGCAGCCATTTTGTTAATATTCAACAGCTAGCAAGGAGGCTAACGCTGAAAGCAACCCATAAGGTGCTAAATATCCAGAGGATTAAAATGTGCCACGGTAGTCTAAAGGTTAGGACGCTTGCCCGGAGAGCAGGAGATCCGTGTCTTTTTACACTGTTTTCGTAGCATAGATTACCAAAAACTAACTAATAGAAACTGTCACCGAAGAGTTAACTGATAATTTTGTATAACATTCTCATAGACATAGCCTACTTTCTTTGAAACAGAGGTTGTTTATCTCTTAGATGGCAGATAGGATTCTAATGCTGCTGCCAAGATACCGGAATCAAGTGTTTTAGCCGAGTTTTGCTCGTGGCCCATGGCCGGAAATCTTCAAAGCCTCATTTTCACGGACCAATCAGACAGCGAAAAACGAAAAAGGTAGAAGAAATGTGTAAAGATTTTCTAAATTTACTTACTTTCATGAGATGCAACCAGGACAGAAACTGCTTCAAATTTTACCGAATTTATTTATGAAGTCTACCCGCCAGATGTTTGGGTATCAAGATCTGGATGCAGATTTGAATTTCTCATAGTTTCTCGGAGTTATGGCCTTTCCAAAACTGGTGAGGCACTGAACTTTAAAGGATAGAATTTCTGGGCGAGAGACAATGTTAATAACAATAGTGATTGTTGTAAGAACGATCCCAGAATGCCTAATATCTACTTTTCCAATTGTCCTTGCCATTGTCCTTCCACCACAGTTATCTTGGCTCAAGATTCAATGCCCCGTCGATTTCTATGTGAAGTGAAAAAAATTGCTTAGGTTTAGTTTACACATTTCAAGTCACATGGCAATACTCTTGAGAAATTTCTGTATTATACCACTCTTTGCATTCATGGACAAGTTTTCATTGTGCGAGATAAGTAATAGAATTGAAAGGAGGTTTTGTCAAGAGGTTTTATCATCTGACTTGAAGTGGCACAAACAAGGCTTGGCAAGGCTCGGCCGATTTTGCCTATCTGAAACGCTTTGTCTCCACCAAACAGTGAAGTATTTCAACCGGCATCCAAACCTGGATACTCAAACATCTGGGGAGAAGATATCTTCAAATAAATTTGGGAAATTTCCTGCAGTTTTTTGTCTTGGTTGCGCTTTATAAAGGTAGGTCAAATTTAGAAAAATCTTCGCACGTTTCTTCTGTCGTCTTTGCTTATTCGCCGTCTGATTGGTCCGTGAAAATGAGGCTTTGAAGGTCTCCGGCCATAGGCCACGAGCAAGACTCAGCGAAAACATCTGATTCCTATCGTATTCCAAAATTCTTCCCCGCTCTCATGGGCTGCTTGTGCCGTAAAACGACATGCGACCGCTCTCCTGGGGATTTTTTTATACAATGACGTACGTCGCTAGACTTGTGACATGGTCCTAGTTATAGCTACAGCAACAACAGCAGCAGCAACATTTTAATAACCTTTTTACATTTTATCAATTGAATTGGATTTTTGCTCGAATAGGGACTTGTGGACTTTCACATAAATATTTGAGACGGCTAGGCACACAGTTAAATCTTTTGACACTTGAAATTCTCATAGATTCGGTGCTGCTCACGAAACCTAGTTGGCCTTCAAAGTGAGAAACTCTAAGTTACGTTAGATAAGTTAAGTCCTTGTTTTTATATAGCGTCCCTTTTTATAAGTGAATAGATTCAGGACCGCTTCATAGTTCCTTTACCCCCTCAGCTCAAGCATTTTTTTCCGATTTTTGGCGATACTCCCCAAAGAGTATATCATTGACTTGTGTAGCCATATAGTCAGCGCTGGAGAGTTTCTGATGCCTTTATCACTAAGCTACCAATTTTACACCTTGGTGAGGTCGCGATACTGGGCGGTTCAGAGTGAAAGGTTTGTTGATTCTTGGATTGAGGAAAAATTCAATTAATGCTCGTATATTCAAGTTGAGGTTTGAGGTATTTTAGCATCAGACGTTTGAGCCAGCATCTTAGGTCCATCCGCTATTGCCTGAAGCACTAAGATTTTGGTTAACTGTTGTTATGGTTTTCAAATGCAGACCTGAAATCGATGGTAAAGATTGCGTCCTAATTTTATAGGTGAATGTCCATAAGTCGTAGTTTTAGCGTCCATCAGTCTATCAACATCAACACCAACAGCAATTAGTATGCATATGCAATCAGCCTAGCAGGTGGTTTGTAGCAACAATTATTACCTAACTGTAATTTCAAAAACGAGGCAATACAGAACCCAGTGACTCCTACTGGTTAAGCGCACATTTCTCGCAGGTTTCCCGTAGCCTTGTGTAATTCGATACAAGGACTCGTTTTTGTCGCTACAGCAACTGCTTTAGGCCTGTGAGATTTACAGTAGACTCAAAAGACATGGCTTTAACAAAATGTGTTTGATTGAATGTTACGAGTCAAGATTAGAAGCTTTCAGGTAATACAATTCATATCAACCGGTTTTGTGTTGTTCTCTTCTTCTTCTTCTTACTGGCTTTTCCGTCTTATTCAAGACATTAGCCTTGCCACTGTTTTCTTCCATTCCATTCGCTCATAATCGTTTTCAGTTAGTTCATCCACTGTTTTATTTATTGGTTTCAGGTCTTTATTTGTTTGTCTGATCCATGTCTGTTTTGGTCTTCTTCGATTACCCTTCGCTTTTTTTAAATGTTCTCTGTAAGCTAGTTTTGCTGGTGTTCTTTCTGGCAACCTCAGCATGTGCCCAAGCCAGTTTAATCGCCGTTTCTTTATTTCGGTTGTGATGGGTATCTGATGTGATCTTTTATATATTTCTTCATTTCTTATTTTATCTGTTAATTTGATGTGTAGCATCCTACGTAGCAGTTTTCTTTGGAAGATATCGAGACTTTCTTCCAATTTTTGGTTAAGGTCCAGATTTCGGAATTGTAAAGCAGCATTGGATATATAAATGTATTGAGCGTTCTTATTTTTAGTTTACAGAGGATTCTTTCATATTTGTTGAAGGCATCAATCGATAGTCCTTTCCTTCGTTTTATGTCTTTTTCGGTGTCTAAAATACGTCCAAGATATTTTATGGCCTTCCATTCATCGTTGCCATCTTTGCCAACACAAAATTCTTCAATTTTTTCAGTATTGACATTTAGGTTTCTTTGTTTGACTTTCAAAGGGAGTTCTTGCTTTATAGTGTCCTTATGTTGTTTGTCAGTTGTTACATTGCCAATATCGTCAGCATACTGCAGATCAAAGGTGAAGTTTTCTTTACCTTGGCTGTGATTTGCTCTGGGCTGGTCTGGTAATGTGATTGCATCTGGATTTTGCAGCATGAGTGCAACTGCTAATGTGAAAGTAAATTCTGGAGCGCTTGCGCGGTCTCCTTGCGGTACTCCTATGTTGGTTTCAGGGAGCGTCTTCGGCGCTCCCTGGTTGGTTTCGAAGGGTTTCCCTCTTGCATTCCCTACTTGTACCGTGTATTGCATTTTATACAGTAATATGTAAAACATATGTAGTTCATCGTCGTCTAATATTTTGCCTAGATCTTTAATAAGTTGAGGTCTTCTGATGGTGTCGAAAGCTTTGGACATATTAAACAGGGTCACAAATATTTTGTAATCTTGACTGTTGATTGCTTTTTCAATTAACATTTTTAATGCAAAGACGTGTTCAGTTGTCCTTCGGCCGCCTCTGTAGGCAGCTTGAGACAGGAAAATATGTTTGTGTTGTACAGGAAAATATAAGCCCTCGGTCTTAATGCACAGACCTCGCAATCTCGGTCTGTACTTTTAAGACCTCGGGCTTTATATTTTCCAGTACAACACAAAACCGGTTAGTATGCTCATAAACCAGACTGATGTGGCTATATTAAATCAGCCACACTCTGATGATAACTTAAGTTTGGAAGGCCTTAGTTTGCTAAGAAAAGTTTTCTTTTTTTGCATCTGCCTCTTATAGTATTTACACGTTTTTTTATAAGAAACTGGTTTATAAGAAACTAGTACTAAGATGGCCAAAATTTTAAGAAACTCTAGTACTATGTCTGAGAAGTACTAAGAAACTTTTCAAAGTTAAAAGCATAAATATCATAGCATATAGATCGTTGAACCTTTATTCTTGAGCAATATTATCTAACCATTTGTGTTTTCAACATAACAGAACACCGTTTATTCCTTTATGATGTTTTAAATGTCAAAAAACATATCTGCCGCAATGTTAGCGACCACATTGCTAGTTCTGCATGCAAAAAATAAGAAACCAATTAAGAAACTTTTAGTACTGAAATGGACAAAATTTCATGCGAAATTAAGAAACTTTTAGTACTATGGCCTGATCCTTGTTTCTTATAAAAAAAGCGTGTATATTAAATTAACATATTACGAAAACCAAGAGCGTGAAAATCTGTCAGTTGAAACCTCGAAGTCGTATAGAATCATTTCTTGATTTGATGTTGTAGAAACAAACGACTGCGTGTTGCGTATCGTTTTCGTTATTCATGATATGATTTATCACACATTATTTCATTGATTCCTAGGTGTTTCGAAATAGTCGCAATATGACAGAATCAGGTCCCTTGGATATGATTGATGATGAAGATTCTGATAAAGAAGACATATCTTTACCAGGAGTTATTAAAGGTAATTATGAAGATATCCTATTCGCATCTATGTTAGACTTCCCAACGTTATTCAACGTGAGTTAAAGTCTTTTTTTACTTTCGAGCATTTCTAGCGTTTTATATTTGGAACTCACAATTTATATCTATTGTTTCTGTTTTTAGGTGATATGAGTTCAAGAAAAGTGTCTCCCGAGATTCAAACAAAGCATGTCAAATTTTCACCTACAGGTCTGTTCATTGATTTATGCCATTTATATTATTGAATACCTATAGAAAGGTACAGTAAAACTTTGACTTGGATAGCCCCATAAAAGCATACTTGTCTACTAAGTTAAAGGTTGTTGGCTCGAGTCCCCGCCCTGTCGAGCCTTCGACTTATGACGATGAGTTTCTTGTGTCCCTCCAGGAAACCTTCCTCAACAGGAACTCATAATGAAACAGTACTCATATAGCAAAACAGTGAAGAAGCGGACCCTATTTTCTGCTTTCATTGATCGAATTATGATTGAATCACGGTCCCTAATCTAGAATCATGGCCTCGAATCGCGAATCTCGTCCGAATGCTTTCAGTTCTTCAATCGAATAAAAAATTCTAATAGATTTGCCGTAACTATAGCAATGAACAAATCTCGCAATCTTATTGGTACTCTAGGAATCTTATAGTTTGGGCCTAAATAGGGTCAGGTTATTCAGAGTGATGATATGAGTCTCTTTTGACGGAGGCTCCATCTAGCCTCACTCCATAAAGACCCTCAAGTGACGCTTATCTCAATGAGTTGAATTGCTGTTGTTGTTGTCGCTCCACTGGGGGCCTTATTCCCCTAGAGCTTTTGAAAAACAACAAAAAATTTCAATAGACGATTACGCTAAAGATGGCGGCGAGGAATTTTTTACCAAGATGCACTGCGTTCTTAATCGAATTCCTATAGAATCGTTAAGGATTCGCAATTAGAACGCAATGCATCTTGGTAAAAAGTTCCTCGCCGCCATCTTTAGCGTAATCGTCTATTTTCGACAAGTTTCTGTCACCCTGTCGTCTACTGGTCAGAATATGGCTTAGAGGAAGACGATTTTTGCCATTATGGCAAGAATGAACCTTTACCGAAGTACTGATACCTAATTTTTTGCTCATCAGTTGTAGAAAACTGATTTTTGAAGCATTTTAGACCCAGTGGTTGTGAGAGAAAAGTAGCAGATGATTTGGGCCCAATCGATCTTTTAGCTACATTCTAAAAAAGAATGCTAATCGAACGACAGATTGATACATTTTGTAGAGTGTTCGAATGTACACAATAGTGATAGAAGCTCCAACAAACTCTTGTAGAACAGCGGAAAGGCTTCATATATAATCAATACGGAGCTTTACCATTGCTGCAAGCGTTGGGAACTGAGTCTTGATTGTAGCGATATCAGTTCAGGCAAAAAGCTAAACTACGACATGTAATCGAGTCTAGGCACCATCATCAGGGAAAAGAGCACTGGGAAACAAGGGACTCCATGTCGTAAGTCTAATCGAGCTTGCTACGGAGAGTGAAAAGATATTATGTCATTCGATGCTGAATGAATCTCGAGATGGTGTCTGATCGAGAGGTTGACCAGGACACTGCTCGATAAGCTTAGCTGCTCTATGACCGAAAACTACCTTTGAATGCTGGATAGAAACATTGGAGAAGAAAACAAGCAAAACTTTATAATCAGTTGGGTTTCTATGACAATGGGATCTTTGTCTTCGTTTTCAATGCCAATTAGAACTGCAAGAGGTAGACACCAGCAAATTTCGTGGCTTTTTTATCTAGTGGGCACCACTGAGAGCATGAACTGGGTTTTATATCTAATTATATGTTGACATGACAACGAAGATTTCCAGTGGAAAATATAGATGATGAAACGTCTATAACATCTCACACACTCTCTTACTACTGATTTGGTTCAAATAAAAATATTTCATCATCTACTAGAATTTCCTTTTCTTCCATTAAACTTTTTTCTTTCATTGACACCTTTGGAGGGACCATTATGGGATCAAGGTCGCACTGACCTTTTAATGCTATCCCTGCCATTTTACCTAAGGGTGTTTTTAATTTAGATAGCTGTATATATTCTAATATCACACGCCTGTTATTAGATTTTTCTTTCCTTTTTAAATAGATTTATTGTATTTTAATATTTGATAGTTTTTGTTATTTTGGCGAAATTATACATACATACATACATACATACATACATACATACATACATACATACATACATACATACATACATACATACATACATACATACATACATACATACATACATACATACATACATACATACATACATACATACATACATACATACATACATACATACATACATACATACATACATACATACATACATACATACATACATACATACATACATACATACATACATACATACATACATACATACATACATACATACATACATACATACATACATACATACATACATACATACATACATACATACATACATACATACATACATACATACATACATACATACATACATACATACATACATACATACATACATACATACATACATACATACATACATACATACATACATACATACATACATACATACATACATACATACATACATACATACATACATACATACATACATACATACATACATACATACATACATACATACATACATACATACATACATACATACATACATACATACATACATACATACATACATACATACATACATACATACATACATACATACATACATACATACATACATACATACATACATACATACATACATACATACATACATACATACATACATACATACATACATACATACATACATACATACATACATACATACATACATACATACATACATACATACATACATACATACAACGTTTCAAAATGTGGATTTGTGTGGACTCAGACGCGAGCGAAGAGCTTACTTGTAAGGTAAACATGAATACTTGGAAAAATGAACTTGAAAATGTATTGGTTTCATGCCAGTTTAGATCGAGAGCTTGAAGGTTCTTCATTCATTTGCATGCAATTCTTCATTCATTTGCATGCAATCCTAGTACACGTTCGTTGAAGAGAATGCAAACTGGTTTCATGCCAGTTTAGATCGAGAGCTTGAAGGTTCTTCATTCATTTGCATGCAATCCTAGTACACGTTCGTTGAAGAGAAATTTGTAAAGTCTGGCCGTAGTTTGGTGCTCAAATATTTGGCTATTTCATTTTCTTTTTTTCATCAATCTGAAATTTAAAAAAAAAACAACAATTTAATACAAATACTGTGACATTTGTAGCGAGGAAAGACACAAGGTCACCGGGTCTTCACTACAAATGCCATTTACAATTTTCTACAAAATATCAACGGTAAATTAAGGTGGTTGCAGGAAAAAGCTTTCGTAATTTTTTACAAAATTATCAAGAAAGTTCTCCTCCAAACACCTCAATGGTCATTTTCTTCGTTGCATGTTTACTTTTTTGAACATGATAGCTCCGGCAGTCCATTAAGGATTGGGGTCGTAGGGGGTCACTGAAAACTGTAAAGCCGCCAAATAATTCAGAAAAACCACAGAACCCCCTCAAGATTCAGCTAAAAGCGTTTTCACATTTTTTCACGCGTTGCATGTGCCACCTCAGTTCTGTGCTGCAGACGAAAGCCTCGTTATCACTTTCATCGCTTCCAATGCCTTAAATCCGTTGGAAAATTTGAAAATTAGTTGAATGTTCACAAAATCATATTGTACTAGACAATAATTCGAAGCTTTTACTTTCAATTTTGTGATAATTTTGCTCCTCGAATCATACTTTGCGAAGAAATCTAGAAACCGTTGAGAAAGAGAAGAACCGTAAAGCCGTAATTTTTACAGCCAGAAACCGTTAGACCATTCCAAAAGCAACAAGGAACCGGCAAACCATCAGCCCCTACTTAAGACCCAGTTGCCTCTGCTTTGTATACGAGTATAGAAAGGAAACAAACTTGAATGTTTTTATATTCTCATTTCCTTTAGGAAGAGCTTGGGCTGCTGCCACTACCGAAGGTTTATTGTTGTATTCCTTGAATTCTTCAATGGCTTTTAGTCCGTATGACTTAGAAATGGAAACAACGATTGAGCAAACGCTGGAACTTTTATCAAAGAAAGAATATAGCCGAGCTCTTGTTTGTAGTTTAAGGCTGAATGAAGATGAATTGGTCAAACGAATAATGGAAAGTGTCAATCCTGATGATAGTAAGTCGTGATATTTTTAACTACTTTAAAGGAAGAAGGTTTCTCATTTTTGGCTAAATTCCCGAACTTTTAGTCCGCAAATTTGTTTTTATAAATTCAACATTAAAATTTACAACTTACGAAATTACCTACGACTACGAACGAACTACCATACAATACCACAAAACGATACCAAGGGGAGCAACAAATCATGACTACCCCCAGGGTCATTCACATGAAGAATATTAATCTAAAATACAACTAAATATTCAATTACGAAAAGCTACATATGAACAAAGGAACAGAGAAACGAGACTCAATGACAGGGATTTTTGCGAAAATGAACTTAGTATGGTGGCTGAGTTGCATTTACCTTAATTGAATCGACCGGTTGTGTGAATGTATTGTGGAGACCACTTGAGTATATTTCTGTTGACGTCATTTTGGAGGTCTTTATATCACCAAATAATAAAAGTCGCGTCAAAACTTCATTTGAAAGCCCGGTTTTTCCGAATGGTCGTAGTAATGCAGAAACGCCAACGAGAAGGTTTCGATGTTGAACTTCGAACGAAGAGCGAACCATGGGCGATTCTGACACGTGAAGAATGTTTCATACTTACTAATTCTATGTTTTGAAGCAATTAGAATGAGTTTTGGTGTTTTTTCTTGTGTTTTGACTTCTTCTCGTAGCAGAGCGTTCTTGTCCGCCATTGCATGCTTGCAACGTTTTTCCAACGGTTAGTTTAGTTGAATCGTTGGTGTGGTTGTTTACCATAATGTCATATTTCTCAAGCAGGTTTTCTTATAAGTAAAAGCCTGCAGACTAGTCAGTAGCTGTGTTTTCGGTAACTCAGCTGTAATGAATTTCGTATGTTCATTTGCAGTTCAAGGTATCTGCCAATCCGTTACAGAGGCATTTGCTGTTAGATTGCTAAATCACGTGTCAAAGCAACTCGAATCATCTGGTCATCTGGAATTTTACTTACTTTGGACAAAACATCTACTTTTCACTTGGGGAAGATACATTAAAGATAATTCACTCGATGTTATGCCACTGCTTATAAGCTTACAGAAGACTCTAACAAGAACGAGTGAGAGCCTTGGCAAAATGTAAGTCTCTATTTGGTAACGCAAAGAAATCCCCCCCCCCCTGTTTGAAAGTCGTTGCTGCAAAAGTAGTTTTGATATAATCATAGAAATTAATTTTATAGTAGTGCAGAGATTGAAGTGTTTGGTACTTTTGAAGTAATTTTCAAATTGTACTTTTTTGGAAAATTTGAAGAATTAAGAAATTTTTCACTTCCTAGAATCAAAGCTGTTACATATGGCTCAGAAGCCATTTGCTTTAGATGCCCGAAGGTTTAGGCTACGGTTCCACAATTTATCAAAGATTCTGCTCCTCTTACTGAGTTTAAAAACAACATAAAATCTTTGTCCAGATAAAGCTGCCAATGCCAATTATATCAAACTGTTGTCCCAAACTTAAGCTTCATTTGATTTTAGCTTTTTTGGTTTACATGCGGAATAATTCATCTTTTATTTACTGTACGTACCATTTTAACTACTGTTCGAACTATGTATATTGTAATTTTTTAGTTGGCCGAAATAAGCTTTTTATCATAGCTATTGCATTTACTAGCCAACTTTGAAAGACATTGATAATAATAATAATAATAGTCAGTCTCACAGGACAGCCAGGAAATGGCCTACGATCGAATCTGGCACTATCGAATCTTTCAGAAATTGAAACATTTTGTTGCTGTAATGTTCCGTTGATCCCCTTTGCAACTTTGAATTTAGTTACCATGTCAAATTTTCATTTCAGATGCGACAGCAATATCTATACATTAGAATACCTCTTAAATCTGCAACCAAAGGAAGTCAAAACAATTGCTAATGATGATGATGGCTTTAATGTTGATGAATCAGCAGAGATGATAGAGGATTAAATGCAGTTGCTTTTCTATCTCGAAGAATTTTTTATGAGGCTTATCATAACCAGAGAAGTCAACAAATATTTCAAATGATAATGTCTCTTCTTGTGAAGAATCAGCCAAGATGACAGAAGATTGAATGCATTTACTTACCTTTCTGTCTTGGAGTCATAAAGAATATTTATATGGCTATTATAACCAAAGAAATCAGAACTATTTCTTTCGGTGATGTCTCTGATGGCGAAGAATCAGCCGAGATGATAAAAGATTGGATGCAGTCACTTACCTTTCTGTCATGAATAGTTTTTCATGGGGCTTATCAGAACCAACATTATTTCTGATGGTGATGGCTCTAATAACGAAGAATCAACCGAAATGACGGAGGATTGAAGGCAGTTACCTTCGTGCTTCGAAGAATTTTTCTTCAGTTTATTATAGTCACGGACGAGGGGAAAATGACTTGCTAGACATCTCGTACACTTTTTTAGGAAATCCTTCCCCTTTGTACAAGGCGAACCATCTCTGGAACGATAAAGTGAATTACCTGAGTTAAAAGATGAGATCGCATAGGTTATAAATAGCCTATTGCTTTCGGTAATCCAGCTCGTTGCGAAAGACGGCAAGGCCAAAAAAGCAATTGGGGAATTGGCACTTCTTTGTCCTGTTTATAGACATGCGCTACATATCTCAGGTCATTCACTTTAACAATCTCATCCTTAGAATGAGCTCGTTGCTCTACCTATACTCTGGCTTACAAGTAGCCTGCGTGCAACGCACCATGCACTGCTTTGAAGAGTCAGTAGAACAACCCCTGCACATGTCTGCTGGTAAATGAACAATGCTTTTCAGGATACAGGAGCAATTAGTTATGTGCAGCCGCCATGGGGGAGCAAGGCGTTCTACCGGACAATGCTGTTGAGCAACTCCAAATATATTTTCATTGGCCATGGGGCAATAGGAGTCGGGGGAGGCGGGTTGGCTACAAGCGAAGCTCTTCAGAGAAAACGACAGTGGATCGGGTGCTATTACGCAGACTTTGCCAATTTTTGTAAAGTTTGCACACAGGCCGGGGTACAACAGGCCGTTCTGCAATTTTATTAGCTATACGTAGACAATACCGAACATAAATCTAATTACTCATGTAACAACAATGTAATCTTGCCACTAAGCTATAACCATTACAGTGTTGCTTTGTTGTTTGGAATCGAGCATAATTAGCGTTGCCTACAGCAGAACTTTAAATTCATAGTGGCTGCTACTTGCCCAATTTTGGGACAGATTTGATCGAAATGCAGCAGGATTTTCATTCGGCCTCGTGACCAGCGTGTGACGTAAGAGCCTCCTGGGAAGAGCTTGCAAGGACATGGCTGTAAATGGGCGAGTGATAGATATCCCTCCACAAGGCTTTCGATTTTAGAGGCAGTCTGTCACGCATCTTATCCGCCACAACAAGGTTAGAGCTCAGCTCAACAACGAGGAAAGATTTTGCAATTCAATAGCAACAGTAGCTTTCATTGACACCTCAGTTAAAAGCAATCAGCCATCGTAGACAAATGAAGTTCTTTTTTTTATATCCATATAAAAATCCAAATACATGCTACATCTACGTTCTACTATACTTTCTAATTACTCTACAACAATACAACACTACAGGGACAAGACCACAAGGAGCAAAAGACAATGAAAAAGCAATTAGTAAATTAGGATTAGATACTAACACATAGTGGAATCTGTTCCACATTGGATGTCAGGCCAGCATAGATGCGTGATGGGAAACGTATGCTGTCAGGTCAGGGTTGAGTTAACGATATCATTGGTCAGAAATAATAGCGATTTGGAAAAAGAATTTCGTTGACTCTTTTTTGTGCTTAACATCAAATGTGAAACAGACTTACAAAAGAAATAGGGAAAAACGTAAATAGTGGCTGTGTGGCGTGAAACAAAAGTTTAAACTTATCCAAGCCGACCGGTTTTGTGGATGAAATTTAGAGTAAGTTCGAGCAAATGTTTATTTACGTCATCAGGAAGCTCTTTATTACCATACAATAAGTATTGTACCAGAACGTTGTTTGGAAGGGTATTGATTTGGACAAATGGTCGTAACAATTCCGAAACTCCAGCAAGAAGATCTCGTCGTTGAATGTCAAATGAAGGGCAAAGCAACAAGAAATGAAGTTCTTTCAACCAGTAAATCAAAACAAACACGACCGCAAAAGTTGCGCCTAAACGACTAGGACAAACTCACGCTTTGTGCAAGCGAAAGATGGTTTTGAACAGAGGTTTTGTGCTCTTAATGAAAGAAGAAGGGGTGACTGAGTTTTTTTTATTCAGAAGCTAAGCAGAAGGCATTATAGTTTTCGGGTATTTTGGGCTCAATGAAACAATCACCGCAATGCTCCTGAATCAAATAAACCAATTCCAATTATACCTTTTCCCTTCTTTCGTTATAAGCGCGTAGCTTCTCTTAAAAACCACCTTTCACTTGCACAAGGCCAGATTTTGCCATGCTGGTTTCGGGCAATTTTTGCGGCAGTGTTTGTGTTGATTTAACGGTTGAGAGAATTTCCATTTTCTGCAGTCAGTAATCGCTTTGAATTGAGGTGCCAATTAAAGCTTTATTATCGCTATATAAAGCGCGCCTGCTGCATAAACCACTTCCACAATGACGCCAATTCTTTTGAAATACATACATGAACATCACTTGCCTCTATCTCATGGAGATAAAAATCTCAAAAGCGTGCATTGTTCTTAGCAACGCATGAAATAGATTTGTAGGTGCCTTTGTTACATAACGATATGATGTAGATTTCTTTCTGTACAGGGAATCGCATCACCTACCTCAAATTGAATTTAATTGTGAAACAGTTAAATTATTGGCAGCAAATAATTCAGTTGCCAGCCTCGCATGTACCGTTCGGTCATGGGGATTAGTGCTGTTTCTCATGGAAGCTCCTTAAAGATCAACAAGGTTTAGCTGCCCATATCAAGGAAGACAAAGGGGTCTGACGACCGTCTCTCATAGTGTTAGAAGACAACTGATAAAGCGAGGCTAGGAATGTAATTATAGAGACAGTGAAGCTTCGAAGCAATTGTTGCTATTGTCTTATGAAATCTGCCCTTGTTGAGTTCAACACAACGGATTTCTTTATGAATCTAAATGAAACAAAGGAGAACTGATCGTTCTCAGTCTGCTCCGTTTTCGTTTCTATCCGCTTTTTTATGAAAACGCTTCCCGTTCACATTTCTCCGTTTTTAAATAAATACGCTATGAAAAAGATAGGCGTTCACATTGCTTCAGAAAAACGGTGTTATTCATCCCCCTTTCAAAACAAAGCCCTTTCTTGATATCTGTCAAAATCGCAACTTTGAATACCATTGTAATCAACAGTATATCAACAAGGGGATGTGAAAAGTTTTCAAATGTCTCCGTTTTTGGCGTTCACACTGAAAACGGAGCGTTGTCAAACGCACCGTTTTCAAATTTATTCGTTGTCATTTGCGTTTTCGAAAAGCTCAGTTTTTACAGCAGAGCAATGTGAGCGCAAGGCAAACAGGTATATGTTTTACTTCGTTTTCATATGAAAACGGAGCAGTGTGAACGGGGCCTTATGATAATGTGTACTAATAATGTCAATTCCACATGACCTGGTTAATATCCCATTTCCCTCTGATACCAGTGTAAACATAGTTAAATGAACACCACTACAGTTAAAATTAATTTTATGCCTTTGATATTAGTTTATTTCCTTGATATTAGTTTATTTTGATATTAGTTTAGTTTATTGATATAGTGAAGTTGTAATCCATTTGCAATGTTACTTTGTATAACTATCCTCCTGTGGTGTAGCAAAGCTATAATGATGAAATTGAAATAGAAATTGAATCTAATATCTAAGAAAGTCAGCAGGATCAGTAGCCATTCAAATTTCCTATGCTTTGCGGTGTCATTATCACTCGATGAAATACGTGACAGACCGCCTCTACCTTTAAGTAATTCGCTCTCAATTTGCGTTTAAGCAATTCGCTTTCTGTTTACTTTCAATGAAATAAGCTTTAATTAAATGGTATGCCTGCCACCGTTTTGATGAATACCACAGCTCACCTCAACAGGTATTATTAACGAGACAATTTTGTTTGCGGCCCATTCCTATTTGGACTTATATAATGTAAGATGAATATGCATTACGTTTCGATGATTCACTCATTTCGGTAACTTTGGCATTGTGGTTTCGAGGATTCACTCGTTTCGGCAAAATAGAAATGATGGAGCAAACAGATGTGAGGAAAGAAAGATAACAGAATGGTTATGGATGTCGTTCGTTTTATGCTGTAAGTAGTCTTTATTCAGTACAGTAAGTATATCTCCAGCGTATTAGAACCTACTCTTTGGAAGCCAGGCTGAGTTGGGTTTTTAATTCAAAGTTACTTATATCTATTTCGAGGTTTAAAAGATCTTAAAGGTTCTTATTTAAGGCCACATAAAATAAATCAATAGATTCTCACCACCGCCCGCATGGGAAATGTATCTCACGTCTACATTTTTTATATTTTATTTACAAAATATAAAAGTGCCACCCACCCGTCGTTTGGAAGATTTGAGAAACGTTTTATATTTTACATGGCCTATTATTGCCTTAAAACTCAATCAAACGCCGTAAGAAACAAGCTTACTGTGATATTTTGCCCCTTAACAGATGACTTGATCAGCTTTCAGGGGCTTCCGTGCTTTCATACTTGCCAATGTCCCGTTGATGATTTGCAGTTAATATCTGCAGATGATTTGCAGATGTCCTGCGCATCTCTTTAGGTTGTTTGTAAACGCGATAAACAGTCATCAAAGAAGCAGCAGAATGCAGTTACAAGCCTTTTACAAGCCCAGACAACAAAATCTACGAGAAAATTATACCTCCCTCGTAGATTGTGCAAGATCAACCAAAAAGTTTTGAATATAAAATATAAACCTCCCGCCTCGCGCAACTTTTCGAAACTTAGTGATGAGAATCTATTAATTTATTTTGTATGGCCTAAAGGCTCCTTTCATGCAACTGTTTGTCAAAGAATCATCGAAGCATACATCACCAAGAGACTTATAAACCCTTTTAGTTGTTTCGGCATTGTTATTATCAGCTATATGTCCAATTGTGAGGGAGTCGTCATTTTTAGTCCTGGGTACCGGGGCGGAGGATTTTGGGCAGGGGTTTGAAACTCTTTTCCATTACATTGTGGGCCCGGATTGTGGGGGTACGAGAATATGAAGAACTATATTTATGGGATAGAAATGCACTTTGCTTGAAACAATTTTGAATTGATCAAAGATTTAGCAGACACCTGGATTTGATGAATCACTTCAACAGTATGAAAGTCCCTTCGGACAACTTGGTATCTGTCCATATATAAATTTTTTTATGCACATAAACTTGTGTATGGGGTACTAAACCATTTTGCTGAAAGATGATGAGGTACGAAAACTTTTTTATGTTCAAGGTGGGGTGGGTGCCGGCGGTGGTAATCGGACACGAAAATTTGATGTTCCCTTGTTTACTCTTTGTAGTTCGGCTATCTGGTTGATTGACAAGGTAGTTAATGGACACATCTTGCGGACACCGTGCGCACAATATGGAAATTTCAGCATCATCAAACAAGGATTCATTCTTCCAGGCTCCACGTTGCAAGCTTTCGAAAACCTAGATGTTGAAGAATGTGAATTCGAATGTATCAAGCGGCAAAATTGTAGATCAATCAACACTAAATTTGGGTCTGGAGTTAACTGCGAATTGGTTAGTAAATCAATCGATTCTCCATTCGACAAAGCTACGCTTTCTTCGCAGTCTGGTTGGTCATACAGGACAACAAGTTACAGTGAAAACAATGTGAGTTAAAGTTGAGACTTTTGTATTCTAATTCATGGTTTCTTTGATTTATGTTGCCGTGAAGCTGTAGTACCAAACAAGTACGGCTCTTAGTTTAGTTTAATGGCAGAACTTGGCGACTTTCCCGTCGACGGTTTGCAAAATGTGTTTTCGCGCCTCCGCAGCGTGCGGAGGAGCGTAGTTTTGAACATGGCTTTGAAAAGGTGAGTGCGGAGGCGCGAAAACACATTTTGTAAACCGTCGATAGGAAAGTCGCCAAGCTCTGTCATGGAAGGGGAATCGAGCTCCGTTACTTGCTGTATTTGGCAGGAATTGCAAGGTTAGGCTACGACAGAGAAGAACAAAAGTAAGTATTCATTACATCATTACATATTAATTGCAAACTGAATTAACTACGTCGGTCAAATCACTACAAGAGTACCCCCAGCTTAGGCCCAATCGACTCAGCTCGGGTCCTATAGCCCATGATTTCACCTTAAATTTACAATGCGAAGGAAAATTGCCACCAACCCTATTCAGAGCTAAAACGATAAAAAAAACTGGACTTTTTTTGTTTCAAGTCAAAGATCTGCCCATTTCTTGTGGAAAATTTAAATTCTGAGACCCACTTTAAGGATTTTCAAGGTTCTAAACCCACCCTTTTGGGCGGCACGTACCCGTTGCTCCATATATGGAAGTTAACACCCCGGGGAAAATACCTTCGCCGATTTTGCCTAGCCCTTGAGAAAGCCTTGTATCTGAAAGCTGATGAAGAGGAACAGTAAAAGGAAAGAGTCTGTAATAAAAGCCGGTGGGTTTTGAGTAATTTTCCACTACTTTCTATTATTTCTAACATGATCTTGTTGTTACAGGTGGGAAAACTTTGTCAAAAACTAAAGCCATGCCCAGCTGATCAGTCATGCGTTGACTCTTGCAACTGTCCGGGATATCAATGCATTTTGGTGGACGGACGTAAGTTGACGAATATTTTATGCTGCTAATATAACCGAAGGTACGCAGAAAAATGCAAATTGTGAGCATGCATTCCTACTCGTTCTTTCGGAGGAATATAGGGTTCTGTGCTTCAGCGTTTCTAGAATTCCATTCCAATTCTCTTCACGTAGCATTTGTAAAACGTCCAATTGGTAGGTAAAGTACTTTCAAAAAATTGCAAAAACTGTAAATTTAAAACAAAACAGTTTCCTCTCATGATGATGTAAGCCAAATAGGCCTCAGTGTGCTAAACGTTTAAATCTTCTCGTGTTTTCTTTTGCATCCAAATCTCCGCATGTTTTCATACAGATCAACAAATGTCCCATTATCGGGCCTATAAATTTGGCTTCTTCAGACTATTTCTCTTTCGCAGCTCTTGCCAGTTCGTAACAGCAATGAGAGTTTAAGTAGCAAAAGACGGAGTTTTAGGACCAGACTGTTTAAACGCTCTGTTCCAGCCCCTTTCATGAAAATGGCGACAATAGACATCAACCAAGAGATGACACATGCAAGGTGCAGGTTGAAACAGACCAGGGTTGGTGCCAGAAATTTTCCGACAGAGGGGCTGGAGCTTCCGACAAGAGGGGGGGACTAAAATGACTGAAAAATGGAGTTTTCGTATGTTTTCTGCCAAATATCCTCCGACTAGAACTCGAAATTTTCTCCGACTGGGGGGCTAGATGTCTTCAATAGGCGGGCTGTAGCCCCGTCCAGCCTTCCCCAAGTGCCACCACTGAAACAGGCCCTTTCAATTGGATAGCTATTCACGTGTTATTCACATGCTAAGCATGTGATTCAACTAGTTATCCAGTTTCGTTGATTGTTGAAGACTTCTTTCATTAATGCGAAGGGTACTTCACTCGTTGGGAAAAGCTACAAGATTTTTTCAAAACAAAAGGATTTATACGGATTTTTCTTGAAACAAAAGGATTTTTGCCAACAGTGTACGACATTTTTAGAAGTTAAGTGCCCCTCGCATCAATGGATTCAGAGTTTTTCTATGTTCACAATGAAAACTTCTGCACTGCCAAGCACAACGGTTTGCTCGTAAAGTGCGAGTTACGAGTTGCGAGTTATTCATGTTCAAGTTGGTTGTTCGGTAAAAAAAATGTTCAAATCTCCAACTTTTGCAGCTAAAACACTTTGATTTTTTGGAGAGCCTACATAAAGACCCAGGGAGTGAAAGACAAGTTCCTTAATTCACAGTGCATTGCGCTCACTATAACGAGAAAGCAAAGTAATTCTCTTTGGTATTTCTTGACTTAAAAAAAGTTTTTCTACTTATAACCAAAGACTGACAAGTTTCTTAGCTTCGAATTGACCCCTGATCGCCTCTTAGAGTTTCTTGATTTCTAGAACGCCAGCTCCTTTGAGCGGGTTTTCGCTGTATGCATATGAGATCAGGCTTGACTGAAATAATGAAATATATATATGAAACAAATCCTGCTGAAGCGACTTCGAACACGAGTGATAGATTACTCTGTTAAAAATACCTCGAAATTTGAAAAGCAAGAGAGTGTGTACGGAATTGCTGCCATTTCCTTTAAAAGCAAAGCACTTTTGCAAAAAATCAACGGACTTTACAGGAGGGTTATGCCTCGCGAATTTGTTTTTATTGAAGGTGCTCTTCCTGATCGAAAAACACTCTCGGCAGAGACCAATTTACTTCAATTTCTGAGTTCAGCAATTAGCATGGACTTCCACTGCACAAGTCGTCTTGAAAGGGAAAGATAACAAATCAATGATCCCCGTTCAATTTTCTTCCAAGACAACTTGGGCGAGTCCCGAGATTACAATAATATGAACGATGATGGAGATGTAAGCTACTCATTTGAAGAATAGGCCTGTAGTTTGTTATAAATGTCTTCATACAAAAAAGTGTCAATGGTCTAAGAATGCTTGGTCAGGTTTGGGGGGGGGGGGAATTGTGAGTCTAAAGTGGGCAATGTCTCAAGGTACATCGCTGGTGGCAAGGTACAAAAACTGTCAAATTTTTCGTTTGATTGACATTAAATGCTTTTTGTTCTTCACAAAAGCTCTCAGCTCCTATGGATGTACGTACATTTTCTTAAAAATTTGTCATTTTAGGCGACTAAATCATGCCCCCTTTTTCATGTCCACTTTTTCACTGCAAGCGCAAAAAGTGGGTCTATTTTCAAAGCTCTTATAATATTGGAACATGAAAGGGTATATGATAAAAGAAATTGATTCAGGGAGCTTCCTACCTTGTGCCAATTCAAAAAAAACCATAAACACATTTGATAGCTAAAATCAACTAAAACACGACTCCCTGTAAAATCAGCATTTTCCTTTTTGTATGTAATGTCACTAAACAAAACTTTCTTTGTGTAACATAGATCTTGCAGAAGGGATTTGTTTATAAATAATGTAAAATGAAAAATGAAAAGATTAAAATAATCTTATTTCAAGTCGCACTGCTTGAGTTTCCAACTTGCAACTTTCATTCTACTCGCAACTTGCACAATAAGTGCAAGTCACAACTCGCAACTGCAACTCGCAACTCGCAACTCGCACCTTGCCATGTCACTACAACAAAAGCATCTGTTTTCAGCTTGTTTCGCACGAAAGCTTGTTGCAAAGGTTCTAGTATCTATATATAATGTTTGCTTTCAGTACCAATAATTCCCCTGTTTCATGGATTTTATTGGTTTTCGAGATCTTTTCGCAAATATCCGATTACCACCGCCGACACCCTGAAAAACTCCCCTCTTTATTTGATTTAAATTAATTTCTATTTTCCTTCATCTTTACCCCAAAGGTCGTTATGTACATTGCCAGGATGCTTACAAGAGAGGCATGCAGACCAACAAAGACTACGTACTTCAACTCAGTCCAAATAATGTTTTCTCAGTCCCCTGTGATATGACAACCAATGGAGGAGGATGGATTATTTTTCAACGCAGAATAAGTGGAAGTGTAGACTTTTATCGCAACTGGGTGGACTACAAAAATGGCTTTGGAGACTTAAATGGAAACTTTTGGTTAGGACTCGATAAGCTGCACCTTCTCGCAGGCCCTGGCAAAGGAGCCATTCTACGTGTTGATCTAAGGCATATGAACGGGCCTTACATGATTTATGCTGAATACAGTACATTTGAAATAGCGAGTGAAGCTGACGGATATCGCTTAAAGGTCGGAGGATATTCGGGAAACGCAACGGACTCACTTGGTAATTCTGTATCGTCAGCTACTAGTCACAATGGGCAAACGTTTTCAACAAAGGATAAAGACAATGCATCTAAATGTGCCTATCAATTCAAGGGAGGTTGGTGGTACTACGCATGTCACAGATCAAATTTAAACGGCATCTATCCACCCAATGATCGAACGGATCCAGCGTATATGGGTTGGGCTAACTTCAACGGTCATCATGGAAGAGTAACATTTTCAGAGATGAAACTGAAATATGTATGAAAAGAATGTATATATGTTCGATTAGCGACTTCGAAGCACTTTTTAAGCACTGTTTAAATGTCACGAAAATCATATGTTATATCTGTCGTTGATATTTCCTTTTGTTGATATTTCAATTTAGGGCAATAATGTTTTGTTTTCATAACTTTCATGACTTTCACTTTTAGCTTTACATGCAGATACACGTTTTTTTTATAAGAAACTGGTTTATAAGAAACTAGTACTAAGATGGCCAAAATTTTAAGAAACTCTAGTACTACGTCTGAGAAGTACTAAGAAACTTTTCAAAGTTAAAAGCATGGTTATTATAGCAAATAGATCGTTGAACCTTCATTCTTGAGCAACATTATCTCAAAATTTGTGTTTTCAACATAAAAGAACACTGTTTATTCCTTTATGATGTTTTAAATGTCAAGAAACATATCTGCCGCAGTGTTAGCGACCACATTGCTAATTCTGCATTCAGAAAAATAAGAAACCAATTAAGAAACTTTTAGTACTAAAATCGACAAAATTTCACGTGAAATTAAGAAACTTTTAGTTCTATGGCCTGATCCTAGTTTCTTATGAAAAAAACGTGTAACCAAACGTTGTTTGTTTTTTCAACTAACAAAGATGCAAACTGTCTATCCATTTTTCACAGTACGTGAGTACATGACTACTATTTTACAAGAAACGTCAAGATGACCAGTCCAAGAAATAGAGCCAATTCCGACCCACCCAAAAAATAGCCCTCTCCACAAGTTGCTCGAAATCGCACGAAAAGCTGCTCAAAATTTGCTGAAAAGTTGCTCAAAAGTTGCCATTTTTCAAAAATATGCCCAAAAGTTGCTCATTTATTGTCACTTTTTTTAAAGGCCAGGTGCTATAGATATGTGAAAAATTGACATATATGCGTAAGATTGGCGCCAAGGATGCTTCAAGAAGTGCATATTTATTTTAGTTCAAAGTCATATCTAATTAAACAATTGCAGCTTCCTGCAAGCTTAAGCCTTTCGACGCTAATACTGTTAGAAACATCAAACACCTTCAGTCTATATTGAAGGAACTGTTTTTTGCCAAAAACAACGACGAGAGCAACAACAACAACGGTGAAAACAACATTGATAGATAAATGATATTAATCATCATCATCATTATTATTATTATCATCATCATCATCACCATCATCATAATCATCATCATCATCTTCATCAATCATCATCATCATCACTATCACCATCATCATCATCTTCATCATCATCATCATCATCATTATCACCATCATCATCATCATCATCATCATCATCATGGCCATTGTCAAACTGACACGTTGAATCCCAGCCCAAGTAGAAAACAGATGCTTTCCATGTCCAATTTTCTTTACTGTTGCAGAGAATAAACACAGCATCTTTGGAATTTTTGTAATAATGCCAAAATAAGGCAAGTTTCTGAATGTTGTAGTTGCCAAACGTTCTAAAAGTTGCCTTAAAGACTGCAAGTTGCCCAAAAGTTGCCGAGCAACTTGTGGACAGGGCTAAAAAAATTATAGGGAAGTTAAAGCAAAAGATCACTAGTATTAATATACCATAATATTTCATACTGTTTTGTTTTTCATTGAGTAGTGTAGTTTGTAGTTCGGATGATCATGTTTTATTAGATATTGTGTCTATATGAAAAAAAAGCATTTGAAAATAGGACTGTTCATGTTTTTCTGCTTGGGCCCTTATCGAAACGAGGCAGATATATTTACGTGAAGATGATGACGTTTGATTATGAGTCGTAGTTAGGAAGGAACGTCCGTCAGCCTTTCATTAACGATAGCTAGCTACGGCCATATAATCAGTCTAACGAAGTGCTTGCTATTGTTTGGAATACCACAGTTTAAGTACAGTACCTTACCACGTGTTAACAGCGTGGCAACACTTTTCATCGTTGAATCCACATTGGAAGTACAAGTTTTTATGTAAGAAACTGGTTTACAAGAAACTAGTACCAAGATGGTCAAATTTTAAGAAACTCCAGTACTATGTCTGGAAGTATTAAAAACTTTTCAAAGTTGAAAGCATGGATTGCATAGCAGATAGGTCGTTGAACTTTTATTCTTTGCAATATCAACTAACCATTTATTTCTGTATGATATTTCAAATGCCAAGAAACATTTCTGCAGCACTGCTAGCGACCACATTGACAATTAATGCATTCAAAAAAATAAGAAACCAATTAAGAAACATTTGGCACTAAAGTGGACAAAATTTTCATGTTAAATTAAGAAACTTCTAGCACTATGGGCTGATCCAAGTTTCTTATAAAAAAATGAGTCAGAAATGGCTGGACCTTTGGAAGCCGTGTACCTCTCCAACCACTCTGTAAGATTCTACAAACTGATGACACTTGTGTGGCTGATCCTTCGTTTTACATGAAACTCTTCTGAGCTGTTGTTTCAGCATTACTTGACTTACTTGTTCTCGTTCAATCTTCGTGCTTTCTTTTCACAAACATAATAAGAGCCTATCCTACAGAATCTGTTGTAGTGTGTAAGTGTGATGCTTTTGTACAGTCTTGGATATTCGAGAACACCACAACAAATATCTGTGTCGTTGCATAATTTTCTTGTTATTCCAACGTCAAGCTGGTCAAACACTGCCTCCGTTCCATCTGCCCACCAAATTGATCCATTTTTCTCCTGGAAGATCAAAGTGCAGTATTCTCAGGCCCTATGTTTACTTTAAATGTTTGTGTGCAGTTTCATGCTATTTTGGCCTCTTTGTAAACGGATTCATGTGACCCTGGTAACTGCATCGAAAAGGAATGAGCAGGGTCATCGAGAGGCAGCCCGGACCCCTAGTGTCAAAAATGGAATATTGGCCCTCCATCGCCGAAGGCCCTGGAAATTTTTTTGGACCACACCCTTTTCTCTTGTATCGCGCCCTCCTATGCAATTGTAGAATGCTGCTTTTGGATGGAAATGCCCTCCTATACACTGTTAAAAGCAATAACCTTTAGATGGAAAGTGCTTTTACCTCGTACAGACAAAGTTGAGAATGACAATTGTGGGCCTTCGTGTTGACATTAAATCAAGAATCGTGGAGTAAGAAATTGCTGAACTCTCTGATGATTATTGCAACTTTCACGAGAGCTATTAATTGGAGGTTGCTGTTTCAGCTCATCCATGAAGCTATTTATCGTTGCAAAATAGTAATACAAAATGGCTGACCATTGGTTTCAGTCAACAGGGAAATTTCGTCTTCATGAAGTCATAGAGAAGCTGCGTCCTCAATGGTCGGTAACGTTTTGCGCGATATGTGACCGCACGGTAAAAACTTCGCATTAAAAGGAATTCGGACCGATTTTTTTTGCAGGAAAGAGAGTGAAAATTATTTGCTGATGCTATTTCTGAGATGCTGCCTTGTTGTTTTCGCTTTGTATCTCATATCCTTGTCGTAAAGAATGTTTAAAGAACACTTACCTGAAATGGATGAAGGTTGGAGCATTTTATGTCCTTGCTGTTTTCCAAGCACAATTTTTGTTTTCTTCGTGTTGCCTTAGGATGTTTTGTAAAGTAAAACCACGGTTTTTTTATATGAAGCTGCAACTCTCGAGACGTAATTTTGGAAGAAACATCACAGCAATGTGTTTTGGGTTTGGAATCCGGGCATTTTCTCTCAATAGTCCTCAGACTGGCCTACCGTCGCCCCTATTGGTCAGCCTATGAATCCTAAACCGATTTCCCAGTTAACAACATTGTTAGAAGTGGTTAGAAGTCATAAGTCAGTTACTGGGTTGTTGGTTCATTTGTAAGAGGTTTCATTCACACCAACTTCGCCATGTTGTCAATTTCACCATTTTATCAGTCAATATTTTGAAATGTAACTATATTATTCCATATTCCTTACAAACCCCTCCTCTACTTGTTAGATATGTTAACAAGATATGTACACATCCTTGAACATTCCCAGCACTCAAATTTAATGATTCTGCTTTAACTGCGAAGGCGTCGTTAAGACTTTAGGGCACGTCCAAATTAGACGCCATGCCAATGGTCAGGCCGTTCGGACCAACTTGCGTTTGGGCGAAAAATTTACCAGAACAAACAAGTGGACAGTCGTTACATTTAAGTTCAGCTTTGAGAAAGAGTTTGTGAACATTTCTATCATGATTTGCTCAGTCCTAATGCATTCCCTTACATTTAAATTAATTTTGTTTCAAAACCTGACCATTTAGGGCGATGCCTCTCTAGCTCGATCATTTCTCAACGAATTTTCACGGGGACTGTGGCAAACCATAAGTGAACATCTTAAGAGCAACATCAAGTAAAGTATGGTGAGGGCCTTTTGCCACTATGTCGTAATCTTGAGGCAAACGGAGCACAAAGTTTCTGGGACACCCTGTATTGTTGCCGTTTAGGCCTAATTTGATTTCAGACTGCCTCAGCCTCTTTTCCAGGCCCGACATTTTCTTCATACAGCCTTACAGCCTACAGGTCATCCGTGTCTGTTGGTAGACGCTGAGAACGTCAAACTGTACCCTGTTTTTTACCCAGGGTAGTCAAACTGTAGCTTGCTCAGAAAAAATCCTGGAAGACACTGGATAATCAACTACAGTTAAATTGGATTGGAAACTTCACATAAGGATTCTACGGGCATTTAGTGACGCGGTGAAGCTAGATGAAGCAATCAACAAAGATTCCCTGAAATCTGTATGGCGAACTCATTCATTGTGCATTGAAAAGGGCTGTTGAGAGAAGCTGATTGCTTTTTATTCATGTTTGCAGCTCGACCATTGGGCCGTAGTAGTCCCTTTGTTTGGGATCACTTGGTAGCTACTGATGTGTCAGTCAAAAGCAATGGATACCAAGCATAGTCATCACGTTTTTGAAAATGACTGCACCTGTGGAGGAGCCAGGAGTGGGTATGAGGCAGTACAAATACCCCCACTTTCAAGAATCTGATTTCAATTGTAATTTAAGAAGCAATGAAAATGTCTGGGTATACCCTTTGGTATCTGATATTTGTTTCTTAACCCAAGGGGGTAACTTCAATAGGCGGGTGACCGGGTTGTGCCATTTGACGTCCGAAATCGCACCCTGAAATTTAACTTTTGCGAAAACCATACCCCAAAATTTACAGGCCATTGAAAATGTATACCCTAAAATTGTGACAGCCATCCAAAAGTTTAACCAAGCAAATCAAATTTGGTCATAATACTCTAAAGAGTAATTTTTCTAAAATGATACCCCAAAATTTATGACTACTTGTGTCTTTACCAAAAATAATACCCCAAAATTTATTTTCCGTTCGAAAAAAGGCACCTCAAAAAATGGTATGTCCCGTACCTGCATATATTTTTATTTTCTTTTTCTATCAAGTCTCAAAAAACTACAACTAATATCATTTAATTCAACTATGCCACTCATAGCGGAAAAAGACACAAGGTCATCGAGTTTCCACTACGAATGGCACTATATGGTAGTTACCCCCTCCCCGGGTTTCTTAATTTCGCACATATTGGCTGTTGTTCTTCCAAACTTATACCCTTTTGCCCCCCTTGTCGGCAAATTTTGAAATTCTATCCCCACATTATTTTTTGTCTGGCTGCGACATTGGATTGCGAGGATGTTTATAGCACCTATCCTTTTATCTAAAAGCTTACAAGGATCTTCAGGTACTTTTCTATGATTTTCCATTCGAGATCTTTGACATTTTGGTTATTTTCGAAATTTTTCACAGCGTCCTCTTTTAATTGAACAATATCATGGAATGTCTTGAAAAGTTCAAAATCCTCATGAATCCTAAATTAAAGACGGGAAGTGTCACAATCTTCAAAGAAAGCATAGTTCATCGAGGTCTACGACATGACGGAAAGCAGAGAGCTGTAGTTTTTTTAGGTTCATGATGTAGCGATTTGATGACATCACATCCTTCAAATTGCTTTGAAACAAAAACGCTAATTCCAAAAATAGTCAAGATATCAGGGAGAGGGGGATGACAGGGTAGTGCGGTGTAGTGGTTCCATCGTACCAGAGGGTTGGTACTTGATACAACATTTTGCAAAGGTGGTAGAACCTGGTACTAAAAATAGGGGCACCTGTACCAATCCTCTATGAGTCGGTACCAATAACAATTTTGTTAATAGATGCTTTTGGAATCCATAGAACAAGTTTTAGTTTTTATCAGTGCCGACAATGACTGACACAGATGCCATGATGACGTGTTCAGGTGTGGTTTGGTTTTGACCATTGGTCTTACGAGGAGCTGATGTAGACCTCTTGTCAGAATTCCCCATATTGATGATGAACTGCACTAAATTGATTATCAGTTATTAGTTCCTTCCACCAAAATTTGTGGTACCAATACCCTCAGTTTGGATGGAACCTGATACCTTATGAGTTGGTACCGCTACAAAAGACTCCCCTTCCCCCCTGTCACAGCCCCCCCTCCAGCAATCTCCAATGAAAGATTATAGCAAGATACCAATGGTTCCTTTTGAGCCTTATATCAATGGACAGATGCATGACACTCTTTACAACGTGTCATTTTTCATTACTTGCCCTCTTTCTGAAGAAGTAAGAAGCAAGTAAAAACCTGTTTCAGCCCGATGTAGATGTAATACAGTCTTGTTTTCGAGCGAATGAAGTCCAGTTTGCTTTTTGTGTCGACTTTTGCCAAAATAGCGTCTCTATTTTTGCAAATTTGGAAACTCATTGGCCAGGTTGCAGAATATCTTGAAACCATAAAGCAAGACCCTGACTCTTCATGGTGGAAATATCCTTGGTCGCAAGGGCAAGTAGACAAACTGCACTGGCCACCTATGAGGAGAAATATACCAAATTAGTCTAAAATGCTCATGATAGAGGAAAGGGAAACTAATATTTTGCATTGTACGAATGTCTTTATTTCACGTACTTTTGTTGGAATGTCAATAAGCATTTCTTAGCCTAAGTTTTAAGCAAAATGTTGTATGGCGTGGTCTTTGTGCTGCTTTGCAGACACATTTTGCTGGCAAAAGTAAGTTTTAAATGGATAGAAAGGGATCGAACGATGAAACCGTTAATTGGTCTGATGCCAAATGACGTTTTGAGAGCAAGTTCCAATCAAAAATCGCATCCACTTTTCTATCGCATCCATTCATGTGTTTTACCTTCCTGGTGTCGACTGCCTTTAAGCAGACATTCAAATTTTACTTTTTCAGCTACGTTACTGTTGTTGCTAAGTTTGTTGATGGTAAAGTTTTAATGTGGCAAATACTACAAGTTCGTGAAGGCATATAAAAAGCTCATATTTTGGTATTTTGATTGAATCAAATGTTTACAAGGGAGGAGAAGAATCACAGTACCTTTCCGATCATCTTCCTCGATCTACGAGAAAATAAGAGGATTGTATCATGTATTAGTGCATTAAGAGCAAAAGAAAAATGACAATGTAATCAAAACCTTGCATGGTACATAACAGATCAACTAAATGGTACCTATTTTTGAATATATTATCAAGGGTGTTAAGACACGGATACTTTGATTGATTATTTATTTACCTTGTTTTGATCCCTGTGTTTTTTGTCTTGTTGTCTTGTTTTCTGCTCTGTTTCGTCTTCCGTTGGACGTAGTTACGCCCAACCGCTCTCAAGTTGCTCGAATATAGCTCCCTTGTATTTCTGTGTCTTAGTGCGCCTTCGTACAAGGTCTTTAAAACTGCAAAGCCACAGAAATACAAGAGAGCTATGTTCGAACAACTTGAGAGCGGTTTGGGCCTAACCACGCTCAATTGAAGACGAAACAGAACAGAAAACAAGACAACAAAATAAGACACAGGGAGTAAAACAAGGTAAATAAACAATCAATCAAAACATCTATGTCCTATATCACTGTATTGCCTAGTACTAGTCACAGCCAGTTGCAAAAGAATTTCAATAATACGTCTTGTGGGATTGAACTCAATATTGTCTAAATTTGACGTTCTCCGCAGTCCATAAATTGTCTTTCTCCTAACAGTGGGAGAGATCCAACTTTCTGAGGATGAAGGGACGGGAAGGGAGGGGGAGAGCGCCGTCAATTTTTCTCAGTCGGAGGAAATGCTTTTATTTTGAAGTCATTTGCTAGAAGATCTGACAGAAACAGGGTCTTTGAATGCGCGAAGAGAATATGTATATCAGAGATTTCAAACTATTCACACTCAGCGATTGAAAGAAAAACAATAACATCCTGAAATGGTAGGCGCAATCGCTTTCAGAATTCTGGGGTTTCAGGACTCTGGGAGCGCAGCCCCCAGAAATATTTTTGAGCACACGCCCTCTACTTTTGCTTAGAATGGATTTCTCAACTCGTTGTTTGCCGGTATTGACTAACTAAATTAGGATTTTTGATTATTTGTGGCAATTATTTGTAAAGTAGTATCCCCAGGAAAATTTGTGAATGCAAAATTAAATGCGTTACGATATGAGTCAGGACCATCTCTCAAAAAAATTTTGCTTGAAAAATTTCTTCTTTGTCTTATTACACTTCTGGCAATCCAACTTTGCCTGCATCCAATATGGCATGGACATAGAAACTGCGACAAGTCGCTGATAGCTGTCTTGATTTAGCGTCCCAAGGAAGTTTTCGAGAACTCCAACCTATGCATTGGCTTAGAATGCGTCTCCCAATCGCGTTCGAGCATCGCTCTGAAATATTGCTACTCTCTGAACTGTACCCAACAACTCTCTTCTCGTTTTTGAATTAGCTAATAGTGAATAAATACTCATGAATATGATTTTGAGCTTGCGCATTTCATTTGCTCTTCCAGATGACACCCCTCTGTTTCTTAAGGGTGACTCGTTTCTTCATTACAGTTTCGATCCCACCTATGAAACTTTCGACTTTTAAGGAAAATTTGCGAGCCTCATCGAATTAAGGGGTGCAATAGACGATTGCGCTAAAGATGGTGGCGAAGAATTTCTTACCAAGATGTATTGTGTTTTGCAATCGAATTCCTATAGAACACAATGCATCTTGGTAAAAAATTCCTCGCCGCTATCTTTAGAGCAATCGTCTTACCACCCATAATTTTCGCCACTGTCTCATAATCAACTTTCAAGGTCGAATGAATGGTCCGTATTGTCTCTCGTCTCTTCGGCTTCAAGTAAAATGTTTTGGCAAAATGACTCTTTCGAATTTCGATAAATTTCATTGCCAACATAATTGCAGTTCCATTGGCCCCGGCCAGCTTTTAACCGCGTCGATTACCTTTAAGTTGTGAAGTTTCTCAAGTATTCCTACCTTTCTTAATCGAGTAAATGTTGCATTCTCTTGCTCCAACAGAGAATTTTCTGCAGCACCTTTCAATAATTCACATTCTCCACGAACATCATCATTACCATCAGCGGCAGAGTAATAATTCGTTGCTTCACAGTCGTTATCGTTCAAACACCATAAGTTGCATTCGATGATAGAGTTGACTTTCTTGACCCCAAGCAGGAGTTCCACATCCACTGCTTTCTTATGATCAAGGCTTAAATCTCCAAACGCGGACAGACTATCTGCCTTGCTGGATAACGAAACATTTGAATTAATGCATAATACCAATAAAACTATAGCAAGAAATCTGGCACCCTTTAAATCCAGCATTGCTGCATCTTCAACATAAGACAAGACATGGCCTAGGTTTTGCAGATTGTAAAGCTTGAAGGGAGTCTCACCATGGCACTCGATAAGAGCAAATTTCTCCAGTGAGGTACTTTACGTATATCTAAGGATTGTTTGGCTTAAGAACGTGCTATTTCACCTACTCGATTTTTTTACATAAACCTTGTTCAATGCTTGCTTACTCTGCATGAAAGCTCTTATAAAATTAATGATTCCAATCGTTATCGGCAAGCGAGAATTCTCGCGTTGCTTTTTCAGCTGCTTCCATTGGACGCTAAATCTATCAGCTCAACAGCATAGGTTCCAGAATCTTTAAAAAGGCGGGTCTAAAATTCAATGACCTAATTCTTTAAACTGAATGACTTTAAAAAACTTTATAGCCACTCTTCTATGATTCTACCGTTGGACTTTTCAGACATTTTGATTATTTGTCGAAATTACAGCTTTTTATATATTTCAGGCAATTTTATGATGTGACGTCATCAAATTACTAAATCACAAACCAGAAGAGTGAAAGATTTTTGCTTGATACCCTATTGTAGGCATCCATAAACTTTGGTTTTCATGAAAATTATTTGATTCTTGAGAAATATTTGTATATTTGTGATATTTGTATTCTTGAGAAAAAGTTTTTAAGGAGAGTGTATTTAGTATGCACAGTTCCCGTTATTCTGTGGGCGAGAAGTTCATCGAAAAGGCAAAAATTTGGAACTTGATTATTTAGATAAAGGGAAAATCCCCTTCAGGTACAGTAGCGGGAACGGTGTATACACATTTTAGTACACACCGTTCCCTTTAATGTATGAGTAAGAATTCCACTAAAAAGCAAACTTTGCAACTTGGTTTGAGCTCCAAGGAAAATGTCCTTTTCGTGCAGCACCGGAAACGGTGCATACCCGTTTAGCATGCACCGTTCCCGTCACTGATCCCGCAACTGTTGAAAACTGCGCTCACACGATGCCCACACATTTTGAAAATGGTGAAAAACGTGACGGAAAGGCCTCCCCTTCACACGGAATCGGCACTTTTTTGCCGGCAGATTTTGAAAACAGTAGATTTTGACAGCGGAACTATAACCGGCACATTTAAAAAATGGCATCGTGTGAACCATCGAAAATGATAATGATGGAGCATTTTTCAGCGCTTTCAAGATGAGGCTAAATTGTTCATTACCTGTAAATAAATATATTTCTTTGGCATCAAATATTTTGAAGGATTGCACCGAATTTGTTACTATCGTTATCAAATTTTGCCGGTATCGTGTGAACCACCGCCACTGCCAGAAAACCATAGCCTGTGTTCCGAACACAGGCTAGAAAAACACCGCTTAGGTCAGTCTCCAAAATATCGTTGCCAGGGCAGGCAAAGTCCGAAACAAAAGCAATTTGAGAAAACATGTCAAAATACCTGTCCATTCACTTGGCAGTTTTGGTTTTGTCTGCGATTAATATCTATTATAAAAATACATAGTTTTCCTTGAGCATCCGATTACTACCGCCGACACCCTACTCAAATTTTTCGTTGAATAATGTCAATTCCCGTTAACATTAGAAGGAGCAAAGTTTTATGTTTCAAACTCTGAGGAAAAATGCAGCCTAAATATCAAGATATCTTGTCCTTGCCGAAACAAATGATATCATCGACGTATGAGTTGTAACTCTAAAACTAGCAATGTTAGAGGGCAAGCTCCTGCATGTTTGTAGCCACCGTTAGGATTTAGCCGCTAGGAGTCAATCTCAAGTTTAGGACTCATTGGAAAATGTACGATGCTATGGCAATATACATTCTTCTTTGCGAAGTAAAATGGCTTCATGTCTGCTAACTGCTGTAAGGAAAGAAGTCTAAAGCTCGCAGTTTATATTGCTGTCAAGAAAAAGCAATGGTCAATGGGGTTGCTACTTACTTACTTGGCTGTGTTAACTATCCAAGCTTTTCATAAAAGAAAAATATGCAAAATTTACGTTTTAGATTATAGGCTTATTCTTCAACGACATTGTTATTATAACAAACCAAACGAAGTATAGATGTCTCATCTACAACCCCAGAATTTAGTTTTTTATGTTAAAGTCTTCACTGAACGACAGCAATGTTTTGCTCAGTATGGGTAAAGTTTTGTATTCAGCTAAGAATAATTATATGTTTTTCAACACAGAGTCCAGAAAAGAATGACAGTTCCACGGCTGTGAGCCGCATGAAGGATTTCTTGTTGATGTCATATTTGAGGAAGGCTTAGTAGTCTTCACCAACAAATCTACGAAATATTTTTTTGTGATTTCGGCAGCAGCAACTGATGTATAAAGTCTAGGAAAATAAGCATCGAGAATATTCCAAAAAATTCGGTTCATTTTGATGTGATTGTAACAAGGAGAGATTAGCAAACAAAATTGGCACCAGAGGGTTAGGGTTAGGGTTAGAGTCTTATCTTTTTCTGGACTCTGTCTCAACATTACGCTTTCAGTTTTTCCCTTTGAAAAATATCATCGACGTATCAACTAGGAGATAGGCATTTTCAAGTTGCCATACTTTTGAATAGCTGTCTAAATACCTTGAGTGTTTTCAGCAGTATCACTGAATTGCGTGAGTACTTTTAAGCAGAAATGGTGAATTTCGCATCTTGAAAGACAGCTGACAACATCACATTTCTCCAAAACTCAATCACCTCTTCAAATACGCGTTTAATGAGGCCTTGATAAACATGTTTTTTGGTGCAGATACTTAATTAAAAGCGTCAAAAACAACAAATCGGTCATTTAGAACACGCTATAAAAGCAAACAATACTTCTCAGTTACAAGGTATATCTGGTTTCATCGAAATTGATATCATTCTGTTTACAACGCTAGCTGATATCGACAGGTCATCATGAAGGTTCTTATTTTCGCATTATTCCTCTCTTTGGCAGTTTTGGTGAGGGCCAGGAGTTTGCAAGATTGTAAGTTTGTATGTCGTGAATATGAAATAACTGATTTGTCTTTTATTTCATTGTCTTACTACTTTTGTACTGAATGTTATGACTCACATCTGAAGATGAAGATGTATTACAAGTACATTTGCAAGCCATGAATAGATACATTTTGAGAATATTTCTAATTCTTCAGAACTCTTTCATATGGCTAAAGGATTCTTATCAACCTGCGGAGAACTATTGCAAATTCTAAAAGTTACCCCCCCCCCCCAACGTTTGAAGCACCAGATTGGGTTTTCTCTCCATAAAACCAAACTAGTAACGAATATAGTGAAACTATGGTCTTGGCATAATTCGATGAGTAAGAATGTAGGAATTTTAGCCATATCAAAATTATTGGCAATATTGTAGCCCACATGATATTTTCCAGGCAAATCTGTTGCTGAAAAGACTATGCCGCTTTCAAAAGCTATTTTGTATCCTTGCTTTTGAGGCAACAAGATCTAATTCATGTCAACAGAAAGTGCAAATTCCAAGTTGCCAAAGCGTGTCTCGGATTTTTCATATTCCTCTACCTGCATCACGTGTACCGTAAACCTAAGCTCTAGTAACCAGGGTAACCGTAAACCAAGACAAGTGTTGTATAGTGATGGTCAATGTACGTTGAATCAACACAAGAAAATTTATGAATCAT
Organism: Aurelia sp. 4 Dawson et al 2005; assembly: GCA_964019985.1. NCBI lineage: Eukaryota > Metazoa > Cnidaria > Scyphozoa > Semaeostomeae > Ulmaridae > Aurelia > Aurelia sp. 4 Dawson et al 2005. The sequence continues at coordinate 5,070,586 of OZ026492.1, read as the reverse complement.
ATCGTTCTTGACAATCTAGATTCACCAGAAGAAGAAAATTTTGCCCTTGGAGTTGATGATGATGGCAAAGGAGGACAGACCAGGGAGCTTACACCAGAAGCCCAGGTTTGATTCAAAGATTACGTCACGTTTCTTGCTAAACAGATATTGCGTCATGTTTCTGCCTGCATTCGGGAGTTATCCACTATTTTGTAGAATGGCTGGTGACGGTGACGTCATTTTGCTTGAGGAAAGTGAAAACGGTACACAAACTTGACTAAGTTTCCAAAGGGAAGTCTAATCAAAAGATTTTCTTAGCCAACACGCTATTTTAAGCATAATATCAATTAATTGGGCGACTTGTGTCCTCGACAACGACGTGAGGTATCCAGCAATTTAAACAATAGTCCTTACCTCTTGAAAGTGCTGTTCGTTTGCATCAATACAAATTTTCGCTTCAGCTCACCTTTAAACTAACATCCTTTTCATCAAAGATACGAGTATTGAGGGAACAAGGACAAATTTTCTAACAATAGCACTCATTTTTCTCTCAAAAATTCTTTTTCGTGTATACAACGAGTGAGCAAGCTACCTATGCTTCAAGGCAACTTCTGCAGCCTGATTTGGTTTTACATCCATAACTAGAGCGGCTAGATAACTCATTAGTTGAAATCTCTTCGTCTGCGGGTCACTGTTCACTTTGACGACGGTGTGTCTATCATTGGCAACTGGAAAGGGAATCGACACTTTAAATTGGTCTTTCGCTACATCTATTCTCATAGGCGTAGGAACCAGTGGGTACTGGGGGCACGTGTCCTCCCAAGATTTTGCAATAAACAAAGGAGTGCCATTTTTGTTTTTAGAAAATGACCCCTTTCTTCAGGAAAAAGTGCCCTCGAAGTGTCGTGCCCCCAAGTTTCAAATGCTTCCTACGACCCTGTCTATTCTTATAGGTCCAAGTGAGATGGCATTTTGGAAGGGGGTCTGATTAGACAACATTTGATGCATTCTCTTTTAAAATTGAGTCTCTTATCAATGTGTCGATTCCCTTTAACTGAGGGCCTTTTTAACCCTAGTGTCTTTGGGTATGGCTCAAATGTTGGACCTCTAATCCAGAGATCTCGACTAGATGTGGTTGGGCCTACTCGGAGTGTCAAGCAAGAGTTAAGGAAAACAAAAACAGAAGACTTTTGAGTGAAGAAGCTCAGGTGTAGATCAGATTTCCATTTGAACTTTGGCTCTTTCAGCACACAGGGCAGTGTAAGGTCAGAGCTGAAAGGCCACTGCACTTGTACGTGATTTATGAGGCTCGATATCATTTCTCAAATCAAGCGAGGTGCATTTCAGTCATTCGTAACAGCATAAGAAATTTTGTCGGAACAAGAGGATTTGTAACGTATTTTTCTCGAAAACACAAGGATTTTCGCCTTTCTGTACGCCACTGTACGAGACTTTCAGGGAACGAAATTTCCTCGAAATCAAGAAAGAGCCAAGCTCTTGTGACTCAGACAAGCTTTTGCTTGCATTTTGAAACATCTTGGTCAAAATAGATTTCATTTTCACAAAGATTGACTGCAATACAAGTAGGTTGTTCAATTGAGTTCCCGTTTAGCTCTCTTAGGTTCTTAACGCAGGATGGGGCTCCGTTCTTCATAGTCCCGGTAAATCCCAGTTTCACAGATCATTGTTCCAGCTGAAACATTTAAAAATCATTGCATCGTTCAAATCACATGTTTGCAACCGTGAACATTTTGATGTTGTACTATGCGACAGCCAATTTGCCTCTCAAAGATTTTTGCTGAATTCGTTTTGCCTACTGCTTCATTTGCAATAGGCAGGTCTTAAGCGCCAAACAAGTGTATTTTTGCAGTCAAACATTTTCTGCTTCGTTAAAGATCCTGCATACACAGTACCGGTACCGGTGCAGCTTCGGACCCGTTACAACGGGTATGGGATCAGCCGCCCGTTCACACTGCTCCTGCTAGAAAGGAACACTTTTGCTCCTTCTATCTGTAGAAAAACTTTGTTCTGGAGCAATGCAAAAGCTATTGTACCGCTACAACTTTGCCTCAGGATAAAATTGTACCGGTACGTGGTCTTTGATTCATTTATAATGCTGTTTTTTTTTCTGTTATTCAGTGTCTTTGGGACTGGCTTGTGTGTGGGAACCAAAGACCAAAGGATGCACCAGTTGGCAGATGTGGACGAATCTACCGTGAATGTCTTGAAGCAATAAAGAAGGGCAAGACACCTGCACCACCTGCGCCAGAGACACCTCTCCCCCCACCACCAGTCGATGAATAGGTGAGATAAAAGAACCATTCCTTTAAAGAATCATTTATTTAAAGAAACAGGCCTTGAATCTATGAAACTAAGAAATACAATGTGTAAAAATGTCATTCCTAATTCTTTCAACTGAATTGATCGATAGAAATTTTCATTCGCTTGACATAACTCCAGAAAGAACATTTTTAGGATCAACACTGTTTTCAGAATAAAAGCATCAAAACAATTTCTGCCGGTTTCAAAGTTGTGACGTCATCCAATTGTTGCATCGTAAACCATAACAGCAGCAAACGTTTGCTTCCTACCATCTTTTAGATCTTCAAAAACTAACTACTTCTCAAGGTTAGGGCTCAAAAATATTTTCCTGCCTTGTAGCAAGCTCAGCATTTTCGTTTCTTCTTACATATTTTTCTTCTATTCCTGTATACCAACCTATTCTACCCCCTTTTCTTCCTCTCCTTCTTTCTTTCCTTCCTTTTCCCTCCACCTCTCTTTCCATTCATCCCTTTTTCCATCCTGGGAAATTTTAGAGTTTCAGCTACCTTCCTAATAGCTCCTGACTTTGCTTTTGTTAACCCTGCTATATCTTGTAGCTATTGGTCTTGTTGACTTTTCTTAGCCAGTTTATATGCAACTTTTAATCTCTGTCCATGGGCAATATTGCACCGAGTTTGTAGCTAACAAATTAAAGTTTCTTACCTCGATATTACTGCTTTACTGTGTTGCTTTCTTTTCGGATGAAGCCTTACCAGTGCTAGGAATCAAATTCAAATGGCTCCTACGCGTCTGAACAGTTAGTTCCTACACAGCCTTCAAGTTTGAAATGAGGATGAACGCTGTTTAGGAGCCAACAGTTCATACCATGAGCGATAAGACACTAAGTGTGCAGCAGTTTGAAATTTATATCAGAAGCGAGCCACCTTAACGTTCTTGTGTTTTGAACTTATCTTTACGAGGTATACAACTGCCTTTCACTTTTTCGTTATTTTGACATTTTTCGGCAGTGAACCAACTTAAGTGCAGAGCCATCTTTTACGATTAAGGTGGCTCTGCACTTGAGGTGGCTCACTACCGAAAACTTTCAAAACTGCAAAAAAGGTGGTTGTATACCACGTAAAAATAAGTTAAAAACACAAAAAAAGTTAAGGTGGCTCGCTTCTGTTATAACTTGCAAATTGCTACACTATCGCTCATATTCAGACGCGCAGGAGCTATTTGAATTCGATTTTAGGCTTGAGCCAGATACGAAAAAAAATATGGTGATATCGAGGTAAAAACTTTAATTTCCAAGCTACTAACACGGTGTATCATTGCCCTTGCCCTGTCAAAGCTTCCGATACCTCATTGTACATCTTTTCATGGACCTTAAAAATGATGTAGGTCTGAAAATGATGATGATATCAAAAATGTAAAGTTCCAGTCGATCTGTTCAGTTGAAAGTATTAGACAATAAATTTCACACATTCAACTTTAAGATTTGCAAAGGTTTTACCCCTATGCTTTGTTGTTCTTTAGGCTATATCGGGTGGTATTACCTGACTGAAGCTTCAAAAACGAGGCAATACAGAATCCCGCCACTCCTATTGGTTAACAGCACTTTCCCGCGGGTTTCCCGTAGCTTTGTATACGATACAAAGACGCGTTTTTGTCACCACAGCAACTGCTTTAGGCCTAGGCCTGTGAGATTTGCAGTGAACTCAAACGACATGATTGTAACAAAATTTCTTTGATGAAATGCGAGTCAAGATTAGAAGATGTCAGGTAATAAAACTCATACTAACCGGTTTTGTCGTTGTACAGGAAAATATAAAGCCCTCGGTCTTAATGCACAGACCTCGCAAGCTCGGTCTGCACTTTTAAGACCTCGGGCTTTATATTTTCCTGTACAACACAAAACCGGTTAGTATGCGCATATGCCAAAACATCTATCCGCTTCTAATAGGTCTTGTTGCTAAATCGTACACTGGACCGATTTTGAAGTATTCTCCAGCAGAAATTTAGAAGTAGATTCCAAGATCTATTGTAAATTTGTCAGTTTTGTGTTTCTTGAGCTACAACAGCCTCTTAAAATTTTCGGTCCAATAAACACTGAAATCTACCAAACACGTCGATAAGATCTTCTACAGATTCCATACAATTGGTCAACCCAAAAACTTTCTCGTACTGATTATAGAAACCAATTTTTTTATAAGTTGCTGCATGAGAGTTAGCCAGCTGTTTTCAAGAGCACAAGGGTGTCGACGCCCGTTAGAAGTTTCTCATCAGGCAACTCAGCAGTTCCATTTAAAGGGAGTACAAAGACCAGCAGCCTTTGCCATCGTTTGCTTTTGCTTTTGGGAATTTCGCTTTTCTGGAAGCTATGGAGCACAAGTTGCTGACCTAGTGCAAGGCATGCTGGTCTTTGCACCTCCTTTAAATTGCAAACTTGCCGTTTCGGAATTTGGGAGTTACTCAAACACAAATTCTAAGTCTACCAAGTCTACTGTTTTCATAATAGACAGTTACGCCAAAGATGGTAGCAAGAAACTTTTTACCAAGATGCATTGCGTCCAAATTACGATTCTTTTGCCGCTATCTTTCTCGCAGTCGTCTACTGGTAACAATCAAACAACCCCTGAAACTGAAAAATTCAAACAATGCTCAAATTTCATATTTTTTGTTTGTAGATAAATCAGCCTGCTAGATGATTCTACAAGCCAAATGACGAGTTAATTGATGGACATCTCAAACTTTTAAAATGAACATATAATTCAGCTTCTTTAGTATTTATGGGTTTTAATGGTATTCGTGTCTCTTTTGATGTATCACTTGACTTTCTTTCAATTACAGTGAGGCCCCGTTTACACTATACTGTTTTCAAATGAAAACGGTACGAAATCATGCCGTTTTGGCCTTCCGTTTACACTAAAACGTTTTCGTTACCAACATCAAGTGAAAGACGATTTTGAGAACGGCACGATTTGAAAACGGCATGAAACGTATCAGTGTGAACGCTTGAAAATGGAACCGATTGAAAGGGAGGCAAATTATCCCTTTGTCCCTCTTTTAATCCGCAACGATATCTTTCCGTCTTCAAGCGTTTACACTGAAACGTTTCATGCCGTTTTCAGATCGTGCCGTTTTCAAAATCGTCTTCATTTGATGTCCGTTACGAAAATGTTTTAGTGTAAACTGAAGGCCAAAACGGCATGATTTCGTACCGTTTTCATTTGAAAACGGTATTGTGTAAACGGGACTAGACTCAGCCACTAAGGAATTTGCCAAAATTAGATTGCCTAGTTTCATATAGCCCGTCATATAGTCAGCTTGATTTTTACTCAGGAATCAAAGTTTTTTGATGTACAATTAGATATTCTTGAAATTAAAATAGCTTAATTTTCGGCAAAATTTTAACATTTAATAGGCCTTATAGCTATTCAACAAAAGAACCTGGATCGAGCGTCACAATTTTATACATCTTTATCACGCGCAATAATGCAGCGTGTTTGTACAGCTAAGAATAAAAGTTTATTATCTCGATATTACTGTTTTACTTCGTTGCTTTCTCTTCGGGTCAAGCCTAACCACTGCTGGAAATCAAATTCAAATAGTTCCTGCGCGTCTGAACAATCAGTTCCTACACAGCATTTATCCTTGTTTCAAACCTCCTCTTCCAACATTTTCAAAGGCACTTCGAAATGAGGATGAACACTGCGTAGGTGCAGGCGCGCAGGAGCCATTTCAATTTGATTTCTAGCACTGCTTGGGCTTGGGCCGAAGGGAACCAATCAAAATCACGGTAATATAACATCGAATTAACAACTTTAATTTCCACACTACAAACACGGCGCATCATTGCCTGTGTTCGTGTACGCGAGGTTTGCTCGAGTGGCGTTAACAACTTCTATCATTGTTGTGTGCGATTGAAGATTCAACAAGATGTAGCAAATATCCAGGTATATCGTTCGATTCTGATTCTTTTCAAGAATATTTAAAAGGTGTTTTGAAACTCGGAGCAAAGCAAAGACAGACGACAATGCTATGCCTGTTACAAACTTCTATTTCTTCTCTTTGTCGCTCGGCATGACTTCTGCCTCGTTTTCGAATTTTGCTCCTTCGCACTTCCCTAAAACATCTCACCTTTCTCTCGACTTCCCACATGATTCCGTGTATTGGTTGTTTCAATGGTATTTTCGCTTGGTTTTTCACACATACAAGTTTAAGCCATCCAATCCAGCTCAATGAGCCACACTGAGACTTGTGTAATATCGACTGAAGAACGCAATGCACCTTGGTAAAGCTCCCTGTCGCCAGCTTCAGCGTTATCGTCAGCAAAGACCACCAGTGTTTATTGGGGAGACGAGAATGGTTGTGTCCAAAGAAACATATTTGGTTCCCCGTGCAATGGGTTAGCGCTCATGCGCAGTAGCATTTTGGGGTTGGGGCTCTAAGCATTGCAGCCCCAAAACGCTACTGCGCATGAGCTTTAACCCACTGCAGGGGGGGGGGCACATCAGTTTCCCCGGACAAAGCCTATCTCATCTCCGCAACAAGTGTACTCAAAGTTTGTCGGAGAACGAATACATCGTCTTGCCAAACAGTGTTTGCTAAGACTTTGACCAGGGCTTGAGATGTAAATTCAAAGAGGAAACACCAATGAAACATTTGGAAAGAAACAATTCTATTCAAGCAATATTAACATGAAAACATATCTCTATATTTGAACATGAGTCTACATGTGAACTACATCCTAACTGTCAAGGTAGAAAAGAATAAATATATTCATAACACTTGAGATAACGCAATAACTGAAATCAAGGAAGTAAGCCACAAAATACCGAACTGGATGCTTGGGTGGACTTCTGTAAAGGTACAACGAAGAAGAGGCGCACGGGCAATCACGCGTCCTAGATTCGTTATTTTCTAATTATTTGTTCACAATTCAAAGTTCTGCCATCTCCTTAAAAATGTGCTATCTCCGTCATCCCTCTTTCTGTTCCTTTTTCGAATGGACAATCACCTACTATTTTCAAAGACAAGTCCGTGGTTGGCATGGTTGATAATGAAATGCAAGATAATACTGCTATGCACAGTGTATCAAACTCCTTCCACCATTCTTCGCCTTTCTCTTGTGAAATTACGTCTTCAAATATAAGCGATTTGTGCGAAGTGACGTCATAATGGTGCAAAGAATCTGCCTCCTCTGAATTTATTTTCAATATCGGGCTGTCCTCTTGTTTTCTCGCCTAGTAATGGTTGCAAGTCTCTTTATCGTGTGTTCATGAAAACAATGGTGATACAGCGATCAGATTTGGCCTAAACTGTCAGAATGGAACAAAATTAAGAAGTCGTGTTAGCAGTTAGTAAGTTTGTTTATTGAATTAATCATACCAACCTCGGGTTCGTCACAGTGAATAATTTAAATTTACAGAATGGAAGCATCAAGGTGTCCGGGTGAACATAGATATTTCTTGAAAATGGAAAAATCAACTTGAGATCGGGAGTGGAGCCCCCCAATCCAAGTGCTTTCATATTCTGAAAACAAAACAATGCCCATGTCCTCTAGCCCATGTCCTCTAGCCCATGTCCTCTAGCCCTTACCGAATACGCCAAAATTGTTTTCAACTTCGTCATAAGTGGAACGCTCGTTGGGACAAAGAAAGCAATAGTATTCCCCCTCCCCCAATTTTCTGCATGTTTAGCGACAGTCGACAAACTTCCAATGTACAAAGCTGGTTGAATCGGTTCGTTTTGGAACAATTGTTAAATATTCACCTCGCATATCCTTGACCCATGGACTTAAACGAGTCGCCTTGAAAGAAACACATAAGACAACACATTCCAAACAGCTTCGGAATGAGAAGTGTGTGACCTCACTTCATGGAATGGTTGTAATAGCACCAGCACCAAACTGTGTAGGCAATCGAAGTAGTCGGCCAAGGGCAGGTCTGCTTGTTACTAGTCTCAAGCCATGCTCCTGGGAAATTGCAGTGTTATTATACTGCATTCGTGACACAAGTTTTCATCGCACGAAGTTTAACCCTATTTTGGTTGGGGGGGGGGAGACAAATTTGCCACCTCTAGAACAGTAGCGTAACGGAGACAGCCGAGGCTCTTAGGGATTTTCCCACTTGAGGCCCCCTAGCTAAAGTATTTGCAACTGATATGATAGTAACATAAAAGTGGTATGCCTAGTTTAAACTCGAAGTAAATAAGTTGTACAGGCAAGATAAAAACAATTGCAATGATTTACTGTCAACACATGCAGTGTACAAGCCAGCATCGTGGCCAGGGCAAATCAGTGGGGGACACAGGAAAATGAGAGAGCTTGGGGAAAAAACTCCCAGGAAAATTTGGAGTACAGGTCCGTTTTCACAAAACAGGAACTTAAAAAAAGTTGCACTCAAATGTGGATTCAAAATAGATAACAAAGAATTTTATGCTGGGGGCCCCTTTTTGTCGGGGCCTTTGTTTTTGAACTAAGGTACCTAAAACTGCGTTACGCCACTGCCCTAGTAGAATGTTTTAAATAGATCTGTCAGGAGAAAGATTATGACCATAAAACTATTGGACTTTTTGCTGCTATGTGTTTTGCAATTACTCATAAAATTTTATCGAAATATTCTTCCAACTGTTTTTTATCACAATCATCCTGTTTGGACGGAAATTTTACTACGAATTTAACTTTTATTACGCTTTCCCGATTTTGGCCGATTTTGCCACTTATCTTGACCACACAAAGTAAAATGCTGACGTAAGCAAAACAATTGCTTATTTTAGGTAAATTTTTATATTTTTGTAAGATGCATGCCCGAGGCAATTAGCACACAAAATTTCCATTCTCTGTCTATTGCCAGTCCCGAGTTAGATGGGGGGGGGGGCTTTGTTGCCCCCAAACCAAAATAGGACGTGTCACATAGCCCAGCCACAAGAATTCAAAGGATGTTTTATCAAGAGATTGATCAACTCCAAAAACCATTGCCGCTTTTGCCTGTTCAATACATTCCTTCTCATTGTTTAAAACTAAAGATAAGAAATGCCACCTGCGGAACCAAAGTCATACAGCTTCCCAGCTGCAGAGCTTTTGGTTTTCGGTTCATAGCTTTTCATTAACGATGACCTGACAAATTGACTTGTACCCCTGCGATGCACGACTAGACCGGGCAGTCAGTGAGATCTTGCCAACAAGAAGCTTGCTCTTGTAGTCAGTAGTCATATTGGCCAATGGAATTCAAACTAAGGGCATACATTTTCCTTGGGAACATATGCATCTAAAATTGCAAGAAAGTTCGGGGGGTTCTAAGTTTTGACCTAAACATGACAGAATTTTACAAAACAATCGAAAAAATAACTACACTTATAAACATGATCGATACGCTGAAAGTAATAGATAATGTGATATACAGACAGGTAATTTGTATCTACTTTGTGATACACTGCAAACCGGATTAGGAAAGTAAAACGGACCGTAAAGATCACTTCTGCAATCTGCTATAATTTTTTCGTTCATAATCTCGTGGTAAAATCTGCAATTACATTGAAGAAGATTTGTGGTACGATGTGCCAGCGTGATAAAGTTCACGCAATGCAGCTTTTGTGACATTGGGAACGCGCTTTACTGTCATCTTGAAGGCCCCAAGAACGACGCCACGAGAGTGCGAATTCGGCTTTACGGAATTGCTTTCCGGCTTCAAACTTCCCGACTTAAACAATGCATTGCTGAAAAATTTACAGTTAGCTGCCAAAATTGAAGCCCTGCCTAAGGATATGCTAACTGCAAGAATTCAACATTCACTTCCTTCTATTAATCAGGTGACTTAAATTTGGAATTAATGGTACTTCTAATGGCACTTTTGCCGTAGAAAGAGCGTTCACATATCATTAAAAACTCCTGGTGAAACATCTTCTAGATAACTGAAAGCAAATTAAACACTGTTGTTCGATCTGAAACTTTGGCCTGCGATCCTCGACAATGCATACCTAGACAACTGTTACATTTCTCGATGGCTCTTCTTGTAAATTACTACTAGTACGAAAACGATACACAGAAAATAAAAGCCTACCCTCTTGAATCGCATTGAGACCAAAATGTCTCATGCACCTGTTCAACAAAGAATGACCAAATTATCCTAAATACGAATTAAAAATGGGCGTTTTAGATGCCTATAGGATTTTAGTTGGTCTTTCCATGCCCGGGAAAACGGAAATGTATTTTCTGGCCTTCCTTACGGCTGATTTTAAGTCAGTGCAATTCACCAAGCGAGGCCGCAATAAAGTCACTGAACCTTAAATTTCTATTCAATTGCAAAGCGACATTGTCCGCCGTTAACCCGGAATTCTGCCCCGCAGCAAATTCCACTGACTGGAACTGGCTTTTTCGTATCTGACAGTATACGATGCCCTACTGACAACACAAACAGTGAAACTGTTTACATCAGTGAATGAAATAAGTGTATTACTTTTTACTTTGTCTTCAAAAAGTCTTTATTAGTACACATGAGACAATTTTTTGATATTTTCGTATAGAAATATTAAAATGCGTTCATTCTAAACTACGAATGTCTTTGATCAATCTACAAATTAAACTACAACGATGTTGTTTACATTTTTTGCACGAAATGACGGACGAACAGATTTGTCAACATTTCTGCAAATTGTGAGCAAGGTATGAAAACGTTTCAATGTCCCTTGGTTAGCGACGATTTCATAATGGGGTATTCAAATTGAAACATGACTTGAGTAAGGCAAGGAAAATCTTCAAATTTGGCGCTAAAATCTCCTCATAATTTCCCATTTCTCATAAAATGTCTACAGGAACTTCTATCGATCACCTCGTGTACTTTTATGGTCTTAGATTATTGACTGACTGATTAAAAGATAGATCCATATCAGACTTTGAGATATTTCCGGCTATTAAACTACCCAGGTTATGGTTCAGAATATGGGGGCGGCGATCTTCCGTATGGTGGTGATCTAGGGGGGCTATTTGGTGGTGGCGTTTGTGGATCAGTCTTGTTGTCGATGAGAGCCTTTTCATCTCCTTCTGTAGACGCAGATGAGGATCCATTACCGTCTGGGGTTGACGATCGCGGCTGATAAGCAGGGTTGGTTAAGGGGGCTTTCTCATTTGGCAAAATCAGCGGTTCAAGGCTGACGAGATCGGGTTTCTCTTCGTATTCTTCACGGAAAATCACAGGTTTCTTCTGATACAAAAATGTATTCTTGTCTTCTTTCTGTGGCTCATATCGGCGCTTTCTTCTGTACAGAAAGAAGAATATCAATCCAATAACGAGCAAAAGAACAGCAATGACGATCACTGGAATTAATACAACTTCCCACCATTTGTATTCGCTTTTCTTCTGAATCCTCGGTGCTTTGCTTGCATTGAGCACAACACAGTTATTAGGTCGTTTCTTGGATGTCGTCTTTGTGACGATGTAATCAGGAGCCATAGCGTCTTTAAACTCTGATCCTTCTAATTTGGCTTTGTAGGCCTCTGCTTCTATGCTGTTGCACTGGTCTGTTTGCAGCACTTCACATGAGTAGCTTACTACAACAGAGCCCCGGTAGAAGTTCTGAGCCCTTATTGTCTTATAATCCACACCAGTAGCTTTTGCAATCTTCTCCACTAGCTCAACTTTATTTTTCGCATTTTTCATAAAATTGTCATAATCTATATCGACAGTTACGTTAAATATATCATTGTAAACAATATTTTCATCAGTGACTTTCACATTGAAGACAGCATTCTCTTGGTTTCCTGCTGAATCTGTGGCTTGGATCGCAAAGGAATTATCACCAACTCTATCAAGCATAAATAATCCATACAAGTAATGATTCTTTGTATCTAAATAGATTATTGATTCGTCTACAGCCATTAACTGTTGTGCTGCGTTCTTCTTCAGAGCAAGTGTCAATCCGTACGTGTCCTTATCAATGTCATCCTCAAAAACATCCTGCTTTATTTTCACTTTAAAAGCTTCTCCAGCTTTCACATCAATTAAATCGATTGAATTTTTCAACACAGGAGGCATATCTTTCACAGTTGGCTTTACAGTAACTGGTCCCATCGTAACTACTGGTTCGGCAGTTGTTACTATTGGTTCGGCTGTGGTAACTACTGGTTTGGCTGTGGTTACTTCTGGTTTTTGAGTGGTTTCTACAATTATCTTGGTGGTTTCTGGCATCATCTTTGTGGTAACTGGCTTCATGGTAGTTGTTTCTGGTTTCATAGTTGTTGTTTCTGGTTTCATAGTTGTTGTTTCCGGTTTCATCGTTGTCACCTTTTCTTTAGTCGTGGTTGGCTCTTTGGTTGTGACTTCCGGTTTTTCGGTTGTTGTCTTCATTTTCGTTTTAGGTTCCGTTGTAGGTTTCGTTGATGGTTTCGTTGTGACTTCTGGTTTCGTTGTGACTTCCGGTTTCGTTGTTGGTTCCTTGGTCGTAACAACAGGTGTAGGCTTGACTATGACTGTGGAAGTTGTTGGTTTTATTGCCATTGTACTCGTTGACTTTATCATAAGAGATGGCGTTGCAGAAATGACTGGAGTACCAGAGATAACTGACGTCACAATGGTTGGGATTGGAACGGAAGCAGCTGGTGTAGCGACAGGGGTTGCTGCTGGAAGTGCTTGCCTTCTACGTCTATAATGGTTTCTGTATACATACCAACCAAGGAATGGCACACCAATACTATCATATATGAACTTGTTGCCAGATGCTTGCTTTAGCATATTTACCGATGGATCACCTAATAAAAGAGAAAACATGTCACCATAAATCTTCAATCAGAAAATTGTATTGAATGATGTGAAACTATCATCAATTCTTTTTATTCGCAAGCATGTTCACATGGTTCACATGTGTGACGTCTAACTTTAACTCGACGACAAAATTGCTTCTGCGGTCCATTTCTGTGTCGATTTTCCTGTTTCTCTTACGGGCATTAAAATGCACTTTGTAGTGGCATTCCGTTGCTACTCTTGTTTACAGTGTCCATTGCTACCCTTGTGTGCCCTTAGCTGTATCATCACTTCATTGGGTAGTTGAAAACGAGATAGGAAAATCACCCACGATCAATTGGTATTAGAAATAATTCCACATATGGTATATAACACATATGTCAAATATTTATCACTGCTACACACGGGGGGGGGGGTATCTCGACCTATTTTCTGACAGGGACTACATGATGGTCCATCAACATGTGGCAGATTAAAGCGGATTTCACTGTGGCATATTTCATTTCATTGACAGAGTCTTTTGATATTGTATCTTATTTTTCATCTTTGTGGTTCCTGTAGCAGTACGTTTATTGTTTATAAACCCTGAAAATAGGAACTCATCTGAGTACCGACGAACTGCAAAATCGAGCAGCAAGAATTGTCACTAATAGCATCTACCATGTAGCCGTCGCACACGGGGGGGGGGGGGCTCTTCCATAGTAAAGGTACCTGGGAATGTGCCGCCCACAAGGGTATACTTTTTTGGACCTCTAGTCTAGCCAAGGGTATACTTTTTGGCGATTTCAGTCGAGTTTAGTCTAGGCAAGGGTATGCTTTGTGGAAATTTTGGTCAAAACACTGTAAAAATTCGGTAATTTCTGCCAAAAAAACCCAATTTTAAACAAATTTTTGTCCTGAGAATGAGAAAATTTGGCAAGTATTGTTTATTAAACGCCAATTCAGGGCACTTTTGATAGTTAAATTGGTCTAGCCAAGGGTATCATTTTCACACAAATTGGTCTAGCCAACGGTTCCATTTTGAAACTGTGGGCGGCACACCCCTACCCGAAATGTAGCCGACAACCCCCCCCCGTGCCGTCGCATAATCAAGAAGCTAGACTGGTCAACAGTTACTGATGAGATAAGATGGAGGGGGGCAGCTACTGTTACATACAAAGCATTATTAAGTCTTGCGCTTGACTACCTTTCAAACTTTTTCAAGAAAAATTCTCCGTGTGAAATCAATATGAATTTGCACACTACCAATGCTGATGTCGTTCTTCCGAGTATGAACGCTTGCAGTGGAGGGGGGCAGGAAATTATGAGCTACGTCTTACTAGGGTACAAAGGCTTAAGATAAATTGCCTTGGGATGTTGAAGAATCAGTTGCCTTACGATATCAAACAAGCATCCTCCCTTTGCATCTTTACAAGTAGGCTGAAGAGGACCTTGTACCTTCTCACCCTCACTCTATCTATTTTCATTTGCTAAAGAGTAATTTCTAATCAATTCCTTTGTAGTTGTCATTTGTGAAGTTTGACACAGTCCCCTGTAAAGCAGTCTTCTTGACTAATATGATGGGGCCAACAAACAAAAATAACTAAAAATGAAATTAGAAATTTAGAAATGAAAGCACAAACTGGCAAAAGCCTTATTGCCCACACTTGAGACAAGGGGTGCCAAGTGCGTCAAAAAAGGTTCAGCATTCAAACAATTTCAACAAACTTCACAGCTCAAGCTAAAAGTAGGGCCACATTAAATAAGGAATCAATTTGAATATCGGTTAAACTGCCCTAAAATATTTCAAGATGTTTCGAGCCAAGCCCGTTGTCAACAGTTTATCTCAGAAAATGATGAAATATAGCACTATCCTCAACGTATAATTCATAATATTAGCGACTTCTTTAGTTTGTTTTTCAGGGCTCAGAAAATTTTTTCCTTCCTGGTATAGCAAGCTAAGCACCTTCATTTCTTCTTACGCACTTCCTTTTTCTTCCCCTGCATACCATTCTATTCTTTCCCTTTGCTTTCCTCTCCTTCTTTCTTCCCCTCTTCCTTTCCCTCGCATCCTTTAATTCTCCTTTCTTTTCCCTTCATTTCGTTTCTTTTTCCTTTTCCCTTCTTCCTCTCTGGGAAACTTGAGCATTTCATCTGACTTTCTGGTACCGCCGCTACCACACAACCTCGTTTTTTCTTCGCTCTGTGAGTTCATTGAGTTTTTTGTAACATATATACAAATCAGACGGTTCACAAGCTCTAACTGTGTTGGAGGATATGGAATAGTCTGCGCAACACCACTCGCCTTTGTGTAGTGCTGCTTCAGCATTTATTTGATAACAAAGAAATCGTATTGGTGTATCAGCCAATAACATTGCTTTCCCGTGAAACGAGGAAGCAATAAATTTGAGAAAGAATATCATGCGATTAAATCTCAGGTTTCGCTTTGTTCTCTTGTCGAACTTCATTGACAACACAACGCAACACTCTGAGATTTTAAGTAACCTACAGCAGACAATACCTAGATGCTAAGGAGAAGAGGCTATTCAAACTGCTACAGAAATGAAATGCTGACACATACAATATACGACATTGAGCGGCGTTGCGCAGGCTATACGTCTTCCTTAGGTATTGTTTGCAAGCAGGCTAGTAAATGAGACGAGGAAAGAGATATTGAAGTCAGTTGTGTCCCGCATATAAGAAACAATGTTTACAATTTGAGGTCTGATGTGTTTCTTATAAAATGAGATGTAAACTTCTAATAAGGGTAATGTTTCTCAAGTTTTTAATTAGAAAAATCACGTACTATCAATGAACTACTCATATGGTTGCCATATATAACACACTACTGTACTTTGATTTGCATTTGTAAATTTTCATTACCAAGAAAAGCAACAGTTATTCCAGGAAGGTGCTTTTTGCTTCATTTCCATGCAAAATTCTTGTTTTCATTTTAATAGGTAAAGGTAAAGTCTCATTCAACTGCAAAGCTGAATTTGTCATGTTTGTCAAATTTCTAATGTATACACAGATCTTGTATAAGAAACAAGGCATTTTCAGACCGGCACCAGTTTCTTTTTAAAAGAGGGTATTGTTTTGAAAATCAAGGCCTGAGGTTTCTTAATTTCAAGTTTCTTATATGCGGGATACGACTGTAGCAGAAAAATAAGAATAACGTAATTACCAGTGTAGCCAAGTTTGCAGACGACTTTCCATTTCACGACGATCCCAGGAGCTTTTGAAACGATTCCATCCCCAGGTCCAGCAATTTCCATCGATGGATCAAACACGCTGTCACGTTTTCTCTCTTCAATTCTGAATTCATGTACTGCAACATCGATGTAATCAGAGAATTTTCGAAGAAGCTTTAATCTTGACAATCCATCATAATTCGTGATGTCAATACTGAAAATAGCGGCAGCAACGAAACTTGGGTTTCCATCTCGACAATAAACATCATTTTTGCCTTCTTTCACAACTATTTCAAACCTGTATTTCTTCTTTAAACCTTTGACGGATGTTTTCAAGATGATTTTAACCTTACCAGCATCTCGACTGGTAGGAATGCCAACCAACTTATCTTTCTTTTCACTGTACGAGAGCCATAAGGGAAGCTTGTCTTTTCCATGCTCGTATAAATGTACCTATGATAAGAGAAAAGAACAGCTTTAATGTACACGAAACATATTCAGTGAAAGGAATCATATCAATAAGAATTATGTGATCTAGTTTCGAGCATAAAGCTGTAGAAATGAGTCCTCAACTTGGCTATTCAGAAAAATTTCACGACAGAAAATTCGGTAGCTATTTTCAGTTTAATTTCAACTACCAAAGGCAAACTGGAAAGTCTTTGTCGTCAAGTTTGGCCCTTCTGAAGAAGTTTTGTCTGCTGAGGATAGCAATTTCGTTGACTCAGTTATGGCAGTACTAACGGGTGAGTCAAAAAGGCCCGGAATTTGAAATGCTACCGCTCACTGGTATATTAGCAACGATATTTGCAATAATTTATTTAATATCTAACATGATCAATCATTTCTAGGATTTATCCTGACTAAAATCCATTCAGATCTTGCAAGGGGTTTCCTTAATAAAATTCCATTCGAGAAAAATAAAAAAAGTGCAAAAATTGTGACAAAATTTCCTAATCTTTCTACTTCATGCTACATGCATGACTTGAGCATGCTGTAGCACGTCCTATCCTCTTGGAAGAATAAAAAAATCTTTCGCGAACTATGAATACCCTATGCAGGGGGAATCCATTCCTCTCTGGGGACAAAATACATGAATCATCGGTCAGAAATTTTCCTCCATATTTTTCGCTCGTTTTTGCATGTTTTCGAGCGCGGCTGCAGAAATCTCCCATATTGATGGGAAAGAATCGCTGATTAAGGCCGGGTGAATTTCTCAAGTTGATTGCAAATATCGGGAATAAAACAAGACAGCTTTCAACACCATTTCTTTGATATTCAGGAAGCAGCAGTTTTCCGAAGTCGGGCCTCTTTAGTAACTCACCTGGTATAATTAGTAAATCATCTTCTTCGTTTGAAGAAAAAGAACTATATATTCATGATTATGCATTGGGTAGTGAAAAGTGACAAAGGGCTATTCCATTTTTAATCCGTACAGGGGGTATGGAAGGCAAATTTCAGGGGTGCGATCACACATAGGGTATCTTGACTCAAACCAAAGTTACTTGCTCAAACCACCCTGGAAATCTAGGGACGTTGTAAAGAGACCCCTGGAAATCCAGGGTCATTCTGAAGAGCACCCTGGGATCCAGAGGCCTCCAAAAACATACCGTGGATTCTAGAGTGCTCATAGCAATAATCTAACTTTCCAGGGCTAAAATTCAAGCAATCCCCTGGATTTCTGGGGTGCAAAACGTCAGCAAAAAGTGCCTTCCATATGCCTGTATGGATTTTTCCTTATTCATTCTCTTATCACGGGGGAAATTCCTGTGCTGTCTTTGCTATGATTGCCAAATAGCTGGGAACCTTACTCACTCAGCTTTCTCACGACGGTTTCCTTGACTACAAATCCATGTCACAGGGGACTGACTCATTCTTGTTTGAAGTGAAACAAATTGAATTTTTCCTTAATCAGGTAAAAAGCCTTAAAACCATTTGTGTAAGAAGCATGTGATAACACTTCATAACATTATCGTAGGCCAAACTTACAGATATAGGCAATGTTTTCTAAATCTACTTATGTCTCTAAGTCGAAAGACTAAGCAGAAGATTGCAGCTGAGCAGAGAAGACTGTAGTAAGGACTTTCACAAATACTACCACAGCTCACCAAAATTCCACAGAAAATAAGATCTCAGCATGAAGTTCTAAGCATGGAGTTACCGAAAGCATCTACACAACTAAGACATTGAAAGACCAAAACATATAATGTTACTGAGCCTTTTCTACACACCTACGAAGCTACTGACCGGGGATGCTTTTTTACAGGACTTAAAATCGTTATCAAACTAGTGCATTGAGAACGGCACTTTATGTCAAAAAGGAACCTAAGTGGCTACTACACCTTGCGCAGAAACTTTGCAACATGATCGTTGTGAAATTCCTTTCTACCCGGGGCAATTTTCTTCGAAAAAGCATTTAACTTATATCCCTACACACCTTCTAATCGTTATTAGACAGCAAAGCCTCTGCCTGGCAGATAGGAGGCGAGCGTCCTTCAATGGGGCCCTCCTGCCACGGGTTCGTGAACCTGTGGTTCAGTATCAGTTCACCAATGTCAACCACTGCTTAGTGTCCTGTTAGTCATGATATACTGTTTGGGCCGCATAGTCTGCTGATAAATTCCACACAGCAAAACAAGCTGCAACAATAGTGGGCAGGGGCGACATAGCTGCTCGACTTTCACGACAATTCTTCCATGACAAAATATGACAAAATATGACAAAATGACCGGGCCCCAAGAATGCAGCTCGGAGGTGCTCTGGAGCAGCTTTTGACCATACGCGTTCCTTAAACCAACTTTCTGACAAAGCATTCCGACTTTAAACCAATTTTGTCAAAAAGTACACCCGACCTTATACCAATTCTCCGAAAAAGTATACCCCATCTTATACCAGTTTTGCGAGAAGCATATTCATTCATTCCCCATACCCGAATCGTGAAAATCAATGCCGCTCCTTACACAAAAATTGTGAAAATCGATACCCTTCCCGACGGCATGCCCCCATCCCCCATACCAAAAATATATGTAATGCCCCCCACCGGACAGCCAGTCCGCTCCTCATTATGGGCAACAAACAGATACTTACTGTTGCTGTGCTGTTTCCCCTTGATTTCAATGTATAATCATTAAGTGAGAATTTGAAAACTTTGCCGATCTCTGCAATAAGTGGAGAGCCATTATGTCCCTTTCTTCTTGCTTTCTCGTCCTCTTCTCGCATTGATAATTTTTGATGTAACGTTTTATAATCAGGAACAGCAAAAGTCCTCTGAAGTAAACATAACACATTCAACAAGACGAATAACTTGAGCGCCATTTTCCTGACATTGATGGTCGTGAAGCAACTGCACTTAATCGAATTCGACCCCATCGTTTTTCAGAATCAACCAGCGATCATAAATGGCTAACCAAAGACATCTGTGGAACAAATAATCGTGGAATATCTGAAAGAGAGAAATTAAAATATAGACATTGAATTGTAGCCACATTGAAAATAAACCATTACGCGTGTTTGCAATAGCACAGGGCAAATCCTTGCGAAGAATATGAGTATGTGATATCACAGAAGGCTGCCACATGTCAAATTGCATCTGAAAGAAATTACGTTGTATTAACTGTGACAGTGGCCTATCATGGAATGGGGCGCATACAATAAAAATGTCACAGTGGACCATCATGGAATACACCGCCCTGGGCTGTGTCCTGGGACAGAGCCCAGGAGTCATTTTTCAAGCTGCCACACACAAAATACTCGGTACTAAATTACCTGTTCGCGTGTTTACTTTATAGCTTAAAGGGTCTGTTTCATCCAGCATGCCTTGCAGGTGTCGTCTCCAGCTTTTCCTTTGTTGTCGCCATTTTCATGGCCCATGAAAATGGCGACAAACAAAGGCCAGTCAAGTAACGACACGAGCAAGGAATGCTGGATGAAACAGAGCCTTTAACGGAGAGGCATTTCAAAATGGCTCATTTCAATCTGAAAGCAGTTGGGAGTATCTTGGGGTTTTAGGTTACACAATAATTCTCGCGATAATAACGTTAAGTTTTTATTCTCAAGTCAATTCTGTTTTCTCTACCAAGGGACGGCTCACGTGGAATCCAAGGGAAAGTCAATTGTTGTTAGATAGGATCTAAGGCAAAAATGAATGAATTTCGTACAAATCTTGCATGGCAATTTTCTCTGGACAAATACAAGTTGCACTACCCTCTTTGATACTACAAATGACCAGTTCATGCCCTCTCGTTTTTCGGCCATCAACAATTTCCATTTTGCTCCTGCATATCCCATGTAGACTTATGACGATGAGTCTCTTGTTTCCCTGTACTCTTTGACTTGATGATGAGGTTTACCTCAGGGATACAAGGGACTCATAGTCATAAGTCTATATCCTATGTCCTATTATTCCCACTGAATATGCTTTGGAATTATCAAATCGTCTCTCATACAAGACCTCAAAAGAAAATAATCGCGAATGAAAACAATTGAACGGTTTTGCACTTGAAATTTTGCGTTCTCGCAAATCTCACACGACATGGGCCTGACATCTAATGTCCGACGCTAGTTTGTCCTTATAGCCCCCTTTCTACCGCAAAAGTGTGCCACTGGCTCTTTGGGCCATTGTATTACTTTAAAGTATACATGATATATGTAAATATATATATTTATATATATAAATACTGGCAACAAAGAACAATAAAAAAGATACTAATAGTGCGGATGAAACACGAACGAGTGATATGCAAGAAAGAGATGTTTTTTAGTTAACCTAAAAGGCCGTAGTGTGCTAAAACATCTCTTTCTTTTATTTCTCGTTCGTTTTTCATCCGAACTACTAGTATCTCTTATATATAAAAATATAAGAAAAAACAATGTAAAGTTGCATGGTCTTGTGGGATTCATCTACAACGACGGTGTAAATTGATAGCAGTGATATTCGGGCACATTAGCAAGTGGTAATTACGTTAGAAACCAAATATCGCAGTTTATCAAAGTCTAGACAATGCTCAGCTTATGAGAGACCAAAGCAAATGATGGATAAACGAACAAACAAACCTGGCTATCTTTAGGCCTAACAAAATCAAAACTGGTAATTTGACAACCCATCCTGAAGTTCGCGGGGTTGGTGGTTTGCTCTATCAATCGTCCACCTGCACTCATCCAAGTAGCAGTCTTCCTTTCTCATAAGACGACTTCGACAAGTCCACCGTTCATCAAACTATCCTTGGTTTGATGATAGTTTCATGATAATTTGATGATGATAAAACACCGTGAATCCTCGAATAAGCGCTCCGGCGCTTATCTAGTACAAGAGGACACAAATTAATACTATTCAAGAAAAGAAACGGTGCAACCTCAGCATTCGCAAAGCATTTTTCACCTAAAGAATTGTTAATGACTGGAACAATTTAAAGGCAGTCTGTCTCGCATTTGATTGGGTGAATTGGACAATACAATTCTTCTTTCTTCTGTCACGCGTTTCCGCCGTTGGTCGGCACTGCGCCTCCTCCGTTCGTAAGAAACCTCCACTGCTTCCTGTCCTGCGCAATTTCCTCTATTCTGGGATCTCCGAGGCTAAGTCCAATTTCCTTTAATTGCCTATTTATGATAGTGTTCCAGGTGTCTTTTTGTCTACCCCTGGGTCTCTTAACAGGTCTCAGTGATTCCTTGAGGGCTAGCTTTGCTGGTGTGTTTTCAGGGAGTCTTAGCATGTGTCCCAGCCATTTCATTCTTCTTTCTTCGGATAATACAAAGAATAGGAAATTTCAATGGCTGCTAATCCTCTGACTTTCTACGGCCGTAGAAGATCAAGACGGTTATCCCTCCTTTGTTTCAAATACACAGATTCACAAAGAAATCTTTTGTCTTGAGTGCTGAATTTGTAGCGGCCAATCAGAGACGTGACAGACTGCCTAGATGCAGACTAGAGTTGTAGAAACTAACAGGGTTTTATAGGTCTTTCTGACTTTCTATTCCCTTATCTCCTTATATTATGTTATTATTAGTTTCTACACATTAAGGGGCTTTTTCAAGCGGGGAACTGCAAAGCAATTCAAGCAAAGACAAAAGTTTAAGAGGGATTTTGAAAGACGCGCCATCATTTATACATATTAAAAAATTTTCCTTGCTACTGTTTGGAAAACCCATGGAAAATTAAAATATAGACTGATAAAGAATGAAAACTGAAACAAACTTTGTCGATTAATTCTACTCTTCTGTGGCTAACTGCCTTTCCCGTTCCAATACGGCAAATACGAGTAAAACTTACGACTCAGAAACTCGTTTTGACTGATATTTCGGATAAGCGCCCGTGCCTTGAGCCCGTTAAGGGTGGGCGCTTAATAGAAGGGGACGCTTATTCGAGGATAAAATGTTACAGGATGTCGGGGTAGGATGGCAAGATAACATATGGCTGGGTGAGGTTGGGGTTACACGGCAAGATAAAATTTAAATAAGTCTTCATTCAAAAATTTTTCTAACAACAACTGCTGGAACTACCCTCTTTGTCCTTAATGTTGCAAATCATATCAAAATGACATTTACTAATAATATATACCCGACCACTGCAACTGCTCATTCTAAACTACACCAGACCCTGTAACTGATTTGCTAAATAATTGGAAAATTTACGTCCAAGATAAAAATTCAGTCAAAGCAGACTACCTTCTCAAATCTTCGAAAGAAACCACTGCTTGGAAAAACAACAATCTCGTTTATTTCCTACTTTCTAATTTGCTCCGGCACCCCCGTCGTCAAACGCATTAGGTGTCAACGAACAGATAGCAATGTTTGTTCCATTACCATGACTGATACCATAAGCACTTCTATGAGTTATTGTCGACTTATGAAAATAAACAAAATATTTCTGATGTGCAATTTCAATGAGACATGTAAACATGATTCAAATAACCATTATATCGCACTTGGCTATGATCCAGGCTCGATATGAATCCAGGAAATTTTCTTACTTCGGCATATTGATTGATGTGAACGCTTTAAAATCCACAAACTTTTGATGCAAATTGCATAAAGAACATAAATAAAGCATGAAATAAATAAACTGGACGATGATCGAACTTACGAGACAGATCCACGAGCAAGCGTCAATAACATCAAGAAGCCAAACTTTATAGCGAAGATTAGTGTCCAATCAGCTGTAAAACTTCAAATTTCCACAGCACGCCTAGGACAGATGCGCTCCACTTCCACTGCTATGTTCTGTCTTGCTGTTGCAGCAAATGAATCATCAACAATTTCAATCGATATATGATTTCACATGTTCTCTGAATTCTAACATCATTAGGGTGGGACCACAGAGCGGAACCGACTTCACCCGCCTTTATCCAGCATAAAAGACAAGCATTCCTGGGATGGTATTGCTAAATTAATTGAAAGAAAGGCATTCTTTGTATGAGAATAAGCTCTTCAAATTGAATCTCAAAATTAGAAGAGAAGAAAAGAGGCAAGTATATGCAAAATCTCTTTTCTTTCATGCATGTGTCTGATGACATTCACAGGGATCTATTCGTTTAAATGATCTTTGGAGGGATCTTGGGTGACGATGACGCCTCATCTTCTCAAAGTGGATCCTCGTTTGAAGCTACGCCATCACACTCCCCCCGTTCTCAGTCAACTATTGCACAAGTTTTTAAGTTAACTATCAAAATATTAAGAAATTTAGCGGTTACATGATCTTTGTGCTTCAGTGACTCAATCGCTGAACTCTACGGTAGGGTTAAACAGGGCAGAATGGCATGCATGATGTTATTTAGACTCCGGGGGGGGGGGTACTCCCATACTTGACTTGACGGGATGTGCCGCTCAACAGGGTGTCCTTTTACGGTAAAAATTATGCGACAGGGTGTCCTTTTCTGATAAAAAAATATGCGACAGGGTTTACAATTGATAAAACAATTATGCGACAGAGTATCATGTGGAAAGATGCCATTTAGAGTCCTCTTGAAACAATGGATTTTAGCAAAATTTTTATGCGACAGGGTATACTTTTGGGCCATTTTTTATGCGACAGGGTACAGGGTGTGGAGAGATTTGCCGCACATCCCCGTCACTGCCCTAGTCAAGTACCCCCCCCGGGTTTAGACTTCACAGTCAGGGTATTTTTAACGTACTGACTGGTGGGACATTTGCCCCAGTGGCGCTTTTGCTTGCCCCAGTAGTGAAGGAAAAATCAGTGCTTTTGCCCCAGTAGCCAAGGTCAAAATGGGGCCCTTTTTCATGTGATTTTCCATTGTGAACAAAGTGTTGTTGATGTGACTTAAAAGGAAATCTTCCCCGCAAATGTAGCTACTATGTTGAATATCATCGATCTGGCTGGATTCACTTACCAAGGAAGTAAACTGTGTATCATCAGGAATTTTGCTTTGTATAGCTTTATGTATGAATCAAAATCATGTTTTTAATGATAGCTTTGAAAAGTAGGGACCTAACGCCAACTTTGTCAGGTCAGTGATCAGCGATTCACTTTCGTCTTTGTGGTAAAGTCATACTATAAATATTTGGGGTCCTAAAGGCTATTTTTCGCTTTGCTTATTGAATTGGATGATGGCACCCGCTTCAAGTGGGACTGATAATCAAACTATCTGAAAACCCTGCCAAAATCGCCGTGCAACTGGCACGACCAATAAAATTGCAGAGTTCCAAACAATCATTGATTATGTTCAAACTGACCAATAGGATGTCAACATTTCGACCTCTTTCCAAGAATTAGCCTCCCTTTGGTCTCGAGGCTTCAAAAGTGATGAAACTTTCAATGATCGTTGCCGATTGCTGTGGTGAAATCTGAAGAATGATTTGGCCTTTAAAAGCAGGTTTCCCATGCCAAAGTGAAGGAATCTTCAAGCAGTGCACAGAAGAAGTAGTCGTCTTGACTCAGGTGGCTTGGTTTTTTTACAACCTCAATGAAATACGCATTTCAGACGTTTTAGAATTGGTGCGCTGTGATCGTGTAGAATGGGCCAAAGCTGTTGGCTTCCGGCATCAAAGCGAGGTTCATCAATTTCTGGCCGAGCTTTTGATTTTAGTTTGATTATGAGTCGTAGTTGTAGCGATTATCAGCCTACCAAGGAGCGAAAATAGGATGATTTTCATCAGCCTACTGTTGGCCCACCAGTGGAAAATTCATTAAAAATACCAAGTTGATGGTGGTTTCATTGCAGTTTGTCTGCCATGTGCAACACCGTAAAAAGGTCCATCAAGCTTGCAAGGGCCCACTTAACTTCAGACGATCTAGAGGGGGCTCATGAGAGAGGGGGGCTTATTCACATGATCAAATGACAAGGATGTATGTGATAGCCTTTCAGTTCTTTTATCCCATATTTTGCAGATTCAACAAACAATTTACGAATCACATCAATAAATTAGACGCATTCTCCACCCCAAACAATTGTCTTGCGAAATTTGTGGAATTTGATATCGGTGGGGGGGGCTTAATAGAAAGGGAGTTTTACTTACAATTTCGGCTCAAAAGGGAAGGGCTTACTGGGGCTCAATAGAGCTTTTAAAGTAACTGTAGAAGGTAACGCATTAATGCTGATTGATGATGATTGATGATGATGATGATGATGATGATGATGATGATGATGATGATGATGATGATGATGATGATGATTGATGATGATGATGATGATGATGATGATGATTTATGATGATTTATGATGATTGATGATGATTGATGATGATGATGATGATGATGATTGATGATGATGATGATGATGATGATTGATGATGATGATGATGATGATGATGAAAAATGTAAAGCTATGCGTCCAAAGACGTTATTGCTTGAAGGCTTGCCTAGCCATATCCATACCTTCAGACCTTTAATATTTCTCCATCAAAGGGAAGGGCTTACTGGGGCTCAATAGAGCTTTTAAAGTAACTGTAGAAGGTAACGCATTTATGCTGATTGATGATGATGATGATGATGATGATGATGATGATGATGATGATGATGATGATGATGATGATGATGATGATTATGATGATGATGATGGTGATGATTATGATGATGATGATGATTATGATGATGATGATTATGATGATTATGATGATGATGATGATTATGAAGATGATGATGATGATGATGATGATGATGAAGATGATGATGATGATGATGATGATGATGAAGATGATGATGATGATGATGATGATTATGATGATGATGATGGTGATGATTGTGATGATGATGATTATGATGATGATGATTATGATGACGATGATTATGATGATGATGATGATTATGATTATGATGATGATGATGATGATGATGATGATGATGAAGATGATGATGATGATGATTATGATGATTATGATGATGATGGCGAAGAAGACGACGATAATAATGATGATGCACAGCTTCAAGAAAGATATCACATCTTGCTTCAAGTCAGCCTGCGCGCACGCTAGCTTCAAGTAAAGCCAACGTTTCTCAAAAAAGTTTAAAAAGTAACCACATTGTTGCCATATTGCCGAAAATTTTGCATGGAATTTTTCAGCTTTGGTATTTCACGTTCAAAGACGACGGTGTACGTTCTTCATAAGTAATTTTAGGCCCTGTCTACCAAAATCTGACTTACCAGATAGACAGGGAATCGAATGTCGCCTCGAGGATTACGGTGATGCAGTAAATCAGAAAGACGTTTGAACTACATTACATGATTTACAGCACGTCTACATAGCATGCAACCGTCTCATTAAAAAATTCTTATTTGATCCAAAGGAAGCCAAATCCCACGTAACGTCTTAAAGTGTTGAACTTCAATAAATTTTTTTTTCGAAGGACTCACAACTTCAATTATAATAAGCTGACAGGAGCTTGAAAGTTCGTACTCAGTTGACAACCCGGTCCCGAGAAGAAAGCAGTATCATCGGCAAATTTCTTTGCTACAAAAAGTGAAGAGCGTTACGCCCTTTAACCGCAAAAATCAGCGAGAGGCTTGAAGTCTGTCTGAAATGAGATGTCAAGTGACATTTGCGATGACGCAAAATTATTGATCCAAACGTCTCAATTTTCATTTTTCGCGCGATTTTTATGCGACACAAAATTTTGAGAAGGACGTTAGCCGGTTGCAAAGATTCACGTGAGGAGTCAATGAGCAACGTAATACAATGCACACAAGGCCTACTGTAGCTCAATTCCAGCTCCGTGTTATTGTAAATCAATGTACAGTTAATTATGAATGTATCTCAAACCTAAATCCTTCAGTAAATCAGAGATTTCCTTCTGTCTAAAATGGAAAACGCTTTAAGCAATTCCCTGATTTCGAAGACCTAAGCGTTGACCACAAAAGCGATCCGAGGTTTCATCGATGATTCAGTGAAATATTTTCCTCCCAATCATAGAAATTTACTTTACACATGTTCACAAACCCCCCGGGGGACTACCTATTAGTAAGTGAGGGGGGTCAGACATTTTTTGGGTTTGTAAAACCTTGTCTAGTACACCTTTGGGTACTCTATCTGGCGAATAATCAGTACATTTTTGGGGTTGCTGATGAGCAAATTTGACAAGGTGCGTGCTAGGCTGAGTTTTTCACCAAGGTGTTGCAGGGTAGTTGTCAAAAATGCTATAAAGCCTTTAGTCTTCGTGTACGATGAAGCTATAAGTATATTTTTGGGTCTAACAATGTCCTAAATTTTGTATACTTTTGTATTGAGTATCTTTTTGGGGTCTAAAATGTCCTAAATTTAGATGTTTTTGGGTTTTTCAAAAATATCCTGTGTCGACACCCCCCTGTCACATACCGATAGTAGTCCCCCCCTGGGCTAAAACCCCACAAAGAACGACCTTTGGTCTGAGAAAACACCAATCAGTGAAGCTATCAGGATAGTGGATTGAGACGATTGACTTCTGTTCATGCCGTAATAAAAATAAACCTGCTCTACGCTTATTTGTTGTTAAAGCGCCTCCTAGGTCCATTTTACAGGGGATGCTGCAGTTTCAGACTTTCAGAAGATCAAATATGGCCTGAGCAGAAATTTGCGATGAGATCATTGTGACGTGCTGAACTGATAGAACATTTTTATTTTAATTCAATAGTTACAGGGCCCGATAATACAACTGTTACCTGACTGAAGCTTCAAAAACGAGGAAATACAGAATCCTGCCACTCCTATTGGTTAATCGCACATTTCTCACAGGTTCCCGCAACCTTGTATGATACGATACAAGGACGCGTTTTTTGTTGCCGCAGCAACTGCTTTGGCCTGTGTGATTTAAAATAAACTCAAATGACATGACAGTAACAAAATGTGTTTGACTGAATGATACGAGTCAACATTAGAAGCTGCCAGGTAATCAAACTCATACTAACCGGTTTTGTGCTGTACAGGACAATATAAAGCCCTCGGTCATAATGCACAGACGTTGCAAGCTCGGTCTGTACTTTTAAGACCTCGGGCTTCATATTTGCCTGTACAACACAAACCGGTTAGTATGCGCATATGAGTCCCTATTTAAACAATTCCGTTTTCATCAACCTCGTTCCCAGGACCGACATCTCAGGTAATCGATGTCGGCCCTGGTACCGGTTGCCGCAAAAGTGGCCATTTGGGCGCCATTTTGTTTTGCATAAATTATTACCTGCAGACTCATTACAAACTCTCTATAGCAAAATGAGTTGAACAACATATACCATATGCCAATATACTTTGATGCATAACATACCATGTAATAAGTCCAAAAAATAGGAGGAAGTATGAAAATGCGACGAAAAATGGCCGATCTTCTTCCACCGATGCAGTAGTATATAATGCGAAAAACTAAAAGCAAATTCTTTGAGGACCCTTATTTAACCCTTTCTAAGATATTCAGACAATAATCCAACGTTAGCAAGTGCATTTAATAGTAAAACGAGCACGATTTCTTTGAAGTGAAAATGGGCCGAAGTTGAAAAATTAGGGAACTTTCACCGCAGCTTCCGAAGAAAGAATGGCTCGTTATTCCTCGAGTTTTGGAGATAAATTGCAGATTAAAGTTGGAATAGGTAAAAAATATGGTTTTACGTCGATTTTGGACATGCCGAAGTCGTTTGCCCGGTGCAAAACTGAGTTAGCGCGCAAAAAGGTGCGGGCCAAAACTGTACCCCATTTTTGAACCCCCCTAACGAAGCCCCTGGGGGAAGTATCGTACCCCAAATGGCGGCAAAAGACTCCCAGATAGTCAGTCTCTTGAAATCTTTTTTCCGTTCTCAAATCGGCTCAGTAACCATCGAGCATCAACTCCAAACGTAACGTCAGGTCGAAGACAAATCATTTTTTTTCTTTGACCCCCATTTATGACGTTATAATGACCCCCATCTTTCTTGAAACCCTAAAATTCGAAATCTCCACGGTTAATTACCCCTTTTCAACCCCTCACCAGCCCTACACATAAAACATATTTTTCTCAATAACCATTTGAAATGGGACCATTTTTGTATGGGAACCAATAGGAAAGGTCCCCAGATTGACCAAATACAGCTAATTTCTCCCACATGGACAGACGGATGGGGCTCAAGCTCCATCAACTGGGGCACATACATGATATCTAAGTATACCAACAATCCTTTTTTCAATCCTTTGTCCTGTTTTCCTGTGACAGCGATCCAAAATTGACCAATTTCTTACCAAAGCCAAGCAATAACTCTTTGGAATAATTATTGAGCCTTTTGTTATCGAATAGCCAATCAAATTGCGAATTTGACCTGGCCGGTACCAGGGTCAGTACTGACGCAGGAAGCTGGCCCTTAGAACCAGGTTGTGTTTTCATTACATTTCGAATTGGTTTCATTTAGGATTGGCCTTCTGTCTGCACGAGACAGTTTTCTACGAGCCTCCTGTTCATCTGGGTTGCTGCGCAGAATGCGCAGCGGATGCCAAAAAGCAATCAGTGAGGCCACTGCAGCGCAAAGCGAAGCGTTTCCGTGTAAACAAACCCCCAATCCGGTATGAAACGAAAACGGTATTGTGTAAACGGGGCCTCAATCACTGCATCGTGGATCCAAGGTTTCCGTTTAGGCCAAATTTGACGTTCCGAAAGTCTGAAATTATAGTTCGGGATACTGCGAATTCCCCCTTTTGTAAATCACAAAGGAAAAGAGGCTCGCTAATCAATGGGATGAGCGAAGCGTTTTGCGGCATGCGCAATTTTACAAAGGAAGGATGAAGGGCGATGACTCTGAGATCGGTATTGCGCAGACTCCAAAGCGCTTGAACGGGCGTCTGGCTCTTCTGGAGAAAATCCAAAAGACCTTCACTGATAGTATCCGGAACAAGCCCGCAAAGGACCGTGGGCGACATTTTCTCTCTTCTTTTAAGGCTGGCCTTGCAAATATGAACAGCGGAGAAATTGAGGAAACCTCCAAGAAACGTAAGAGGCCTTCAGTATTCAAATCATAATTGTCAAATTCCTAGCTTCTGTACAAAAGTACGTGCAGTTCTCCATGGCAGAGACAGTGCCGTTAAAACAGAAAACGACAGATGAAAGCTCACTCTCCGACCAGTTTGAAACAAGAAGTGCAATTTATGGTTCTTATGCTTCTGCACTGAATTATGCAAAACGCCTTATTGTAGATTGAGTCCAACAAGTGAAAGGTCCGCTAATTTCATGGGGCTGTACCGTGAAACTGGCTCGATACTCGATATAGGCCAATTGTCCTGCGTCTGATGCGGCTGTTTTAAACCACTTAAAACAAACAATAAAAGGTGCTTGAAATGTTCTTAGGTTAGAAGCCCTCTTGGCCTAGATGTCTCAGAATAAAATACACGTTTTTTAAAGAAGAAACTTGGATCAGGCCATAGTACTAAAAGTTTCTTAATTTGACATGTGGTCGCTAACATTGCGGCAGATATGTTTCTTGACATTTAAAACATCATAAAGGGATAAACAGTGTTCTGTAATGTTGAAAACAGAAATGGTGCGATAATATTGCTCAAGAATAAAGGTTCAACTATCTGTTTCCTATATAATATCCATGCTTTTAACATTGAAAAGTTTCTTAGTACTTCTCAGACATAGTACTAGAGTTTCTTAAAATTTTGACCATCTTAGTACTAGTTTCTTATAAAACAGTTTCTTTTATAAAAAGACGTGTAAAAAAGAAGACTGATGTTAAATACATTTTGTCACTTCAATCGAAATTTTCTCTGTGAAGCATCTTCTGAAGCGACTTGTCATTAAAATATTGACTGCAATTCAGTTCATCAAAGAACAACGATCATAGAACCTTCCAGCCAATGTTTACATTTCCTTACTCCATAAACCAACGCTAAAGTTCTAGCAATACACTCACAATGATCTCATCGCAATGAGCTACACCCTTTTGCCACGGTATGACATTCCCACCAAAGGCTTTAAACAAACTGAATCTTGGAGAAACGCAACAGGGATCTGATCATGGATAAACAGATATAGACATGCAGCAACGCGAATTGCAAAGAAGCTTGGTCGAAATTTCGAAGTCATGCTAATAATATTCATCATTAATTCAAAACATTAACGGCAGGAGATCAAATTGGTTAATGAGCTTGAGATGTTTTTCTGCAGTAGCATCAAGAGATGATATCTGATTTAGGCCTGTAATAAACTCGAATGTGCCTGGGCCACTGATCCCTGGCTTAGGCCTAAACAAATACACATCGAATACTCAAATCTCCCGATCTTGCCCAAGGTTCTGAGGTATACTGTCACTGAAAGAGCGAGTGCTGTCGATCAAGCCTGCAAGTTACAGGGGCTTTTTATTCAGCTAAAAATTCTACAACACTCATTACCAATCAAACTATTACCAACGATCTACCTAAAACAACTACAATCACACCACGGGGGCACAACTATGACAACCCCATGGCCAGTATATGAAAAACGTTGAACTCCAAACAGAACACAACTATAAACGATTGAAGACTAATGAATACTGTAGGGGTTGGAAGAGGTGCAACCTTTCTGGGACACTGGCTGAATTTGCAATTGTCTCACATGTTCGGGCAAAATGTCTCAACAACACCGTGAATTCGCGGACCTCTTTTCAAATTCAACCCCTCTCCTCTAAGAAGGTTGATGATTGGACTTTGCAGGTTGATTGGCAACGATCATAGCAGCTGGGTGTCTCCAGATCCTCGGTGAATAATCAATTGAATCGCCAATGATTGTACAGTTCGAAGGCCCAAAGTCCAAGATGCGTCATCATCGATTTCTAGCATCGAAAACGGGCGAATACTTTCATAACGGAATGGACAGTGACCTCTTGCTGTCTTTCAAACAACATGTTTGTAATCTCGTTAAAAAAACCTGACAAGTTTTTAAGTTAACTCAGCGAAAGACGACGGTAGGTATGCAATATTTCTAAATTATCCGTTTTGACGTGTTTCAGGATAGTAGTTTTGGTTCAAACTCCATCATCAGATGCTTAGTCTGAGGGGTGCATCTTTCTTCCGAAAAGGCCTACGAGATTTCTCAGAACAATAGGACTTTTAGGGATTTTCTACAGATTTTTCATGAAAAAAAGGATTTTTGCCAAAGATGTATGAGATTTTTACCTAGCGATACGTCCGTAGGCTAAATCTCTTATTTAGACAACATGCTCTTTCTCTGCGACATCATTTTCTGCAGGAAGTTCGATGACTAAGACACTTCCCTAACATTTTAAAAATGGCGTTAAGCAGGGGACCGGGCAAGCTAAATACATGGAACTAGTTCAATGGCTAAATACTACCCATATATCTGACGACTTCCATAGATGAGAGGACAGTAAGTGGCGCGTGACTTTCTTCTGTTTTGAACTTTGACTAGATCGCAAAATCTCCGTTCATTTACGGATAACCACGCCTTTTCAGAAAGCTAACCCACAGAATCAGACGTATGTGGCTGGGGTCTTCACATATTTTAAAGCGTCGTCTTGCGCGCATATATATTTATAGCATTCATGTTAAAGAATCTTTTATGTCCAATATCACTAGTTTCCGATAGCGTTTATCAAATTTGGTTTTTTGAACAATTTTTCAACTGAAGGCTTTACGATAAATGGCCTAAGTTATGAATAATTTAACGCTTCCATACATTCGACTTTCACAGCGGCAAGATTTGATTTAAAATGATTCGTTTATCACAATATTTTGCTGTACGAGGTCTCTTGTGGCAGCAGATAAGACACATTTTTACATGTGGTTAAAATATTTGAATCCTGTGTTTTTTATGTACTTCTCATGAATGCCATTGCGTTATTTTACAACTCGGTTACCGAATTTTGGAACACGGGTGCTTCTGCCACTAGCTACTTAATGCCTCCGGTCGATAGTCCCTCGGGGGTCCCTGAGCCAGCTCTCCATGTCAACAAACCCTCACCCTAACGCGATCATCAATAATTTAGTGGAAGGAAACTCTGGCCTGTGGGCGATGTCTTGAGCAATGACGGCACTGGATGGGGAGCAGTGACGGGAACGGATGTTGTTGTTGTTGTTGTTGTTGTTGTTTTGCTCTCTTGGCTGGGGTTCCGATTGTTCATCGCACCTTTCTTTGTCTGATATCCGATTTGAAACTGGCTCAAGGAATTAACAGTCAAAATTGTTTATTTGTGGCGTATTGTAACTGTAGCTATATCCAGTTGTACCTTAGAAGCATGTTCTTCGTGTAAAGGCCGGAGTTAAGGGAGGAGGGGGGGGGGGTAGTCATGAACTTTCGCTCTTCCCTTGGCATCATTCTAAAAAGAGCTGTATGCTAGTTCGCAGGTAGTCTCTTAGGTAATTCGTTTTTGTAAACTATATACATTTACTCAAAGTGTTATTATCGAAACGTATTTCAAACAAACAGTCAAAGTGTTATTATCGAAACGTATTTCAAACAAACAGTTATGTTTTGTCATTTCATACCGAATTTCGATATTAAAGGCGACTTCATTTGTGGCAGCATCATCTTACATAAGAAGTTCCGATCTACGATCGAAGCTGGGACAAAGGAAGCTGGGGCACTAGCAAACTTCAATGTAATCGAGATGTTTCCTAAAATATCAAAGCGAAAAAACCTTTCGGACCTTCTGATCCCCTTTTCCCTTAATTCAACGTTGAGAATGGCGAATTTTGTTTGACTGAAGCAACATGGGAATGGGGTGTCAGAGGCACGTAATCAAAGACCCGCAATAGTAGTACAATTCGGTGGCTTTCCCCAAGTATTTTGGCCCAGATACATTCCTAAAGTCTTATACTCTCCATACTCTCCAGATACTCTCTATGTGAGGCCGTGAGGCGCCCTCTTCAGATAAATGGTTCAACAGCAGATCAGTGTAAGTGTAGTTTCCAACAATCTTAGCAACACTCAACCTTGGGGGTAACATAACACGTTGAGGGTACGGGTATGTGCCGTCCATATGGGTGGGTTTTTGGGTCCAAATTCTCTAAACAAGGGTCCCTTTTCGGCAGATTTTCCTTACACATGGGTGGCTTTTCCAGAAAGTGGCAAAAAAATTGCCAAAAATCGGTAGTTTTCCGCAAAAATTCATCATAAATGAGGTGCTACGGCAACTGTCGGTAATTAGAAAGAGGGTACCTTTCTGACAACCGAGCGGCAGACCATCGTCCATCCGCAAGTCATGTACCCCCCCCCCCCGCCGCGGGCGCTCAACTTTCCGCAAGGAAAATCTTCAATTTATGATGATTGAAAATCTTGCGATTCGCAAATGTGCACAAAAGAATGCGCGGATAATCTTTCAAGCAGTTTTCTACGAAATCCGCTCCTACCAAACATGCATTTTACTGCCATATGGTAGAACGTCATGCTGATCTTAAAATCGATTTTAAGGAATGCGTCTGATGGAAGCCAAATTTCACTCCTTGTACGTTCTGTCTCGCGACAATTATACGAAAACATCAGACAACACAAAAAAGTCCTCAAATAATAGTTCTCGGAATCTTACCTAAAAGGAAGTACCAAGAATGCTCTAGATGGAGAGTATTTCTTTGTTTTCTCTGGCGCCAAATCCTGAAAAGATGAGCAGACATTAAAGGGGCTGGATTACGTAATGTTAACAAACTTCTTCCGAAACGACGATTTTGCAGTATTTTTGATAGGCCATATCACAGTGATTTCCCACTACTTTTTTCAAAATGAAAGTGTTATTTCGAAAATGGACTCTTGTATTTCGTAGAAAAACAAACGAAAAGCTCATGTGTTGTACGATTGCAGAGATATTGGTGGATTTTTAGAAGTAACTTTAGTGTGGATTCACTACATACACTAAAACATATGCAGAACACAATGGCCACATGTGGGCAACAATATAGATCCTAGTGATAACAGGTTTGTTTACGGTTTTACGTGACCCTGCCCCTTTAAGAACGTTGTTTCAACATACGGTAAATATTCTCGACAGCTCTTGCATGCCAATGCATGGAAGTGCAGAGACTTACAGATCCGCACATTCGAGACGATTACCAATGCTTTACCAATAACTCTTGAATTATACTGAATTTTACCCAACAAGGCTTCAAGCCTGGTTTCTATACCAGGGGTGGAAAATATTTTCTCTTTCTGAGACCGCAATCAGAAATTGAAACATTTTCTGTGGCCATAAAAGACATAAAGGCAACTGCTCATTAAAAAATGTCTTCTTGGTATTTTAAGCATGAAGATATGATTTTGAGAGATGAAATTTTCAACATCAATGGAATAAAGTCCACAATATGGCTCAAGAGGAATCAGTTTATCCATAGTATGCAAGTTTATGATTATTGAACATAGCTATTTCATTCACTGATATACTTTGTCTCATTCTTTCATGTTTTTTAATTTTTCTTTCTAGAATGTTAGCATATTACATTGCACATTCTTAGGTGTGATCTGTTTCTTTCTGGGAGCCAAAATATTTTCTGGGACCAATGGTCCCATGGTCCGATACTTTTTCCACCCCTGTTCTATACAGCCTCGGTTCTATCAAGTCTCATTTTTATCTAGCCTCGTCCCACTGTACCGTGAGGCATCCAATAACTTGAAGCGAAACTTGTTGGATTGGAATCAAATCTGGGAGGCGTTCGACACGTCACAAATGTCTAATAAAAGCGACTGAGACGTTTTTGCGACTGTCTTCATTTATGGCTCCATAAAAACAAAAGCTACAAATCATTAAGCTGGCCTTTGTTCTTACAAGCTCTAGGTAATGCGTTAGGTAAACATTAATCAGACAAGCCGGCGTCCAGTAATTAAGGTAGAGCCAAGGTATACAACAGTTTGATCCAATTAAAGTAATACGCATAGCAGTGCCGACTACCGCTGCTGCCAGTTTAGACTGTTTACAGTGAGTCTAAGTTATGGCTCATCGAAGTAAGACTAGCATCGGACTGAGCATTATAATTTTATGCACACAAAAACTTGACTAAAATCAAGAGCTGCGACAATTTTGTGTATTTTGTGTGACAATTCATTCTTATAGCTAATAGGGACACGAACATTCCTAATCCCAGTCTATTTTTCTACTTTGCGCACTTGAAAAAGGAAATTTCGCAGTTTGTCACTGATGCTTTACTTGGCCATCAATTAGAAGAAAATCATGCTGAACTCACAGCCGCAATTTAATCCAGTTTATGTGTATGGCAGAATACGAGTCGTTATTTGAGAACCCGGTACTCTCCATCTTGAGATAAGCGACAACCAGACTGTCTCCCTCCGTCAAACTTGAATATGGCATGCTCCAACTTGTCATTAATTATTGACCCAGTCTCAATAGACCTAAATAAGCTGTAACTTGCCTATTCTTTATTTAACTTGTTGCAAATAAATAACTAAATAATGAATGATAAAGATGATGATGATGATGATGATGATGATGATGATGATGATGATGATGATGATGATGATGATGATGATGATGATGATGATGATGATGATGATGATGATGATGATGATGATGATGATGATGATGTTGATGATGTTGATGATGCAAACGATGAAAAAATGTAAAGCTATGCGTCCAAAGACGTGAATGCTTGAAGGCCTGCCTAGCCATATCCATACCTTCGCACCTTTAATATTTCTCCATCAAAATTCTGTGCATAAAAGTCGATTATCTAACCCAAAAGCAACTAGAGTGGTCAGATTGAAATCACATCATCAAATGGAAAAACTGTCGTAATCATAATGGGCCTTGTCTTCTTTGTAATTCACAAGCAACAGACCGAGCATGGGCTCTAGATAACATTGATTCCACAAAAGATACCAAAGAGATAACTCTACATTTTTGCAAACTTCTTTGCTCAGAGATAGAAACTCTGCAGCTGCAACAAACCCAGAGAGGATTTCAAGTATCTGATTCTGATAGGTAAGCAACAAAGCCCTTAAAAAAGATTAATTGCATTAATCCACATCTCTTGTTCCGAAAAAATATCGTATTTAGCTTGTGCGTATTAGGATTTTGGGTAGATAAAGTGGCGAGCTTTGTAACTATCAGAAGCAATTGTTCGGAATTTAATCGGCTGTAGGCTTGAAATTGCTAGGTGAGCTGGGACACCGCAACATTGTTTGGAAGAATGTTGATTAAAAAGAAAAAATAACATAGCAGTGAAATCATATGACATGCAGATCAGACATTCTACGCAGTTTCATGAAAGTGCGATGTAATCGAAAAAAGTTTCTTCGAGGACATCGAGATGGGGGAAGTTCTCTATCCAATGATTCACAATACATATCTTAACTGATTGGCTAAATGAATGACTGGCAGTAGAAGATGGTCGTAAATTGTCTTTTCCTCCTCATTGTATCTGTGTATGCCTGGCATCTTTAAAATTAGATTTCACTGTTTCCTGGCAGCTGATTAATCAGTTTTCAAATAATAATACTTCACAGAATGAATAAAATTATGCGTACAAGGAATACCTCAAAATTTTCGATCAAGCCATGTAAACAACCATTGAATTGACATTCGAATAGTTCATAAATATTTCGGCAACATACCTGCCAATATTTGAAACATTTCATAACAAAACAATATCTTCGATCAAAACAACAACACTGATTCGGACAAAAAGGCAGCAAAACACAATGTCACCTGTATCTTCTGTACCCCTATTCAAATGACAAAATTGATGACACTACGGTCAATACCGCTGAAGATTATTTTAGGGATCCAGAGGTGGACCGAGGCGTGAAGCTTGTGGAACACCATTGTCTATTTTACATGCATTTGGAGGGCCTACGAAAAACTATTTTTGCCTGAGGCATGAAGCATGCGGAACACTAATTTCTGTTCGCTTGCTCTGAAATGGCTATGCATATGCATTTGGGAGCAAGAAACCAGCTACAAGCAGAAATGGACGAAGGCAGGAAACTTGTGGAGCACCAGTTTCTGTCTACATGACTTCAAATTTTCATCATGTATTTGGAGTATCTGTAACAAAGAAGCAACAAACCGAGGAAAGAAGCTTATGGAACAACTATTTCTGTTCTCCTGCTCTAGAACTGCTGCGCATGCAGAGTACCAGCGACAAATAGATGAGGACCGAGGCATGAAACTTGTGAAACACCATCTTCTGTCTACCTGATCTCAAATTTGTATGAATAACTACGAAGCAATGAACCAAGGCTTGAGGCTTGCGGAACACCTATTCTGTTCTCCTGTACTTCCTTACAAGACATGCATTCGGTGGCACCACCAGATAACCCCAGGGAAGTACTTCGTTGCTGTAAGTACTTTTTCCAATGTGCTGGCATAAATCCGTTTACCAAGAAGGGCAATGTGGCTAAAGTGACAGTATACGAGAAAAGTACATCAATATATTTAACTGTAACAGACTATTCATTGTGTTTCAATGCATAATTCCCTGCAAAAACATTTCCAAGGAAGATAAGCCTCAATTCTCTCGGCCTACGTTCAGTGAAAACTCGCATAAGAGAAACTTCGGATCGGATTAAGAGCCTTCGGACTGATTTGGGCTAATTAAGTACCTTCTGCATAAGAACCACTATAATAAATGAATAAGAACCATTGCAGTCTGTCATAGAAAATTATGAGTTGTTTTGAGCAGCTTTTACTGTACCAGCAAATAGATACTTGCTCAATTCATCAGAGTTTATTGATTTCTCAGCAATCTTCTATTCCCTTAGCTCTGTTTAGGTGTTGTCCTCTGGATGTATCTCATTATTCATTTTTCACGTAGGATCTGTAACAAAACGCATGTTTGGTAGTTTATTGTCTTCAAGGATATAAATATCGCCTCGTGCTTTTGGAAACTTGGTATTCTGATGATGAAGCAAGCTTGCTTCGAAATGTCAATAATCATAAATATGGCATTAATCGTCAGTAATCATTAATTTTCTCGGATTCGTCACATGGTTTTGTCTCATAGCTATGGATTTGTATCATTACTTCTTGGATGTGTCACAATTGGATTTGGCATAAAATGATAATAAACAGGATTATCGTCCCAATTCTTGATCTTAGTTTCCTAATCAAACCCCATGCGTTTTCCTGCCGATACTCTGATTCTAAAGTACACAGGGACCCCAGAGCGGTGGTAGGGCAAGGTGGTCGAAGGGGAACGCCAGGGCACCCCAGACAGGAGATGACCGAAGCGAACTGAAAATTGAGTGGATCTGATATGGGGGTCCTCCCCCAGAAAACTTTTTGAGGCCGCGCCCTTTAGATTGGCTTAAAATGCTATCAAGAATACTCTAACTGACGTAGGTGATCTCAGATACTTGAGTGCAACTAATGCAAGTTACAATGATTACTCGGATTAAAAGTGAAATTCGTTATTTTCATAATATCGTATTTAACATATTCAAAGAAATATATTGTTTCATTAAAAGGGCACTCTTGGCTCCCTTACCCCTCTTAGAAAAAGGCAGGAGGGGCGCTTGCCCCCCTTCTCCAGCGTTCCTGAAAATAGATGCTTTTTCCATCCCTTCAGAGCAAAAACATGGAAGAAAGCGACTAAAGCTGAAAGGAACTTACGACGGTTATCAAAAACTTGCAATCTCATCACAACGCCATTCCAACTTCAAATATATTCATTAAAATCTTAGTGATAATTCACCGAGATTCGCTATCAAACACATCCTTCGTAATCCCTTTATCTTATCATGGAGGCCAGAAACCAAGTCTGCAAAAACTTCCCTAAGCCAGAATTGATAATTTTCCTTTGCAACCGGTAAATTTCTTACATGTAAAACGTGCTCAAAAATCGATTATACACTACCACATGCAGATCCTATTGTGGTGTGTCTAGCTAATGAATGTTTGATCAATTGTGATGTATAGATGGAAAATAATGTTTCATTCTTCCTATTAACGACTGACGTGCAGGTAAATGCAAGCGCAAAGGCTCGACAAGCTTCCATCCATCTGCCCCACTTCATACGCTAATTACTGCACAAGGATTAGATTTTTACACCAGTTTTGCCAGGGCTAGCAGATAACAACCAAGTGGTCGCAAATAGGGCTCCAAACGGGCTCTAAACGGGGAAGTAACATCTTGGCTCCAAACGGAAGTGCAGCAGCCCAACAGCTCCTGGCCAAGTCCTAGTTTTGTACTTCACCTTCTGTCCTTATCTGGTCTGGGGGTCCATGTTTCAACGAAATAATACGCATTACAACTGGGCCAATTTCGCTGTTTGGCAAGCACTGAAATTTCTTCCCCCAATTTAAAGGAAACCTCGGATAACGAGTCTGATTTGCATGTCTCTAGTGGTAGCAAATTCATGCTGTTTAGTTTATTGTATGTTAATCCACGATAACGGAATTCTGTCATTTGCATTTAGCTGTTAATGCAGTTAAGTGAGTGCTGCGCAGCTGCCCATATGTCCAATGGTGCTTTCCAATTGCAAATTTCAAACAAAGAGTGAATAATCTGTCCAAGCATGTTGCTATCAAGTTTCCTGGCCAAAGTAAAATTAATTTCCACAACCCAGTTGAACGGACTAATCACTGGTTTCTGCATAAACCTTATTCAGTGCCAAGAAACTTTAATCAAGACAAAGATCAATTCAATACAATCTAGTCACAAAGAAAAGGACATACATTTCTAGCAGAAAATAACAAAAATTGCATTATCTATTCTATACGTTCTATCTGCATAAGGATATTTCCATGGGCGTTTCTCGGAATCAACATATGGGGATGATTCCCAAGATTGCGATTTTCGAATTTTTGATTCTGATGATGTTTTTTTGGCCTTGTATGTATGTGTACGTATGTAGGTGCAAGTTCTTTAAAGTGAATGACAGGTCCAAGCTAAAAGCTTGTTTACAGCCTGATTCACAGATAAAAATGATAAGTTAAAAAAACATTACAAAGTTCAATTATGTGTAATAAAAGATAAATCATAACAAATCTACCTTAAACTGTGAAACCACATTTCTGATCACACTGAGAAATAAATTTGTCCATCAAATGAATCTTGCACCTTGATTTAAAAAGTTCCAAGGATTTTATGTCCTTTAGATGACTTGCTAAAGAGTTCCACAACTTAGTCCCATAAAATTTGAATGTTTTGTATAAAGCATGCCATGCCCCCTCCCCCCGGGCACACGAATGATTTATTTGAAGAAGATCATGTGTTGTGGTTGTGCACTTCAGAAGATTTTCGGAACATATTGGTCAAGTACCGAGGGCCTTAGGGCTCATCGTTCCCTTTTCAGTATTACATTGCAGTTACGGCCAGAGGAATGATTTATAGCTTTGGGATGTACAGTTGTAAATCAACCACGTGCTTGGTGTAATTCATCTTGATACATAGGTTCCTGGACTGGAAGAATTGTAAGCTAATCATTGTTACGAGCTACACTTCCTATAATCCGTGGAATTGGAGATCCTGTGTGCCCCAAGGGGCAAGCCACGGAGAAACAGTGACGCTGCAAGCACATTAAAGCATTTGGACCAGTGCGAATGGCACAAGGACTTTAAACTGAATGCAGACCTCCCTCAAATAGTCTCTGCATGTGCTATTTAACCACAGAGCTTTGTAAGGTAAGAGAAATCGAATTTACACACACTACTTTAAGAAATAGTGTGTGGCCCAAAACTGGGCAAATATTTCCAGACATTTGATAAATATTCCAAAAATAAAACAAATTTTGACAAACCTGAACCAAAACGAATTAAATCCGTGATAATTCTTTGTCAGCTGACTTAAGCTGGAATTATCATTGTCCAAAAATATCACGAACAATTATCAATCAATTACTACCGTCAGAGAATCAATAAAATAAATTCCATAAATTATAACATGCCAACATTTCTGTCAAAGTCGGCACATTTGAGACGATTTGTAAACAGCGAAAATGTCAAGTCTAACTTTGGTTGCATGTCAACTTACGAAGCAGCATTTTAAATCCAGTTTTTGTAACATATCTGGTAACTTTTAATTTACCCACATCCATCACCCTATTACAATGTTTCACAGTTCCCACTACCCATGGCTAACTATGAACATTTGTCGCCCACATAGCCTCTGTTTGTTTGCTTTGCTTTGCATTCAGCGTACAAAGAATCATGGTCAGCAATTAGCTTTTAATGCAGAAAGTGCGTAGCATTAGAAGCCATTAAGTACCACCCTAGTCATTTATCTCTTTGTGACAGGTTTGTGACCTTTCAGGGACGAGCTTTCAATAATCAATTCTTGGGAGAACTGTCTTGGGGAAGCCTTCAGGCTACAAAACAATCTGTGCAGCCAAGACATGTGTTTACTTTTAGCACCTTTTCAATTCAAATTAGTGAATCCAGTTATGATCGTTTCTTCCTACTTGGCAATTACCGGATAATTCTTTGAGATGCACACATTAGCTAAAGGTTCTATTGCTTGGTGCAGTTCTCGCGATTTTTTCCTGAGTTAGTCCCACAGTGACATT
Source organism: Aurelia sp. 4 Dawson et al 2005 (assembly GCA_964019985.1). NCBI lineage: Eukaryota > Metazoa > Cnidaria > Scyphozoa > Semaeostomeae > Ulmaridae > Aurelia > Aurelia sp. 4 Dawson et al 2005. Next base: position 5,027,615 of record OZ026492.1, on the reverse strand, counting down.
TCCCCCTTTGGTTTAAACTATCCAATGTGGATAAATGGCGTGGGGCAAAGGATGCACTATCTGGGGATTTCAAATTAAAAAATCATTCAAATCTTTTGGGCAACAAAAACGAACTCCATCTTTTATTGTTTTCAGATGAAAATCACAACAATTTTCAAATATCAAATGAAATGAAGCTGTTGGTTTCTATGAAATGTTCATACACTGTAAATTTGAAGAATGGAAATATTTGCAAAAATTCAGAGAGGAATAAGAAATAATTTTACCCTCCTTTGTGGGGGCTGTAGCATGACTTGCAGAAGGAATAAAAAGGAACTGCAACTGGGCTCTGATTTAGGATTTCTGGAGAAAAAGGATAACAGCTGTCTTACATTCCTTTCTAGAATCACTTACCGACTTAATATGGCTTACAGGGTTCCTGATCAGCTCACAAATAGTAGTCTTCAATTTAGGATTAGATTTAACGGAAAGTTGATTAAAAGGAATTCAGCTCATGACACTGACAGATATCACATTGATCTATCTTCATGATTCCTTGTACTTGGTCAATGTTTTCAATCTGACTTGCATCCTATTATGCACATACTCAACCAACTAGCCTCTCATTGGTGGCTAAAATCTCACAAAAAACCTCAAGAAAAATGAACATCTTTTATCCTTTGAACATAAAACAAAAAATCATACATAACCTTGAACACTAGGTTCAGTAAATCAAACTTTCATCCAATCAGCCTTTCCAGGATAGCAGTTCTGTGATTGGTTGCGTCAAAAAATTCAGTGGACATGGTCAAAGTCCCTATTTTATAGCTGCACTGTCATACAAAATACCAAAACCATCATTCAATTCAATGAGGAAAACTGAAATCTATCTAGTCAGTCTAACCTGGAAATACATGTCACAAAAATGGCACACAGCCAGTCCGCAAAAAGTGCATATTTAGGTTTCCTGCTGAAACCTTAACTTGCCCCAAGTCTACTTTGTGAAGTCCGGACTGATCTCTCTCACTCACTGTTCCTGGATCCATTATTTGCTTTACTATGATGGCAGAAAAGAATGGAAAAAGAGAATCTCTCCTTTCCTTCTCCTCTCTCTCTATCTCCTTCAAAGTGACACCACAGAATGGAAAGCAACAGAATGGGATCATTGTGACAAGTATTTTTTCAATGCAGCACTAAACCTAGGTACATGGCAAAAAGCTAAATAGTAGTAACATGAACAAGAACTAAAACAAGGGTTTATTGGGAAGTATTGACACAGAGCAAGTCTATCCTGAAAATCATCTTTACTGAAAAGGTTATCCTGTATAAATATGATATATTATTATTATTATTATTATTATTATTATTATTATTATTATTATTATTATTATTATTATTATTATTATTATTATTATTATTATTATTATTATTATTATTATTATTATTATTATTATTATTATTATTATTATTATTATTATTATTATTATTATTATTATTATTATTATTATTATTATTATTATTATTATTATTATTATTATTATTACTATTATTATTATTATTATTATGCAACTCTTCTCATGGTCTTGATGATATACCAGTGTTTTGTCTATGATCAGGCCACCTCCCGTGGCTTGAGATAATAGATCTTTAGTCTTTCTTGCTAAACCGTCATTCCTTTTCTTCTAGTGTTCCATTTCGTCCTATTTGTTGTAGTCCAAAACTTTTCTAATTATTCTGGCAGTACCCAACAAACAGGCTTTCTGCAGAGGATCTAATCCTGATTTGAAGTCAATCTTTTCGAGATATTTTGCAACATTCTTGGTGACTGTTCCTAAAGCGCCAATGACAATTGGTATTATGTATACTTTTGTTACTTCCATGTTCCAAACTTTGAGAAGTTCATACTTCAGATCTGTATAATGCTCAAACTTTTCTTTCTCCTTCTTTTCAACTCTTGTATCGAAAGGGCATGCCACATCAATAACGTAGCATGTTTTTTCTTTCTTATCCAGCAGGACTAGGTCAGGTTTGTTATGGTCAATTTTTATTTCTGTTTGAATGGAAAAGTCCCATAATAGTTTGACCTTTTCATTTTCTAAGACAGCCATTTCTTTATCTACGAAATGTTCATAGCTCTTTGCAGTGGTGGGAAATCCATATGTTTGGCACATCTGCCAGTGTAGGATAGCAGCAACTTTGTCATGCCTTGCTTTTTTATAATCGTTCTGAGCCAACTCCTTACATTCTGATACTATATGGCTTACACTATAATACTATATTAATACTATATTATTATTATTATTATTATTATTATTATTATTATTATTATTATTATTATTATTATTATTATTATTATTATTATTATTATTATTATTATTATTATTATTATTATTATTATTATTATTATTATTATTATTATTATTATTATTATTATTATTATTATTATTATTATTATTATTATTATTATTATTATTATTATTATTATTATTATTATTATTATTATTATTATTATTATTATTATTATTATTATTATTATTATTATTATTATTATTATTATTATTATTATTATTATTATTATTATTATTATTATTATTATTATTATTATTATTATTATTATTATTATTATTATTATTATTATTATTATTATTATTATTATTATTATTATTATTATTATTATTATTATTATTATTATTATTATTATTATTATTGTTATTGTTATTGTTACTATTACTATTATTATTATTATTATTATTATTATTATTATTATTATTATTATTATTATTATTATTATTATTATTATTATTATTATTATTATTATTATTATTATTATTATTATTATTATTATTATTATTATTATTATTATTATTATTATTATTATTATCTGCGAGTTCACTCCTAAAGTTCATAGTCTGGAGGAATGGTTCATCAAATGTCAAGCTGCAACAAGCAGCCTCAGACACTCAATACTTTTCTTAGTATCCCAGCTGTTCCAAGGAGGGCTGACTTCTGGATGCAGTGAATATCACCTGGTAATCCTAAACTCAACAAATGTTCTGTTAACTTTTTGGGAATGGAGCCAAGGGCCCCAACCACTATTGGAATCACTTTTGCTTTAACATTCCATAACCTCATTATTTCCAGCTTTAGTTCACTGTATTTGCTGATCTTCTCCCATTCTTTGTCTGCAATATTTTGGTCAGCAGGAATGGCTACATCAATGACAATGCATGTAGATTGTAGACAATGCATGTTTTATTATTATTATTATTATTATCATTATTACTATTATTATTATTATTATTATTATTATTATTATTATTATTATTATTATTATTATTATTATCATGCATGAAAAGGACTGCCTTAATGTAAGTCTTTGTGGTGGTTGCTGCATGGGTAAAAGGGATTGCGTTGATGTCTGAAAAATTTAGATCATAAATTTCCCAGCATCCAAATGATATCGCTCATCCAGATATTTACATAATTTACGTATTCACATTTTTAATGTTACTAATTTCACAGCAAGATTATACGCACTTGTAAACCCTACTGATAAAATGACCGAATCTGGGGCAACAAGTTTTAAAGGTGAAGGGGAAGGGTAGAATGGGGTAATGTGGGGGTCTACTGAGATTTTTACTTGAAGTATCATTTGTAGTCACATCAAAGAAAGGCTGGATATTATCAGGTGATGTCTAAATAATAAGCTGCCTGTTTACATCAAACGTCTGTCTCAGGTTTATCTTCAATTACTGTAACTGTACAGAATGATTTTATTTCAACAGCCAATATGTGGAAAAATTTAAAGGTCTAAAAAACTGTCTCCTCCCATCAATTTTTTTTTAGTTTCTGGACCATTAAATGAGCATGACATGAGAGCTTGGCCATTTAAAGATGAAACAATGTTTATTTGAAAGTTGTTCCAGACAATGGTTCTCTTTATATTAATTTTTACCAGGGGGTTATGTGGACCTACTGAGAACTGAGCCATAACTCAAATTCAACAAAGCCTTGGATTACTTACAATTTTCAAACTTACAGTCATCCCACCATGCTGTTTGGAGTCTAAAATGTGGAAAAGGCTTTGCTGTTACTGTGGTTGCTGTCTTATAACCAGTAAATGGGAGTAAACAAACTGCAAACATTCTTATTTGATCATCGCAGTGAAATTCAATCACTACCGTCCAAGTTGGAATGATGGAGGATCATAACAGGTGGATTGGAGTTTCATTTTCATCGAAGGAATGCGATTGTGTGCAAAAAAGGCAAAGACTGGTACTTTACTGAATCCAAAATAGTTGGGAAGTACAATTCCATCATTCACTTACCCTATCATATTTCAACATCAAGTTTTGAAAATAGACCCACTTTTCCCACTCGCCAAGAAGAAAAGGTCTGTCACTAGAAAAGAACATAAAAATGAGAAAGACACAATATTTTGGACATTTAGTAAGGAAAGACATTATGCAAAAATCATTGTTGGAAGGAACAATATGTGCGAAAAGACAAAGGGGACGTCCACATAAATCATGGATGAAGAACATCATGGAATGGACAAAGTTAAACTTTGAGCAATGCATAAGAGGAGCTGAAGATTGTGACTACTGGAGAGGAATAAGGAGAAATCTTCTGACTAGAAGCAGTCTCCGAAAGATGATGAAGAAGAGTGGGCCTGTTTAGTTGGCAAATTAGAAATTTTAAAAAATATTTAACTGCACTTATCAGTGCTGAAATTTTTTAGCATGACACAAGGAGCATTGAATGTCAATTAAAGGAACATTTTGGAAGTGTTTGTACTTTCCTGTCATTTTACCAACTACTTACTTTGAGATTCTGCTCAATTTAGACCCACATTACCCCCACCCCACCCAGGGCCACCAAGCGGGAGCAGGAGGGGCAATTTGCCCCTGGGCCTCAGGGTCTAAGGGATCTCATAATCAAAGTTGCGTAATATTTTGACTGCAGGAAATGCTCTGAAGTGCATTTTAAGCCAAACTAAAGGGCGCAATCAAAAAAGTTTTCTGCTTGCTTCGCTCACAGGAGGCCTCATTTTGCAGTTTTGTCCCTGGCTCTCTAAACACTCTTGGCGGCCCTGCCCTACCCTACCCTACCCTATCCCATCCTACCTACAGGACACACACAATTCTTTGTCCACTGTCCCTAGAAACAGTATCAAGGAAAAGATTACAATAACAGGTAGATGTAATATCATGTATGACAGGCTGGAACTGTCATTTCAACAAACGATTTAGCTTTCACTTGAAAAGAGTTTGGAGGTATACATCTTCTATTCTTTGATAGTACATAATGTATGAGTTTCACAATGTGACAAGTGCCTTACCAAAAAGCATTGGTAAGTTTAATACTGTTTAAAGCTGTATATGCATTTGATATGGTATGGAGGAACCAAGGAAGCAGCTTCCAAACCCAATTCTGGAAAAAAACATTTTCCTTCCAGTGGGAACATCAAAATGTTCCTTCGCAGTGTTTGCATGTTCAATGGAGGAGTGGTTCACAACAATTCCTGTGTGCCTTTTTGATTAAGCAAAAATCAAAGTCTTCTGATTGGCCAATTTCAAATTGAATTAAGGGAAGCTTTTTTCATCCTCTTGTTTGCTCTTAATATCATCAGAAGAGAGTTTAGCAAATGGTGCTATTACTCACAACATGATTTTCAAACAAAACCTATTGTTCTTCTCAGTGTCTCCTGTTTTCCAACAGATTGCATCCAATTTACAATAACATGATACTTCCTACTTAGCAATAATACTTGAGGGATATCACTCTCAGTCCTCAAAAAAGCAGGAAAAATCAAAGATGATCTCATAGTTCAAAATATTATGTCAGGAGGAGGAAAGAAAAGGAAATTACCGCTAACCTCACCGACTGACAAGAAGTAATGCCTCACTGATCTAACCCACAGTCAACTGTGGAAACAATCACCACCACAGCGAATTTCAGGAAAGGCTGCAGGGATTTCTCACAGCATCCAATATTAACATTTTCTGGATAGGAACACCAATGTTGGTAGTTGAATGGTCTGAATTGTAGGAAATGATCTGTGTAGCGGATATCGCAAGTTTTTGCAACAATAAAACGCCACCATATGAATCGCTCTGCTGGTGTTTGTGGTTAGGATTCGGAAGACTTGAACAAATCAAAGCGGGAGTGGCCTCCTGTGTCAAAAGTACCACTCCAAACTTTTAACAGTTCTCCTACAATTATGTTAAATTTGCTGCCAAATTCCTAAATTTTGTTGAGTTCTAAATGTAAAGCTTTAAAGTTAAAAAGCACTGCTATCTGTCAGGGGAGGCCCTCTTTCTAACAAGGGAAATAATAGCTATTTCGCAAAGGAATCATCGCAAAAATATTTACGAAATTTTCAAAGACTGTGCGGTAATTAAGGTCTTACCAGTTTCACGTAATGCTGAATGAAATTTCAGGTGACATTTCTCAATGAATTTGATGAGAAGGTCGGAAGGGTTTTCCCTGGGCTGAGTAAACAATACCTAAAATATGGCAAATAATGAGACATTTTCTTTGATAAATTGAGCTCAAACTTTCCCGGGTTTGCAGATGCGTTTAGGTTCTGACAAGGATCGTTAAAAGTGTAGATTCTGGATGCTGTATGAGTTTGGTTGCTACATCCAGCCATGATCCAGCCAGCTTCTTTTTCAATTTTTGTACTGCCCTGCCAAGCTCCCTGTTCTCAATTTCACTTTTCAGCAGGATTGTAAAGAAGGGTGTGAACTCAACTGCACATTCATCAAACACCATAATTGGAATAAGAAATGGAATTCGGGCAAAGTTTGTAGTTTTCGAGGGTGTAATATCAGTGTCGACGTCTTGCTTCAAGACAAATTCCAGGCTGCCGGTAATTTACCGTGTGACTGCGAGCGATTTTTTTAAGAAATCAGATCCCTTCCTTTCAGTTTCTTAACTCTTTTCCTTTTACTTTTAACAAACTGTATGTAACTTTCATGGGATCGTTCGTTGCCTCTTTCATTTATTCATCAAATTTACATCGACTATCCTTACTTACGTCTTGTGAATTTAAACTGTGATGTTTTCCAATCCTCTTCGTTTGTTTTACTAAAATTTGGATAAGATTTTTCCGAGAATACAGTTCACTGTCACTGTAAACTGTCATCGCTTTATCTTCTTAATGGGCAATATTTTGTCTTCATACTGTTTTATGTAAAGTAAAAAGTTAAAATTGAAAGTTAATTCTTTTCTTGAATGGTTTTGTTTTTCCACGTCTTCTCCACGTCAAGCGACGAGTGATAACGCAAATCATACGAAAATATAACATGACCAAAATCCCGCACTTCAAATTATGAATCGTGCCAACTGTTTCTTTGATGAGGGTTAGCGATGCTGTAAAATCTCCGTCATGAAAACCACCAAGTGAAGAAAACTGACAAACAACAACTAGATTTCAAGGATCAATAAACAAGGTTGAAAGTGAGCAGGGTGTGAGAGATAACAGACGCACGACTTTCACAATTTCATGTTTTCGCGTCTTTTCACGTTTCAATTTTGAAGATATTTCTCCGTTTGTTTTTTTTGTGGCTTAAAGTTTTACGAGTTCCAAAATAAAACATTTGTTGATGATTTTCCTTAATAGGACTTGATAACTTAAATACACTTTCCATTTATTGTTTTCCTACAGTTTAATTCATAAAGTTTACCAGCGCCTCATTGGAGGGTGTCGGTGGTGGGAAGGGGGGGGGCAGTTTCATGGAGAATGCCCGATGAAATTTCAAGCTTTTGAGGAGAGAATTTCCGCAACTTTTCTTATAATTTCTGACTTAAGAAGACCTCACTCGGCGTCTCTATTTATCATGACCATAACGGCTTTATATTGCAATGAATGAAGCTAAAGTAATTCAAAATTTTGCGAAAAGTCACCCAAAACTGATCACCTCCATGTGGACGACCGGAGACACCAACAAACTGAAATTTTGTTGGCGTTTTTTATATTTTAGAAAGCTGGTGGCCTCCATAAAGCCGACGTGTATTTCGTAAAGGATTACAACAAAGTTAGAGGGATAGGGCTCAGCAAATTCTGTCATATGTGGACAAGGCAAAAACAACGTTTCGAGACCAGAAATTATAACGATTTGTTTAGCACCCGTGTTGGACATTAGGACAATTATCTGTGATGAGACTTGGACATGAAATACAAAACAACCCTGGCAATAAAATAACCAAAACACAACAATAATTCATAAATGATAAATGGGGACGCAAATTTTTGGTCAAGATACTTAAACAGTGAGACCAAATTTTTTCAACGCAGAAGAGGCCTTCCCTTCCCGATCATCAATTAAATCACCGAACCGAAGCAAGGAGCACGATAAAATTTAGGCCTTCGTTGAAGGTGAGCAGGAGCGTCTGAATCGCACCAAATCATTCATAAAATGGTTATCTCTTACCTCCAGTTCTTCAGTTGGATCTTGGAAACTTTCTCTAAACATTCATAATGATAACGAATCAGCTTCGATTGGGTAGGTTGTCGTACATTTGGGTGAGAGCCGTGAGTAAAGATGGAAATCCACTTCTCTATGGGTGACTAACCACAGTTCGATGTTCATATGCTGCTTCAGATCAGGCATGGTGTTTCCAGGGGGGTTGCTTCTGCATTAGAGATTAGAGTTATAAGGGGGGATCAGCGTGGCATTTTCTATGAGCGGCAGGAGCGATATTTTGACAGAATGAAATAAGTTATTTTCATGGGGTTTTTATGCCGAATGCCGAGAGAAGTTTTGGGATCCTGGGACAAATAACAGCATAAGAATTTGAACAAAATGGTTGAAGATTATTCCTGTTTTCACCAAAAATCCATAAAAATCACATCATTTCTCACAAGAAACTCTTATGCCTTTGTGTGGAGTTGTGTGCCCCTAAATTTCATTCATGAAGGCCACAAATTAGCATTGTGGGGCAAATAATTTCTTGAAAAATTGGAATTTTAGGAAATTTTTCATGTCAGGAGTGTTTTTGTTCGTGCAAAATCTCGTACAGTGCACTGTCACCAGTCAGGACAAACGCAGAATCTTATCATGAAAGGGGACCGTTGAAGCAGCTGCAGAAGAGAGCGCAATACATCAAATAAGTGCTTGTGACATAGAACCATTGTTTCAAAATCATTTGGGGTTCTTGAGCCCTTCCAGCCACCCCGCTTCTCCTATGGGCCTGTGAATTGATGATTCTCAAATTTCAGTCTTGAAATTGTGCTGTCTGTGTCTTTGGCATTTCTTGGTAAACACCAGAACATGATTTTCCCAATGTGTGATTTTATCAGCGCTTGAGTGGCAAAGTGATTCTTCAATGAGTCTTTTGACACGAAGATCCCGGGTTCGATCCCAGGCAGCAGCACAGGCAATCGCGATGAATATGTTTATAACAGATATACAACACGGAAATGGCAAATTCAGTCATAAAGAAAATAAAATTGTCTAATTTTGCAACATGAAAGTTGTTGAAGTGTGATATTGTGTTTGTCATCATTGTCAAATGAGAAATATTGTGTTCTCAATAAAACAAAGGAGAATGAAAAGAAGAAGAGCACACGTCACGGCTTAACATTGAACAGTTGAAAGATATTGAATACCTACAAGACGCATTGGAATTTTTAGTGTGATTTTCAATATCAAATCAGACAGAAAAATGCACGAAAATGTCCCAAAATCGTGAAGAGCTTTCGAAAAAAAATTCTTTATTATGAAGAAAATAGCAAAACTTCACATTTATGGTGAGAATATCAAACTCTCTTGTGTTGTTTCAGTGGCCCGAGGCTGTAACTATGCTGTAACTCATCATTCCGAACAATCCCCCCCTGACTATCGCTTCCGATGCAACAAGACCTATGCCACAGGAATTCCATTGTCCGTAACCCCCTGGTGATTTGGGGAGAGGCTTTTCCTCAACCAATCAGAATTTGAAGAATGTGGCTTGGGGGAACAGAGGAAACCCCAAAGTGGTTGCTATCGTCCTCAGATTTGTGGTTGTGTGGCACTTAGGCCTCATTTGGCAAGGAAGATTGGGGGGAAACCGCTGTCCCCTGATTAGCGCCGTTTTGGGTGTTGGGACGTGGGGAACAAAGCAAGGGGCCACACAGCGATTGAAAGAGAACATTGTTGGGCTCGATTGGTCTGGGATGGCGCTAGAAATCTTCTGACAGAGGGGAAGAGGCTTCCGACATGGGGGCTACAATGATTGTAAAATGCAGTTCTCGTACGTCATTTCCCCAAATTTCCTCTGATACGAACCCAAAATGTCCTCCGATGGGGGCAGATGCTTGTGACGGGGGGCTGTAGCCCCCTCTAGCACTCCCCTGGCGCTACTAATGGATTTAGAAATAACAGGCTAGTGATTCCTTGAAAGAGGGGCCATTCGAAAAATTGATGAAATTTCCATGAACCATGCACACGACAGCCGAAAAGAGGGCGCAGCAAGGGTAGCTACCAGGGGACCAAGGGTTAGCCCTGTCCACAAGTTGCTCGGCAACTTTTGGGCAACTTACAGTTTTCTGGGCAACTTTTAAGAATTTCGGCAACTTTTGCAAAATTGAACAACTTGTCCTTGTTTTAGCAATATTACAAAAATTTCAATGATATTTTGTTTATTCTTTGCAATAGTAATGACAATTAGACATGGAAAGCATCTTTTTCTAGTCAGGCAGGGATTCAACATCTTGAATTGTGAAGAACTGGTATTTGAAATTAGCGATTTCTGACTATGATGACGATAATGATGACAATAATAATGCTGATGACAATGATGATGATGATGATGATGATGATGACGATGATGTTGATGATAATGATAATAATGATGATAATGATGATGATGATGATGATGATGACGATGATGATGACGATGATGATGATGATCACAATGATTATGGTTATGATGATGATTATTATTCGTTAATTATTATTGTTGTTATTGTTGTTGTTTATGATCAAGAAATGATTTTTGCAAAAATTCTGAAGATGTGTGAGATGGGCCCAACAATATTAACGTGAAAAGGCTCAAGCTTCCAAGAAACTGCTGTTGTTAACGAAACTGTAGAAATAGAGAGCATCCTTTTACCCTGGGTACCAAAGCCTCAAAATCTAAATGAAAGGAAATAGGAAGGGTAGCATCCTTTTGGCAGGCACTAATTTTATGCATAGATCTCAGTGATTCATATATTCATAGCATATGACCTTAAAACATGACAATAAATGAGCAACTTTTCGGCAACTTTTTGAGCAACTTTTCAGGAAATTTTGAGCAACTTGTGGGCGGGGCTGCCAAGGGTGTTTAGGGGCCCGAGAAAATGCACATTGTGAATTTTGTTAGTAGGCCATCGCGCCCACTGGAAGAATTTCCCATGTAAAGATTTCATTTTAACATTTATAGCAGGGCATGATCTGAGGGGAAAAGGGTGCGATGTGCACCCACCTCTTGGGCTATTTTTCACAAAATACCAGATCTAGACATCTTTAATCTCTACAATTACCAAACAACTCAGGGCGACACAGGACACAAGGAAAATGTTACAACTATATATTTTTAGCAAAAGTTTCACTATCGTTATGTATACAGTTGTTTATTGTTATTACATGGAATTTGTATCATAGTTGTGAACAGCGCCCCCTATCCAGACCCAAATGGACTCTTTTTGCAGTGTCTTTTTCTGAATGAGGGGAAACATATAAACTAGGACGTTATTCAGTAGAAAAACTAGAGAATTGTCTTGAATAAAGTCCTAAAATGTTCGCGAGCCGAGGCGAGCTAACTCTTCATTCTGTCTCTGGTTTCCCCTCCCCAATTAGCCCCCCTTCAACTTCGGGCTGGATCCTCCTAGACTTACACAGAGTGGTAGTTTCGCTATTTACCTGAACTGATATACCGCTAACTTTGCTTTGCCTAATTCTGCCGAAAAAGCTGTTTGTGTCCTCAAATACGCACTGCTCTTGAGTGGGAGATCTTTCGTTCTCCCTTTTTTCACACTGTGCTATTAGTATCCTATGGACGTAGTCCCACTTTCCTAGATTTGGCAGAGGTAGCTGCAATTTTTTGCAAAGTTTTCAACTCTTGATAGGGCAAGCTGCAAAGCAGGAGCTATTTATGTATTTAGTGATGGTTCTAAAGAATCTTTCTAAAATTAAAAAGTGAAATCAACAAAGACCTATTTTATTTTGGGAATAAAGCCAGCAGAGGCGATAATGCTGAACTGCAGAAACCCCAGGCGAGAGCACACCACCGACCACCATTGTAGCCGCTACTGTTCCCCCTCCAGAGTCCTCATCGCTCAACAATACTTCTTCTATGCTGTCAGGTCAGGATTCATGGTTCGGAATATTATGGATTTGAATATTTGAGTTACAATATTAAAAGTGTGAAAATAAATGTTCTAAATTTATACCTCCATGCAACATTTCACAGAGATCAATAAAACGTGTCACTTTTTCTGCAAGTTGAAAGTAAATGCCAGGGGGCAACCTCGTCCCCAGGGCCTTTTGTTGTATTGGGACGGTCTTTTCGTCTCCATCCCTATATGACAAAAGGCCCTGGCGACGAGGTTGTGCCCCCTCCTATCTTCACTTTAGCTACTTCCTGGTTTAGACCAGAACTACACGCTTTTTTTATAAGAAACTGGTTTATAAGAAACTAGTGCTAAGATGGCCAAAATTCTAAGAAACTCTAGTACTACGTCTGAGAAGTACTAAGAAACTTTTCAAAGTTAAAAGCATGGTTATTATAGCAAATAGATCGTTGAACTTTCATTCTTGAGCAACATTATCTCAAAATTTGTGTTTTCAACATAAAAGAACACTGTTTATTCCTTTATGATGTTTTAAATGTCAAGAAACATATCTGCCGCAGTGTTAGCAACCACATTGCTAATTCTGCATTCAAAACATAAGAAACCAATTAAGAAACTTTTAGTACTAAAATGGACAAAATTTCATGCAAAATTAAGAAACTTTTAGTACTATGGCCTGATCCTAGTTTCTTATAAAAAAACGTGTATGGAAACAAGCTTTCAGCTGTATTGCATGACTATGGTCAGGAATGATGAGGATGATAATGGATGATAATACTAAGGCGAGAAACTTCAAATGAATGGAACACAAAACGTTTGCCAAGGTATTTGGAAGTTCATCGACGCGATATTCCTCAGCAAAGAATTGCCAAACTTATAATCTCTATAATGCTTTTCAACACTACCTGGAAACTTGGCCTGTTTGCTTTGAGAACCTAAGTTTTCACAAGAGACATAGTCTCATTATATGAATTGGTTTGCCTGGACTTATTCCAAGTCATGTGAATATCTCAGAAACTGAATATAGATCAAAACAAGATAACTATATCATGAAATAACAAAATGACATTTCCCTTGAACTTGAGCATAAGACTGGATTGTCTTTCGAAAGAAATACATTTTTGCATCATGGTTTAAATTTGCTTTCAGGGTCTTCCGACAAATGATTTCCGTTCACATCAGAGCTGGCCTCAGGCGAATCTGCTGCACCTCACGACCTGGACTTGCCCAAGTCTCTTCCACGTACCAAAACTACCTCTGCGAAGGAGAGAGGGAGAAAACTTGCCCAAGTCTCTCCCGCTTTCCTTTTCTCTCTCGTTCGCAGAGGCATTCTCTTTCGGGTGACTGTTTTTGTTGGTTTTAACACTGGAGATGTGGGTTTTAACACTTCTCTTTCGGGTGACTGTTTTTTGTGGGTTTTGATACTGGAGATGTGGGTTTTAACACGGGAGAGACTTGGGCAAGTCCACTCACGACCCGATAAAACCATGATAAACCATGATAAACCACCCCAAAGCAATGCACTGCATGTACAATTCTATTTCGTCGTCGGCTCCGTCGCTACGGAGGAGTACGAGAGAGAGCACAGCAGTTCATGCAAACCAGTTGTGTGGTGCGTTTAACCGTTATGTCTCGTTTGATTGGAAAATTCGACCACATAAAAAATCGACATCACCGGGAATACAATAGTGCAAGAACGGATTCTGGGATCTCCTTCCAGAGTATTTAGCACAGAACACAGAAAACAATTTTTTAGTACACAAGGAACACAGCATTCTGTATCCCAAAAATATTGAGCCATGGGTCCATGGCAAAGTTTTCGATTGGCTTTTTGATTTACAAAATGTCATTCATGGACCAAATGTACCAAAATATACCATTTTTCTTTGTAGTTCTGGACTAAGGACCTGAGTACTGCTTGGACTACTGTCCCATAAGGGAGAAGACACCATCCATAGGACCAGGCAGCCTTTTTTACAGGCAGCACAGAAAGCATAGATGGATAACACGATTTTTTCATTTTCATTCATTTTAAATTCTTTAAACAATTTCTCATTTTCATTCTCTTTTGTAAAGATGATACTTACATGTGCAGTCAATCTTGCCCTGGGTATTTTTCTAGTAATTTCCACTAGTGGGGCAAGCAGCGAAAAGGACCCCAAATTTTTATGGCATGACTTTACCACAAAGATAAAAGCGAACCACCTATCACTGTCAAAGTTAGGTCCCTACTTTCAAAGCTGTATCATTTAAAAACTGTTTTTATGCATACATAACACTATATGAAAACAAATGTGACCAGTAAATACACAATTTACTTTCTTGGTAAGTGAATACAGTCAAGTCAGATGGATGATATCCAACACAACAGCTGCATTTGAGAAGAAGATTTCATTTTAAGCTAGCAATATCAATAACATTGTTTTATTTACGAGGGAAAATCATTTGAAAAGGGCCCCCATTTTGACTTTGGCGACTGGGGCAAACTGATTTTTCTTTCATCACTAGGGCACAAGCAAAAAGTCTTACCAGTCAGTACGTTATAAAATACCCAAATCCTATCAGCTGCAGAAATTCTTACCAAATTTTATCAGAATGATTCGTCGGAACCTGACATCATCCTAATATCATTCTTCGTGGCCAAACAAAGTAAATGGGCCCATTGTTGCAGTTTTTGTTATTTCCTAAATGAAAGGAAAGTTCAAAAATTATCTGCCAAAATGTACGTCAGCCAGGCCAGACCCTCTGGCTTGAAAATGAAATACTCAAAACCATTATTGCCATTTTCGTGGGGGTCGTAGGGGCTGACGGTTTGCAGCTTTCTAGCTGTTTTTCGAACGGTTTAACGGTTTTTTGCCGTAAAAATGACGGTATTACGGTTCCTCTCTTCTTCTGCGAATCACAAAATTGAAGATAAAACAAACTAATAATCATCCAGTACGATATAGTCTGTGAAAATTCCACTAATTTTCATCTTTCCAGCGGATTTAAGGTACTGGAATTAGCTGTCCCTTCTTTGTTACATAAAAATGATAAGGTGGCAGTCGTCTGCAGCGCAGAACCGAGGCGGTACATGTAAAAGTATTGTTCAATGGTAAAGGGTGGAAAAATGTTCTGACGGTTTTTCCTAAACTTTGTGGTAGCTTCACGGCTTTCTTGAAATATCTTAACGGTTTTACGGTTTTCGGTGACCCCTTACGATCCCAACATTTTAGATCTTTTCTTATGGAGATCGAAATCTAAATTGATATAAATCTTAATTGTGATAAATTGGCTTCAGTGGCAGTACTATGCACCACAGCCTAAGATTTTAAAATCAGTGTAGTCGCAAAAAGCTGCTGTTTCGAAATGTTCGAAACCTAGCATCTCGTTTCGCGCAGTGTGTACTACTACTCAAAAATATCCGAAGAACAACGGCTCAAGATTGATCGAAGTTACCAGAAAGTAAGATATTTGCCTCTATGTTTCTTATCTTGATTCCTTGATCTTAAATGTGGGTACCTTGGTCTTGCCACAAGTTGTAACTTCCCTGCGTTTTGAGCTCGAAAGATAAGATGGTTTGTTACTATCCCTGTATTGAAAATAAATCTGTTCTGATGTTCTTCTATTTAATTTGAGAGAACAACATTTTCGATCTAAGTTAAAGAATTTGTCTCTCCAAATCGGTTTGTGAAAAACTGCGTTCAAGAGTCTTCTCTAGTTTGAGATGATGGGTGCAACTTTACCCTAAAAAGCCCCTCTTTACTAACTTATCTATGCAATTTTAGACCTGCAAGCTGAACATTTTCCTAATCTTATCATTAGGAATTGAAAGCTCAACAAAATGGTAATCTGCAGCAAAAATCAGGTTGTAAATGTCTTAATTATACCATCAAATTTGTGAAAATTTATGTATTGAGAAAGCATCGCCGCAGAGGTTCCTACAAACGTTAGTCAAACATGGAACAGTCTTTTGAATACGAGGCATAAAGTCAGCTGATGGCCTACGAAGAGCTAATGAATAGGACAAAGAAAACGCATACACACGCTATTGTTTCCCTTGTTAATCAGTATCCACTCATGTTTGCAATTGATAAATTACAGAAAAGCTTTAGCTTTTGGTAAATCAGGTACTCACAAATGTTAATGAAGAGATTCGAATGCACAAAACCAGAAGACTAGCACATAAATTTGACTTCAAAGCAAAGCAATTTCCTCTCAAAATCAAACTCTGATGACGACATCAGTCAAAAAGGACTCAATGTCACAATCATCATCATCATCATCATCATCATCATCATCATCATCATTATCATCATCATCATCATCATTATCACCTTTTAAACTTTTTACAATCTCCTTACATTACACAGAAGAGGCAGAATAATCAATTTGATTCCTTAGATGCACAGGGGACATAGCTTACACACCTTCTTTCTTATAATGGGCATTTACATATTTTCATCTAGAGAAATCTAGAGACGAACAGTATATGAGCAGACTATATATATATATATATACATATCTCTACCAAAGAAAGGAGAGATTTTCCACTTTCAACTAATAAATCATCCAAAAATATGTTGTTAGTGAACTGGTCGCCATGAGTTCTGACTACTTCAAAAAATTCTGAGATTGCTGGAAAATGGTAAAAATTATGGAAAATACTTCTAAATAATGCATATTGTTTCTTATCTGATATAAAACATGTGTAGAACGTGGCATTGCGCACTCATACTCAAACGATGTATATGTTTTGCCCATTGGTGCTTTTCACGACAGGCATAATGATAAGAGCTCTTGCAACGCGATCCTGCAAATACCTCCTTAAAAAAAACCACCAAAGGTGCAAATGTATCCATCTTAGATCACAATCTGTGGATATGTGCAAAAAATTACCTGTAATCATGTCTTCATTAGGGACCCATGTCTACTTCTTTCGAAGACCTCTCTTTCTTTCACAGAGCTTGAAGCAACATGATGATCCTTTCAATCCCAGCGATTATTCAAAGATCAGTTGGTCAACATGAATTGCTTTGCTTTGCGAGTCTCACAGACTGGCACAAATTTTCCAAACAGGCCAGCAGGCCAATGCTTTTATTCACTTGAAATATTTCGTGATCAATCTGCAGTCCACAAAAACAATTCTTTGTTAAGAAGCTTCGTTTTTCTTGCTTGTTATCCTGATCAATAATTCATGAAAACATCTTGTTCATTGAGAAGAAAACTGCTTCCTTCAACAGGTGTGATAATTTTCTTGAAAGACAGTGGGAGGGACTTGTTATCCTGGCTATCTCAAGATATGGTATGGAGATATGAACAGTCTGAAACTGCCAACCTCAAATTTTAAATTTGGATAAACTCTTGCCAAAGCACGAGGTTCTTGAGATATGAAGAATGCTAGCTAGAGAGCGGCCAAACAGAGAGCCGCTTACCAAAGCTAGAGGGCTGGGCTGGGGAAATCGTTGGCAAATTTGTCAAAAGCAAGCTTGTTTCAGGCAAAAATCCACAGTTGGTCAGGCAAAATTGTTGCAGAATAATGCAATGGACTTTCTATCTGGTTGGGTAGCTCCCTGGTTTGTATCGTCCCGTACGCTTTTGGCAGCTCCATTATGATGTTGAAGAAGTAAGGCTATGATAAAATGTATATAGCTCTGTTGTTAACTTGTTAATGAATGTAAGAAAGGAGATCCTGCTCAATGAAATTGTTTGTTTGAAAAATGAATAGTAGGTTTTGATGTTAGGCTAGGCCAATGATAGAAAAACAGGTACAGTGTCAATCAAATATGACACCACTGTGAACAGTAAAAGTCATTTGAAAGTCAAAACTCATAATTCATCACTTGAAGTGCAATTTTAACAAGGACTGAAATGAGGTTGCACAATAGGGTACCTTCATCCCGCCATCCCGCACCAGTTTTCTGACATATCCTGTATCACAACGGTGAATTTTTTCAAGTCCCAATCCCTTTTTCCTGGCCATCCCTCCCGCATCCCGCCTGTTAAAGAAGGTCGATTGTCGATCCCGCCGTCCCACTGAATCTCTGAAATGCTTGAGAGAGCTTGAAATAAAGAACCTACAGGTTTCCAGAAAGAATTGATAAAAAATGTCATGGGAAACTTGTTCGAGAACGAAGTGGGAGAGATTTGTCATCTTTGTCTCAAGATGCTTTAGAAAGCTTGGAACAGTATCATTTTATTAACCCAAAACTACAGAGCTGGGATAAAGTTTCCTTAAGATGTGAGATTTTCAGATATGGAGAATGCTTGAAGACTTATTTTGACAAAAGTTTACAATGTTAGAGAGCAGCTTAATTTTTTGCTTTCATGTCTTATTCTGTGATAACCGGTGGCACTGCTGTTCCTGAAAGCAGGAAAGTTGTAATTGTTTTGAAATACTGTAGACTGGTTGTTTAAGTTGGCAGTAAAGGCCAAATAAATAAACTACTTTACAATACCACCAAACGATATAACAGTCAGTGAAAACGATGATGGACTATCTAAACTGATCCTAGAAGGCCGCGTCAATGGTACAAGGAATCGAGGTAGACCAAAGCGTCGCTGGATAGATAACATCAATACCTGGATTGGGTTACCATATTAGGACTCTATAAATGCCATTGTAATGGACAGAGTGCGATGGCGAAGTTTGTGTTATAATGTATCATATTCTGTACAAGACGGAAAAGGCATATATACACACATATATATATATACCGGGTGTCTCAAAAAAAAGTACCCCCTTTTGACTGGAAATAGGAACGAAGCGATAAGATACCATTACTCTCCGAGCAGTTAGCTAAATTTATCAATCTTCAACTTAGATTCACATACCTTGTATTTAAGAATCGTCCACGAAACACCAGAGATACAAGCTTGCAACGACAAAATTTACAGTGCACCCAAAACCAGAGGTTTTGTAAAAGGGCCTAGCCATGATTTGTATTATGGATCTTTTCCAAACCACCTGTAAACTTTAACTTTCAGTTTTTCGCTTTTCAAAAGAATAAGAAAGACTCTTGGAAATCATCCTGATTAAACAAATGTAACAAAAATGTGGTAAGAATGATGAAGTCGTGCAACATCTCCCAAATGAGCATGCGTGTGTTCCTTTTCTTCTTCTTTGACACTTGGAGTGGAATGCAATGCACGGATTGATTCCTCAAAGGAATAACTATTTGGAGAACGATTGAAGCATTTCAAGATATAATTCTTTTCAATGGAGGAAGGTAAAGGTCAAAGTCGAAATTCCTGTGCAACATGCCTGTGATAGCAAATCATGTCCATCCCATGGCCATGACATGGCCATTACAAGATGAACATCGATACAACAACACATCGATGCATCACACATCGATACATCCATACATACATCGATAAATGCTGAATGATTGCCTCAAAAATCATCCTTCCAACTGTTAGTACTTACAATACACTTAACAGTATCTCCACCACACTTTCAAGAAAGATGGCCATCTCCTGGTTTCCCATCATAAGTAACCGGTTTTAGAAAAAAGATTAAATCAGGCTACCGGCTTTAGATTTTATCAGTAAAACAGATACCCGGCCTTAGAATAAATCTCTGAAAATGATGCCCGAAAAGACGTGCACATCCCGTCAGCAAATTATACTAAGTACCCCTCCCCCCTCCCACGACACCAACATAGCTGGTCTAATTCATCATCTGCTAAGCACAGACAAGATTCTACTGAACAGCAGGTTAAAGAACGCAAAAATTCATTCGTTACTTTTCATGCTATCAAGAATCTTCATTCATGATATGTGGATGATCTCGTCCATTGCAGTGCTGCAACTATAAACGATGGCATCAAATCTAGGAAGAGGAATTTTACAGATAATACCATAGATCAAATAGTTACTAAAACTGAATCATACCTAGAAAGTTATTAGAGAATCTTCTTGGACAACCTTAGATAAATAAAATGTTGCGATGTAAAATTCCAGGGGGTATCCTTTTCCAATTATTGCAATTACAACTTATATGGCAGTTAAATGCTATTAGATAAACATTACATTGTTACTAGGGAAATGTAATCTTTTATAAGAAACTGGTTATGAGAAACTCAACGCTCAGATCGCCAGAAAATCAAGAAACTAACAAACTGCATACTTTCATAAAGGAAATCCTTAACATGTTTTTACTTATCTGAAGATCATCAGACTCCTTATGGGGAACTCTCATTTAGAAAATGAACCATTAATTGAAACCTGTCCCGAGTAAGAAAAATATGTTAGAAATTCACGGCTGTATATATTAGATATCTAGATTATCCCAGTCACTTGTTCAAGAACGACATGGATATTGCTGTTTTATAGCTGTTTTATATTCATATAAAATTCATATCCAATAACTTGCTGATGCAGTTTACCTATGAGGAATAAACATATTACCACAGAAATTCACAGGTATATATTTTAAAGCGATAGATTATCGCAGTCATTTGTCAAAGAAGTCGACCTTGCCATTCTATATTCATTTTTACTAATTTACATGTTTAGACTACTTAAAATGAAGATCTTCATCTATTTAGCTACTCACCTGTTTATTCTATAAACAGGCTTTGAGCTTTGACAACGGGAAGTAAAATTTTACAGGTGTCTATCAGAAAGTAAATTCTCAGGCAAAAAAAGTCAAATTTCACTGTTGATAACATAGTTTTCTCTTGGAAATATGGAACTGAATTAAAAATATTGAACTTAGTTAAGAAATGATGGGTATGGGTTTGAGATGAGAATCGGAGATATTTTTAATTTGGGGCATTCTTCAATCCAAGTCGATCTTCAAGGCAATTGACATAGCTAAATCTGGCAGCCGTAGCCGTTATGAATAGGCAAAGAAACGTCTGCATGCTCGTTCTAAATGTTCCTAAATGAATAAATGTCTTTCGTTACCTTTCTAGTCTTCAATTCACTGTCTCTCTTCTCTGTCTTGATTTGGAACTGAAGGCTTATGTACTCTCGATAATTTGAAATGGGTCTAAAGTTCAAACAGTACCGCACTCTGAAAATTATGACCTGAGAACTAGTTCCCAGATCGACGTGTCCTCCCAACGACTCACGCTGAAACAAAATACAAAGTCTTCATGCATATTTACGTTTCCTTTGTCCTATCTATAGATAAGGGCCATGTAACTTAGGTCATTCACTTAATATCACATTTTCGCCAGATGCAAAGCATATTGCCGGGGTCTATTATAGCGTGGCGGTTAGGTAGACTAGGCCATATTTTTGATGCGGAAAATAGTTTCTGCAAGAAAATCAGTGCGGTATGCGGTTTTCTCCTGCTACGCTGTTGCGAAAAATGGAATTTAACAAACGATTAGCATCGTACTTCGTGGCGGAAAGCGGTTAATTCCGTCCTTGAGACACTGCCTTTTACGTTGCAATTTATTGGATAAACTTCATTATCTATCAAGGCTTCGCATAGCTGTAAAAGTACGGTCATCGCAATTAGTAGATTCACATAAACTCCTTATGATTCCTGCTTCATTTACATGGAATAGCAATCCTAAAAGAATATTTACCGTACTGAAGAAGACTGGCGGTTGCGGTTTAGAAGAGAAAATGCTTCGCGGTTAACGGGTAAGAACTCAAATTTTGGCGGTTTTGCGCTATTAAGGCCACTGAGGCACCCTTTTAATAGACTACCATTGTTTCCGACCTACATGTTCTACTTCCATCTTTAAAGTCAGGTCTCAGTTTTACCAATTTTAAAGTCACCCTTAATCTGACAATGCACATTTCCCAGTAGAACGAATGCTTGATGAATGCTTTCTCAGTTAGATTTACTGCCATGGCCTTAAAAGAATGCCACAAAACTCCTGGGAGCCTTCTGGTAATGGGATTACAGGAATATCCGTGCTTTGTATACTAATGCCACTCATTATCCTAATCTAATGCATTAAATCTCGGAAGAAGTTGAAAATCATGACCGGAGATTTAAAGGACTTTTTGATGTTTATAAATAGAGCTGTAACTCGGAACATCAATGCAGAACCAAGGACGAAAAGGCAAATGTGAGCAACTGCATTGAGTACAGTTGCACCAACTTTGTTCCAGTGCTGAATAAATGACCTAGGATGTGGGTTAAGAGATTCTTGCAAGAAAGAATGTGTTGCTTTCTCGAGCTTGGAACTTCGATCTCGGAATAAATGACCAGTTGAGTGTTTTGATATTCACAGCCAAGGTCTAGCACAGCCCAGTGGCGGCACTACTGGTGGGACTCGGGGGGACTTGTCCCCCAAATCCCAAAGGTTGGCAAAAATTGTCAAAGAAAGAGGGCATAAAATTAGTGGGATAATGAGCTACAAGGCCAATAGACGATTACGCTAAAGATGGCGGTGAGGAACTTTTTACCAAGATGCATTGCGTTATAATTACGAATCCTTAACGATTCTATAGGAATTCAATTAAAGAACACAATGCATCTTTGTAAAAAGTTCCTCGCCGCCATCTTGTCTACAGCACACAATTCTTTTGATTGATTTGATTGATTGATTGATTGAGCCCCCTAGATTTTATCTTCTCTAACTTTTATCTATCTAACTTTATGACAACATGACACCCCCAGTAACGACCCCGCTGAAACACTGCCCCGCCAAGGCAGAAGGAAGACCCGCCAAGAAAGCTTGTTTCCCCGCCAAGTTTGAAATTAAAAGCTTTCCTCGCCATGTTTCTGTTGTTTCCCCGTCGAAATTTTCGCTTCCCCGTCAAAACTTATACAAGTTCCATCATGGCTATATTTGAAAATTTCCTTCCCCCGTCAATATTTTTTCAATCCCGCTGAAAATATATGAATTCATAACTTCCCCGCTGTATTTTTAATGTCCGGCGGGGTCGTTACTGGGGGGGGGTGTAACATGAAACTAGGCTGCAATGATCAAACCTTTATTGCCAGAGCTTCCTGGGAGTTTCTTATTAGTAACATTGATGAACAATGCTCCAGATGAAGGCGTGCGACTAAATTGTAAAAGTGCTACATTTTCATTAACTATGTCATTTCACAGACAGTAATATTAAGCACAATTGGTTTGTCAAATCATCTACAGACATTTTAATGTGTTAGTATCGCTCCATCCTCATTCTACACGCAATTAATCACCTTTAATTCACAGGTACGATGTAAGTGTTAACAGGGGGTTCAATGAGACGACTTTTAGTTATTTTCGAGTAGCAGGCTTAACTTAGACTGCCTTCAAACGATGCCGGCACATTTTGAAAACGATAAAAAATGTGACGGTTGCAAAATTTGAGCTTGCATTCACACGATGCCGGAACAATTTGAAAAAGGTTGGAAATATGACGGTAAAAACACTTTGTACGACTTTAATCCTAAAGAAATGTATCTACATTCTAAGAATAGACCATTCTCATTCCAAAAGCGTCGAAAATGTTCTGTTTACATCATTTTCGAGTATTCACACGATGCCGTTTCCAAAATGTACCGGTTAGAATTCCGTTTTCAAAATCTACCGTTTTCAAAATCTGCCGGCAAAAATTGTGCTGTTTTTGTTTGAGCGGGAGGCCTATCCGTCTCATTTTTCACTGTTTTCAAAATCTGCCGGCATCGTTCAATGCAGTCTTAGGCAAGGTTTTTAGGTCTGAAAGTTGCCAGCATACTTCTATTGTTGAAGATGCATAAAAAGGAAATCAACAACAAAAAATTTTTGACTCTCCAAGGATTATGGAAACTTCTCTTTTTGAAAATATTGCTGGTACCCAAGTTATAACATCATCAATGTTTGAGAACAATTTTTTGATTCATAAAACTGCGGCGACAAGAATTTATCGGTACCTTCTATTATATGGCTCCCTAAATAAAGCACCAGTACAGCTGCAAAGTAATTGTAATGCCGCAAGTTTCTAGCAGGTTAAAGTATTTTCTCAGGTATCACAGAAGAACGCAAAACCACCGTTATTATCAAGTGGCCTAATAGTTGAATATTATCATGAATTATATTGACTGTAACCTCATAGATTAAGCCTTGATGTGCCGAAAGAAGCAAGTGGATATCGTGGCAAAACCGAGTCGAAAAAATGTTGTTACTTGAAGTGAAGTGAAGGTATCTTCAAAGATTTTGCGTAAATTGCGGGAGATTGGTAATACACCGTTTCAGGTAACTGTCCTCGGTCTTTTGCCATTTATCGTCCTTTTAATCTTTTTCAAAGCTTCCTATACCTCCTCTTCGTACATCCTACAAAGCTTAATGCTGTAATTCCACACAAAATAATAATATTAAAGATTCTCTTTCTGGAATTATGGCAAACGACCTCAAGTTCCCTTCGATCTGGTCAGTTGAAAGATTTAGGCAATAACATTTTACAAATTCAATTTCAAAGTTTCGCTAATATTTGAGCCCTACCACGCTGGCTCAAATCTTTGCGAAATTTTGACATTGAATTTGCAAAATGTTATTGCCTAAATCTTTCAACTGACCAGATGGAAGGGAACTTGACGTCGTTTGCCATACTTCCAGAAAGAGAATCTTTGATATCAGTGTGTGGAGTTACAGCATTAAGCTTTGTAGGATGTACGAAGAGGAGGTATCAGATGCTTTGAAAAAAATTGAAAGGACCATCAATTGTAAAACGATCGAGGCAAGTCAAAATTACCAACAAGACATCCTCAGCAGTTGAAGATCTTCAAGATCGTAGCAAAAAGAAGTCTGTAACTGAGATTCATTAAAATAAATACTACTATAACATGGTACTTTCCAGGGGTGGCGCCAGAAATTTTCCGACAGAGGGGTTGGAGCTTCCGACAGGGAGGCTAAAAAGACTGAAAAATGGTGTTTCCGTCCGTTATTTTGCTAAGGTTCCTCCGACGAGAACCAAAATTTTCTCCGACGGGAGGGCTTTCATATATATTTTTTTCATATTTAATTCTTTTAAGGAGGGTTGCCCTTCAACTAGTTGATTTTCAAGGGGCCCTCCGATAAAAACATTTATTACAATATATAACATAAAAGGAAAAAAGCTATTAATTAAATTAAACTATGAAACCTTCTTTACAATATCTAAAACTTATATACAATAATGTTCAAAATTTACAATAAGAGTGAAAGGAAGCATCTGTTTCTAAATAGTTTTTTTGAAACTATACAGAGAGGTTGCCTGCTTTGACTCGGCTGAAAGGCTATTCCATAGCTTAGCACCTCTATAAGAGAAACATTTCTAGCCGTTTGTTGACCTTTTCATCGGCAACCTCAAGTCGGTTCCCGTATTACGAAGACTATATGATGAGTAGAGCGATTTTCGGGTGAACAGGTCACACAGATATTGTGGAGCCAGCTTCATTCAGGGACTTGAAGACCATTGTCTTAGATTCACTGGATATCAGTTGGTCAACGGTCTTCCATCCCAGCTTTTCGATAAGAGGTCTGCATGGGGCATCGAAGCTGCTGTTCGTTATTATCCTAGCAGCACGCTGTTGAAGTTTTTGTAGCTGATTAATTTCACTTGAACCAGCGCAGCCCCAGACAGAACAGCAGTATCGAAAATGAGGCTCCACAATACCTGTATAGAGAGTTTGCAAAGTTTCTTTCGGAAGAAAAGACTTGGCATATTTTAGAAATCCTATTGCCCTGGAGACCTTGGCAGAAACTGCCTTGATCTGTTCTTTCCAATCCAAAGAACAGTCAATTTGCAAACCGAGGTATTTAGTCTTTTTGACTACTTCCAGCTCGTTATCACGTATTTTCAATTTCAAGTCTTCATTTTGACCCTGAGAACACTGTTGTGTTTCTGCTTGGAGGAAATAAGCATAGAATGAGTTTTTGCTACATTCAGGGAAAGCTTGTTACCTTGTAGCCATGTGTCCAGTTTCGCAAGATCACTGTTAATAGCCTCATTCAGCCGAGTCATATCGTGAGACTGGTAGCACAAACTAGTATCATCAGCATACATGGACACGTTGGAATCCAGGACTGCTTGCGGGAGATCATTGATGCAGACGAGGAAAAGAAGAGGGCCAAGACATGAACCCTGTGGAGCACCAACTTCTAAGTCCTCGATTTCGGAATCAACACCATTAACCCTACAAAATTGTTTCCGATTCATTAGGTAGGACTTAAACCAAGAGAGTTCACGATGATGTAAAGCTCAAGCTTTTTGCAGAGAATGTTATGATCAACAGTATCAAATGCCTTTTTTGGGTCAATGAACACTAGACTCACAAGCTTTCCAAGATCCATTCCATTGTACCAGTCGTCAGTATTTTTAAGCAAGCATGTTACTGTTGAATGAAGACGCAAAAAGCCGGACTGGCCGCATGAAAAGTGGCCGTTATCTTTCATGTACTGGTACAGCTGATTTGTTACTAATTTTTCAAAGAGCCTTGAGATGACAGGCAAGACTGATATTGGTCGATAGTTGGACTTATCAGCCCTGTCTCCATCTTTGAAGATCGGAATAACTCTAGCAACTTTCCATGAGTCGGGAAAACGACTTGTTTCAATGGATGTATTGAACAAGAAAGCAAGCGAGTTTTCAATAAAAGGCAGCGCAAGCTTCAAAAAGTAGCTAGAGATGTTGTCAGTCATAAAGCTCTTTGCTGTCTTAACAGTGGCAAATGCATCCCTGATTTCCTGCACTGAAATAGTTCTGAAATGGAATGTTGCCTTATGTTTGTTAATTTCATAGTCACCTGCAAGAAGGGGATTAGGGGCTGGATCCATTTTTTCAGCAAGATCCTTACCTACTGAGCAGAAGAAACTGTTCATTGCATTAGAAATATGTTTTCTATGAACAGTTTCGGAACCAGACTCTTTGAGAGAATCAATGTTGCTGGACTTTGATCTTTTATTGAGGATTTCATGATTGTCTTCCATGATTCTTTCATGTTACCTTGACATGCAGAGATCTTATTAGTATAGTACTGCTTCTTTAGTTGGATTTTTAGGACATTGACCTTGTTACGGACCTGTCTATAAGAGTCCATAAGGAATTGGGACTTTCTTTTAGCTGCAGCCTTTTTTAGCTTATCCCTGGTCTGCATTAGTTTCTTCAGGTCCTTGTCAATCCAGGGGCAGTACTTCTCTGAAACACGCATTACAGTCATTGGGGCATGTTTCTCTATGATCAAAGAAAAAAGGTTCGACCAACTGCTTACGAGAACATCTATGTCATCCGTTTCAGTAAGCATTTGCTCCCAAAAAATGCCAGAAAGATCAGCCAGGAATGATTCTTGGTTTAAATTTTTCATCTTTCGAGTTTTGATCATTTTGTGGCCTTTTTCCACTGCTCCATTAAATTTTCGAATGCAGTAGACCATATAATTATCATTCATGGAAACTTCATACACTCCTGATTTTACAATGTTTCTCGCACTTGTTGTAGCAATATGGTCAATTATAGAAGAGGTAGTTAGAGTGACCCTAGTTGGCTCCTCAATAAGCTGTTTGAAGCTGAATAACTCATAGAGATCAAGCATGTGTTTTGAATTGTTATCTATGGGCTGCTCAGCTTGTAGCCCCCTAGCCCTGTAGCCCCCCTGCTGTAGCCCCCTAGCCCTCCCCTGGCGCCACCACTGGTACTTTCTGCTATACTTATTCCAGTTTCTATACTATACCACAAGGATGATAACAAGGGAGCGAAAGACAATGACTACCCCATGGCCAATAAATAGAGACATGCAACGTTAAACTACATTACAACTACATTGCTAAAAATCAAAAACTACTTTGCTACTATACCAGATTCTGCCAAACATAAGATGGCAGGTCAGGATTGCAAAAATGAATAATGTCACGAGTGCAACTCGTTACGAAGTTCATGGTGCTCTTTTGTTTATGATTTAGCAATATGATAACGTCATGACTTCAAAACTAGCAGCGAATTCATCAATGCTGTAACTCTGACAATAATAACGATGTCAAAATTGCTCTTTCTGAGATTACGGCAAACTCAAACCCAAATTCCTTTTGATCTATTCAGTTTAAAGAATTAGGCAATAAAATCTTACACATCTAATTTCAAAGTATGGTAAAGATTCGAGCCCCATTCTCCAATTGGCCACTCCCTTTGCATTGTATAAAATTTCGCTCGCGGCTGTGAAATGAAGGCCCTCTTTCTAATAAGCATTATAAAAAGGAGTGAGTTTCTTGCAGAATTTGTTGCCTGATGAAGCACAAAGGAAAGCAAAACAAACCCGAAATCATTTCATTCACAGCACGACGTTCTTCAGAACAGCACGATGGTAACTTTTTAACACAAAACTATTTGTTTGACTATACCTCTAATCTTAATAAATCTAATTCTGTTTCATTAAAATCTTAAACCTAATGAAATTGACAAAGTCAATAAATCAAAATTTTGATGTGTCGACTCGAAATTTCTAAAGATGGAAACCAATTGAGATAAAAGTTTACATACTGTAATAGTCAAAGAATTTAGCATGTTGATGAAATTCGGTTTATCAGAAAGAAATTGGGAAAACATCGCGTGATTGATAAATTTGAAGACAATGCTGTCATAAACGCAATGGATGACATGCGCGCGTCATTCCTATTGAAAAGATGGACTAAAATAAGTGTTGGTCATGAACTGGCTTGATTTTCAATCTGCACGCCCAGAAGGGTCTCGCATTAAAACCTGGCCTATCTTCTGTTTCAAACACGGTGAAAAAACGGTGTGTAGATCTGTTATTGGTCCCTTATTGTTTAGCTATAATGCGCAGAGTTCTCTGCGCAAGTCACAACAAGCTGTCCTTCTTGCGTAATGGCGGACGCTCATGGAGCTGGAGGTGATGATGAATTAGATCCGAAAAAAAGGAAACTTGAGCAAAGATTAGAAAAACTTAGTAGCCAGTTGAAAGAATCCCTTGACGAGCTCACAAAAGCAAACAAGAAAGTGAAAAATAAGAAAAGCAGAGTGCGATTTGAGGGCCTAGGCCAGTCATCAGAATCACGATCGGGGACGTCATCATCAGGCAGCAGGAAGCCGGTAGCTATTTATGGTTTTGGGGACGAAGAAAAGCGTCGCTTGAGAAATGAAAAGCAACGTGAATGGTATGCAGCCCGTAAAGACAACTGTGCAAGCCATACCTCTGTAGGGAAAGATAGTACAGCTGATGCCAGTAGTACCATTGGCAGTTTTGATGACGATGATATTGATGATGCTGATAACAATAGGATCATTGATGAGACTGAAGAAGAAGAAGATCATGTGCCAGCAACGTGCGTTGATGAAGGAATACAAAAAAAGAATGATTTTGAAAGAGGTTTGTGGCTTTTGAGACTAGATTGCAAATTTACTTTTACTTTTAGTTCACAAAGTAAAATACAGCCATAGTTGAAATAAAGAGCAAAATCCTCATATGTACATGCAGTAGAAACTTTGAGACATAAAAGTTCAATTGAAAGACCAGTCATACTTTACTTAGATTCAGATTTAATTTTGTCCACAAAGTAGGCTTTGCATTTTTTATTATTTACCAACAAACAATTTCATAATAACATATGAATATTTATACATACAGGTTAAATAAAACACTGAACATTGCCATGCTGAAGTGTTTGCCATGCTGAAGCATACCAACAATTTATTTCTGACAAATAACTAAAGTGCGCAATGTGCAGTATATTCATAAAAAGCTGCTGTAAGAATTTCTCCCGTTGGTACCATGAGTTTGTTAAGATGTCTCAAATTTACTTCTATGCTAAAAAGTTTTTTTGAACAGTTATCTTATTTACTTAAATTTGTAATATATATATATTACACTACACATCATACTGTATGTGCCCTTAACAAATAAGAAAATTTTGCAACATAAAGTTTTACAAGGTGATAAATTTCAAGAAACAATTGTTTGAAATTGAGAAAGTAAAAGCATGCTTGACTAGAATGTAAATGAGTAACTGAAATCAATAGAAGTTTATTGTTTTTTGATGATCTTAGAGTCTATGTGTCAAGAGCTTTTATAAGAAAACTACTTTATATACATAAATTACCCTGGATCTACAAGGATACTTTTTATTTGGTAGGAAGCCTTGAGGGGTATAGAAGAGTTTCTTATGAATTTCATCAGGTTACTGAATGATGGAAGTGTCTTTCCCTGTTATTTACAGTCAATCACAAATTCATAAACTCCTCATAATAAAGTTTGATATTATATCTAAATGTTATAGAATTGGCATCACTGATGGCAGAATGCAGGGAGATCCTTTCATCAGCTTATCAAAATCAGGATAATTCAAGGAAATGGAAGGACCGAATGGAGTCGCTAGAAGAAAGCTGGTCAGAAAAAAGAGTGGAATTGTTTGAAGTTGCCCTCGAATGTGAAACGCCATCCTCATCAGTGTGTGAAGTGTGTGGTGAGAGGGACTCTCTCATAGAGTGTAAAGATTGTGAAATTTGGGGCCTATGTTTATGCGAGATATGTGATGATGAAAAACACTCATCCAAACCTTTACACAACAGAAAAAGCAGCATGAATGGCTTTCTTCAAAGTATTGCTCCAACAAAAGTTTGTCAAGGGATGAACGAATTTACAGAGAAAGGTTTGAAACTATCTTCTACAAATTCAGTTTAATGATGTCCAAATGTATGGGAAATGGCACTAAGTGGCAAGTACTGTATTTAGCTTGAATTCTTAAAGAGTCAATGATGTTCATGGAGAATCTCTGTGAAATCTTGTCATTATAATCTGCTAATGCCCTTGCAGTATTGATATGCTGTATGAACGTGTTCGGACATGATATACTGATACGCACTGTGCAAGCAAAAAGTTTGTACCCTCATGGGGGACTAAACTCATGATAATGAAAGTAGAAAATGATTTTTGTTTCATAGAAATACAGTATAACAGATTAAGTACATCTTATCATATGGACATTATATATATCTGTAACTGGATTGTTAACAGATCATTACAGTATATGCAGACAATAAGCATTGCAATACCCTTGAAATGGAATATGGAAATTCCAAGTTCCTTTGATAATGTGTTGAGCAAATACGTATATCTACAGTCCATGTGCTTTAAGTATTTTTAGGAAATGGGAACTTTTGTAATGAATGTACAAATGAGATGACAAATGTCTGTTATGGGTTCTCTGGGAAAGGCAAGCAGTTTCAGTTATTTAATGATTGTACTGTAGCTGGTGAGCCAAGACTCACTTTGATATGATATGATGATGTTTCATTCACAGAGAGATACCTGAATCTAAAGCCAAGGAGATGTAACTTTTGCAATGGAGATATCAATGGAACATCAGTTTATTGTGACACTATTGCTGAAAAGTGCATTGTGGTCACAATGAAAGGTAAGCAGCATCCATATTTCTGTTGTCTTGAAAGTTATACAAAGGCTTCCTCCAGTCACAAGGTATTTAAAATTGAAATAAAAAATGTTGATCAATAATCACCTTGCGGTTTTTAATCACAAGGTGTTTATTAATTCTCACAAATACGATTGCCTTTATTATTCGATTAAAAGGGTATGCCTGCAGTATACAGTATTTCCTATCTTTTGCAATGAACAAATTATCAGCCTCAACTGTGCAATTCAAAGTTTCATTGTAGGATGTAATTCACAACATAGATATTGCCAGAAATTTGTGTGAGCAGCTGCAGTAGAAACCTTTATTAACTAGGCTCACCAGTGTTTGACAACAGATTGTACTGTATATATGTTTAAATTTCTTTGTTCACGTTTGCCCTCATCAAGTAGATTGCACATTACAAAACTTTTACAGAATCCTTTAGGGTCTTGTAGTTTTACTACAAATCTTTAAGACTATGGTAATTTTGTATCAAATTTTGGTTTTCCTTCCTGTATCAGGTCGCTATGACTTACTCATCCCAAACTTGTTGTGCCAGCACTGTGGGCATTCAATTCGTACTCTGACAGTGAGAACTGTTGTTGAAAATAGCTTTTGGCCATGTTCAGTGGAGAACATAACATCCATCATTCATGTTGAAGTGTTTGAATTCTGGGATACATTGCAGAAACTGCAACCAAACTCTGCAGAGTCATGCTTCCTAAGGGTTCTTGAAGACCTATCTGGAGATTGTGGCAGGGTAAGTTTCAGCTGATTAGCAAGAAGTGGTTGCAAGGCTGACTTCATTAGCTTTGTACTGTTAAAGTATCTCAACTACTCAGCTATAGGGTTATTGGCCTTGAAGCCCCAGGATAACTGAGAGATTTAGTTATTTTTTTAGCTAAACATCTATACCTTGCAAGTCACACAATCCATTCTGGCAAAACTACTGTATATCCTTCTTACAAAGTTTCTATGGTATGGCAATCACTTTTTCTTTATAAATTCAGAGTCTTTCACTTCATTTCATTTCATATATTTAACTACTGCGGAGGGTAGCCTTTCAACGCAAGCATTGGTTTTTAAGGGGCCCTCCCACTGAAACTAAATCAATAATTCATTACTACTAAAAACTAGATGATTACCTAAACTACTACTAAAATCTATTGCCAAACCCTATTTACAATCTAAAATCCTATTTAAAAATGTCAAAAATCGACAATTAAGGAAGAAAAAGTCAACCTTAAATCATCTGTTTAAATATCTTTAGGGAGGATGCTTGCTTTGGCTCTGCTGAAAGACTTTTCCACAACTTTGCTCCCTTGAAAGAAAAACATTGTTGTCCACTTGCTGTTTTCTTGATTAGGTAGCCTTTGGTCCATTTTGGTATTGCAGAAGCTATGGGAACAGCCATCTGAATGTTTTGTGAAAAGGTTACACTAGTATGGTGGAGTCAGCCATCTATCACTTAATGTGGTGGGGACTTTACGCCCATTTCTACAGCACAATTATTTTATACAGAAGTATGCTATCGAAATGAAATTATAACCTGGTCTTTACATTGAAATTATTTTGCCTTTCACTCGCACTATAGACAACCTTGGATCCAAGAACTGAATTTCATCAAATGGCTCGGCAATTACGAAAAGAGATCAGCTGATATGGCTTGCACCTTATATTCCTATTCATCTCTAGTCTTACTACCTCCTTGCAAAGCATAAATGTCTTCTAGTTTGATTGCTATATAAATATTGATGTTGGTGCCGTATAATGATACGCCTAGTCCCGAAAGCGGTTACAACACAAATCAATACAGATACAGTAAATTGTAAGCATAATAAAGTATAATAAATGGGGCGCCGTATAAGGATGCAGCAAAATATCAGGTGGTGTATATATGGTCAATATTTCACTAAAGCTGCAAACAGAATGAAATCATTGTGCTTAGCTTAGACTTTATGAGCTGACAAAGTATTCCGCTTGATTTTAAGGCTTCATCAATTAATCGCCGTACATTTGCAAGGGCTTTCAAAGAGTGGAAATATTGCAGATTCGAGTTGGAAGTTTTGCAAAAGAAAGACTGGATGGTGTGTCCTCCATGTCATGAAACTCAGCATTCCGTCCATGTTGATGGTAATTGTAAATTGAAGAGATTTCAGAGGGCTGGAAGGTAAATGAAACATATGTTGATTTTTTTTGCAAAACTTTAATTTGTGAATAACCAAAAAGTTTCAGCAGGAGATTGGATTACTGGGTAAGAAACTAATGGATAAGAAATTCTTTAACATTCATCTTCCCTCCCCCAAAAATCGGTGCATCATCACCCATACTTTGAGATGCCATTTTGCCTAGACATTGATAAGTTTCTCATTCTTTTGATTTGAAGTCATCCTTTTGTTGAAACAGAAACAGACAGTTGAATGAGGAATGACCAGCTACTTGATTCCTTCGTTGTTTCATTTTAGTGGTACATCTGAATCTTACTATGCTGGTCAGTACATAATACCGAAAGTTGATGTGGAGGCTCATGTTACAAGCATTGGGAGTTCCAATCGTGTAAGTCGTTATGTATTTTGTGTGTTCTTTAATTTGAATTTGCCACTTTGCAACTTCGAGAGCGGTCCAGAATCTCTGCGTTCATTTTCTTGCTTCTTTGTAATAGAAAGAGAGAATGATGACATAGACCTACATAGCTGACAATAGATTACAGGTAAATTTGTTATCCAGTTTGTGCCCAATGATTGTTCAAGTCATGCCGTAGGATCTTATGGTATAAAAAGCTGTTCCGTAGATCCAAGCAACAACATGAATTAGGAATCTTTAATTAACCCACCAACTAGCTGTTCTTTTAACTGTTTTGATATAATTTTATAACATTGGTATTTTTTGCAATTCTTTTAACAATTTTAGGCGATCGCTAAAGATAATACATGTGGAAATAGTGTATGGGAGGCTGCATCGAATGTTGCTCGTCGTAAAGCACAGCTGGATGAAACTGGACTGTACTTAAGTAGCTGTAGACACCAAGTGACCCAAAAGTCTCTAAACATGTATCGAGGTGAAATCTATGCTTATCCTCTGCTTCTACAACAGCATTTTCTTACACCGAAGCCCGTATTGTTCTTTTGGCAAGACGTAGTGTGTAAATATTGGCCCTGGCTTAAGCACGTCAATAAGGATGTAGCCAATGCAATGACGCCAGCTCTTTCCGTGATGCACGGTAAAGGCCATGCATGGCACTGTGAGGTATCTAGTGTTCTTTCGTCTATGATTTTGCAGGAAGCTCCTTACTTCTCAAAGCCCTTCCAACGGAAAAGCTATTTGACAACGTAATCTTTTCTTGGAGTTACATTGGTAACTTGTGTACGATTTTCTGACTGTTAGAAAACAGCATATGTGTCTTTTATTTTCATTGCACCAACATGTTAGCTCTATTTTAGTTGTTATGCTTTTTTCACTTCTTTCGAAACAGAGTAAATGCATCATTCACAGCTTGGATACGAACATATCACAGTCTTATCTGAAAGTTAAATGTTGCCTTTTATCAAGATTCTGAATACCAACAGAAAATGTCTGCAGCACAATGGAACCCAATCATTGTCGCAGCAAATAAGCTCGCTGTCTTTGTGCATCAGTGATATGCGCACATGATTTTACTGAACATTCTACCAGGATCGAGCCGTCTGTATTGGAATCCGAGTGTGCGATATTCCTTCGGAAATTGCAGATGGGATGCGAAATATGAAACCGAAGAAAATAACGGTTTTCACGTTTGATTCATTTTGTTTCTATTCATGTTGATTCTTAGGTGATATATGGCGGCAGATGGGTGGAAGGAACGGCTTTGGCTAATGGGGAAGAAGTGGAACAAGTCAATAGTTACCTTTCAAGAGCTGCACATGTCACCAAAAGAATGCTTCCTGAAAGTAAGAACCTACTGTAGAATTATTGAATGTCTATGAAATTAACTATATGGTTACTGTTTCCTTGAACTCAATACAGTATCCAAAATAAAGTAGGAATTTCTTCCAAATAGCTAATAACTTCTCAATGGCTTTTCTGGCGATCCTTGTGGCAACTATTGTCGCATCTGTGGTGTAATGGTAGCACTTTTCTCCTTGGAGAAACGATTCAGGTTCGAATCCTGACAGGTGCTGCTGCATCTGAATGCCGTGAGCCACCATAAAACTGTTTGATTGTTTTCCAGCGTAGCGTCAAATTTTTCAAGCTTTCTTCTTCCTCTTATGGGTTGTTCTCATTGTGTTCAAGGCACCAACCAGCGTTCTCCCTCATAGTCAATCTCTTTTAGTTTGTCCAATTTTTTGACTATTATTTTTAGGTTGTTGTTATCAATCGTTATATCATGCTGATATTAAAGATATAAATCTTTACACAGATGTTCTTTCTGTTAACACATATGAATTTCGTACAAGATAGAATGGAAATATCCAGTCTGCTGCAACGTAATATTGTTATAATTCTTGTTTCTGCTGTTCTACAGATAGAGATGAATTTCTTACAGAGTGTGCTCATTCATGGAACAAGCGAAAAATTGAAAACATGTCAAATCAGCTATCACAAAGATATCTTCGGGTACTTCCCTTTCTTATATCTTTTTGTTATTAAGACAGAGATTGTGTAACAGCGCAGTTGAAATGAGTTTCGGATAACTGTTATATTGCATAATGCTGAAGTAGTGTAGTAGTTTAATCTCTATCTGTTTATCTGTTTAGCTACCTTTCTACAGCAAGAAACCCACCACTAAGAATCTGAATTTGTTCTAAACTTCCTGGAAATGATAAAGAATATTCACAAAAACGTTAAAGTCGTGTTTTTATAGAACTGCTTGGCCAGTTCATCTTTGTCCTCTTTGTGTGTAATTTCGGACTTTTAGAGCTCGTTTTTGTCATTTTTTACTAATTTCTTGACCTTTATTGATAATTCCTGTGCAGCTAGCATATCAACTTAGAAAAGTATTTTGGTTTTTTTTCAAAATCGGTCTTTCATTCTCATATTGCCAGCAAAAATACTTTAACAAGCCTAAAATCATCTAATACATAAAATCGTCTAATCGTCTAATACAAATACATTCCAACTAGAGACATTTATTGCTTTGATTTTGCTTGAATGTTTTGAAACTTGACATCACGACTCGCTACCGTATCCAGGTGCTTATTCTCCTGAGCAGTAAAATCACTCTTTCTAGTAGGATAAGTTAGACAAACGATCTTAGCTAATGTGTTGTATCAGTTTGACCTGTCCGCCCTAGTTTTCCACTTTATATGTTTACATGTATTTCAGACAAAAAATTCAATTGAAAAGCTACAGAAGGAGATAACAAAGATCTGCGATGATGCTCGTGTTGCTGTCGACAAAATTGATTTTTCTCAATGGAAGAATGAAATTCAACAAATTGCACTTGGTAAGTTAAGTCCCTATGAGTTCGTTCACAAATGGCGAGCTTAGCTGAGCTTAGGGGCTATGATGCGGATCACATCGACTATTTCTATTTTTTTTTTGTGCTTGCAGTTCCGATGATTTTACCTGGTGTTTGCAACTATGGGTTTGATTTACACGTATCTTTTCATTGATGCTTTGGCCGATATTGCAACCATATCCTTTAGAAATATCTGCTAAACATCATCTTCTCTTTTTGAAATATGCATTGTATCGACAAACTTCATTTTGAACTTTCATCTGGAAGTTGTACGTTGAATGACAAGGGTCAATCCTTTATCTTTTAGCTGAATCAAGCAAGAAAGCTAAGATAGAATTGACCGACACTGAAGATTATGTGATAAATGTTGCTGAACTTCTTTCTGTTGGACAACTTCCTGAAACTATCAAGGGCTGCGTCGGGGGGGATCTTCTCAAGTTAGCTTGGGAATCTGGAA
Organism: Aurelia sp. 4 Dawson et al 2005; assembly: GCA_964019985.1. NCBI lineage: Eukaryota > Metazoa > Cnidaria > Scyphozoa > Semaeostomeae > Ulmaridae > Aurelia > Aurelia sp. 4 Dawson et al 2005. Next base: position 4,990,161 of record OZ026492.1, on the reverse strand, counting down.
TCTCATCCCAGTGTTTCTCAAAGAATGGATCTGTTGATGGAAAAAGGGACGCAGCTTTAAGCTTTTTCGGGAAGCTAAACCTCCCAGAAGATAACCATCGACAACTAATGCAATCATCAGTTACAGAGATTAGATTCAAAATAGGAAAATCGTTTCAACGAGAAATCGACAAGTCTTATCTCAACATATTCCAGCTCTCCTCAAATGCTAGGCGTCTTACCGGTAAGGCAACGAAATTCTAATTGTTTTTATTTCCTCAAATTGTGTCTTACAGGGAAGCCTAGCGCAACACACATCTGTGAGTAAACAACACACAAGTGACCGAACACGCCGTCTCCGCGTGGACCCAAAACGGATAAAAAAAAGATGCTTTTTCAGAAATATCCTGATACGTGTGGACGGGGCCTTATACAAACCAGTTCTGTTCGTCACAAATGTCATAAAGCACTTTCCTGTTTGTTTAGATCTTTTGCTGTAAACAAGCTAATGACTGACTTGTAGTTTCATCCTTATTTTCGCATGCCTTAATACAGCAGAATATTTTGAAATTGTATATGATGCCATAAAGTTTATATCCTTGCCTTTAATTTCCAGATTCTTGCAAAGGTTTTGTCAAGATTATGAAAAGGTGCAAGAAAGAGAAGGAAGCGTTAAAACCGAAGGTAGATGCATATAATTCGATTGCTGCCGACTGTAGCTTACCAAGTGTCCAGTTTGAGGAAGTCTGTATGGGTAACATGCCGTGGCATGATGATCAGCTAGCTATAGGTAAGTCCTATTCAAGCTGGAAAGGTTACAAGTTAAAAGGTTTTGATTATTTTGTTCTTCCATGATGTGTGATCTTGAAGTAGGTTGACCAAATTACGTTTATGACGGAATACCTTCAATTATTTCACCATACTAGCAGCTGAGTAAAAAAAACCAATCCCCATTTAAAATACCATAGCTCTCTTGATATCAAGACAACTATTTTGGCAAATATGATATTCAATAGAGAAAATGCTCGAATATCTTCTAAGTTTTACCTTGCTGAAGTCGGCCTTTCCGTTGTGAAATTATAAGGGATTTGCTCGAGAAAGCCTCTCCTGGAAACCTCCAAAAACTGCATAAAATCACGTCGAACCTTCTCGCATGTCTGTACCTTACAGGAATGGCTGGTACATGGTTTAGCACGCTCTATTCCTTTGGGAGGATGAAAATGTCATTCCTGGGGGCAAAATGACATTATTTTGGACAACTTCATCCTCCCAAGGAGGTAAAACACGCTAGAACGTGCTGAACTCATTGAGATCAGGCAGAAAGTTCAGGAAATCTTGGTCATTGTTTTGAACCTGTTTTGACAATTATGCAAAAAAGCTTTGTGGAGAAAAAATCTCTCAATTTCAAAACAGAATGGTTGATTTCAGTCAGCTAAATTTTGAGGGCTATTTGAACATATTTGCTCTTAAATGTGAACATACATATTGAACATATTTGTTCCCCAATATCATCTTCTTGATATTCACGGAAGGGTGATATTACAAAAGAGGGTTCTTTTTTGACTCACCCAGTTTTTCTAGCAATTGAATGGATATTACTTACATTTTTTGTTTGTGATACGCAAGGGATGCATTGGTTCATGTAAGGAGCTGTAGTAGTAATTGTTTCGTTCCCAGAGACAATCCCTTCCTATTTTCCATTCAACACCAAGATACCTGAATTGTAAGGAAGGTGCCTGAGGAGGATATCAGTTGAAAGAGATATGGTAGAATCATAGCTCAAGAGGTGCAGTGTCAACCTACTTCCCCTTGTGATTGAGTTGTCAAAGAGTCCCGAGGGAAGATATTAGTTAAGATTGACATTATGTCTAGTTTTTACTTTTTGCTCTTTAGGCCCAACAATGAAAGTGAAAAGAAGCATAGTTGAAAAGCGGTTGCTTATGAAGAGATCGGAAGAGGAACTACCTTTACTCGTGAGAGAAATGAGGGATCATGTCAACTATTACAAATATAAAGTGTTGCCCCAGCTTGAAGGATGTGAAGTTAGGATGATAGAGAAAATACAAGACATCGCACGTACGCTACATAATTAGACTCTTTTTTAACGTACGCGTCACAAGTCTATTAAAGATTTCCTTTCAACGTCCATTCCTTCTACAGAAACCGTTTAAACTTTCATTTTGCTATTTTTTGAAAGCTTTTCTATTGGGACTTAGCGTGTGCAAGAGCATTCAACACATTGCCACCGCAACCTCTTTGATTGTTGTCCAAAACTTTGCATTATTAATGTCATCTCAACTCATCACCGTTCTGCTTGTTTTATCGATCTTTAGCCTTACGTGAAACTGCATCAACATCAAGGGAAGCTTTCATCGTTAGAGGGAAGATGATTATAATGTTTCCATCCCGTTCTGGCATTTTCAAAAGATCTTTAGATATTTACTCTGTTCTTTTGCAACAGGATGGGGCATTCCTGAACATTCACCACGCAGGGAAATTGGTACGGCACAGTCAAGGGTAAGTATGAATGACGTTAACTTAATTAACATGGCAGTAGCATTAAAGATCGGTGATGCTAATTATCATTCACTTCATTCTTTGCATTGAAATTGACCCCATTTTCATCGACAGAGAAAAATAATATATATGTAATTATGAATATATATCGTAGACCTGAGGTAGAGATATTTGGATAACAAAAAAATACTGGGATATATTCAGACACATTTGGGACTCTTGTCCACATCAGAGGGTCACTTTACTTCTTCGATGTGAATTTAGAAATTAATAGTTCAATTTCTTAGTATCAGTATATCAGTTAATCAATCAATTCATTATTAGATCAATTAATAGTATTAGTATAACCTTCGTTTGTTCCAGCTCCCTAGGTCGAAGGAAAGATAATCGGCAGTTTTTATACAGCAGACTTCATATCTTTCATTCGGTATGCATCGTATTCACATTCATATGGACTGAAAATTTCCTCACTCGTTTTTTCCAAAGTCTCGAATATTGCAAGAAAGGGATGTCAGAGAGATAACCCAATTAACTAAAGGGAGCAAAAAGTTTTTAATTCATGTTTAGAAGAATCCCGTTAATCTCATGTTTGAATATTTGGTTTTGATCAACAGGAAAGAGGCAGGTATCATACGAAGGCAGAGAATATGCACGTTTTAAACGGGATCATTGCAGTTGTTAAGAAAGGAAAGCATTTTGCAAGGAAACAAATTGATATTGCCGCATCGAAATATAAGAAAACTCTAGAAAATGATGCTGAAGTGCAAGACATGTTTGATGCTTTTGATGAATCTGATGATGATGAGAATGATGATGGGGACGAGAATCACGATAGCAGTCCATCGTTTAAGATAACAAGTTCGGGATATACAGCTGGAGTCCTGCATACCTTCTCGGAGGACATATATCGATTAGAGAAAATACGAGACGAAGATGTGGAAGCGTTACTACTTACAGAAGAGCATTTCAGTTCCTGTGTCACGGCTGATGATTGCATTGGCGTATGCATTTTCCAGTGTCTGATTTTGGGTTGTTACTTTCTGCAGTGTGATTATAAGATCTATCATCTATACACTAGAATGAAGGAGCTCATCAGCCAGATCTGCGAAGCAGTACTTGAAGGAGAAAGAGTGCATAGGTTCTTCTCAGATGGAGTCACTCAGTTTGCTGTATCGGCATCAGAAGCAGTTTCCTTATTGCGTGAATGTGATCTCACCTGCTCTATAGCATTTGAAACGAATGTCTTTCTTGAGCACACTGATGCCGAGAAGCTGCTGCTATTTCACCTTCAGCGTTTGCTTGATCTGAACAGGAGATACACAGTCGTTTACACATGTGCTGGAAAAGCATCCTTGTTTCTTTTAGAAGGAAGCACCATATTGTTTATCGACATGCATGCTAACTCTATGGATTCACTCCAAGCTGGAGCAGTAATTATCCGGGCAAAAGAATCGTTGCTCTCATTCTTAGCCGAAGTAGCCAAAGTTCGTGGAATCAATCCAAATGCAAGAGGTGGCATTGCTGTAATTACAACTAAATTATGACATTGAATGGACGAGCTCGTCGGATAGCATCATAGCTGACACAAATTTCCTTGTAAATTCCTTACTCGGTCTATCGTAGCTTTATTATCGTTGAAATGTTGGCAGTTTTCCTCAGTCTTTTACCTTCGCATTCTGTATTGGTAACAGTGACAATTAATTCAAACCTAACAATAGTTATACCGGATGTTCCAAAGGAGTACTCACCTTTTAGAAATTGCAAAAAGCGTTTGTGAAACCTAGATGAAATTTTCTTTTAGATAAAAATTTTTTAGCCATACTTTTCAAGAGTATAGTCAGTCTTGCTAATAAGCCAAAACTTTCAGATATTTACTATCCCTGAAGCCTAGAAGTCTCAAATGATAGTGTGCATTTATCAAAAGCTTGACAAACGCAAAGGAAATTGATCAGGCAATCATCAGTGCTTTCTTCAACATGACTCAAAACCTGGCTGACTTTAGGGTGATGTGAAGTGAAAATTTTTATTGATGCAAATGAACGACACTTTCAAGTGACACGAAATCCTGTTTAAATTTCTTTGGTATCTCATTTCGTTTTCAAGTTAGCCACTGATATTAAGTTTCAGTTGATGACGCCATTTTGTTTGCAAATTATTAGGATGACATATTGAAATATAGCTATATAGCATAGGTTTACATCTTTAAAAAGGTGGGTGTAAAATTCCGTGACCTGTTTCCTTTGAACTGAACGGATTCAGAGAAACATGAACTATTTTACAGTAAATCTGCCGTTGGACTTTTCTGAAATCTTCAATATTTTCAGAATTACAGTGTTTTTCTTCTCTTTAAAGAATTCAAGAAAATTTTTGACAAAAACCTAAAACAATCGTAATTTCTAAATCTGTTGACGAAAGATCAAATAAATTTCAAGAAAATCACAGTTTATGGATGCCTACAATATGGTATCAAGCAAAACTTTCTCACTCTTCTGGTTTGTGATTTATAAATTTGATGACGTCACATTATAAAATGAGCTGAAGTGTAAAATAGGCTGTAGTTTCCACAAATATTCAAGATTTTTTTGAAAAGTCAAACGGTAGAATAATAGAAATGTGGCTGAAGTTTCTTAAAGACTTGGAACCAATGTTTAGGCATATCTGATCTTCGAAAGGTTACAGTTGTGGGTGATATTTAAATGGAGCTGAATAAATGTTATAGAATTGTCTCATGGACTGATATCATGTCCAGAAAGCCATATCAATTGAAGAAAAGTTCTTTGAGTCATCAACTTGGTACAATTTCTTTACCTTTTGCAAACAAAATGACGTAAGGGGCCAATCATAAAAAATGGTGGATAAATTGAAAATGAAACAAGGTATCACAGAATTATGAATGCCATTCTTTATCATTCATGCTTCATAAAAGTTTAAGAAAGTGCAGGCTCGCTAGGACGTCAAATTATAAATTTGCAATGTTAAGATGAAATGCGATACATCATTGGCGATCACTAAATTTTCGCGCTTTTCAAGTCAAAGCAGAAACTGCCCACAATGACGTCATCGTGAATCCTGACTTTTCGAAGTGTTGGCAACAGCAGCTTTCTGAAAGGATAAATCGAAAGTTTGAGGCTAAAGGAAGAAAATACCAAGTGATACTTAATTTCAGGATCTGTTGCAAAGAGCAAAGGGGGCTAAAAGTTATGACTTCGCGCATCGTCCACAGTTTCCACTGTGTCACCTTTCCCTAGATCCTTTCTTTTACGATAATGAGGAGAGCAGGACTTGCTTTCCAACGAAAATCTTCAGGGGGGGTAATGAAGGAAAATTTACTCAAAGCTGACCAAATCATTGTCAATTCCATGTTTCGATGTCGCATTTTGATATATTTTAGGGGGCATCAGTTCCTGTTGCTCCTATACTATACAGGGCCCTGCATGTAAAGCCCAGACGGTGGTTGAGATAGGCGCCACCTCAATGCGGAAAAAAATTACATCAATATTTTCAGGTGACCACACATGTGAATATATGAAAAATTGATGGTGAACGTGGATCTGCTAGCGCTTAGGGGGTAAGAACGGGGGTTCAAATAGTACCACTTTGACAAAGTGCCTCTGCGGAGGAGAAATAGAATTATCAGCTTTGCCAAGAAAAGAAATGCTTTCCTTCCTCAACTCTGAATGAAATAGCATTGCCAATGAGTTATTAATTTTGATTATTGATTTCAGTACCAAGTTAACTGTTGTCACGTGAGCAAAACTCGCCCTTTACCTTATATGGCAAACATTCATGAACTTCAAATTTCAAACTTATCTGGTTGCAAACTAAACTTAGAACCTGCACTAAGAACTTTTACTTGAAGATTTGTGCCCATGGATGGACAAGGAATGGGTCCTTGATGATGACCAAAAGGTCATTTTTTACTTTACCTGAAGAATCGTTGGACCTGTTTTTACTTTACTCAAGAATTGGACCTTTTTTCTTTACCTGAAGAATTTGATATCTTTACTTTACCTAAAGAATCGGACTTTTTTATACTTTACTTAAAGAATCGGACTTTTTTATACTTTACCTGAAGAATCGTTGGACCTTTTTTAATTTACCTAAAGAATTGGACCTTTTATCTTTACCTAAAGAATCGGACCTTTCACGTTACTTGAAGAATTGGGCTCTTTTACCTTGCCTGAAGAATTGGACCTTTTTACTTGTGAGATGAGATACCGAAGTGGATGATAAGGTTAATTTTTCTGATAAATCGATAACCGAGGGAGCAAGTCAATTGCAACAAACAGTAGTGTTTGAAACCAAGAAATGTGTTGTTATCTGGGAAGATATCCTGTGCTGTTTGGAAGAAGTGATTTCCCTGCAAATGCCGTCCAATTCAATATTGTTCATATCATCACTGAGGGGGGTTCTTCCGTTGTAAAGGTATATCTGGGGTGGGGATGTGCCGCCCGCAAGAGTGTACTTTTTCGGACTCCTAGTATGGCCAAGGGTATACTTTTGGCGATTTTGGTCTATGCTTTTTGGCAAATATTGTCAAGGAAAGGTCAAAGTTTGGTCATTCCTGTATAGAAACACAAAATTTTTGTTGATATTGGTCTAGACAAGATGAAAATTTTGCGATTTTAGAAACTCATGGCACATTTGATGTAGAGTTTATTCTCAAGTACCGAGTAAATGGGGGGGGGGTGAGAATAACTGGGGGGTTGGAAATGGCTCGATATAGCAACAATCGACGGGGGGTTGGAATAATCGGGGTGGGGTGCTTGGAGAAATAGAAAGTAGTCGTTTTCTTGGTGAACATGTATCCTTTATATATTTATGGGAACAGTGATGTTACTGATACATTTACTTTAGAACACTGGTTCTGTTGAATGCACTATTTGAGACTTGTTCTTGCATTTATTCAGAAATTATGTTTACTATCATTTCATTTTTCCAAAAGTTGATAAAGGGAGGGGGGCCGGAATAAGAGCGGGGGTTGAAAAATTTTTCAAAAATAAATAAGCGGGGGGGGGACGATTATTCTGTACTCGAGAGTAGTCTCGCCAAGGGTATCACTTTCACGAAAATTGGTCTAGCCAACGGTACCATTTTGAAACTGTGGGCGGCACATCCCCACCCGAAATTTATCCGAAAACCCACTCCCCCTGTGGGTGTTCAGAAGTCATTCCAATGCTCATTCATTACTATAGCTAGCACCTATTTTCCGAGTAAACAAGTGAGGATAACGTAAAAACAGGCTGGCTGCATGAAACTCCAGCATTGCTGGAATGCCTTGATGTTTTGGCGATCGGAGAGTCTACGTGTAGTACACCAAAATCACTCTTCTTCAGGCCCACAGAATTTCAAGGACGAATAGGGCTGGCCAAAAGTGCCTGTTCTATATTGGGCCAAAAATATGGAATACCTATCTTCTGATTTAAAGTCTGCAAATATTGTCAATTCGTTTAAGCACAAAATCAAGGACAATTTTTTCCAAAATATACAGAGAGAGGAAGGGGACATATATGTGTATCCTCTCTCACATTCATGTCTCGGCCTTACCATAGATATGCTGTATTATCCAAAAGTGCATTCCAATATAATGTTTATATTAGTATATATACCGGGTGAGTCAAAAAAAAGTTTAGGCGTTTGGCAGGCTGTGGAATAAAAAGTATGTGACCGATATTCAAAACTGAAATGTTCATCTATCAGTCAAAGGTGAACTTAGACGAGGAAATTTTGTTTGGTAGTATCCTTCATTTTACAGACCCAGAAATTAGGAAAATGCTGGTAAAGGGCATGTTTGGGAACAAAAATTCCACATTCCATTCTGGTCCATGATTTACCTTCTATCGAAATTGGAATTCAGCATCTCCCACTGGCAATCTAAACTTCAATGCCACATAAATAATGGACCAGAATGGAATGTGGAATTCTTGATTCCCATACAAACCCCTTGCAAGCATTTTGATTGTTGTTGGGTCTTAAAGATGTTTGACTTTACGAAACAAAATTTTCCCATCTTAGTTAGCCTTTGAGTGATGGATTAAATTTTACTTCTGAATATCGGTCACATGCTTTTCATTCCACAGCCCTCTAAACGCCTAAACTTTTTTTTGACTCACCCGGTATATACATTTTTTCCTTTGCAATCACCTCCAAGGGGGCCATTATGGAAATAAGGTCAACTCGATCTTTTAATGCTATCCCTGCCACTTTAATTAGGGGTGTTTTTAACTTGTATTTAAACTTGCTTATGAAATATATTGTAAATATTTTATTTATTTATTCTTTTATTTTGCTCTTTCCTTTTCTTTTAACCATTGTAATTTTTCTTTTATTTGTGGCAAATTTATACTCACTTACTTACTTAATAAACCATGAACAAAAATAATCTACTCTTTCTGTTGAAACAAATTTTCCAAACCAAAAAATAAATCTTTTAACTTTAAATTGACCCATCGTCGTTTCTCTGTAAAGCTTCTTGATTTCGAGAGGCTACCAGGCTATTACGGCTTCATGTCAGCAGCTTATCTTTTGCTATAAGAAACTGCGAGTTCGTAACTGCAGCCATAAGTCCATAGGATTGTTTGAAAAAAGCCCTAAGTGACATGAATTATCGTAGTGAATGCAAGCATGTCTCAGAATTAGGCTTTAAATCTGCAGCAAAACTTTTCACAGATTTCTCCAAAACTCCAAAACCTCTATCAGAGCCTTCTCCGTTATTGAAGTCAACAACCACATTGCAGGAGATGAGAAATACAAAAAATAGGCAAGTTACAGAAAAGAACATGAATCAATTAACAATCTATTCATCACAATGCATTTATCACCAATCGACAGAGCATAAGCGTCGAATATTTGCAAAACTTTACTTGATCGCGTAAAATATTTTTGCCCTATCCATTCAGCTGAAGAAAACTCTGGGCACTTTCCTACAATCTGATAGAAATAATTCTTCATTACCATATATCATTATCATTTTCAGAAGTACAGTGTTCTAAATATTTCTGGCTAGTTTCATAGGTAGTTGTGACGTTATCAAATTACTAAATCGTTAACTGTAAAAGCTATAGACTTTTGGCGACTATATTCTGGACCTTAAAAACTTAATGTTTTAATTGACAAAAACTATTTTCCTCAATCGGTTAGAACTTATGATGCTTTTAACGCTTACTAAAGCCTTATATATACTTTCTGTCGGACTCGCATCAATAAACCGAAAACACTGTTATTTCCAGAAATGATCTTGATAGGAAAATGATCTTTCTGGAACCATGGCAAATTACATAAAGTTCCTTTGGAGCAATTCAGTTCAAAGAATGGGGCAAGAACATTTAAACATCTAATTTTAAAGTTTTATAAAAATTCGATGCCTATGCTAATTCAATCGTTTCAAATCCCTTCACCTATTTTACAAATTGATACACCACTGACGTTGTTTAATAGCTTCATCCCTTCCATGTTTACAAAACAAACACTGAACAAAGACGGTTACTATTTCGCACCACAAAAATTCATGAGCTGGACAATAACAAGTGACAAGAAATCCCATGCTTCCTTGTACGTGCTTCTGTAACCACTCAAGAATAACCATTGGCGCTATTCAAACACACAGGTACCAGGTGCAACTAATGGTGTTCAAAAATTTGCTTTCAGGAAGCTACAATCCCGGACAAAACTCATACGACAAACTGGCAAAATTCTAATTACTGAAAGTTTTCCTCTCCCCCTCCCCCCAATCCAATGTTGTTCCACCGAAAAGCAAAGAAACAGAGTGCCCAGCAACCTGACACTACCAAATGAATAACATTGAGTTGGGGGATAGGGGTAATTTGATTTAAAATGAGTTTCTTAGAGAGTTAAAAGAAAAAGACCATAGTTTTTAGGTTGTCCTTTTGAGTTTTGTCCGGGATTGTAGGTGCAATTGACCTCGTGAGGCATGTTTTGGGTCACACAGTGTGAATCGAAATTTGTCTCGAAATAAGTTTTTTCGGAGGGTATTTGTACTCTAAAGAGATCATAAAGGGTCCCAAAAGACAGCTAAGCATTTCAACTGGGCAAATAGGAAAGAGTTGGAAGCCAACACTTAGGAACAGGCATCCAACAGAAAACTGGAAGGATATGAAGGAAGGAGAGTACATGTAAAAACCATAAATGGATAATATCAAGTCATTTCACAAGGAGTCATTGGTGTCAATATTGTTATCATTGCTTGATCTTTGTAGACTTTGAAGCAGGTTCTTGAAAGACGGGATAGAATTCAAAACTACAAGAAAATCAAAGTGATTACAAACTGTTCAACAAATCAATGGAAAGGAATACGAGAGTGAAAAAATCAATCAGGAAGATTTGAAAGTAGGTAGGTAGGTAGGTTTTCATATTTAACGTGGCTGGCCTGCGAAAGTCTGAGAGACTTATTTCCAGCAGGGGCCACGGATGTTTTACCATCAGCCGCCACAGCTACCCGCCGCAGCTACCAGATTTCCCTCACATGGCTCTGGTCGACCCGGACTAGAGTTACGGACAGCGACCAAACTGTCCAGCGCGGATTCGAACCTCGGCCGTTCTGACCTTTGGCTTACGAGTCAGTCGCCTTATCCACTCGGCCACGCGCTCTCTAAGTATACCGATAGAGCAGACTCTAGACGATGTCAAAGAGAAATGGAAGGTGATTTTTGGGAAAATGAAAGCAAAACTCACAGCTGCTATCAAGTTTGATGATCTTTATGGGCTTGCCTAGTGAACAGAGAATGATAAAATTAAAGAGAATCTCTACAAAGATCTGATTGCAAAAGAATTATTGAACGAATCAACTGGCACTGGGCAAAAATCATAATCGATACCAGGCGAAAAGATAGGGATAATCAGTAACGAGTTCTTATTCTTAAAAAGGGCAAAGATAAGAAGTCTAACATCTTCAATAATGCATTAAAATTTCATTTCCAAGTTTCGATCGCATGTTCTAATAATGCACTAGGAAAAATTCATCGACCAAAAGAATCTTTTCAAAATCCCTTGCCTCACACTGCCCTTATCACCATTACTTTTCAGTAAAAGTACGAATACCAAAGGTCCACATACCAGAGTTACTGTTACAATGTCCAACAGATTGTTCAGATAAACATCTTTTCGAATCTAAAAAAATACTATTGTCATATATTCAGATGTACCGTAATATTTCCAGCTAAATGTTATTTTTCATGAGCTAATGTTTTTTTAAGGAATGATAAAAAGAAAAGGAATAACAGCCAAGCAATCAAACAGAAAACTAAGTTATCAAATTAACGAATTAACAACAAAAATATATACAACAAAAGAAGTAAAAATACAAACGAGAGATAAATCAATAATAGACACAAATATTAACAAAAAAGTTCCACTCTGAAAGCAGTGAGCACACACTGCGTTGTGGTTTCAGCACTTGGATTGATTCTCGTACAGTAGTATACCGTTAGTATGAGCAAAAATGATGTCATTTCAATACTAGATATCAAAATGATTGAATAACAAACTTACTTTGCGTTGCTGTTTCTGCAGATGGAATAATTCCCGTAAAGAAAAAGTATCAACTGTAAAATTAGAACAAAAAACAGTAATATACCGCTAGTATGTGTAAAAATGATGTCATTTCAATACTAGATATCAAAATGATCGAATAACAAAGTTACTTTGCGTTGCTGTTTCTGCAGATGGATTAATTCCTGTAAAGAAAAAGTATCAACTGAAAAATTAGAACAAAAAAACAGTAATATACCGCTAGTATGTGTAAAAATGATGTCATTTCAATACTAGATATCAAAATGATCGAATAACAAACTTACTTTGCGTTGCTGTTTCTGCAGATGGATTAATTCCTGTAAAGAAAAAGTATCAACTGTAAAATTAGAACCAAAAAACAGTAATATACCGCTAGTATGTGCAAAAATGATGTCACTTCAATACTAGATATCAAAATGATTGAATAACAAACTTACTTTGCGTTGCTGTTTCTGCAGATGGAATAATTCCTGTAAAGAAAAAGTATCAACTGTAAAATTAGAACAAAAAAACAGTAATATACCGCTAGTATGTGCAAAAATGATGTCACTTCAATACTAGATATCAAAATGATTGAATGACAAACTTACTTTGCGTTGCTGTTTCTGCAGATGGATTAACTCCTGTAAAGAAAAAGTATCAACTGTAAAATTAGAACAAAAAACAGTAATATACCGCTAGTATGTGTAAAAATGATGTCATTTCAATACTAGATATCAAAATGATTGAATAACAAACTTACTTTGCGTTGCTGTTTCTGCAGATGGAATAATTCCTGTAAAGAAAAAGTATCAACTGTAAAATTAGAACAAAAAACAGTAATATACCACTAGTATGTGTAAAAATGATGTCATTTCAATACTAGATATCAAAATGATCGAATAACAAAGTTACTTTGCGTTGCTGTTTCTGCAGATGGATTAATTCCTGTAAAGAAAAAGTATCAACTGAAAAATTAGAACAAAAAACAGTAATATACCGCTAGTGTGTGTAAAAATGATGTCATTTCAATACTAGATATCAAAATGATCGAATAACAAAGTTACTTTGCGTTGCTGTTTCTGCAGATGGAATAATTCCTGTAAAGAAAAGTATCAACTGTAAAATTAGAACAAAAAAAACAGTAATATACCGCTAGTATGTGTAAAAATGATGTCATTTCAATACTAGTTACCAAAATGATTGAATAACAAACTTACTTTGCGTTGCTGTTTCTGCAGATGGAATAATTCCTGTAAAGAAAAAGTATCAACTGTAAAATTAGAACAAAAAAACAGTAATATACCGCTAGTATGTGCAAAAATGATGTCATTTCAATACTAGTTACCAAAATGATTGAATAACAAACTTACTTTGCGTTGCTGTTTCTGCAGATGGATTAATTCCTGTAAAGAAAAAGTATCAACTGAAAAATTAGAACAAAAAAACAGTAATATACCGCTAGTATGTGTAAAAATGATGTCATTTCAATACTAGTTACCAAAATGATTGAATAACAAACTTACTTTGCGTTGCTGTTTCTGCAGATGGAATAATTCCTGTAAAGAATAATTATCAGCTGTAAAATTAGAACCAAAAAACAGTAATATACCTCTGGTATGTGTAAAAATGATGTCACTTCAATACTAGATATCAAAATAACTGAATAACACACTTACTTTGCGTTGTTGTTTCTGCAGTTGGAATGATTCCTGTCAACAAAAAGTAGCAACTGTAACTAGAATACAAAGCAATGGTCATATACTGTTAGTATGTGTAAAATTGATTCCTATCGAAACGTTGTAGCTTTTAAACAGTTGTTTTTATTTATGTGTAAAATTGATAATATTTCGATACTAGGTACATATCAAAATAACTGAATAACACACTGACTTTGCCTTGCTGTTTCTGCGTTTGAATTTTGCCTTGTAAAAATAAATATTCAATTTAACTAGAATATTAAATAAAAGACACCTATGGTTCTTGATTAAAAATTGGTATATTTCAATAGCAGCTATCAGAATAATCGGATAATGAACTTACTCCGTTTTGTTTTTGCTGCCTTTGGTTTGATTCCTAGAAAGAAAACAATTGATCATTAAATCTATCAATTGTGTCCTATTAGGCACTTCTAATGATTTTCTTTGCAACACTTTTCGAAAGAAGAAGTATTTATCCACTGCTGAGATGGCTTGCTCTCAACTGAATAAGTTCAATAATAAAGAAGAATACAAACGCTCTATGGGGGGAGCAACCGTAAAATAAAGAAAAAACGACTGATCACAGTCTTGATAGCAAACATGTACTTCATAAAATCACTTTCGCGTTTATAGCAAAGAGAAACAACTTACTGCTTGAAGACATGGATGTTATTGTTCCGTTGTTGTCTATGAGAAAGAATCTTGAGATCAATAATTGTCAAAGACTTCTCTGATCTTCGAAAGATCACTGTGAGCTTCCCCATCTTCTGTCACACAAGGATTCAATGATCTTCTCCCCAGTTCAGAAATGCTTTCTTCTTTTTAACCGAGAAAGTTCTAATCTCCCAAACTATATCAAATTACATCAACAGCACACAGTTGATGACAGAACATCAAATAACATGTTGCAAATAAACAAAACTACAATGGTTTTGCTTAATATTCATTGACACATTGCTGCAAATTAATCAGTTTTGTAGTAGAACTTTTCATAAAACAAGTCTCGTATGGGACATCAATTCAGTTAAGAAAAATGCCTGAATAATGCACGTTGGATGTTTTCTTCCAAGTTGTTTGTAAGATTCTTGTTTCTTTGTTCCAGCGACTTACTACCTGTCTACCTGGAAAGTTTGCTTGTCATCTACAGTACCAATTAACGATGTTTGTTTGAAGGCCGTTGGGTCACATCTTGACAAAAAATGAATTGAAAAAGACATAATTACAAAAAGGTGTAGAACTTAGATGAATCTAATTTATCTCGAGTACAAGTCTAAAACTTTGGAATTTAGCTAACAAAGGAAACACAAGACTGGCATTAGTGTTCTTTACTCACAGAGTTCATACTCGATGTAGGTCTTGAAAAGATCCATTGCCATCGAGCCATTTTCAGTTTGCAAAAACTTTGCTCCCAGGGAATCCTCTGGGCTGTATCCCCAAATGGTGTCTTTTATTGGGTTTCTGTGATATCCAATTATAATCAACTCGCAGCTCTGATTGTGGTACATCATATTCGCCTTTAAAGTCATAGATTAAACATTGATAGCTTTTTTTACAATGGTTAGAATAGCTAAAATTTACAATGGTTAAAACAGAATGAAATACAATACAATAAACATAATACAGTGTTAATAAATAAAAGTTGAAACCCCCTAATTCTAATAGCAGGGGTAGCAGTAAATGGTTAAGTTGACCTTTTTCCATACTCGTCCCCTAAAAGGTTCATGATGATTGTCTACTCTCAGAGCAGCTGCTTGTTAAAAACATGTCTTTCACATTAACTGAACATTATCCTAGCCATTAACTGAATTGGTCTTGAACTAAATATGATTTTGCACTTGTAAAAGAATTCAATATGAAGTTCAGGGTTATATGATTTATGAAGTTGTGATCACAGCAAAATACTTCAATATACATTTGGTGAAATGAAAAAATTTCTTTGCAAAAATTATAAACTACACAAATTAATAAAGATAAAGTAAGTAAGTAAGTAAAATTAGCCATCATTAAATTAAAAGTTTAAAAATGATTATCTAATAAAAAAGAAAAAATCTAATTACAATGTTTACATAAATTAAGATGTTAAAAAGCTAAAAATCTATTTAAAACACCCCCAGTTTGAAATGGCAGGGATAGCATTAAAAAGGTCAGTGCGACTTTGTTTCCATAATGGTCCCTCTAGAGGTGTCTTTGAAAGAAAAGAATGTTTGAGATATTTGAAAACATATACAGCATCTGCTTTTACGTTTCAAATTGTTGTCTGATTGAAAATTAAAATGTTTCATGAAGCAAAGAAAAAACACCCACAAGTGCTTTAAAATTATTTATAACTCTCAAAACTCTGTATGCCTTAGCATTTGGAATCATTCATTCTTTACAAAGACCTTGTTTTTACATCACAAGGTAACTCACCCTATCTTTCATTACTCTTTTGTCTTCATGGAAACTATTTTTTGTTTTCCGTACAGGCTTTGCAGGCTTCTTTGGAAAAGCCTGCTTACACGAACTACAACTGTGCCTCTTGATATTGTTGGCAACACCACAATGAACGCATGGTCTTGATGCTTTTTTCTAGTGGCAAAATTTTTGAAAAAACATGTCAAAATACCAAAACAGTTTAACATATGAAAAGAGTAAGACCTATTTTGATGTCAAAAATGTTTCGCAATTTATCTCCTAGCTATCACCAACAAGAATATAAATTACCACCAAAAGTCCTTGTTGTCAGCAATAAATGTATAGGCATAAGATTTTATCCCAACCAACAATGAAGTTATTCACTTACTGGTGACATGATGTATAGAAGATTTCTGGTTTTAAGATCTGAAAGAAAAATAAGTACATGTTTAATATATCACAAAATAGCAGGGTGGCATCTTACTGGCTGTAATGATTTGCATCATACTTCTTTTCTTTCAACATGTTAGCAACCATATATTTGTTTCTGTTACCACTGAATATGATTTAAACAAACAAAACAATGCAAGCTATTCTCAACAGATATAATTGATGGAGTGCATATAGATTTAACAAAAACTCTGTCCCAGTAATCAGCACTACTCCTCAATCACAGCTGATAAGACAGCTGCAGTAGGAAAGCTAGGATCTGAATATGGATTTTAATCACAGTTTTCAAGATGAAAATTTTATTTCCCTGGGGGAACGAGGAAACTAGGAACCAAAACATCTGGGAACAGTATAAAGATTTTTACAACACATTTCATACAGGCAAAACCTATGGTGCAGTCCACACCACCTGAAACCATTGGACATCACCTGAAATCACCTGAAACAACATGCAAATCACCTGAAATCATCTGAAACCACCTACAAATCACAAAAAAAACACCTGCAAATCACCTACATTACAAAGAAATGGGTGTTAAAGCCCCTACTTACAAATCATATTTCATAATAGATGCAGACCATAGTTGCTAATGGCTTCGTTACCTGATCCATTTAAACAGAAAGCAAAGCTGCTGCAGTTCCATTAACATTGACAAGTGAGATCTAATTGGACATGCCAGCTGCACAAAGAAACAACGCCTCATTTTTCCATCTTTGGGGCAATCTTTGACATACTGAATGGTTTGCTACCACTGTTGCACTATGAATAGTAGCATAAACCAGCCAAAGCAATTCTCAATCCACACATGGAATATTTATTTTAGCCAAATGGAATCCAAGGGGTACATTCCATAAGAAAAAGTTCAGCTTGCAGCAAGCTTACGCAAGGTTGAAAGGAGCATGAGTTTGGTTTGAAGGAGCTTGAAATGAGTATGTTGACACAATTTTTTTGGTCAGTTTGCATGTATTTGAGCTTAATCAAGCTTGACAGTAATAACCTAGGATGCTAAAGTCATTCTCAAAGATACTACCGGGTGAGTCAATAAAAACGCCCGGCGTTTGAAAAAATCTTGCTCCCTGAATATCAAAGCAGTGATATTGAAAACTCTTATTTTATCCCTGATATATCAGATTAGGTTCAGTAATTTACCCGGCTTTAATCGGCCATTCCTTCCCGTCGAAATAGGAGATTTTCTGCCAAAAGCCCCTTTCGAAAACCTGCAAAAACGAGTGAAAACAGCAAGCAAAATTTCCCTTTGTTCTCCTTCCTAGCAATAATGACTCTTTGATGTGTTCGTGTATTTTGTCCTTGTGGGAGAATGGAATCCCCCTGAATAAGTTAATCACACTAGGGAGAAGACTTTTCAACCCGTCCAAAAGAAAGCACGTGCTAAAGCGTGCTGAAAGTCATCGCTGCGAGGTTAACACATAAGGGATTTTTGCTTGTAATTTTAGCATGCTTCTTATGGTTTCTCAAAGGGGCTCATTTTAGAAAATCGTTTACAGAATCTGAATGGAGTGACCGATTTTAGTCAGAAAAATTTCTAAAAATAGTTGAACATGTTGGCTATTCAATCAGGTATTGTAAAATGTCATTGTTTATATAATCATGGAGCAGTAGCCTTTCAAACGCCGGGCGTTTTTTCTGACTCACCTGGTACAATCAAGCTTGATTGAGTTTGCCTTCCAGTTCAAATGATACTTGTTGCAAGCTAGCGCAAGCGGTGCAAAATTCTTACTCAAATCAAGCTCTCAAACATACCCAAATCCTACTCAAAACAAGTTTAGTATCAAGCTTAAAGCATACACCAAAGATATCTTGCTATAGGATAACATGTTGAGGGCACCAGTATGTGGCACCCTTATTGGTGGGTTTTTTTTAACCATAAAGTCTCTAAATAAGGGCCACTATTTGATAGGTTTCCTTAAAAATGAGTGGATTTGGCTGAAATTGGCACAAAAATAGTTTGAAATTGGTAGTCTTCCACCAAAATTGTGAACAAAAGCAAGTATGAAGTAGGCCTGTCTACCAAAGGTCCAATAATCACTATTTGGTTATCTAATGATTATTCCCTAGCAATGAAGGGAGCCCATTATTCCCCAGGGGGCACTCAGCACATATGCATATGGGGGGAGGGGGTCAGTCCAAGAATCTTCAGGCAACCCAAAAATATCACTTCAGCTTCACTCCAAAAATATCAGCTCATCTTATACTTAGAAACCTTTACATGAACATAAATATCCCAAAACGCTGCAATTAGAAGTCAGGATTGCCTCTAGCGAACCCAGAAATATCAGTTAAACGATGTTTGGTATAAAAAAATACCATGAATATAGTTTCAGTTTTCATTGGGCTGAAAAATATCACTTTTGGCAATATTCTGATCCAAAAATATCAAACTTACCTCCCCGTATGTGCATGTGCTGAGTGCCCCCACTGCTAATCAAACAGTCCAAATAGTGTGATTATTCAAAATTGAATGGCCAGTTGACAAGATCAATTATTTGTGGATAGAATGACTAGCCCACTGATTGGAATGCAAAATGATCAGTCAAAGACATTGAATGGGTTGACATAGCAAATAATTTGGCTGATCAAATGGATCAAATTTTCTTAAGAGGGTGGATAATGAGACAAAGAGCAGTGGCAAATGCATCAGATGTAAAACAATGAAGCATTGTTAGCCTGTTGTATTTCTCAACTTCACTCCATTGTAATGCTAATTTTTAAGGGCAAACAGTGCTGAGGAATTTTGTAAATGACATCTACCAAGCGATCAAGTAAGCTTCATTCAGTTGCACTGTGGCAGGCAATAGCACTGCAGCTTGTAGTATTATCATCATTAAATAGCCTCGTTATGATGAGCTGCCTCACTTGGCAGACGGTTGGTTTGAAAGTCTTCCTGTTTACGAGTTGTGGTTGAATTTCTACGGCGTGATTTAACTCTGTGTCTTTCGTGAGTTTATTTCTGTGTTAAACGCCACTAATACAACATGGTGACAGGAGTAAAAGGAATTGGAATGAAGCAAAGAGTTTAAACATGATTTAGCTGGCTAGGCAGCAGATTTAGGCCTATAGATATCGAAGGATGGCTTCGTTGATACAGCCTCCACCCTCGTTGAATTTGCAACATGGAAACATTTCGGAAAATTTTCGAAGATGGGAGCAGCAAGTTAAGCTGTATATCAAATCGATAGGTTATGGAAAAAAGCCAAAGGATGAGCAGGCAGCGCTGATTCTTCATTGTGCAGGAGAAGATGCTATAGAAGTTTACAACACATTCGAGTGGCCAGAAGTCGAGGCTTCAGGATCGTCTTCGGGATCATCATCATCAACAGTGGTTCAACCAAAGGATGACCCTGATCAAATACTCAAGAAATTTCAGGATTATTGCAACCCTCGTAAGAACGTTGTTTATGAAAGATTTAAATTTTGGACAACAAAGATGGTTGACTCATTTGACAATTTCATAACAGAGCTTCGTACCAAAGCAAAAGCATGTGATTTTACAGCATCTGATGAAATGATACGAGATAAAATCGTGTTCAGCATCAACGATATACGCGTTCAAGAACGTCTTTTAAGAGAGCCAGAACTTTCTCTTGTTAAAGCAATTGATATATGCAAAACAGCTGAAATATCTCAAGAACAATTGAAAGTTATGCAACCTGGTACCCAAGCTGTAAATGCAATTTCACGAAAGAGCGGAAATTATCAGAAAAAACCTGGAAAGCAACAAAAGGTAAACACACAATGCAAATATTGTACAGGGAGTCATCAAAAGGGAAAATGTCCAGCCTATGGTAAGAAATGCAGATCATGTGGTAGACTGAATCATTTTTCAAAAGCATGCATGAGCACTAAGAAAGTAAATCAGTTGGAAGCAACTGATGATGATACTGAGCAGGAGAATTATGACAGTTTCTTTATTGGTATGCTAGATGATGATACAAATGGAAATAATGATAAATGGGAAGTTGATCTTATTGTAGAAAGAAAGAAAATAAGATGTAAATTGGATACAGGAGCAGAAGCCAATGTGATTTCTTCAAAAACACTTGATTCACTGAAGATACCAACTATGAAAATTGCACCAACTATTACAAAATTAAGAGCATTTGGAGGTAAAATGATTACACCAGTTGGTAAAGTAACCCTGGAAGTAGGCAAAGAAAAACATAAGTTGACATTCCATGTCATACCCTCAGATGATTGCACAATATTAGGAAAGAATGCAAGTGAAGCCCTTGGATACGTTAAACGTGTTTATGTTATGATAAATAAAAGCAGCAAGGAGCAAATTTTGGAAACATACAAAGATGTTTTTGAAGGACTTGGCACCTTTTCAACACCTTATGAGATACAGTTAAAGGCAGATGCAAAACCATCTATCCAGCCAACAAGAACAGTTCCATATCCAAAACAAGCTAAGAAAGAGCTGCTAGACAAAATGACAACACAAGGGATCATTGCAGATGTTGATCAACCAACAGATTGGGTCAACAATTTAGTTATCACAGAGAAACCTGATGGATCAATGAGAATGTGTTTGGATCCTAAACCATTGAATGAGGCAATAAAGAGAGAGCATCACAGATTACCTACAGCTGATGATGTCCATTCAAAGTTAGCAAACAAGAAGATTTTCACTGTAATAGATGAGAGACATGCCTTTTGGCAAGTTCCACTTACAGAAGATTCATCATATTTGTGCACATTCCACACCCCCTGGGGTAGAAAGCGTTTCTTAAGAATGCCTTTTGGGATTTGCAGTGCAAGTGAAGTCATGCAAAAGAGAAATGAATCAATTTTTGGTGATATACAAGATGTCCATGTAATAGCAGATGATATAATCATAGCAGCAAAGGATGAGAAAGAGCATGATAAGACATTTTCAAAAGTCTTAGAGAGAGCTAGAAGTCAAGGGATCAAATTCAAGAAAGAGAAAATTCAGTACAAAGTCAAAGAAGTGAAATATATGGGAAACATAATCAGTGCAGATGGAATCAAACCAGATCCAGCAAAGGTTCATGCTATAGTCAACATGCAAAGACCTGACAGTCCAGAATCACTAAGGAGATTGCTAGGATTAGTGAAGTATCTTTCACAGTATATTCCTGGAGAAAGTGATATTACTGCACCGTTAAGAGATTTGTTGAAAGAGCAAACATGGAAGTGGTTAGAGAAGCATGAAAATGCCTGGAATGCAGTTAAGTCTGTTCTTACACAGCAACCAGTTTTGCAATTTTATGATGTCGGCAAGGACATTGTTATTCAAGCAGATAGTTCAAGTACCGGATTAGGGGCAGTATTGATTCAAGAAGGAAAGCCAATTGCTTATGCTTCTAGAGCACTTACAAAGACAGAATGTAACTATGCACAGATAGAGAAAGAACTTTTAAGTATTGTTTATGCAATGAGAAAGTTTGAGAAGTACATACTTGGAAAGAGAGTTCTTATTCAGAATGATCATAAGCCATTAGAAACAATCCTAGGGAAGCCTATACTCAAAGCTAGTCCACGTCTTCAGAGGATGATGTTACAATTGCAAAAGTATGATTATAAGTTAGAGTATGTACCAGGAAAGTTTATGTATATACCAGATACCCTCAGCAGAGCTTACCAGACAGTTTCAGAGGACACTGACTTAGAGCTTCAAGAAGAAACAGAGGTCATGGTACATTCACTAGTTCAAAGTTTGCCAGTGAGTTCAACAAAGATGGATCAGTTCAGAAGGGAAAAATAAAAGTGATCCAGAGATGCAAGCAATACATACCCAAGTTCAGAAGGGGTGGCCTTTGCATAAAGCAGAAGTTCCTGATCTTGCAAAGCCATTCTATAGTCTCAAAGATGAAATACATATTGCCAATGGGGTAGCATGTATAGGGCAAAGATTAATAGTTCCAAAGAATCTGAGGAAAGAAATGCTAGAGAGAATACATGAATCTCATCTAGGAGAAGAGAAATGTAAATCTAGAGCTAGAGGTACGCTTTACTGGCCAAGAATGAATACAGAGATATCACAGATGGTATCAAGATGTTCCATATGTTTAGAATTCAGACAGGGGAACAGAAAAGAGCCAATTATTGCTCATGAAGTAAAGGCACAGCCATTTGCAAAGGTTGGAGCAGATTTATTTCAATTTGGAGGGAAAGATTACTTGATAGTAGTTGATTACTATTCAAAGTACCCAGAGATAGCATTACTAGAGAATAAGGCTGCACCATGTGTTATTCTCCATTTAAAGTCCATTTTTGCACGACATGGAATCCCAGAAGAACTTGTCGCTGATAACAATCCGTTCAACAGCAAAGATTTTGAGAGTTTTGCAAAAGAATATGGTTTCAAATTTTCACCATGTTCTCCACATTACCACCAGAGCAACGGCTTAGCAGAAAGATCCGTAAGGACAGTTAAATCAATGCTAAAGAAAGCCAACAAAGAAAAGAAAGATCCATATATTGCCTTGATGGAATATAGAAACACACCAGTACTAGGGCAATATTCTCCCAATGAGCTTCTGATGAGCAGACTTACAAGAACTAAAATACCAGTAAGTCCAGATGTATTAAAACCTAAAGTTGTTTCAAATACAGAGGCATTGCTCAAAAAGAGAGAAAAAGATCAAGAGAGATATTACAACAAAGGATCTAGGATACTTCCAGAATTAGAAGAAGGTCAGAAAGTTCAAATCAGAACAGATCCAAAGTTGCCATGGGTGAAAGGTGTCGTAAAGAATAAAGGAGACAAAAGATCATATGAAGTAAAAACAGAGACAAGCACTGTTAGACGAAACAGACGACACATAATTCCAACAGAGAAAGGACAAGTACTTTCATCACTATATGATACCGATGAAAGAGCGACTCAAGTAGAGCCTGTATTAAAAGAACCAGAGCAAACATTGCAGGAAGAGACTTCAAAGCAAACAAAAGCAGTGACTCCAACAAGGATTCCAGTTGCAGTTACACGAAGTGGGAGACAAGTAAAGACTCCATCGTGGTTGAAGGACTTTGAACACTAATTCGAAGGACTTAAAGAACGCCTCGAATTAGAAAAAAATGTTGTAGTTTATTTATTTGGAAAAAGAGGGATGTAGTATTATCATCATTAAATAGCCTCGTTATGATGAGCTGCCTCACTTGGCAGACGGTTGGTTTGAAAGTCTTCCTGTTTACGAGTTGTGGTTGAATTTCTACGGCGTGATTTAACTCTGTGTCTTTCGTGAGTTTATTTCTGTGTTAAACGCCACTAATACAACAGACCAGGGAAGATTTCTTTTAAAGACAATTTGGCAAACAAGGATTGATCTGAACCATCATGTAAAGATTTTGGATTTTTCAACATCACACCCTAGCCATGACCCTACTTGCTAAATGACTGAATATTTGGTAAAATTAGTACCAAACATTTGATTTCTATTGGGCAGCCCTTAAAGCAATTTCTGGTTATTAAAAGATGGTGTAGCTCCCCGAAAACCCAGCACACCATCAGCCCATCCCCAAGCGCACAGAATGCACCTGCCACCCAGCCTGCACAGTATGGCACACTGTAACAAGATCTCCAGTCAGCAATAAGAAATTTCTTTTGTCCTCTATTGTAAATTTTGAAATAGCTTATTAAAAATCTCTGGAGCACAACCGCCATGCTCTGCACACCTGCCCGATGAGGCATCCCAGTCCCCCCCTGGCACCAGGGGCCAATCAGCAAGCCGCCAACCATATCAGACTCAGGACACTAGAATCCGCCCTAGAGTTTAAAGGCTAGTCAAGGAGGCTGCCCCTTTAGTTAATGACATCTGCCAAAGAGTCAAACAAATTTCCATATTTGTCGGGTTAATTCTGTTGTCTGGAGGGCCTTTGGTTGGCTCAATGCCAGAAAGCATGCCGTAAGGGTACTTGGTCTGAGATCAATGGGCACTCCCTATTGATTGGTAACAGGGGTGTCCACACTTTTTGGTTTGTGAAATGCTATCTAACATATGTTTGGGTGTGCTATTTGATGCATAATTGGTATATTTTTGGGGTTGCTGAAGAGAAAACTTGACAAAGTGAGTGCTACACTGAGTTTTTCACCAAAACATTGCAGCAAAGTTGCTGAAAAACCTCTAGTTTTTATGTACGAAGCAATGAATATATTTTTGGGGTCTGAAATGTCCTGAATTGGTATGTTTCTTGGTTTTTAAAAGTATGCTGTGTACAACCCCCCCCCATCACATACCAACAGCAGTTCCCCCTGGGGTCTGCAAACACAAGGGGGGAGTTGGAAAATCTGAAAAGCTACTCTGTCCTAGGGCCATATTCATGAACATGATACCTTGTCCCAGAGTAAAACTTTTTAAACAATACCCTGTCTTCAAGTTTCTCCCTGAGAGAGGGTGTTTAGTATATTTCTGTGTTTAGTATATTTCTCCAACTGCAATGTACCATTTTTTAAGGAACGTAAGCAGTTCTCAACCTGAGCCACACAGTTTGAAATAAACAATTGATCTATTGTTTTAATCCATTGGTTTCCACACAGTCTACTTAGGCCATCTCAACTTGCCCACGCAAGATAAAAACTTTCCAGTCTGGCCCAGACTGGAAAATTTGTATCCTGCGTGTGCAAGTTGAGATGGCCTAAGTAAGGTTGAGCAGAAAATTTGAGGTTGAGAACAATGTGAAGGTGAAGGAGCGTTTTTCAGCGCCAAGCGCTGGGATTGCAGTAATAGAGCAGACCTAATCGAGTCTGCGACCCCTTGTCATGACGCTCAAGTGGTGGGGCTCTACTGGGACTCAAACGGGGTGAGTGGCCGAGTGGCTTATACAGTCTTCGTCAGGTGACTGAAGTTAAGCTTGGTCGGGTGAGGTCAGACTCCGGATGGGTGACCACGGAGGCTTGTCCTCGCAACTCACCTCGTCGTCCTTCGGAAGGGACGTTAAACATGCCTGGATGCGGCATGCAAGGTGGGCCTTAGCTTTCAGTGGCTAGAAATCCTGACAAGCCCACTCAAAACAAATTGAAAACAAACAAACCCACTCCGTCTGACTGTTCTGGCTGCAATGTCAGAGGATTACACCACGGCGCCACAACACCTTCATAACAATAGATTAAAACAATAGATCCTTCGTTTATTCCAAACTGTGTGGCTCAGGTTGAGAACTGCTTATGTTCCTGTGTGCAGTCAAACTTTCCAGTCTGGCATTCTGCAGTGAATAGATAATATTGACGCTGCCATGATGATACTCTGTTCATCA
Organism: Aurelia sp. 4 Dawson et al 2005; assembly: GCA_964019985.1. Classification (NCBI taxonomy): domain Eukaryota; kingdom Metazoa; phylum Cnidaria; class Scyphozoa; order Semaeostomeae; family Ulmaridae; genus Aurelia; species Aurelia sp. 4 Dawson et al 2005. The sequence continues at coordinate 4,964,377 of OZ026492.1, read as the reverse complement.
TCTCTGTTCCAGGGCACGTCCCCGAGCTGGACCTTGGTGAGTAGACAATATGTGCAAGTGGAAGTGGAATCATGATCATCCCTAGTAGGGAGGCATTTCTGACTACACAGCAAGGTTGCGTGGTGGTGTATTTGGTGTCTGATTACTACCCCCTCTTTGATCACATAATCACTAGGCCTAGTATTTACTATAGTCTCACAATCGAAACACACAGGTTGGTATCATTCTTCTTCTGTACATCACGCTTCTTCTGTGTAGGGATTTAAAATCAAAAGTTAGCTGAGAGATGCAGGTACTTACATCTCTGGCCTAAAACAGGCAAAACAAATAGAATGCAGTAGCTTCTTGTTGAACACGAAACGGAGCTTGATTGCTATCCTTTCAAAAGCGCGGGAAAAATTCTTCACTGTAATATGCGCATTGCGCATTCAAAATTATGACATTGCTGCGCAGATTCACCTAACAGAGATATCATCAGTTTTGGGTCGTGAGTTTCAAACTGAGAATATATCCGGTTTAGGTGAGAGACCGACCTGGCACGCCGGGGAGCATATTGGCTAGGCCCTTTTCGTACTGGGCAAGTAGAAATACAATTCCCGTTTGAAGGCCACTGCTCTGTGGGTATCACGGCAATAATATTCGCAAGTATGTTCAAAAGTGAACACGTAGAAGTAAGTTTTGAACAAACCTGGTTCCCAGGGTATTCTTATGTCATACGCTGATCACGACGCCGAATGAACAGCATGCTACACTTCGATCAAATGCGCCCAGAATCTGGGTGCATTAGCAGCCATTATGCATTTCACGGTTTGCTAGGCAACGCGAATCGAAGGAAAATGGTCGTTGCTCTAGAGCTAATTCTTCAGAAGATGAATTGAGAAACTAAAAACAAACACTTTGAGGCCCTTAGTTCAACCTTTCTGAAGGTACTAGGAAGTTAAGCGAACATTCCTAGCTCCTGCAGAGAGCTTTCAAAGAATATCTGATAATCCATGTTGAATCATAAGCGTACGGGGCGGGGGGCCAGGGGGGCGGTAGCCCCCCAACTTTGGAGAAATTTTCAAAAATCAGCCTCTTTCGGGCAAATTTTTGCTCCTAGTCGGGCAAAAATGTTGGCAAACAATGGATTTTGTGTCGGGCCACCCCCCTAGATTTTTTCTTCCCGTACGCTTATGTGTTGAATGTACAATAAGTAGCTGTAACTGTGGATTAAAACTTGTTGTTATGCATCCATCAAAGTGGAAGGTTTTGTGCAGTCTGTTTTTTAGCAGGTTGATTGTGACAGCATCGTCTCATTTCATGTTCTTAAGTTCATTCACAAAGCAATGATATTTTCTTGTCACAATTCACACCCAAAAATGGCTGTGATTCACCTCAACTGCCTATAAGCATATGAACATCAGCAAATGCCCAGTAGCGCATTTACGATCTATTTCGGTGACGTAATATGCAAATTAGCGTAGCTATTGAGAAAAAGTGCAGGAAACAATAGGGCCGAAGCGCATGACATCGTGAGCCCTGGTGAGCCCTACAGCTATTGATTTTACAACCAATCAAAAAGTGAATAAACAAGGTTATACATCGAATGGTCCCCTTGTCTTTTCATCGAATGTCACCTTTGTCTTCCTATTGTGTTGATTGTTAAATTTACAATGGAGAACAAAAAGAACAAAGCTAATTGGATAATCGTTTACCTGCCTTATATATATAGATTTGAACAGTAATCTGGGGTTGGTTAAGTGTGTTTAATGAGAAAAAAAGCTTGGTTTGTTTCGAGCGGAAATTGGCCTAAGCTGCAAATTCGAGAAACTTTCACCGCAGCTTCGAAAATGAAATAGCTCGTTATTCTTTGAATTTCGGAGAAAAGTAGCAAATTATGGTTGAATGGGTAAAGAATGTGGTTTCCCGTTGAATTTTGACATGCGCGGCCGTTTTCCCCGCACAAAACGGAGTTACAGCCAATCAAATCGCCGAACGGCCTCCTGTATTCCAGAGTAAAGGATTTTGAATACCCAGGGTAGATTTTGAAGTGATCTGACCAAAATCGGCAACTCCGTTGCTAAATTATGTGGGATTTTCCATAAAAGTCCCAGAAACCCCTCAGAGAAACCTATAAAGCAGGCCTGAAAGCACGACCAAATATTCTGCCTTAAACAATGGCTTTGATATGCTGTATCACGTGTTATTGTTATCCTTTAGGGAGGATGAACTTGTCGTCCCCAGTACATAACACGTTATTTTGGGCGCTTTCTGTCTCCTGAAGGGATGATAAGGGCTAAGCCTATTGAAGTCATTGCTGTTTGGAAGAAATATTGGGAGAATTTGGTCGTGACATTAGGCCTGTTTTGAAGGTTTCTTGAAGAGGCTTACTCCAGAAAATTCCTCATAATTTCAGAACTGATTGGCAGATTTCAATCAAGTAAATTTTAACATGGATTTTAACATGTTCATTAATTGACAATGTCCAATAGTCCAAGAAAAGTGACAATGAAATTTCTATAAAAATGTAATATATCGACATCAAAATTAGATTAAACACAAGCCAATATAAAAATCACTACTCTCAACATGGGTGAAAGGAAACAAAACCTTTATTCTTTAATCAAATGTATACTCAAATCATACTTGTGTCTTTATCGTTGTTTCTTCTTGCCTTTCCGTGCTTTCCTTTGCAGCCCTTTCTCAGCTCAACTCATTGATTCAAGTTTGCAATGGCCTAATTTCAGTTTGTATGTATAAGCGTAGCTCTCCTCGTTTGCGGCTTTGTGATTCAACGGCAAGAAATCCGCGAACGAGAATAGCCTCACTTTTACAGACTAACGGAAATTAGGTCATTGCAAACTTGAAGCAACGAGTTGAGCTGAGAATAGGGCCGCAAAGGAAGGCAAGGAAAGGCAGAAAGAAACAACGATAAAGCCACAGGTGTCATTTGCTTATGCACTTTATTAAAAAATAAACATTTTGTTTCCTTTCACCCATGCTCTAAATCGGAATATTCGAATCAAATTTGTTTAAGACAGAGTTTCATAAAAGTGTAAACTGGCCTAAGGATGTAAGGGGGACTTCATACAGCCACGAGAGCGTTTGAGCCTTCGTTCACATGTTGCAGGCGCAAAACCACGAGTGGTAGGACACAGTCAGGTTGAATCAGATGGGATTAGATTCTTTGCAAACCTCGAAATGCCATAAAATTGCCTTCCTTGTCAATGGCAGCCTTCTCAGTCATATTTTCTGCCCTTGATCTGCAGAACTCCGTCACATGTGCCTTCAGAATGTTTGGGCCTAAAGTTGACGTTTGGCATCTCCTGCGTATCAATGTCCTGCGTAGCGGGAAAGTTCGATTTCGAACCGCTGCGTAGGACAATGATACACAGGAGATGCCAAAGGTCGACTTTAGGCCCAAACATGTTAAAAAAGCATATGGCTGAGAAAGGGTGCCAGTGTCAAGGAAGACACTTTTATGGCATTTAAAGGTATGCAAAGAATCTAATCCGATCTAATTCAACTCAATTGTGTTCTATCATTCATGATTAATCGAACGAAAAAGCAGAAAAATGAAGTATTTCAAGTTTTCTCGGCAAGGATTGCCGGTCCACAAAATCAATCAGCCTCGTTTCAAGATCAAAACTTTCCATGTCATCGTCTTCAAGTTCCAAACATCGCCGTCAAACTCCCGCGATCAAATTTTGCCGTTTTTGTGTAAACTGGAAAGCAAATCCTTAAATTTTGCACCATTTTCAACTTGCATTGGCCTTTTGCGAACGAATTCTATACGAAGTGATATGTTTCCCACGTTCTTGAGCTGAGGTTGTCTGGAAATCACAGAAAAAATTTGGATCGAAAGATCTGGTAAATTTAGGAGTCTTTGTGCGTCAAAAGACTTGAAATAAACTGTTCATATCTATTTATTAACATTTTTCCATGAAGTGTGTGGTAGGTTTAATGAAAGCTGAGCTCCAATTTCCAGGCATTTTGTGGACCATAAAACAAAAGTGACGAGATCAGGAATTTGATATTTTCTGTCGGTAAAACCTAAAAATTTCCGAAATATTTTGGCAGGGAACAACTTCTCCCTTTGAAGGATAATGTATTTCATTCGGGCGTATTAGACGAAAAGTAAGGACAAAATCAGCCAAGGTTTGAAGAAAGGACAAAATCAGCTAAGGTTTGTTTACACCTATTTCAAGACATATGATCTTCAAGTCATGTGGTCTCCAGATAAATCTCCAGACAAATGATCATTTGATTTCTCTAAAATACTTCGTGTCATGGGAAGTTGTGCCATGAGTCTAGAAAGAATTATAATACTTAATCTTCCAAAGAGTATGGTCACATGACTTGTGGACTTACAACAAGTCTCTGTCGCGGCAAAAACGGGAGAAGGAAAAACAGCGAGAGACTTGTAATACTTGGCATGCTCATTAACATTCATGAGCTATCGAGCCTTGCTTCCATTTTAAAAATGGCGGGGTTGCTGTCAATTGTTTCATCGAAGCTTGAGTCGGCCATTGTCAAAGAACATCGCAGAACCTCGCTCTGTTGTATTATTGTCCTTTCTAAGCATATGATTGGATATTGGTTTTTTGTAGAAGGATGCCGACTGGACAGAATCCTGTCCAGCCAACGACCCAGGCTACCAGGTATTACAAGTCTCTCTCGCTTTTATTCCTTCTCCCGTTTTTGCCGCGAGAGAAACTTGAAGCAAGTCCATATGACTTGAAATGGGTGAAATAAGCCTTAGCCGATTAGGTCTATCGGTCCGACAATACACTTTTTCAACCAAGTGGCCTCGTTTTGGAATTTTTCAAAATTTCTTTTGCTTGCGTCACATGAAATTTCTGACCCCTGATTCACATTCAGCACCCTACTTTTAGTCAAATTGCAAATCTTCATGATCTTAGCATTTGCGATTCTAAATTTTGCAAGGATTGCAAATTTGAAAATTTTTAAGGGATTTGACCGTGAATAATGACTCAGGGTGTAAAGTTACACCCAGAACTATTTTCACGGTCAAATCCCTTATAAATTCTCAAATTTATTATCACCATAAAATCGAATTTGCGGACTCTAGGAATATGAAAATTGCAATTAGACTAAACTTGGAGTGCTGACTCCAAATCCGAGGTCAGAAATTTCATATGAAGAACTTTTCAAAAATTTCCAAAACGAGGCCGTTAGTTGAAAGGCGTATTACAATGAAATTTGATGTGGCGCAAACTTGGGTGGCGAGGGGGTATGAATCCCTCAGTGTTGGTAAGGATCCGTTTTTTGAAAACAACAGAAATAACCAATGCATTTTCAACAGAAACAATGGCTTCATCCTCGCCTCCAATATTTGGTTAAGTGTCTGCCATTCGACATTCGCTTGGCAGCAAAATACCGAAAAGCAGCAAACATCTTAGCGCAATGTTCCCTGCTCTACACATCTTCGAGACCATTTGGATAAAAACGTGTGGCGGCCTTCCCACTGGACGAACAAAAACTTCCCAAGAACATTGATATCGTACTATCAAAATAGGTAAAACAGTAGATTTTGCATGTAGGACGTCGTTATAGTAATGAAAACAATCAATTCTTAATAAATACGACTTTGTACGTCGTAAGTAATAAATAATTACTTACCACGTACAAAGTCGTATTTATTAAGAATTGATTGTTATCATAATAGGTGCCTCAATACAAAGCGAGGCTGGAAGAAATCGTTGTCATTCAATGACAGCTTTCTAATGCAGATTTGATTGGTTGTAATACATGTGCAAAATACTCTCTTCATTATAGCCAGCATGATGAAAATTTTCTTGTGGCCAATATTTACAAAGCTGTCGTCTTCGCAAGAGTTGGTCGCACACACACAAAATGTACCACTGATCTGAAAAAGTACGAACGTATATACACCACTACTGGATAGCTAATTTCATCGACTATGCAGAATCAAAGTCCTTGTATCTTGCAGATGTCTCCAACATTAATTTTGTACTTCATGGATCCTGCAAAGAAGATAATTACTTTGAATTAGAGAAACATTGATAGTTGAGCTGAGCTAAGATGCTAAAATTATTAAGCAACTTCAAGAAGTATTGCGACACAGCTGATTGGTTCCAAAAAACAATGGGCTCCAACTGTTTCAGACTCAGTCACCATTAATTTCTAAGGTACAAAATGGTGCCTGTTTGTAGAACAAATGGATCCCATTGTTTTAGGGGCCAATCAATGCGTGACAGTACTCTTTTAGATCACATTTGCACTGTATCGTTACAAAGTTATTAGGGACTTTAAGCAGCCAGGACGGCAACGCCAGCCAAAATGTCATCTTGTATGATACAAACCGAGTATAGTTTCCCACGTTACCTTCACATGTTCTAAGATAAGACGAGACAAATTCTCCTTCTTCATCTAAATACTTCGGAACGCTCTTTTTCCTTGATAATTAACATTTAAAATGACCGAGCTTCACTTTGAAGATCCAGATCTGAAGAACAGCACGTTAAAATAGGACTTCCAAGTTGTGCAATTGCAAAGGGCAAGTCACAGACGCTTTAGGGAAGCGAATTCGAATGGAAAACAAGGATTTTTTTCAAATTGAAGTTCGAAAACAAAGGGAACATTTGCGTTGCCGTTGCAGTCACCCTCCTGGTTGCTCAAGGTCCCTATTATTTTTTAAGAGCGTTTACAATGCTCCAGAAAAGGCAAAAACTGTTTACGCATCTTGAGGGCTGTTGACTAAGAATCATACGGCAGATATTCAAAATTAAAATGTTAATTTACCAGTCAAAGGCTAACTTAGATGTGACATTTTTATTTGTTGAATCACTCATTCTATAGACCCAGAAATCGTGGAAATGCAGGAAAGGGGTTTGTATGAGAACCCATGCTTCCGCGTCACGTTCCATGTTGGTCCATAATTTACTTGCTATTGAAATTACAATTCATTTCTGAAACTGGCAATGGCTTTGAATTTGAATTTCAATGCCAAATAAATTATGGATCAGAATAGAACCAGAACCAGAATCGACGTGAAATTCCCGATTCCACATACAGACCCCTATAAATTTTTGGGTCTTAAAGATGAGCGATTTTACCACCAAAAATTTTCTCATCTAAGTTAGCCTTTGACAGATAGACTAACATTTCAGATTCAAAAATCGGCCAGATACTTCTTATTCCAAAGCCGCCCGACGAACAAGGGCAGATTTGTAACACAATAGCATCAGTTGCTTTGGTTCACACCTCAATTCAAAGCGATTAGCGAATACAGACAAAGGAAATTCTCTCAACCAGTAATTCAAAAACAAACATAGCCGCAAGTTGCCCTGAAACCAGTACGGTTAACTCTCGCTTGGTGTGGGCGATGGGAGGTTTTTGAGAGAAGTTATGTGCTTATAACGAAAGGAGAAGGGTAAATCTAAAGTTCTCTCTCGCGGATTTCGTTTATTTGATTCAGGAGCTGAGGAGTAAGGGTCTACTATTGAGCAACAAATATGCAATCTGTTCGTCTTCTGAATAGTGTAAGCAAAATCTGCCAGATCGAGAACAATATCAGTGATCAAAAGAACAGCAAAAACAACGCTGACAATGGTTAAAACAATTGTAAACATTGAAAAGAAATCTAGAAACAAATAGCTTCATGGCCCATGTTTATCATTAGAAGTACTTTATTAGCCCAACATTTTTCCATCCGATAATTCTGGTAACCCTGTCAAATCCCTTCCGCCCCCTCTGTTCCCATAGTGTATGACAGCTCCCTAATAAGCGTCCCTCTAGAGTGTCCGAAATTGAATAAGCCCCCTTGGGAGGTGGGGGCTTAATGATAGAGCATTCACGGTATTTGCAATCATACAAATAAAAGGCAACTCTTTGTGGTTTTATCGGGACGTTAGCTCAAACGAGGACTCATCATGATCCGTGGGGCAGATGTTCATTGGAAAAAATGGCCCAGATCACTCTCTTGTGCCTTTTCCACGTAGTGGCTTCCCTGCACAGTTGTCAGTCTTCTAGCCAGGTATGACCAGTCTCTAATCAAGAAGTGGGCTGGCTCCTATGAGGAAGCCAGAGGATCAAAGGCTGTTTCGGCCTAACGGTCTTCCAGACGTGGACAGTGTTTTTGCGGAGCTAGAGCCAAAGCGTACTCTCGAGTACCGAATAAACGGGGGGAGGGGGTGAGAATAATCGGGGGGGGGGGGGTTGGAATGATCGGTGGGAGGGTGCTTGGAGAAATAGAAAATAGTCTTTCTCTTAGGCAAACACTTATCTGTTATATATTTATGTGAACAGTGATGTTACTGATACATTTACTTTTGATCTCTGGTTCTATTGAATGCACTTCTTTAGACTTTTTCTTGCAAATAAAATCAGAAATTATATCTAGTATCATTTCATTTTTCCAAAAAATAATAAAAGGGGGGTTGGAATAAGAGCGGAGGGGTTGGTAAAATTTTTCAACGATTAATAAGCGGTGGGGGGGGGGACGATTATTCGGTACTCGAGCGTAAGTGAAGAAGTTCAATCTCCATTTCTAATCTATTTTTGTAGACGCGAGATGTTTTATACCCTGGGTACCAGACTCTCTCAAAAAGAACTTTGTAAGCGCGTGAGAATAGAATTAAGAAGGTCGGACGTATCCAATTAAAGAAGGCTTATCCTTTCTCATCAATTGCAAATGGAGCTTTATGTTTCTGCAGGTAGAAGTTTAGCTGAATGTCATCATCGTTTTGAATGTTTGCACACCTGATAACAGGTTATTAATGAAACACGCTCATTTTCATTACAAGACAACTCTGAATTCGCCTGTTTCGTATCAGATTGAATAATTGCCGCTTTTTGATGTCAGCATTATTTACGGATTCGATTTAAATCTTAAGATGTCAACCAAACAGTTACAGGATGTCTTGTAGATTACACAAAATTTGTACAATGTTGGGATGAATACAAATCAATCGTTTTGCATGGTGTGAGACAATCGACAGCTTTTTCCCACGCGTCGTCGTCAACTTCACACGTGTAAAATTCCTGGCTTCTAATAATTCGAAATTACTGCAAATTCAAATCAAAATGGCAGCAGAAATGGAAATAAAAACAGCAGAAGACCTTGTATTCAGAGCTATTAGCGAAATTAGGAAGAGCAGCAAGCGACCAGACAAGGAAAGTATCGTTTTGCACCTCACGACCAACAAGGGCATTGGCCTAGTCACAGAATTAGTCTTGAACACAGTGGACAAATTGATCGCAAACCAAAACATCATCATTAAGAAACACAAAGGAAATGACTCGTTTTATGTATCCAAAGATATGTTAGATCATGGACAGGCAGAGGATAGCGACGCAGTTGAAGAACTTACCTCTTCCAAACTGAAATCCCAAGATTGCGATCACAAACAAAATGGCAATGATGCGAGGGTCACCTCCAAAGCAAAATTCGATGAAAGCGCCATAACTGGGCTGGCTGGCTCGCTGGGAAAGATGGCTGATGCTATCAATAATCTAAATAGTCTTCTGGAAAATGAAAGGCTCAAATCCAGTAATTTATTAATGGAAAACTTTTCTCTCGTAAACAAAAATCGAGATTTGAAGTTGAAAATTGAAAACATGGTATTGTCACAGAATAGTCCAGAACAAAAAGATTCAATAAGAACAATAGCCATAAGATCTGAATTGGTTAACGCAGCAGAACGTCACAACAATGATAACAATATGACGGCATTGTCAAAAGAACAACCGACATCAGATAATGAAAGAAAGGCCGGGGCAAAAGACAAAGCCACTGCTACAATGGCTGACACAATGAATAAAAGGAAGGACGGCAATGTGAACAAACCAGCGCAGAATAAAAACAATGCCAAAGATACAGACAAGACGAAACTGCAAGCAAAAAAATCGAGAAATGCTGAAACTGGAGGAGCAAGAAAAAGGGAGGAAAGCTCTACTGGAAAAAAGCTCAAAGTATTAGTGGTAGGAGACTCCCAACTTAGACATGTGAATGGAGAAAAATTAGAGAATGATCACAGAGATGTCGAAGTCCGTTTCAAACCAGGGATGAAAATCGAAGAAGCGAAGAAAAAGGCAGATACCAGCGACGAATTTGATGTCATCATAGTACATGCGGGGACAAACAACCTACGGGACAACTCACCCTCAGATTTAGCGGAAATCATTATTAATACCATGGAGACAGTTCAGAAAAAGAATCCATCAGCACACGTGGCATACTCTTCTATCTTTAAAAGAAAGGATGACCAGACTCTGAATGCGAAAGCAAGAAAAGTAAACGAACTCCTTAGTGAAGAGTTGAGCATTAGAGGTATGGACATTATGAATAACGATAACATCATATACAGCAATTTATGGAAAGATGGTTTACACCTTAATGACGGTGGGGTACGTAAATTCTCCGGTAATCTCAGTAAGTTTATCAAATATTGCTAGGGGTGTATCAGCCCTAGGAACAATGTAATCAACAGAAGTAGCTTTCGTCCAAGGAAGAGAAATGGTCTTAAAATTGCTTTCCTGAATATAGTTTCCCTTCGAAAACATAAACCTGAACTTGAAATCATCCTGCATGATAATGATATTGATGTCATTGGCCTTAGCGAGACACGTCTTGACAGTAATGTAACAGACTCTGAAGTCTCCATAGGAGGGTATAGGATATATCGAAACGATAGAAATAGCAATGGGGGAGGAATAGCTGTGTATATAAAGGAAAATCTCCCAGAACCCATTATAAAGCTAAACAGTGATAGACTCGAACTCATTTCTCTTGAAGTTTCTCAAAATATCCATGCAAGATCCTTTCATCTTGTTTGTTGGTATCGGCCCCCAACTGCCGGTGTCGATGAACTTGCATTTGAGAACCTAAGGGGAATTTTAAAAGAACTAGATAGGGAAGAGAAGGAAATTATTTTGATCGGGGACACCAACTGTGATTTCAAATGTAGCAAAAATGCAAATGCTAAACAACTCAAGTTGGTTTACTCCGAGTATCAACTCGAACAGTTAATAAAAAGCTATACGCGGGTTGCTATGACAACAACAGAATCTGGAGAGCAACGAACAAGCAAAACACTCATTGACCATTTCTCTTCCTCCAATTCCAAATACATCATAGAAGCAGATGTAGTTAAGACTGGCATGGTGGACCACTACCTGGTGTATGGAATTCGGAAAATCAATGCTTGGCGAAGATTTAAGAAGAAGAAACCAAACGTAATCGAATCTCGCAGTATGACAAAATACAACAAAGCACTTTTCCGAAACGACATTGAGCAGGTAGATTGGGAAGCTATTCTAACTCCGTTTAGTGATAATCCCGCAGGTATGGCGGCCACGTTTCAGGAGGTATTCGAATCTATTTTGGATCTTCATGCACCACTACGAAGAAAAAGGGCTCGCAGTGAATTTGCTCCATGGCTTACCCCTTCTTTGAGAAATTTAATGCTTGAAAGAGACAGACTGAAGGTGCAAGCGGAGAAATCTACTGAAATGTGGTCCGCCTACAAGAGGAAGCGTAATCAAGTAACAAATGAGATGCGCATTTCTATCAGGGATTATTACCATGGGTTAATCGAAGAAAATATAGGAGACCCTAAGAAAATGTGGCGGACAATAAATAAAGTCCTAGACAAAAATGTTAATACAGTTTCACTCTCTAGTTTAGAAATAGATGGTAAATATCTAACACGAGAACGTGATGTAGTGGAGGCAATGAACCATCACTTTGTTTCGGTGGGTCCAAAACTGGCGGAGAAGATTATTTCTAAGCCAGGTGATGACTGCCTCCGCTACATCAATCCAGAGTCAAATGAAATGGTGTTTAAATCTGTAGATGAAACTTATATGGCGAATGCTATTAGAAAGTTGAAGAATGGAAAAGCAGCAGGTCCAGATAAGGTCTCCACTACTATCATTAAAGATGTAGGGGATCTGGTATCAAAACCTCTGACAATGATTTTTAATTCGTCGCTTATGGGTGGAGTCTTCCCAGATATTTGGAAAATTGCCAGAGTTACTCCCATTTTTAAGTCAGGCGCTAGGAAGGATGTTAATAATTATAGGCCTATATCAGTCATTTCGGTTTTCTCGAGGATCTTGGAGAGAATAGTTCATGACCAGCTTTTTGATTTCCTGGCGGCAAAGAAAGTGATCACAAGAAACCAATCGGCATTTCAAAAACTATACTCCACTGTGACATCCTTAATTTGTAGCACCGATTCTTGGTATGAAAACATCAACTGCAAAAAACTGAATCTGACGATTTTTCTGGACCTTAAGAAAGCATTCGATACGGTCGATCACACAATCATGGTTGAAAAACTGAGAGCATACGGGATCAAAGGGATCCCTGGAAACTGGTTCAAATCGTACCTTGATAATAGACAGCAATACTGTTCCCTAAACGGTAAAAAATCTAAGGTGAGAGAAATTCAATGCGGCATACCCCAAGGTTCTTGCTTAGGCCCCCTTCTCTTCATAATATATCTAAATGATTTTGAACGTAGCCTAGAATTTTCGAAGGCAAATATCTATGCTGATGATACTAATGTGACAATAGCATCAAATGACATCGAGAAATTAGTAGCGGATGCGCAAGAGGAGTTACTTAACATTTCTGAATGGCTGAGAGTAAATAAGCTTAGTCCTAACCCCTCAAAAACAGAGTACTTGATTATAGGCCACCCTCGGAAAACAAAAGATGTAAATATACCGAATGGGTTAAAGTTGAATGACTCTGAAATCAAACGAGTTTCCAAAACCAAATCGTTAGGAGTAATGGTTGATGAAAATCTGAAATGGGACGAGCAATTTAAAACTGTTAAGAACAAGATTTGTGGGGGACTTGCTTCACTGAAGAAACTGAAAAATATCCTCCCTCAGTCGAAGCTATGTAGTGTATATTACGCTATTGTTGAAAGTCACCTACGCTACGCAGATGTAATCTGGGGCAGTCTTCCAACGAGAAAACTCGAAGCTCTCCAACGATTACAAAATAGAGCCCAGTCGATAATCGAAAATGCCAGATTAAAAGACAACTGGTCCTGTGATTGGCTGAACGTCAATAATCTTATTTCCTTTGATCGGTCAGTTATGACCTATAAGATTATGAATAAACTAAGCCCTGAAAGCCTTTGGGACAAATTTGAGCAAAGATCAATGCACTCAAGCTATATAACAAGAAACTGCCATGATCTTCAGATCCCAAGGCTAAATACAGAACATGCAAAAAAGGGCTTTAAATATTCGGCTCTAAAAATGTGGAATGACACGCCTGTTGATATACGAGAGGCCCCAACTCTCGGTTGCTTTAAAAAACAATTGAAAGCACACCTACTGGCTGATCAAAAACCTTAACTTCAAAACACGACCCCCTGGAAGAACAGCAATATTAACATTTGGAAATTTTTCGTTGGTTTTAAGATTGTATATAAGTATTATTAGATGCTGAAGGGTTTAATTTTCGTGTATAAATATTTATTCATATCATATCATATATCATGTCGCTCCGGCATGTGTGCTTTGTTTGCAAATAACATTTCTGCTCTTACTATGGCTAGAGACGATAGTCGCTTTCTTTATTTACGCATTCAATTGAACTTTGAAGGCTTCAACCAAATAGTTTCCAGGCTACCTTACGTGTATAGAACGTAATACGCTTTAGGATTTTAGGATAAATAAAAATGGTTTCCTTTGTATGATTAGAGGGACAATAGCCGCGTCTTCAAGTCTGCGTTGTTGCCACCTGAAGATCCCAACTCACTTCCAACTCACTTGAACTAACTTTCATCGAAAATTTCATGTCAGATGTGAACGCCCAGTTACAAAGATTAGCAAGCTTTTAATGTAGTGATGAAGATCTCCTGATGAAATTAACAGAGATATCCTTAAATTAACTCTGCATGTTATCCACAAAACTGGTCGAATCGACACTAAGTCCCCTTTTTGTGAATTTGCTTTTTTATTAGTTACTATAGGTAGTTTTGCATTTTTGTCATGTTCTTGCCTCAAGTTAGACAGAACATTTTGTTCCTAGTGGTATCTTCTTTGTTGCATTGTAGAGTATTTCGTAGGTAGTTTAATAAGTATTGTGTTTTGTAGATTTTAAATTCAAGACACATGTACTGTATAAAAAGAAAAAATTAGCAAGATTTGTGTGACTAACTTCGCATTATTGCAGTTATCTTCAACATAAATTTGATACAAATTTTGTTGTTTCTAGATCAACTCATAAAATGCACGACAGAGACACATTGAGGATACTCGAAACTTGTTTATTTCTAACAGCTGCAGACGACAAGCATTTCTCGTTACTTAAGTTGTTTTCACATAATGCACTTTAGGCACTCAAACTTATGTTGCACCTTGATAAGACCCTTCAGTCGTCTAGACTACCTCTTGCCAACAGTGAAGTTGTACACTTCTTATCTGTCATTGCATTCACTGCTATGAGAGACGTGGAAAACCGCATGCACTTCAACCGGCAGTTGCTTTGTGTCGACAGTAAATTGCTTGGCTTTTAATTTCCCCTTCCACTCAGATTACACCGTTATCAGCCTAGCATGCCCTCTTAGTTCAGCAACATAAAGGCCGTTACACCGGAACAAGGTCAACGTCGTAATTCAAATGCCTCAGTGATTCTTCATCCTTAAGACCTTCCAACGCGTCAAGAATCAGAGACCCCAACAGAAAATTCCCAGCAATTATCTAAGACGACACTGCAGAAACTGCGCACACATGCGCGGAACATCGTAACTTTGAGCCCCCCCCCCCTAGCTCCCTGCAATGGATCCCAAAATTAGGCAACGCTTGATACTCTGTTCCTTGGGACTCAAACTCTTGATTTATAATTTCATCAAGCTTGTGTATCCAAACACTTCCTTATCTCGGATTGCTCGATGACGTCACTTTACGCAGTTTCTGCTCTGTCATTTAAGACAAATTTCTACTGCTTCAACAGAATTTCTCGCAACAATTGCATCAACTCAAAATCCGCATTCCTAACATTAACTATCAGACTCGTTGGAAGCCCTGAGGCGTCAATTTTCTTCGTTACAGACATTCTGCTGCTTTCATCTCTAGTATTCCTTTGACCCTTTGAGCCCTTGATGAGATTACGGTGGCTTTTTCAGCGCAAATCATTGAGGGTTGTAACCGAAAGAACCTTAGTGGTCTGTGGAATGTGTTGCGGTGAAATTCGAAGGGAATCGTAGCTTCAGTCTTGATTAGTGTTGGATTTTTATTCACTGAGGGTTCGAGATTGCGATGTGACTTAATGCTAAGGCAAGATTAAAAAAATCTAACGGCATTCTTTCACAAAGAAGTAGAACAAGAAACCCGCACTGCTGTACAGCATGTACAGAGATAGGTCATATGACGGACAGTTCGAATTCTAGACTTCCATTCTCGGGGAGGGTATAATGCTACTGTGTGATATTTGCAATTGTTGAATTATGTTCCTAGTGACTTGATTGATAGCACCTGTTCACTGACAGAATACCAAGCATATTTCTATGACAGAAAGGGAATTCCATTGGATGATTTCATTTGAAAATTTGGTACCTTTAAAGTTTGAAAACTGTTGATATATGCACATTTTAAGATCATCTACAAAGGCCTGCTTGCAGGAAATCATTCTATCTGGCCCCTTAACCATAGACCTGATTTACATTGCAGGGAAAGGATCGCTTACATCCTTGCCCGATGTCCAAAAATAGTGACTTGAGGGCGGCATGTTGGAAAATAACACAAAGCAATCAACAAGGAAAACTCACCTCTTGATGAAGGACTGTTTTGAAGCAGTTAAGCCATTGTTTTTTATCATGGTCATCCCTTGCTTGAAGAGTGTACGATTTAGGGTGATCACTATCATATGATGAGACTCGAATCAAATTTTTATCTGAAAAAGAACAGGATGAATTGTTATAAATGCAGTTATTGAATCTCCTAACGTTTAGCTGATTGTACTAGGTTAGTTATCAACGAGCTTCTGCGTTGACGTTCACAACCACAGCTGCATTTTGGCTGCGTTAAGCCTGGTTTCCAGAGCAGTAGGGTTGCCTGTGCGGTTGCTTTCTGCCATCTGCCATCTGCTATCTTCCATCCTCACAGTATTGCAGGGAATTATTTTCTAATGGAAACGCTTTTCTTACGGTGCCGAGGGCAGGGGTTTGCAGTACCGTTAAAGATACTGCCGTAAGAGCCGGGAAAAGTTGAACATGGTAGTCTAATGGTAATTCTAGTACGTGCTAGCAAAACCGTAAGAAAACCCTTCCACTGGAAATAATTGCCTGCGATGTCTGGAGGATAGAAGATGGCAAATGGCAGAGAGCAACTCCAGGCAGTCTTGTGCTACCTTACGGCTATACGTCAACCAGGCCTTACAAATTTCTTTCAATGAAAGTATCTAAAACTTGTAGGGCCATTAAGGAAAACAGTTACCTACGGCACAATTCCAGAGCTTGTCTCTTATTTGTCTTTTCTAACGTTTTTGCTCCGAATCGCCTCACATGTTAGGTAACTCATCTCATAGATAAACAGTTTCCTTACATTTAACAAAAATTGATAGGCTGAGAACGTGTCTACGTAACTGGCCTATCAGATTGCACAAAAATGATTACAAACGCAACTTTGGGCCATTTCGCCGTTTTACCAACATTCGCAATACCATTTCCTGGATCAGGTAAATTCGGATTCTCAAAATATTTATTGACAAATTTGTTTCACATAAGAAGGTTAGTTAAAGCGAGCGATAAATTATGAGATCTTTTCGGGCAGAGTTCTGAGAGAATAATTCCATGGAGGAGGTTAGAATGATTGCTACTATGCAACTCTGGCCCCGTTCACACGGGAACGCAATCGTCCCGTTCCATATCGTTCCGTTCCGAAAAGTGGAACGCTCAGGGGTTGCGTTCACACGGGAACCCTTGAAATAACATCGTTCCGTTCCAAAAAGTGGAACGATGAAAAAAGTGATACGAAAAATGGAACGATACGCAATCGTTCCGTTCCGTTCCCTTGTGAACAGGCAATGAGGTGCAAAACTGGTCCAAAAAACAGAACGATAAGATTTGTTTCCCTAAGCGCATGCGTGGATGTAGTTGTTACTGAGAAAAAAGGCAAGGACTGAAGAAAAAACTGTGGAACGGAACGATTGCGTTCCCGTGTGAACAGAAACAAAAACCGATACGCAATCGTTCCGCTCCCATGTGAACAAGCTATTTTTGCGTTCCAGAAACTGGAACGAAGATGGAACGGAACGATTGCGTTCCCCTTTGAACGGGGCCTCTATGATCGCTCTTTGCAGACGTAACATTTTCAGGTGCAGAATTTTCTTTCATTCATTGAAAATTCTCACTATATTGAAACATGATATCTTTATTGACAAGTTAATCAGGTCCTGGTGAGGTCACTCAGGGTTAAAAAGAAGTGAGAGGCGTAAGAAAGAAGAACTAACATCCGTTACATAAAAAGTCACTAGCATTCACCCATGTCACGTAATCTTACGACCTGAGGCTCATCAGTAACATGGATTAAAAAAAGCAGGGGATTTCAGTGAATGGAATGGAAGGATCGAATGAGTTTCTTCTGAAATATCTAATTAGCTAAAAAATGTTAAAATAGTTCATTGTATTTGATAATTCGATTAACTTGATACAGTATGAATTTATGGTTTTACTTTGCTTTCAAGCTTCTTGATTCAAAACAGCTCGCTGGTCAGCTGATCATCATTAGAGAAAGTTCTTTAAGAGGTAAACAAGAGGGTGGTTTTAAGTGTATCGTTTATTCAAAGAGCCTCAAACTGACTTATTTTTACAAAACTGAGCAGGCAATACCTCTTAGTTCTGAAAACTTTGACCTTTTCTACAAGGAGAGAAGCGCATAGAGCTTGCAAGAGGAGTTGTTATACCCTAAGAGACATAAGCTTGAGACTTTTAACCACATGAACTTCCACACACATGGTATCTTTTATCGTTGTGACTGGTGGGACATTTGTCCCAGTAGGCATCTTTGCTTGTTCCAGTAGTGAATGAAAAATCAGTACTTGTGGTCTAGGTCAAATTGGACCCTTATTCATGTTCCTTTCTGAACAAAACAATATCATTGATGTTGCTATTTCGAATAAATCTCAGAAAATCACCAAGATAGAAAATTGTGTGTTTTCAGGTAAAAATTGCTTTCATATGTTTTTACGTATACATCAAAACCATTCCTCTAGTGATGCAGTTTTGAAGCTGTTTGCCCTTTCTGAGATTGATATCTTTTCTTAAGTAACCTGACTTTGTTAGTGACGCACAATTGACTTGTCTTTTTCATTAACTCATACCGTAGAAAACGGGGGCCGTTTCCGTCGTTTCCCTACCAGTGGAAAATCCTTAACAAATATTCTGTCTACACATACGCCCAATATGCCGACCAAAATACAACCCAGCATTAAAAGACAAGTTCGGGGTTGGTATAATTGTTGATTACTTTAAAGAGAACACTATTGTGAATGGTATGTAGCAATCTTTCCTAACTTCTTCTCTATTTTCTCTGCGAAATTGCGTATTTCGATCGGCAAAGTGAGCGAAATGACGTCACTTGGCTTCGACCTGAACGAGGCTGCCAAATGTGTTGATGCTGCTCACACACTGCTAGCCTCACTGCTAGCGTCTTTATCGCACACTCTTACAAAATAAGAAATGGCGGTGACATTTGGCCTAACTTATTACAATTCTTTCCCATATTTTATGGGAGTTAGAGATCCCAGGACTTGGAAAGAACTCACGACTGATGTTCGGCACTAGGTAAAATTTCTTTATAGCAATGATTTTTGAAACTCCGGACTTGTCCTTTAAGGTTCGAGATCAATCTAGTAGTGTATATTTAATCTTGTATTTGAAGTATCTGCATTCATAGTAATATTGATTATATGTGTGTAGTATTCTGCAGTTGTCAGCCTAGTTGTATGTAACATACGATGGCTATGGGGTTGCAGCTGTTGTTTTGCTCCTCATCGTATCGTCCCTGTAGTGTTGTATAGTACTTATAAAGTATAGAAGAATGTAATCTTTGCGATAATATTTTGTATGAATTTGGAAAAACCCATTCCCTTTGTGATGGTAGGTGTTATTGTATTTCCCTAGGTGTTACGTCTGTGCCTCATTCGGTGGTAGCACTCATATGTTCGAAGCTTAAACAAAGTCGGATAAAGACATGTTTGACAAAGTCGAACATGTCAATGACAATGTTTGACAATGTTTCATGTTTGACAAAGTCGGATGAAGTTAACACCATAGCGATATCAACCAAGTCAGCTACCAACTAGCACCTTTTGAAGAGGTGCATATATTGCCTGTTAGGTGCTTTAAGCCTACATTCATTTTGCTCGTTGTCACAATGTGCCTGGGAACTAGTTTGTTGACTCACAGATTCTGAAGGACCTCTGTTTTAGTTTCCATGTTTTTAGCAGTACGACCTACAGAAACCTGAAAGTACTAAACTTTGAAGAATGTAATTCACGCAGTGTTTTTCTGTGAATCGATGATTTCACTAAAATCGCAGAAAATACTCTTTGTGGTATCATATGCATTAAAATGAGGTAAACCAAACTGGTATCCGGTGGAAAATCGGCTATGGTAGAAAAAAGAATAACAAGCCTAAAATGTTATTATAAGAAATTGATATTCATGAAACAATAGTCAACTGGTCCCAATAGGGTTGCAGTAGGGAAGTCATTTCATAAGACTGAATCGCTGAAATGACTTTTAATCTTAGGGGATATTAACTCTTGCATATTTAATCAACTTTTTAACAAATTGGATCAGGTCATGATTTCAAGTATTTCCTTGATCTGAAGTCATGTTTGACTTGCCCAATTCGTCGTATAAGAAAGACTCTTCCTTTCTTCCGGGACGACTTGGGCAAGTCCAAAGTTATGTTGAAAGGAGGAAACTTGAAGAACTCATCTAGAAAATATTTGACGCAAGTTATGGCAAGATTAGCAACGGGTAAAGCAAAACCTTACGAATAAAAACATTCACTTTATGAGAGAGCCACCACTGCTACCCAGGACCCTTTACGAGCATGCTGCAGTTTCACAGTCTGAAAATCAAATAGCATGCTTGTAGATCCTGGGTAAGTACAAAATTTAAGAACAAGATTTAAGAATATTGCTTATTACAGGTAGACTGATTGCGACGAGTTCCAGTAATTATTATTATTATCAATTTGTTTTCAGTTGGCAACTTACATGGCTATAACAAATAAGAAGCTAATTCAAGCCAACAAAAATCGCCAGTAATCGCTATTCAGAACGAGACTACAACACCAAACTGAAAACGCTCATACAGGAACTCATAACATATCACTGCAATTTTTTTCGCATGACTTGTTCACTTTTGAACTCCCTCTAGAACAAGCCTGTTTGCAAATTTGATTGATTGATGTCGACCGACGCGACAGAAACTCGAAGCTAAAAGCCTGACAGAACAAAGGTTTACGATTAAGAATATCATGAAAACAGTTGGTGGCAATGCCAAACCATGTGTTTCGATACCATTTTGTTGGTTTCCCTTCCTTAAGCATTTACTATGAAGTCTTCGCATCAATATGTTTCATCTGAAAAATATGAGTGTTTGCGTTTTTGCCTCAGCCCCTTATCGAAACGAGGCAGAGGCAGATATAATCATTTCAAAATAATGGCTTTTGATTGTGAGTCGTAGTTAAGAGCGTCCAGCAGCCTTTCAATAGCGATAACTACGGCCAAAAAACAGTCTAAATTACTATGCGAAAATCATATAAATGATCGAAGTGCATCCTCCAAATTTTTTTGCCTCAAGGTTCTTTAAAATTGTGGTTCTTCTAAGGGTGTTTTACTGCATATGTAGCAACTGCAAGGAGCTTTTTGAATGCAGTCGCAAGTTCAAAGTATTTTGAAAGTTTCGTAAGATGGATCACCTCTCAAAACAAAACTAGAACAAAAAAGAAGCAATTTCGAAAATAAACGAAGGGGAAGAAGCAAACCAGTGCACAAGCACAAGCAGAAATGTACATAGTATTAATTGGCTAACAGATTACAAACAACAAAGTCAAATTTAGGCCAAATTTGCCCGCTCTCAAGCATTAACTTACTCATTAAATTCAGCTACTGCGCACACCAAAGTTACAGCAAGTTTCCTAAAGACACTGTATTTCTGTCACAAAAATAATTTATTATTGCATCCTTAATAGCCTATTTTCCTCATTTTCATTCATCAGTAAAATCTAAATTCCACTTAGATTTGTTTATTTGCGAGAGTTTAACATCAAAATCATTAGGCCTTAAGTTTTAATGAAAAAAGATCAATTCTTGAATGACTGCCAAAGAAAGATAAATGCCAGCATCAACAAGAATGACCATGTTTACATAGAATGAATTCGATTTCCAATTTAAGTATAAACAAAATAAGAACGCATTCCTAGGGTTTGTTTGAATTTAGATTTTGATTAAAACCTAACGTAAACTGTACTAGTTCAAAGTCACGGAAAGGATCCTTCATGCGGTTGGAAGCAAAAGAGAAGTTGTTCTCAAAACAATAGGCAACAAAGGATTCAGGCGATTTTTGTGGCATAACATAACAACATTTTGTTTAAGATTATCATCGGGCTTAGGACTCTGCCGCTTCTCCGAGCTATAATCCTCCTCTTTTTGCTGCTACCCCCTTAACCACCACCACCACCACCACCACCACCACCACCACCATCATCATCATCCTAATCATCGTCATCATCATCATCATCAACATCATCAGCCTCATCATCATCACCACCACCACCATCATCATCATCATCACCACCATCATCATCATCATCATCATCATCATCATCATCATCACCGCCACCACCACCATCATCATCATCATCATCATCATCATCATCATCATCATCATCATCATCATCATCATCATCATCATCATCATCATCATCATCATCATCATTTGACAACCCACTTTTATCATTACAGAAGTATATTTTTAGTTAAATTAACCTAAACCAAGGGCGATCAGGCCCAATCAGATCAGGAGTGCATGTGTTTCTATGCAGAATTCGCTTACATGTATCGGTGCTTGTTTGCAACGAAACATTGCTCATACCTATTTATTGTCCTTACAGCTCTGTAAACATCATCTTTCTCCCCTTTTAATGGCCTACACTTTGCCTCTGAAGACCGTCTCTCTCGCAGCATGTTATCTTTTTCCTCGCAGATTTAATTTCAAGGGAACTCCGCATTTCATATCGCCCTTGCCTAAACCAGACTAGGCCTAACTGAACCAAAGTTAACTTCACGATGTAAAAGAAACCAAACTAAACCAAACTAAACAAAATTAAACTAAATATATGATCAACCTTTCAATCTAAATGAGAATCTCAGTGGCACATTACGTTCACCCATAATGTAACGGCTCAAAAAACTGTTCACCTCAACGAAAATTAAGCCACAGAGCGTTTGACTGATAAAGTACAACTATTCAGTTTTTTCAACGATCAAGTTTGCGGCGGCTCCACGGATTCGCTTTTAAAGATTGAGGAAAAGAGGGCCTCCTGTCCAATTTTTGATCATTTGCGCAATGACAGTTGTTCTAGACTCCATAACATCTTTGCATTTTCGTTCCTCTGTAGAACTGACACACCTCACTGAAACTACAACAACACCAACAACATCAACAACATTAATTCAATGAGCAACAGTTGAGGGACTTGGGTGAATTATAAGGTAGCATTAATTTCTTTGTTTACCTTGAAATGCCATTAAATTCTCCTCCTTGCCATTAGCAGCCTTTCTCAGCCAAACTTCCTCGCCTTGAACTGAAGAGCTCCATCACATGTGCTTTCAAAATGTTTGGGCCTAAACGACCTTTGTCATCTCCTGCACATTGCTGTACCTACGCAGCGGTCTGTACAGCAAAGCGCAGGAGATGACAAAGGCCGTTTATGCCCAAACATTTTGCAAGTACATGTAATGGAGCTCTTCAATTCAAGGCGAGGAAGTTTGGCTGAGAAAGGCTGCTAATGGCAACGAAGAATTTACCTAAAAAGTGTCTAGACACTCATGGAATTTCTCCATATGAACACAAGATGAAAACTATCTCCCCTACCGGGCCAGCACGGCTCGCCTCCATAAGAACAGGCCCCGAGGCTAGGTAGGTGGTAAGGTGGTAGTAGCTTACAATGATTTGCACTGCAAGATGAAAAGGCGGACAGGATAACAACAATAAGACTCATTCTGAAAACCGTTGACCTAGGCTTCCTATTTAATGATCCTTTGAAACTAAGGCCATCTCAAGTAAAGAAGCATATGAAATCAAAAGTGAAGAAACTCTTTTTGCGACAAAATGGAGCGAGTGTATACGCCACGCATCGGCAACTAGTATTAAGTATAGAAGACTTAGGTACTATAAATTGTTTAAGGATAGATAAATTTGAAAAAGCGAAATATCTTGTCCATATAAAGGACTTCTCATTAAGACAGCAGGTAGCTAAGTTTAAGTGTAGAGATCACAACTTAATGATAGAAGTGGGTCGGCATAAAAACATAGCTTTGGAAAATAGGACTTGCACAAAATGTAGCGCTAATCGCATTGAGGACGAGGTCCATCTGCTAATCGACTGTAGTGCGTACCAAAATTTAAGGCAACAATATATGAGTCAGGAAATCATGAAAATAATCAACAATCTAAAAGACAAAAATAGAGCATTCAAACGAATAAAAAATCTCGTCCCCAGAGTGAGTTCGTTGCTCTACCTCTACTTTGGGATACATGAGGCCGTTCGGCAATCTGATTGGCCACGGCATGTCTCGACCATCATGTGCAATTTATTTGCGATTTTCGAAGGATAACAAGCCATTTCATTTTCGAAGCTGCGGTGAAAGTTTCTCGAATTTGCAACTTAGGCCCATTTTCGCTCCAAACAAATCAAGCTTATTTTTCACATTAAACATACTTACCAGCCCCAGATTATTGCCCAAATACCTTCAAAAAGGTTGAAATAAGGTTCTCGAAGTGTTTGTTTTTAGCTTCTCAATTTCTTTTCACCAGTATTAATGCTAGAGCAACGGCCATTTTCCGCCGCTGAGCGTTGCCTAGCCAACGGTTAAATCCATAACGGCTGCTAAATGCATCCAGATTCTGGACGCATTTCATCGAAGTGTACCGGGGTGTTCATTCGGCTTCGTGATCAGCGTATGATGCAAAAACACCCCTGGGAACGAGGTTGAATAATAGATACTAATGAAGACCGAAGCAACATTTTATCAATTGCAAAATATTTGAAAGAGGCATTTGAAAGCAGGATGGTTCTAAGTTTGGTCTCGCAGCCCACTCGGTTCACTGGTTCTGTTTCTCTTTACTGTTCGCTTTGTTCTTAAGTAGTTTTATTTAGTTATGAATTTTGTTTGTAGATTCAACTTCATTGTTGTATATATCTCGGTTTATTTAGTGCGTAGAACGTAGACCATATACCTCCGGTATAGTGTCGTTGATTAAAAAAAAACAGTAGCCAAAACCAGGGCTCACGCAATACGCCTTGCTTCCGACTGCCCTGATGTAGGACATTTGGCAAGATGCAGTGCCTAAAACGCGTGCCAGGTCATAATGGATAGCAGACGCTTTGCATCTCATTAAGGAAGCAGAAAAAGCTTATCAGCAAATGTAGGTTGTGAGGCGTATTAGATCGATTTGCGGAATCGCAGAAAGCTCGCAGTTTATTACGTGCGAGGCAAATCCGGCAACAGGGCTGGAATAACAAACAAATTATGACAGTAATCTGTGAGGGATAGATCTAGTTTGATGCCCTGTGATAAATGAATGAAAGATTAAGATAAGCAAGAAATGGTAGGATGAAATGACATCAAGTCGATTAACAAAATAGACAAGTGTGATATGGGACATGTTCTGGTTGTTTAAAAGCTGATGGGTTACAAAGAAACAGAAAGTATCAGAACATGCAAATAGTGAATGATTGAATATTGTAGGCAAATGAGGAAATGAGTGACCACGATGAAGAATCGATAGAATTTATAAGTTTTCTCTGAATGACGATGAAGTTTGGCTCTTGATGAAGACCGAGTCAGAGAACTTGAAACGCTAAAGCAGGCACTGAAGTAGACATAAACTGAGGGAATTTTGCAGGCCACCTGAGGGGTTTATAGATGAAATGTCATTGCTTGAACTCTTTTAAAAAAGTGGGCGATCAGAGTCTAAAATCATGCAATGCAAAGTGAGAGAGACAACGAAGAGACCTAAAAATCCAAAGTAAAATGGAGAAGAGGCAAAAGTAGCCTAAATTTCGACAATGATTTCATTTGACGGTACATTTCTAACTCTGCTTTTGTCAGTCCAATCGTTGAAGAAACGACTTGCCACCTTTAAAAGTTTCCAACATCCAAAGATATTAGGAAATTTTTTGATTAGATAAAAGAAAAAGCCACAAACTCATTGATTTAATAAACTAAGCTACATATAAACGTTTATTGCGAAGTCATACCTGATAAGAAACTCCTATGAATATATAAATTGAATTTGAAAGCTGGAACACCGCAATGCGACAAAGAACAACAGCAAATATTTGCGAAAACCAATATTTCGTCCTGCCATACAGGACTTGAAACGAAATATTGGTATGCAATATACATTTCTTAATTTCGCAAATATTTGCTGTTGTTCTTCGTCGCATTGCGGTGTTTCTGCTCTCAAACTTATTCACGTATTAACCCTATTAGTACTGGGGGGGGGGGGCGTTTTTCGCCCCTAACCCTACCACACTTTTCTACATTGCACTAAAACGGCCAGTAATTTAACCACCAAACTTTGTGACTTTTAGTCAAATTCAATTAGCAATTACATTTTTAATATTTCATTGTTCTAACTATGATCACGTGACCACAGCAATACCATATTTGGAGAGTGGTCAACAAAGAATTCTTAAAACCTCAATAGATTTTGTCTAGTTTGCCCGATTGATAAACATGCACCATACAATTGCATTTAATGAGTAGTTTCATATTTGCTCACATCAGCAAGATTTAATATCTATGACGTCATTGACATTTATGACGTCATTACTTTGATGGATAAATGTAAGATATAAAAAATTGTTGTCTCTCTTGCTTCAACTTATTTATTTGATTACTTCTGAGTCCATTTACTAGATAAAAGGACAAGACTTCGAATTAACTGCAAAGAAAATTTGAACATGGAACAAAAAGCTAATTAAAAGCTAATTGCACTAAAAATAGAAACTGAAAATATCTCAAAAGTATGTATTTTAAATCTGCAACATGTTTCCTGCAATTTGAGACAGAGTTGGAGAAAATTAGATGAGAGGTAAATTAAATAGAATTTTTCTTGTTAAGGAGGTAAAAAATTGCCAATTTTCCTTTGTTTTTTGGTTGCCTATCAACGAAACACGTGACTAATTAATTGCCATTGTTATATTACAATAGCCAATTGTCCAAAGAACAATAGGAGTAAGTCTTATTGTTATATCTCCTGTAGTTTCGGAGAAAAAGAGGGGGGCGAAAAACGCCCCCCTCCTGTACAAATTAAGCAAAAAATCGCCCAGTACTAATAGGGTTAATCAATGCAAGCATCCTTGGATCCAACGAGGGACATTGGTTTCCTTTTTCGATATAAATTAAACCCTTGCTGAAAAATGGCCCATATTTCCGGGATTTTCGATCGCTTTTAATCAAAGTGATCGAAAAAACCCAATGAACGAAAAACATCACGTTGCAGGATTAGTAAATGGCAAATACTGGTAATAAGGTCCTATTTCATCGCATTAATTAATTAATTGCAGTGTTATAAATCTTAATGTCATTTTAAAGAGAAATACATGGTGTATGTTCTAGGGGTTTCCACTTGTCTATGATCAAAGTGATCTTTCGAGAAATCAATGAACATAAAAACCACAGCCGCAAAGATTTGGTAAATCCTATAGAAACATAAATCATAGTCATGGGCAAAACACGAAGAGATCAAGTTGCATAATTGGTGAAACTTTCCATGAACCATTTGTGGCTAAAGTAAGTACTTAATAAGACCAAAATCGGGTTGTCATCTTAAACAAAGGCTATTGTTATGCTCTGCCCAATGACTAAGCGCATTGTTCAAGTCATAGAAGCTGTTCATGCCCTAGAGTCATATGTGTCACGTAACTGACAAAAAATGTTTACAATGTTACTGTTCTAAAATGGAACAGGGGGTCACTAAACCATTTTCAAATGCAAGCAGAGAACACTGGATCAATTGTGGCCCTGACTTTCCAATCAAATGCCATGAAAAACGGATAGAAATGGCCAGGGACATAGGAAGCATCTCAAACTTGGGGGTGGGGGCACGGCACCTTGAAGGCAATTTTTTCCTTAAAAAAATGGGCATTTTCTAAGAACAAAAAGGTCACCTCTTTGTCTATTGCAAAGTTTCGGTGGGGGGGGGCACGTGCCCCCAGTGCCCCCAGTTCCTACGTTTATGGAAAAGGTCATAAAACATCTTAGCGTCGAAATGGGATCGTTTTAAAATGTAAACGGAATCTAATCCTCTTTAACACTGTGTTTCCAATAAAATGTCATGAAAATGGACAAAACGGAAAACATTGTTTAAAGTACAGACATTGATTGTTTGCGCTTTCCAAAACAGATTGTTTTGAAAATGCACATTTTCGCATGGGCGTTAAGAGGCTGCTGTGTTAGCGTAAAAATGCTTAAATCGCCTCATAAAGAAATACATTCATTCAAACTTACGTTGCAGTGGTTGTCTCTTTCTTCTTCTTCATTGTCTTTGCCCAAATATTTCCATTAATATGCAAAGACGACTGTGGCCTAGGCGCGCCATGTTGCATTGATTCTGTACTGTGCCTCGATATGGGTTTCAGGGAAGCCCCCAAAGGCGAAAACGAGAAGGGATATTTGGGCAAAGACAATGAAGAAGAAAGAGACAGCCACAGCATTGTAAGTTTGAATGAATGTATTTCTTTATGAGGCGATTTTAGCATTTTTAGGCTAACACAGCAGTTTCCTAACGCCCATGATTTTCGATTGAAATGTCAAGCACTGTGAACAAAATCGTTCACGCATCAAATCATTTTCCAATCGAAACAAGCACCTCTTACATCAAATTCGTTACTTTTTCGGTCTGATGGAAACACAATGTTTCAATGTCGGGTAAGTGACCAAGCAACTTAAGCAGGTTCTGTTGGGCAACTGAAGTGAGACTCGCAGAATGAAAATGACGACGAGAAACGAAATTTTGTGGTGAAAAGACTTTGACAGTCCCGTTAAATTAACGAAAAATTTAACAATCCAGTTTAAAATCCATGATTAAAGGAAAGTTTGACAGTCCAGTTGAAAATATTTAGTTCATATGACATAATTCGGTACATTTCGACACTGGCTAGAGTCATCTTCACCAAAGAAGATATGTGCACGAGGGCCTTTTAAACTAAAATGAAACAAGGCATGTGGGAGGGGCGAAATACCTAATAAGGTAAAGTAAACATCAAACTAAAGAAGAAAAACAAGTGCTAAAATGTAAGGTGAAAATAAGACCTATCATGCAGCATTAAAGAAAGCAAACTCAGAATAAAACCATGGGAATAGATGACCTTCTTATCCACGAGAATCTTTTAATAAAACGAGACACACCCTCTTTGAAAGTTTGTTCCAGAACCTAGGGGCTGCAGTAAAAAATGCTGTGTCCCCACGACATGCAAATTTTGTCTTTCGAGCTTTAAAAGCTTTTTCTGATTTTTCTGAACTCAAAAATAAGCCGCAGAAATGGATGAGTGGAATGAATAAATGAATCCTTCGAAAACAAGTCTTTTTTCGAACAATGCAATGAAGGCAAGGGCATTCTGACTATATGGAAGTGGCCTATAGGCCTAAGCATTTGGTCGTCCTAAATTTTGTTAATTTGGGTGTCACAATAATCAGGATGGCCAAAGTGTTGATTACCTTGATTAGTTGTGCAAGTTGATGGTTCTTTCTCTGCTTCTTCTTCTCTGTTCTACTCGATACAAAACAGAATCACAGAATAGAAATAAAACAGAATCTAACCACTGCTTGAGAAGCTGCGACGGCCATTTGCCATCCCACTCGAACATGTGTCGAGGAGAACAGAGAAGAAGAAGCAGAGAAGATACCATCAACTTGCTCATCTAATCAAGGTAATCAACACTTTGGCCATCTTGATTATTGTGATACCCGAATTAACAAAATTTAGGACAACCAAATGCTTTGGCCTTTTGGCCACTTCCATATCGTCAGAATGCCCTTGATCAAAGTGGATCCTGAGAAACAGGAGCAGAAAAGGGCCATGAGAAACAAAAGTTGCAAAGCAAATCAAACTAAAATAAATGAAGTAAAGAGCAAATGCATACCGGTAGTTGCTCTGGATAGAGAGTTCTTGAAGGAACCACTTTTCCGCACATCTCCTTCACTTACTTCTTCTACTCGAAGGCTAGACAGCGACATTGGCTAAAATCGAGAGATAAAAGCCTCTTTAACATTTAATGAAATTGCACGATGCCAACAATTGCGGTGATCAAATTTTTCAGCAAACGGATATGCGAGTTCTGGACTTGACATTGTCAAGTTGAGGTGATTCTCTTTATATCAAAATGAAACTGAGAATTGCAAATGTGAAAATACTCCCAGGATAGCATTCTTCACATCATGATTTTTGTGGAATTACGGCTTTGGTTTAGGCTTTATGAAAGGATGTGTGAGAGAAGGTATCTGAAGCATTGACAAGCATTTAAGACTTCATAAATTCTCATTTTTTAGGCCTACACACAAGATGATAGCAAGCAAAAGCCCATTGCCTTCCTGGTTTACGATTTTGCAATTTGATGACGCCACAAAGTAGCTGACCTGTAAAACAATTGCGTAATTTCGAAAATAATGATAACATAAAAAGTGCTCTCTCTGGGATTACATAAAATTATCTAAAGTTCTAACACAGTAATTCCTTTGAAAGACTAGGGCAACTACACTGTAACTCTTGAGTACTGAAAAATCGCCCCCCTCTCGCTGCTTTCTAATTCTTGAAAATTTTCCAATCCCTCGCTTTTTCCAGCCTCCCCACTTTTCTTCCAGCCCCAAGTCCCCTTTATCAATTTTTTGAAAAATGAAATGATCGTGAATATAATTTCTGAATAAACACAAGAAATCTCAAGAAGCGCATTCATCAGAACCAGAGTTCATGAGTAAATGCATCAGTAACATCACTGTTTACATAAATACATGAAAGATACGTGTTTAACTAATAAAACGACTATTTTCAATTTCTCTAAATAAGCCCCCACCCCGATTGTTCCAACCCCCAATTATTGTTATATCGAACCATGTCTATCCCCTCCCCCCGATTATTCTCTCCCCCTCCCGTTTATTCGGTACTTGAGAGTACGCTTAAAGGCCAATTTCCACAGTCATCTTCTCTCGCAAACAAAAGAATTTCGGTTCGCTCGGAAAGTTCCAACGACTGGAAATCAGCCTTAATGTTAAAGTTTAGCAAAGAGTCGACTCCTATGCTTGAATAATCAAAATCATGCGATTTTGCAAAAAGTTTCACTTTTCTTGTTATGTCATCCGGAATATATCGAACAAGTTTTACGGACAATGTATTTCTAACGGGAGAGTAAAAAAAAAGACGCCCGGCGTTCGAAAGGCTACTGAACTCAAAATACATGAACACAGAATACACGAGGACAAAATACATGAACACATCCAAGAGTCATTATTGCTAGCAAGGGGAACAAAGGACAAATTATGCTTGTTGTTTTCTTTCGATTTTGCAGGTTTTCGAAAGGAGCTTTCTGCAGAAAATTTCCTATTTCCACGGGAAGGAATGGCCGAATAAAGCCTGGTAAATTACTGAACCAAATCTGGCATATCGGGTATAAAATAAGACAGTATTCAATTTTATTGGTTTGATATTCAGGGAGCAAGATTTTTTCAAACGCCGGGCGTTTTTATTGACTCACCCGGTATTTCTACAGAAAAGTA
Organism: Aurelia sp. 4 Dawson et al 2005; assembly: GCA_964019985.1. NCBI lineage: Eukaryota > Metazoa > Cnidaria > Scyphozoa > Semaeostomeae > Ulmaridae > Aurelia > Aurelia sp. 4 Dawson et al 2005. Next base: position 4,933,368 of record OZ026492.1, on the reverse strand, counting down.
CTAAGCAGAGTAATCATATACCTCAATAGAAACTTGGTACATTAATGTTCCACGCCGGGTTGCAGGTCTTGCAAGAACGAATACCGTGTCGAAGAGAAATCCTTCCAATTTCTACAAAAGAAAAAAATATTTCATTAAATCTAAGCTTTTGCTATGTCTCCTTTACATCAGTTTAAGGCTTTAGGATTCAAAGGTCTACGGCTTCTATCTAGCATTGATTTGGAGTTTGATATAAGAAGCTCTTCTAGCCATTAGAAATCCAAACAAGTTTTTACATGACCAAACAGGGTGAATGAATCTAAAGCAAACTTCTGCATAAACGTTTATGATTTCTGATGCGCAAATAGCGAATAGACCCACAATAGACAAAATGGGCTAAGACTGTTTACACCCATGTCAAGCCACATGATCAATCTCCAGATATTTTGATTTCTCGAACATACTTCGTGCCATGCAAAGTTGTGCGATGAGTGCGAAAAGAAGTATGATACTACACCTTCTCAAGAGTATGGTCACATGATTTGAAATGGGCAAAACAAAGCTTAAGCCGATTAGGTCTCAGTTAGATGTATCGCATCAGGTGTGCCAGAAAATAGGACCAACGAGCGAGTAAAAACAAAATTAGCCTCTTTTAGCAGCAAGACGTGAAAGTCTTCGAAAACGCAGCTACATTTTTATGTTTTTAGAGCATTCTAATTTTCCAGCCTTTTCCCTCCTAGAAAACTTATCACAGACTGACAAATTCTTTAAGAAAACTTTGCATTCTCGCATTTCCATCATTTGTGAATGTGCTCATATTGCACTTGCTTCCCTTCTCGACGTCCTATTTTTGCAGTGCAGCCTTCAAAAGTATACTTTTTAGGTTGTCAGGTTCAGAACAGAGCGTACAATAAATCTCTCGAGACTCACAGAAGTTTTGAAGTTGACTTTACATCCTCGAGCAAAAGAATTATGCTGGGGTCTTCTTGACTCGCATCTTCTTGCTAAGACAGCCTATCAACACGAGTGGCAGGCCGTAGAATAGATAGTATGTGTCCGATGCTCAAAGATAAAATGTTTATCAATATCAGTGAAAAGGGTTAACTTAGATGTGAAAGCTTTGCTTGGTAAAAGCACTTATCTTTTGAACTCTTTGCTTACCATTGACATTCCGTAAAATCAATGCCGTCGTCTGTTGCAGAAATAGAATATAAAGCTCAATAGCATGTAACTCATGGACCAGGAACGAATATGGAATTCTCGTTCCATTAAACCCCTTAATGGCATTTTCCTAATTGCTGGGTCCAAAAGATGGCCAAGTAGCTCATACAGTCTTCGTCAGGAGACTGAAGTCAAGTTCGGTAGAGTGAGGTCAAACACCGGACGGGTGACCACTGAGGCCTGACCTCACAACTCACCTCGTCGTCCTTCGGAAGGGACGTTAATCTAGGTTTCTCATGCCTGAATACGGCATGCACAGTGGGCCTAAATTAGCTTTCGGTAGCAATCCTGACAAGCCCACTTAAAACAAATTGAAAACAAACATACAAGATGAGCGACTTCACCAACCAAATTTTTGACATCTAATTTTGCCTCTAACAGATAGATTAACATCCTAGTTTCGAATATCGGCGACGTACTTAATACTCTACAGCTTGCCAAACATGTAAAATTCGTTGAATCACCCAGTATCCCACCCTGGGTATCACATTCACTAACAATTGGGATTACAGGAAATTGCTTAGTCCAAATGGCCAAAACTCTTGTTTGAATGCGGGGGCAAATTTAAACTTTCAAGATTAATATTTCAACTCTCGAAGCACCAATATCAACAAATAAGGTATCCATGCTCCAGTTAACTATGGAGGATCACTTTGAATTTCGTTAGTCACTGATCAAAGCTAAGTCCTCATCACTGGACCCAACCAAATCTGCAAACTTTATTTGGTACACCCGGCAGGACATGAGCAATATTTTCCATTATGCGACCGGACAAAACTCACTCTTAAATTTCCTCAAATCAAATCAAATCAAATCAAATCAAATCATAACATTTTTTACAGTTGGTGTAACTGCACGGAGAACCTTGAACTATGCTTCTCCCAGGGAATCTAGCTTTGTTCCGCATTCCTGACCTTCCAAAAAATAACCATTAATACACTTCGATGCAGAGCTACTGATATTTGTTGATATACACATAGTGATGTAGTGCAACTATAGCTTTTAGATACCCCCATGTATCTATCAGATGCCAAATACTAGGTGTGGATGAAGTTGGAATTCGATACACGAAACAGTGCGAGCTGGGCATGAAGGAAACAGATATTTTCATGTTATTTAGTGATCTAATAATTTTTTCCATTACAGAAAATAAATGTTACGTGAAATGCAACCAGATATTGTACTTCTGCTTGACTTAAAGATACTTTGAAAATATTCTGCAGGATGTGACGAATACGGAGACTTTCCTGTGACCGCCCGGTCACATGCTCACGTGGGCTTTCATGTCCTGATACCCGGTAATATATCTGGAAACGAAATTGGGACACAGTACTTGCTCGGAGCCTAATGTACTCACGATTTATTAAGGAAAGTGACTCTTTCTCTAGTTGTGTTACCTCGGACTGATTTTAGTAAATGTTGACACAACAGAACAAAATAACAATGAAAGGGAATTTACTAACTAACGCAGTTTGCCGCATATTATTTACAGACCTTTAGATATGATGTCTACCGTTATTTTGCAACTGTACTAGATTATGGTCTGTCAAAACAAAGCATTGAGCTTCCAATGATTTTGTGGCAAATACAAAAATAGAAGTATTTTCAAAACATTCCAACAATGCAATTGTTTTTCTACAAATAATCAAATCTTATGACTCCAGAAAAACGTGGGCCTTCTTTATTATCTATGTTTTTCACAACGATTAAAACACATTTCTTTGTCTGACCTTAAAGATAGGCTGCATACTTTCAAGCTGACTGCCTGTTTTTAAATATCAATAATTTTGTTGCCTAAGATAAGATCAAACTAATCTCGACTTCTTTTATGTAGCACTAAAATATCAAAATGAGTATGTTTGATTTATTTCTTAAAAAAGGCACAGTAGCTAACAGCTTTATCAACTAAATTCTAACCAATGCAACTCGTGGTTCTGTTGTTATTTCTGAACAGAGTACAGTAAGGCCCCGCATTTAAGAAACTACTTTTGCAACCGTAGTCTAAAATGTTTCTTATATCTCTGATACTTCTCATGTTTTAGGCTCAAGTTTCTTAAGTTGCTAATTTAATTTCTTTGAAGTCCTAGGCAAATAAGTTAAACCAAAATGGGACCGTCTATGGGTATATCATCCATATTCAGCCATACATGTATGTCAACAATGATTTTCAAGGACATGAATTAATATTTTGGCAAAAATCTTTTAAATCCAAAATATCTCGCTAGTAATTTCTTAATGAATCATGTATGAAATGTAATGCTCTCACTCTATCAGACCAGAAATTAATGTTACTCAAAATACAAGAAACTTTATTTTGGGTGCAAGCCTCAAGAGTTTCTTATAGGCAGGGGGCCTAATCATTTTTTAGTAGCCTAAAAGTTTCTTTTAGGTGGTTTCTTAAATGCGGGGCCTTACTGTACTGTGAATTAAATAAGCCTTTTAAGCAATGAAACAGCAAAACGCTACAAATGCGGCTGCAGCTAAAAGAAAGAGCAAAGCAATGCCGAGACTTTAAGGCCCCAATTACACGGCGGATCCAAATAGTATCGGATCCATTTGGGTCCGATCCACTTTGGGGGGGGGGGGGAGTTAACACGAGATCGGATCCAGAACTGTTAGCGTTTACTTGTTGGGGAGACGAGAAATGCTTTGTACGATGAGGCTTATGTGTCCTCCGTGCACTGGGTTAAAGCTCATGTGCAGTAGCGCTTTGGAGTTGAAGCTGTGACGGGCGCATAAGCTTTAACCCACTGCACGGGGGACACATTAGTTTCCTCAGACAAAGCGCACCAAAGGTAAAATGAGTGGCGGACTTGCAGCTCTAAAAAAATTGAAAAATGTCGTTCCGCAGTCACAGCTGTGTAATGTATACTATGCATTAATTGATAGTCACCTGCGTTATGCTGATGTTATCTGGGGCAATTTGTCTAAAACAAAACTAGCTGCTCTCCAAAGCCTTCAAGACCGGGCCTATTCAATAATATCAAATGCAAGGATAAAAGATAGCTGGTCGACTTCATGGTTGAACGTAGAAAATCTTTTCCGTTACGACCGGAATGTCATGACCTACAAGATTATGAACAGAATATGCCCTGAAAGCCTATGGGATGAATTCCAACCGAGATCTTTTCACTCGACCTACAATACAAGGCATTGTAAAGACCTCCAGATCCCTAGATATAGGACTGAATTTGCCAAAAAAGGCTTTCATTACGCAGCTCTCACATCATGGAATGATACACCTGCCAAAATACGTGAGCTTTTACCGACATTAGATCGTTTTAAAAAACAACTAAAAACGCATCTAAAGAGCTAGACTCTCAAACACAACTCCCTGGAAGAACAGCAATGATTAGGTTTATAGGGCTTTAGGTTTTTATTCTTAGAGTTTTATCATTGTAATCAGATATTGTATATTTTGATTTGCTGAAGGGTTGCTTTTGTGTATAAATAATATTAAATGAAAAATGAAATAAATGAAAAAAAATCTCGTCTCCCCAACAATCACACGGGATCGGATCCATTTGGATTAAATGAACTTTAAGCAGCCCTCTGTTAAACCATTTGCCTCAGTTTTAATTAGATCCTTTGAAATTCTGCAGTCTAACAGGTTCTTTGTCTAATCTCTGATTCCCCTCTTTGAAATGTCAACAAAGGCTTTTCAGTTTAAAGGCATCATTTCCTATCCGTAACAGTTTGGATCCGATCCTACCCGTTTACACGAGACCTTTTTGGGATTGGATCCAAACGGGATCACATTCGAAAGTGATCACGTTTGGATACGGATATGAGATTCAAATGGTCGAGTCCCGTGTAAACGCAAGGCCTATCCATTACAGTTTCGGTACAGATCCATTTGTATCCGTGCTCGTGTAAACGGGGCCTAGGACCCATTGTCACACAGGATCATTTGCAGGCACACTGCAAGATCAGACAGCCTGAAAATCAAGTTTGACCTAAGCAGAAAATATAGATCCACGCCACAGTATAGTACCAAGTGAGTAAAAAAAGTTTCGGCGTTTGGCGTGCTGTGCTATGAAATAAAAGTACGAGGCCGATATCCAAAACTGAAGTGTTAATCTATCGGTCAGAGGCTAGCTTAGATGAAGAAATTTTGTTTGATAAAATCACTCATCATTTAGACCGAGACACGAGAAAAATACTGGTGTGGGGTAAGTTAGGGAACAACGATTCCATATTCCATTCTGGTCTGCAATTTACCTACTATTGAAATTAAAATTCTGTTTTCAAAACTGGCATTGTAAACTTCAATGCCTGAGAAATCAAGGACCAGAAAGGAAAGTGGAATTTTCGATTCCCATACAGACCCCTGACAGGCATTTTTCTAATTGCTGTGAGACTTAAATTAAAGAAGTATGATTTTACCAAACAAAATTTTCTCATCTAACTTAGCCTTTGACTGATACATTCACATTTTTGTTTTGAATATCGCTCATACACTTTTTATTCCACAACCAGCCAAACGGGTAAACTTTTTTTGACTCACCAAGTAGTGGACTTGCTACAAGTCTCTCTCGCGGCAAAAACGGGAGAAGGAATAAAAGCGAGAGAGACTTGTAATACTTGGCAGCCTGGGTCGTTGGCTGGACAGGATTCTGTCCAGTCGGCATCCCTTTACAAAAAACCAATATCCAATCATATGCTTAGAAAGGACAAAGATACAGCAGAGCGAGGTTCTGTGATGTTCTTTGACAATGGCACACTCAAGCTTCGATGAAACAGTTGACAACAACCCCGTCATTTTCGAAATGGAAGCAAGGCTCGATTGCTCATGAATATTAATGAGCATGTCAAATATTACAAGCCTCTCTCGCTTTTTTTCCTTCTCCTGTTTTTTCCGCGAGAGAGACTTGTAGCAAGTCCAACCAAGTAGTTGAAACGATAGAACGGTCCAACTAAAGGGTGTCCGAAATAATTGTGCCCCTATTGTGTGACTACTGTGGAGGAGCTGTGGATTCAATCATCTGTGGTTTTTATACAGTTGCATAACTCTGGCTTCAACTTAGAATCTGACACATGGTTGCTGATTTGTGGCAGAGAAAAGGTAAACTTAGTGGTTGCTTCAAAAACAGCACTTCTTTGCAACACTGTGCCATTTTGTTGTCGTAGTCTTTCACTCTAAATGTTATTGTACTAGTAGCAGGGTATAGTATTTTGTAAGTAGTGTAATTAAGGACTATGTATTGTAACTGTTTAAATTGAACGTAGAAAAAAACAGCACCTCTATTGTTCTCCAGCAATATCAAAATAAAGCAAGTATTCAAAGAAAGGGTTCTGGCATCGTAATAACATTTTCACCACAGTTTTAAAAGGTAAAAAGTGCTCTCTTATGAAAAGGCAACACTGCAAACCCTTTAATAAATTTAACAAAAATTTTAATACAACACCAGAACCATTTCTTTGGAAAATTACTTGATTTTGGTATTGCTAGAGAACAATAGAAGTGCTGTTTTTGAAACAACCACTTATTTTGCCTTTTCGCCATCATAAATCAGCAACCACGGATCAGATTAACTCATACAAGGTCTCAAACTCTGAGTTGAAGCCTGACCTATGCAACTGTGTAAAACTGAGATAGTTGAATCTACGGCTCCTCCACAACAGAAACAAAAACTGGGCACAAGTTTTCTGGGACACCCTGTACAGTAAAACCTCTCTATCAATTCAACTACTGCAGTGAGGCTAAGAGGCTGCATGATTTCCGCTTTGGCCAAATCGTAATTTAGGCAGTCTGAATTTCCAGCGTGCCTGCAAAGGACCCTCGGCGACAATGCAAGTAAACTTCTGCTGCTGTCTTCATGCTGTAACTTTGATGGTCAACAATAGAAAGCTAACCCGATGGAAACATTGAGCATGGAATTCTGAAACAATCTTGCGCTCGAGTCTCTTAGTGGCTTTTTCTCTATGCTCTAAGCATTGAAGGTGTTGTGGCGCATTAGCGTAATCCTCTAAATTTGTAGCCAGAAGAGTCAGGCGGAGTGGGTTCGATACCTGGTAGGACCCCACAACTTGAGCGCCATGACAAGGGGTCGCGGACTCAATTAGGTCTACTCCATTTTTGCAGTCTCGCAGCACTTGGCACTGAAAAACGCAACTTCACCTTCACCTTCACCTTCACCTTTAACTATGCTCTCAAACTCCCAAGCTCCTGTCCCGAAGACTCTCCAACAATACATGGATGTAGAACAGCAAATGGACAATGTATTTTCACATTAGCATTTAAAAACTGTATGCAAGGGTGTTAGGACACGGATGTTTTTACCTTGTTTTGATCCTAGTGTCTTGTTTTGTTGTCTTGTTCTGTGTTCTGTTTCGTCTTCAGCTGAGCGTGGTTAGGCCCAACCGCTCTCAAGTTGTTCGAATAGAGCTCCCCTTGTATTTCTGTGTCTTAGTGCGCCTTCGCACAAGAATGAGCTCTATTCGAACAACTTGAGAGCGGTTGGGCCAAACCACGCTCAGCTGAAGACGAAATAGAACAGAAAACAAGACAACAAAACAAGACACAAGGATCAAAACAAGGTAAATAAATAACCAATCAAAACATCCGTGTCCTAACACCCTTGCTGTATGTGTTCGCTTTGCAAATGGTCAGTTGTAACGCGATTTTACTGTAACATGCTGCATTGTATTACCTGAGGAACTGAAAATGAAAATAGAATATCAAATTAATAATCGGGTAAACACTTACCGCTCCATTTCTGTTTCGTAGACATCCGTCACAAATTACGCTTCTTGCAGATTCCACAAGAGAAGAATGCTATGGAAAGAATGAATTCAAAGATTAACAAAAAGCTTCTAAAAATCTTTACGTCAATCCTTAAGGTATGCAGGACAAATGAGATAATGTGTTACACAGCGGCGGTAGTTCGTGGCCGAAGCCTTGCTAGGAACACAATTAAGAAACTTTCAGTCAAGTTTCCAGTTTGATCTCAATCAACTTTCTTTACACGCAGTGGAATAATAAACTTATCCTAGGCCGAAATCAAAAACAAGATTCTCACATAAGCAAGCACGCGGCCTCGTGCGGCAGTCTAGGGATCTGGGGCGAATGTCTCGTTTTCATATTTAGCCTCGAATTGCTTCGAGTTAAGCCCGGGAAACTTCGAAACTATTAAAATAAATTTAAAACGCTATTTCTCTAAAGTCTTAATCGTATCATCACATCTTCCCCTCGTTTTTGAATAGTTTCGTGGTTTCATAAATGAGCAGTCTTACGAACGTTTGCGTCTTCTCTTCGATTGTTTTTCAAAGTAACAACTTGGTGGATCCGGTCCAAGTGTTCTTTTCTTGAATCACAATCCGAAGGTCTCTACTACTGAATCTTATGACAGTACTTTGTCATCTGTATAACGATTGTTCCGATATTCAGCGTCACGTTTCTTTGGTATCATGAATAACATGTATCAGCTGTAATACGAGATTACATTGTTTTGGTATACCGTAGTAACGACGGTTCTAAACGAGAGTTTCGACTCTGCACGAAGGTTTGCGATATTACGACGTTCTGGATCTTGCAAAATAGGAGTCACTTTCTCAACGACAATTGTATGGAATAATTCCGATATTTAGGAGTCACTTTCTCAACGATAACGTAGACGCTAATTGCAATAATAATGAGTCACTGTCTCGACGATAATGGCGATAATAATGAGTCACTGTCTCGACGATAATATCTGCGAAAATTCCGGGTAGATAACTATGTACATAAACTAATAAAGTAAATCGGCGTGAAGACGACGATTTGGGTCCGTTAGCTACTTGCTTGATTTCCTTACGTTCACCATTTCATAACACAGTAGGTTGCGGCCAAAAATAATAAGCGCTTGGCGGAAATGGCATCCAACGAGGTTGTATTATATTGCAAAGCGGGAAGGACTGCGGCTGTCCTAAATGTGCATATTGCAATACTTCCGGTGGACGTCTGATCCGTTGTGGTCGAGATAGTAATGTTCTATCAGGGGACTGAAATGGTGAATCAACAGTATTCTCTCCTGATGTCGGTGGAACCGTTTCTTCTTCCGATCCTTGTGATGAATGCTCCGTTGAGTTTCGATCATCATCCCTCTGGGCGACTTCATTATCTCCTTGAAAGTGGTGACTTTCTTCTGATGGTGCGGTTGGGTGTTGAATTGGTTGATCGAAAGACAAGATAATATCATCATCATCATCATCTTGGTCAGACTGATGTTGATTTGCATCTTGGTTAGTTGCCGATGGTCTTGCATCTCGTCGGGCTCGTACGGATCTCTTCTTCTTAGGTGCGACAGGAGCCTCAATTGGAAGGTCATCACATGGAAGCAGTAAATTCCGATGTAGGGTACGTGGAGCTGTATCCTTTGTTCCCTCAGGCAGTACTTGGTATACTGGACTGTCATCGCTCAACCTTTTCACGACATAATGAATCTTATTCTCCCAGTGTGATCTCAGTTTTCCAGGGCCACCTCTCTCTCGCAGATTACGCACAAGCACTCTGTCTCCTGGCTCTAATACAGTGTGATGAATTCCTTGATCGTATCTCATTTTACTCTTGCTTTGCGATTCTGCAGCACGTTTTGAGGCAATGTGGTATGCTTCACGCATGACTCGTTTCCATGTTTTTACATAGTCAGGATATTTCGGTTGGTCTTTCTGGTAAGCTGCTTGTTTCGTTTTAAACATAACATCAACTGGTAGACGTGGTGATCTACCAAAGAGTAGAAAAAATGGTGAATAACCAGTGGATGCATGTCTCGTACAATTATACGCATGAATCATCTTATTCAGGTGGTCTTTCCAATGAGACTTTGTACTTTCAGGCAGTGTTTTGAGCATAGCGATTAGTGTCTTATTAAACCGTTCAACTTGTCCATTTCCCTGTGGATGGTAGGGAGTGGTCCTTGAGTGGCGAATACCGCATAGTTGTTCTAAACTGTCAGCAAGGTTGTTTTCAAACTCGCCACCCTGGTCATGGTGTATGCGGGCTGGAAAGCCGAATCTTAAGATGAAGTCATCATACAGCCGTTTTGCAACCGTGGATGCCGATTTGTCTTTTGTGGCATATCCCTGCGCAAACCGTGTGAAGTGGTCCATGATGATTAGCACGTACTCATACCCTCCTGAACTCTTTTCAAGATGTAAAAAGTCTATTGCAACTAATTCAAATGGCTGGGATGTAGTAATGCTTTGCATCGGAGCATGAGTGGTAATAGCAGGACGTTTTTGTTTAAGACATCTGCAGACTTTCGTTGTATAATACTCAATGTCCGCTCTCATGCGAGGCCAAAAGAATCTCTGAGTTGCTAGTTGGAAAACCCGCTCACTGCCCAAGTGTCCCATTTCATCATGTAATTCTCTGTAAATCATAGAATGGAATTTCTTTGGCAACACAATCTGGTTTGTTTCATTTGTTCTACGACACAAGATGCTGTCAGGATCAACAAATAACTTGTCCCATTCTCGAAGAAGGCCTTTTGCAAGTGGAACTAGTTGTTGCCTCTCAACCGTTGAAGGTTTCTTACCACCTAGCTTGAATTTCCTGATCGACGAAATCACACTATCCTCCTCCTGGGCTTGAACAATATCGCTTACATCGAACCGTTGTCTACTCTTTGGGTCTAATAGTTCTTGGTCTTGCAGATCAAAGTTATTGGGCTTGGCAGACAGGGCTGAAACCCATGCAACTTCACTTTTACGTTGTCCGCAACATGCTGAAACTGTCGCTTGCAATACGTCTGTAGCTAGTTCTTCCGTGCATTGTGGTATATATTCATCAATATTCAAAGGCATTCGTGACAAAAAATCGGCGTCTATGTTTGACTTTCCTGGGCGATACTTAATATTAAAGTTAAATTCTGCTAACTCTGAAACCCACCTTTGCGTTGTGGCATTTAACTTTGCTGATGTAAGAATGTAAGTCAACGGATTGTTGTCTGTGTAGACTGTAAAAAACTTTGCGTGGTACAATATGTCCCTGAACTGTTCGCAAACTGCCCACTTTAGTGCCAAGAACTCAAGTTTCCCAGCATGCAAGTTATAGTTTCGCTCTGTTGATGTTAGGGTCCTAGATGCATATGCAATTACTCTCATTTTGCTGTCTTGTCGCTGGTAGAGAACAGCACCTAATCCAGCATTGCTGGCATCTGTGTGTAATGTGAAAGGCAAATCATAATCAGGATAAGCCAAAATTGGTGGCTTAGCAAGGCAGTCAAGTAAGTGGAGTAGTGTTTCTTTATGGTGAGCTTCCCATTTCACTGGCTGCCTTGAGGACACTTGGTGTTGTTTTGCTTGCTGGCCTTTCTGTTTTCTTCCATCCTGTAAATCCTGAAAGACGTCCTCCTTTGCCTTTTGAGTTAGTTCAAACAGTGGCTTAGCAATTTGTGCAAAATTCTTTATATATTTTCGGTAGTAGTTCAATAACCCTAGAACACGTCTGACATCGCCTACTGTTTTTGGTACAAACTCTTTCAGTGCATTGATTACTTTTATGTTCGAATCATCTGTCCTATACCCTTCTTCTGATACAACATGACCCAGATAATTTACCTCATTCTTAAACATGTCACACTTTTTGGGTTTCAACTTGATGCCGTGATTACGCAATCTTTCAAAAACTTGCCGAAGATGATTCAAATGTGAGTTGAAATCAGGGCTAAACACTATAAGGTCATCAAGATACGGTACACATATAGTGTCACGGAGTCCCTCAACACACCGTTCCATGTATCGTTGAAAGCATCCTGGTGAATTGGTCAAGCCGAAGGGAATACGGACCCACTCATAGAGCCCCCAGGGAGTAATAAAAGCTGTAAAGCGTCTACTCTCCTCTTTCACAAAGCCCTGATGGTAGGCCTTTCCTTGGTCTAATACGGAAAACCACTTATTACCCCCCAGGTTTTCCAGGGTGTCCTTGACCCTTGGCAATGGGTGTCGGTCTTGGATAGTCCGATGATTTAACTGACGGTAGTCCACGCAGAGGCGTAGAGTGCCATCTTTTTTCCGAACACACACCACGGGGCTTGAGTAGTTGGAATTGGAACGTGTTATGAAACCTTTGTTAAGGAGGTCTTCGATGTGTTGTTTTACTTCAGGATATAGAGGCTTGGGTATAGATGCATATGTCTTTTGAACAGGGGTGGGATCACTAAGATTAATTGTCATTTGCAACTCTTTTGCACAGCCTACATCATCATCTTCTGAAGAAAATGTATCTTGCTCCTGAATTAGAAGGTTTTCAGCATTTTTTCTTTGGTCTACAGTAAGGTTACTTAGGTCAAATTGATTCAAAAATGAAGACTGATCTGCTGGGTTGGCATCAATAGCACTTGTTTTGACACTTTGGCTCTGCTTCTGAAGCTCTGGACAAACATTATTGGTATTTCCAGTGTCACTTTTCAATTTTACTGCAAAGGGTGTTATGGAGGTGGTTAACTCTAAACGTCCTAAGAGGGTTCTTCCTTGAAGAGAAATAGCATGATCTGTTGTGTTTTCTATTTCCAATTTGATTCTATTTGATGCACCCCTGGAGATTTGTAACAACATTTGTGACAGTTCTAAGCCTGGGGGCAAAGTATCACTCTCTTCTGGTTCAAAAAGGACAGGTGTTTTTGCCTCCACGGTATACGAATTAGTGCGACAATTAATCACAGATTTTTGTTTAGCTGGTATTGTCACTGTTCTTTTGGGTGACTTCACTGTACTAAGAAATTCATCTTGAATAGTCAAACACTCAATCAAGTTTTCAATATCTTCATGCTTATTGTCAGGAAAAATTGAAGACATTACCTCCAAAAGATTACTTGAAATCAGATCATTGTCTACTGTTTTGTTTTGCTTGACAAAATCAATCTTAGACTCTCTCCTCACAATTTCCTCAATCACATTGTACCCCAAAATTGGTCTGGTAAGCATGGATTTTGTCACTAGAAATGGTACCAAAAGTCCTGGACTCTTTTTGTTGCACACTTTAAACTCAATTTCAACATATCCAGAGTAGGGAATTGAAGAGTTATTAGCTGCACGCAAGTCAAGTTCCATTTCTTCACCCAGAAGTTCTTTCAGATTTTTTACTTCTAGTTGTGGAAAATTATCTGTGAGATACTGTTGAGACAAGATTGAAATTTGTGAGCCACTGTCCCATAACACATGTTCTTTATTTTCATTCAGCAAACATTCAACCAAACATTTTTCACCAACAAGTTTGATAATTTTAGAATGTTTTTGTGGAGTAATGTGGCTAACAAAAGCAGTTCTGACTGTTTTTGTATCTTCAACACTCACAGCAAGAGATTTGATGGCTCCACATAAAACTTTATGATCTTTCCAGTGTCTTATTTGACATGTCTTACCACAGTAATAGACTGTTTGACAACTGCTACATTTAAAAGAAAATTCTGGCTCCAAAACTTTGGCGCAAAAGTTACAATGTTGTTTTGGGGATTGATTTTCAGCTAAGCTGCTCCCCCCTGGCCTAGCTGTTGGTGGTTTCCCGGGCGCTTTGCTTTCTTACAGCCTCTGGCAAAATGCTCTTCTGAACCACAAATAAAGCAATGTTGGCATTGTTTTTCTTTGCCCTCAGAAATACAGGTTTGGCAGGCTGATTTTCTTCCATAAGTTGGTTGGTTTGATGGCTGGTTGGTCTGAGGTTTTGGTTTCTTTTGACTTTCTTTCAAAAAATTTACATCAGCCTGGAGTGCTTCAATAGCTGCCAAAATTTTATCATCTTTTCCTTTTGGTTCTACACAAGGCTGTTTTGCAGAATTTTCTACACCAAGGTTGACATTAATTGGTTTAGAAATTTTCTTTTTGGCTCCCAATTTTGACATTCTCTCATTTTCAGAAGACATGGCCAAATTTACTTCTCGAATCAGTTGCTCATCAGGCAAATTTTGTTGCTGTAAAATGGGTCTTAATCTTGTTCTAATTGATTCATCAATTAGTCCAGTTTCAATTGTATTAATAAATACACTTTGAACCAAATTTTGATCATACTGTATGGTGGAACCTGGTTCTTGACTGGAAGACAAAACTTGTTGCCTTAATTTCAGGGCTCTCATCACAAAATTGAGGGGGGTCTCATTGCTTTCTTGGGCACAGTTTGCTAGCTCTTTGTATGCTTCACTAGCAGATTTCTCACAGTAATGGCTCCTCAAAATAATTCTCAGCTGTGACAAAGACAGAGACTGAATGCTCTCCAAATAAGATCTTAAGTGCAGAGTTGGGGCAACTGAATTGATAACCCCATCAACAATATCTGCTTCAGAATATCCTTTTTGGAGTGCACTCTCAATCTGCTTATTCAGACTAGAATAAGGTAATCTATTCTTTTCATTTGTAATGGTGCCTGAAATCTTAAAATCTTTAATCCTGATTATGTTTTGAGGACCTACTGTAATTCCAGCCCCTGTTTGTGGTAATGGCTTACCTCCTGAGCTTGATTTACTTAAGCTCAAAAACTTATTTTCAGCTTCTTTCATTTTCTTTTCCTGTAACTCAAGCATCTCTTGAAATGACTTTTGCATGTTTTCAAATTCTTCTTTAGCTGCTCTCAATAAATCTGCATCTTCCTCACTAACTGCCTCATCATCACCTTCCAATAAAGGCATATCTTCCATAATAATCTTTTGTAGACCTAACAATAAGGCTTCACCATCTTCTCCAGTTGCTTGGCTTTCTATCTCTGTCTGTATTCTTTGGATGGTCTTTCTCTTTGCTTCACCCAACACTACTGCATTCTCCATTTTCAAATACTTCATTACTGTAACAAGCTTTTCTTGAGACAACCCATACAGTTTTCCCTCCAGCAACAACTGCAATTCCTCCATTTTTGCTACTGCCTGTAAAATTGTACTCTCCTCGGCTTTTACGTAACTCGTCTTGAATGCACGAAGGGCCTAAGTAGTCTGTCGAAACTGCATCACAAAGCTCACAAAGCAAACATCACTTCACCTGCCAGCAACAGAGGAACTACCCTCTGCTACCAAAATGTTACACAGCGGCGGTAGTTCGTGGCCGAAGCCTTGCTAGGAACACAATTAAGAAACTTTCAGTCAAGTTTCCAGTTTGATCTCAATCAACTTTCTTTACACGCAGTGGAATAATAAACTTATCCTAGGCCGAAATCAAAAACAAGATTCTCACATAAGCAAGCACGCGGCCTCGTGCGGCAGTCTAGGGATCTGGGGCGAATGTCTCGTTTTCATATTTAGCCTCGAATTGCTTCGAGTTAAGCCCGGGAAACTTCGAAACTATTAAAATAAATTTAAAACGCTATTTCTCTAAAGTCTTAATCGTATCATCACAAATGCAAGACTCGGAAAATTAGTAAAGCAAGCAAAAAGATGAACGAACGATTTTTTCGAAACACTAAGCATTCAACACAGTTAGCAAATTTAATCATAGCAAATATCATAAGTATTCTAAAGCAAAATTGCCCGCTATTTGTTCCGCTCCTGAAAGGAAAATGCTTTCTCGCCAATCAAATGAATCTTTTATTTCAATGCTTTGAAGTGAAATATTTGAAGCAACGAGGTTGAATTTGAGGATACGAAAGCAAACTACAAGAATGATACATGAAAATGAAATGTGGATTTACGCCACGGGATTTTTGGAATTAGCGAATAAGAGATCAGTAAGATCTATCAGAATCTGCTTATTGCAGCGTCAGCTGCATAATATTGCCAATGAATCAGCAAGCTGCGATATCTTTCTTTCACTGTCTCTGCTTCTGAAAGCATGCACAACCTATTTCTATCAACATAATAATAAAAACGTCAGAGGCGGTGCCATCAAAGCCATCTTAATTGTCTCTTATTCCATGTAATGAATGCGTGTTTGTCTGATTTCGTTATGGTCTTCAGGCAATGGGCGAGGAGGGAGTCCTTTTGTGATGCAATGCCAACAGAACTGGACTGACAGCAAGAATAAGGGGTTGCAAGACAGGTGGGGGGGGCAAACGCACAAACGCACAAACGCATCTTGTAATGTCAACAGAATGAGAAAGCCATATCACTCTTATCCCATTCCATATGATGGTGCAGTTTGTTCCAATTTCTCAACATGCTGCACTCACTAAATAATATTATTGCTAGTAATAAAGATAGAAAATTAAATGCTGTAAAGAAAGAAATTTTGTTGTTCAATTGCAAATCTTCAAGTGATTCTCGCTGTTCACTGGCCAACGCAGATCGTATATGATCCTGATTGGTTATACAAGAACAATAGCAATCAAACTGATAATGTTCTTGACTGGCTAGTATCAATCCCGAATTCTAATCCTGAATTCTACACACGAGCTTTTTCATAATGACGAACATGGATACAGGTCCTTGACAGCAGGAACCCCCATCCTAACATCTTAAGAATAAGAAGAAGCTAAAGCAATTTTAATGAATTTCTTGATTTCCTCGGTGAGCTAATGATATTCGAATCTTGTATTGCTTTTTGAAAGTCTTCTATTATACCTTGTTTACTTTAATATCACCTTAAGTGAATCCCTTTGTTTTTCTTCAATTCGCATGAATAAATGCACACCAATCCTTTCTAATAATGCGATCCCATTTAGGTGAATTTCCGTTCTCTTTCAGAAATGCGTAAATTATAATCTTGTTCATGTAGGCCTAAATAAAGTGGATTGCTAAATCTCCAGACATTTCCTAAAGCAGATCCACAAACATAAATATGGATAAAGCATAAAACAAGATCTCTACTCTCGTTGCGACGATTGTGTTTTCCTTTGCGAAAACCGACCACGAATCTAAAAATACATGGCTTTGGAGTGATCTGTGGGATTCAACTGTGAAAGTTTTCGAACTGGATTTAACAGTAACTGAAGATGACAAATAATGTTCAAAATAGAGACATTGGGACAAATCATGTTTCTTACATCGCCGAGAGAAACATTGAAATACAGAATTCTTCCAGTTGCAATACAGTAGCAACCCTGATTAACGGCTCTCGGACAAGTGTACTGCACATCCTTGTTCTGAAATTCATAAAAAAAGTTGCGTTCTTGCACCCACACCCCTTTTATAGTCCCATGAAAATTGTTCTGCATATAGTGTCCACTTACTTTGGCAGCAAAATTTCCATTAAGTTCCACAATCAAACTGTTATTGTACCCAGATAGTTGTGCAACCTAGTTGCGATGTCAAGACATTTAATTAAATTTATAACATCGTTGGGTGACAATGTGAGATTTTAGGGCTGGATTTTTCCCTATTTTTGATACAGTATTACTAGTTCGTGTTTCATAAACCTGATCACTCGACGGAAATTCAGCAACCTTAATGGACTTTTCCAAATATTTTGAGAAACCACGAGTTAACTTTTAAATGAATTTGTAAATAGATTTAATGTACAGTGAAACGATTATGAAACCAACAGATCAACACAGTCAGGCCGAATGCTGTTACAAAATAAATTTCTGGCAAGAATAACAGGGATGGAGAAAAATTTCTGCCAAAATCAGTCATCAAAACAAGAAAAATTCACATAATTATCAGAGGAAATAAGGATTTAAGATGACAGAAGAATTGCCAGGAAGAATGCTAATACGAAAAGTAACCAGTCGAATCCATTTTTAGCTTTGCAGAAACCTTTCAGGATATTGAGAATTATGAGTAACTTAAAAATATTGAATATCTGGAGTAAACTATTTTCAAATTAGACATGGCATATCATTGGTGGTGAAGAAAACCATGAACTGAGCACGTATCTCAATAGTAGTGAATTAACGGAAATCATTTCCGTGGATTATTTCAATGTTATTACCTGACTAAAGTTTCAAAACGAGGCAATACAAAATCCCGCCACTCCCAGTGGCTAATCGCACACTTTCGCTGGTTTCCCGTAGCCTTGTAAAATACCATACAAGGGCGCGTTTTTGTCGCCACAGCAACCCACAGCAACTACTTTCGGCCTGTGAGGTGTACAGTAAGATCAAACGACATGACAAAAACAAATGGGCTTGACTAAATGATGCGAGTCAAAATTAGAAGCTTTCAAGTAGTAAAACTCATAGTAACCGGCTTCGTCGTTGTACAGGCAAACATAAAGCCCTTGGTCGCTCGGTTTGTCGCTCGGACACGCGTCGCAAGCTCGGTTTGTACCACTCCTACTGGTTAATCATACATTTCCTGCGGGTTTCCCGCAGCCTTGTATAATAGCGCGTTTTTATAATACAAAGACGCGTTTTTGTCGCCACAGCAACTTCTTTAAGCCCTTGAGATTTACAACTAACTCAGACGACACGACACTAACAAATGTGTTTGACTAAATGATACGAGTCAAAATTCAGGTAATAAAACTCGCACTAACCAGTTTGTCGTTGAACAGGAAAATATAAAGCCCTCTGTCTTAATGAACTACCGTCGCAAGCTCGGTCTGTACTTTCCAGACCTCGGGCTTTATATTTGCCTATACAACACAAAACCGGTTAGTAAGCGCATACTACAACACGAAGCCGGATAGTATGTGCATAGTAGATATTTCAAATACCTATATTTCCATATTAACCTAACTGAAATCAGTCCTTTTCTTAAGAAAGGCCTTTCAAGAGAAACCTTAAAAACGGGATTAAATTAACTACCAAATTTTCTGCTTTACACTAATGACTTTTACATGCCTTGGTACGTGTCATTTTTATGGAGGATGAAAGTTTCATTCCTGGAAGCATGACAACATTGTTCCGGGTGATTTCATCGTCTCGAGAGGAAAATGCGAGCTGAAACATGTTGAAGCCTTCGCTGAAAGCATGGGTTATTAGACACCGTAGTTTTGCTTCATTGCCGCTGCTTTGTTATTTTGCAGGAAAAATTATTTACTGCTACGGACGAGCTAGCATGAGAGACCGGAGGAAGAAAGAAGTGTAAAAATTTTCGATTTTTCCTCTAAATGACTCCGATACCTCCTTGGCAGAAAGAAATACAATTTCCTCCGCAGTAGCGTTTGTTTCATATGGGCCAAAAGTGTCAACACAATTCTTTTGAGTGATATACCCAAAGGTACGTAAATGACTTCAATTTGTGCTTGTATTGGGCATACGTTTAGCCAAGCCACAAAATTCTTTCATTTTCAGAAATAAAGTAGAAGCAGAAAGACTGGAGACATTAACCATAAAGCCCGTTGGATGTGACGCTTTTCCTGACGTCTCCGGATTCCATCTTCAACTCTTACGTCATTGACCTTAAACCAGGAAGACTAAATATCAAATTGCTATTTAGGATATCAAGTCAAGAAGTATCTTTCTTTCCTTTGTTTCCTTTGTTCAATCTGAAGCAAGGTCACTTTTGGCAGATTTGAGTAAAATTCAACTTCCTTTGTTAAAGACGTCATGATAAAAGCTGTATTTAATAATCGAATGATAATCTTGAGAGGTCTGCCAAGTTCCAAGTCACCTAAAGCTATGCAAGGATGATATGAAGATCAATGGCTAAAATCTGTCCAAAAGGATTGCACCTTCTTTAGTTGTCACCTAGTTCTTGCATAGTGGCTTTTCAAAGATTTCTCATTGCTCGAGGCTATTTTCAGAAGCGTTAGGCAGCTTGAAATGAAGGACGGTTGACGGTACATTCAAACTGCATAGGTTTCAAATCTTTAAAAAGCTGGGTGTAAAATTCTATGACCTATTTCTTTGAAATGAACGAGTTCAAAGAAACTTGAACTACAGGGTGTCTCAAAAAGATTGTTCGACGTTTGATTAGATACTAAAAGCTAACGATACGCTGAATTGACACTTAGTCAAGTAACCCTTTTCCTGAGATTTGAATTAATTTTGGACACAAGAATGTTGCAAATCCGCTAAAAATTCATGGAGTTACAAGCCTTTGAAGTTCAAGTTTGTGCGAAAGCTGAAACCAGAGGCCTCGAAATGGCATTTTTGGTATAAATCCTATGAGCCATCGTTTCTGTTATTTCTCAATTGTTTCAAGGCGAACTAAATGGGATTTGAACAGGGTTTCGATAACCTAACTGTCAAGCATATGGATGCTTTGAGAAAAAAGATTCAGTCTTTCGTCGATTATGTTGTGAACCACTGTTTTTGGACACATGCAAAGTTAAGTAAATTTTGACAATGATCGCAAGGATAAGATTACGTTATAAGTCTAATTTGGTTAGCTCTGATATCAACGCAGGTATGACAATGGATAAGCTTCTTTCACTTCGGTCTTCGAACTTTTGCATTACATGTAATCTGGAGGTCTCAGGTCTAAGCTATCGCATAATTTTTATCTTAAAAAGCTCAAAACTCAGTGAATTTTCAACCGATTCGCAAGATGCTGGTTTCTAAAATTGTTTCATGATCTTAGGAACAAGGTTATCTTCCCATGGACCGGTTCATGTTATCTTTTTTTTAAATATTTAATCAAATGTCGAACAACTTTTTTGAGACACCCTGTATTTTACAATAAATTTGCCGCTGGACTTTTCTGAAATCTTCAATATTTTCAGAATTACAGTGTTTTTCTTCTTTTTTAACAATTCAAGAAAATTTTCGAAAGAAACTCAAAACTATCGTCACTTCTTAACTTGTTCACGAAGGAGCGAATAACTTTCGAGGACACCATAGCTTATGGATGCCTACAATATGGTATCAAGCAAAACTCTTTCACTCTTCTGGTTTGTGATTTATAAATTTGATGACGTCACATCATAAAATGAGCTGAAATATAACATAGCCTGTAATTTCGACAAGTGTTCAAGATTTCTTGAAGTCCAACGGTAGAATCATAGAAAAGTGGCTAAAGTTTTTTTCAAGTCATTCAGTTTAAAGAAATAGGTCATTGAATTTTACACCAGCCTTTTTAAACCGATTTAAAGATTTGGAACCTATGCTCATCCAAACTAGACTTATGACGATGAGTCTCTCGCATCCCTGCGGTAAATCTTAAAAGAAGCGCCATCATCAAGTCAAAGAGCACAGAGAAACAAGAGACTCATCATCATAAGCCTACATTCAAACCAACGTCAAACATCGTTTGTAAAATAGATCACAGTCTTCGACTACACGTTTTTTTATAAGAAACTTGGATCAGGCCATAGTACTAAAAGTTTCTTAATTTCACATGAAATTTTGTCCATTTTAGTACTAAAAGTTTCTTAATTGGTTTCTTATCTTTTTAATGCAGAATTATCAATTTGATCGCTAACACTGCGGCAGATATGATTCTTGACATTTAAAACATCATAAAGGAATAAGCAGTGTTCTGTTATGTCGAAAACACAAATGTTTAGATAATATTGCTCAAGAATAAAGGTTCAACGATCTATTTGCTATAATATCGATGCTTTTAACTTTGAAAAGTTTCTTAGTACTTCTTAGACATAGTACTATAGTTTCATATAGTTTTGGCCATCTTAGTACTAGTTTCTTATAAACCAGTTTCTTATAAAAAAGGTGTTGACAAACTTGTGAATTTGAAGTCCAAGCTGATTTCCTAAAATAATAATTTTGAAGAAGATGCCATCCCATCCATATTCAACGCACTAGATCAGGAATGAGCAATGAAAGGTGTGGAGGCTTCTTTCAATGGGGCTTATTTTCAGTTTTCCTTGGGTGCGTCAATATAGTGAGGCCATTTACTACATTAAACCACAAAGACACTATACTCAATGACAACAAAAAGCCAAAAACCCTCTGGCAGTGACGCTGGATACCTACTATAAAATTAAAAGCGACATAATACCATGGGAAAAGGTTAAACCAATCAAATAATAAAAGAAGAAAACTGATAAAATTTGACAAGTAATGAATTTACCTCAGTGTTCACAAAGTACAATCTTTCTTTCAAGAATTCACACTGCAGAAAACAAAAAGAAGGTTCGCCAAGTCAAGAAATTAATATCTGGAACCAACAATTCGGCATAAGTCTACTGTTTATTGCTAAAGAGCCATTATCACCCAGGATCCTTTGCGGCCAAGCTACAATTTTAGATTGTCTGAAAATCAAACATGGATGCACAATTAGGCCATGTTTTGCCATGATTTGAATCGAGCTGAGACTGCAAGAAGGAAAGGCATAGACTGATGAAGACGAGTCCCTTGTTTGTATCCCTACGGTAAACCTTCCTCAACAGGGACTCATAATGAAATGGTTAAAAGCATGGCCTATCATAGGCATTCGATCGATCGAATCAGGATCGAACGACTGCCCTAGCTCTGTTCAACGGTCACTCCTCGGAAAGAAAATGCGATAAAAACCACGTTAAACAGGCGTTTCATCAAGGAAACTTGGTATAAATCTGGAGAAGGAAGTTCACCTTACCTGGTGAGTGCAAAGTATGTCTTTCAACGCTACATTTTCCATGTTTTAAGACCAAAACAAACCAGAGAAATCTTCAACTACCTGCCGCAGCAACTTTATTCAAAATCTAGTCAACTGCATCATTCGAATTGAAAATTCGACAGCATTGTTCTTTGCCAAGTCTCGCAATCTGATTGGCATTTTAGGAATTGCAAAGTTTGGGCCTAAATAGGTAGCCTCACTCCAGTAAGGCCCTCAACTTACGCTCATCTTTATTGAATTGAATTTATGTTGTTGTTGTCGCTTCAGTGAGGAGCGTCCATCAGTCCATCAATAGCGGTAACTACGAGTATGCAATCAGTCTACTAAATAGGGTCAGGTTTGTTGACTGAAGCGCTATCATCAACCACAGGGAAACAAGAGACTCATCACCCATGCCTCTGTCAATTCAGTTACAACACTGTGGATCTATAGTACCCATTTAGGCCAAATTTGACTTTCAGACAGTCGAAAATGAAAGCGTTCTCGCAAAGGACACTCGATCACAACAGCTCTTTAAAGTTGATCTGGAGCGAACATTTTTATTGATGCAAATGAAAGGCACTGTCGAATGATATGGAATCCTGTTTAAATTGCTTTGATATCTCGTTTGGAACTTATTCAATGATAATGAGTTTCAGTTGATGACGTCATTTTGTTTGCAAATTACTAGGATGGTATATCGAAATATACCTGTGTATAATGGAAATTGTCATGGGCTGTTGAGGTGTTTAGAAAGGCATGTCAAGTGAAGAGAGCCCTTTGAGTCCCAAAGTCAGCCTCGTACATTTTTTTTACTTTTTGCAAACAAAATGACGTCATGAGCCAATCATACAAAATAGTGGATAACTCGAAAATAAGACAAGGTATGACAAACTTATAAACGACATTCTTTATCATTCAAAAGTTTTATTCATTTACATCTATAAAAATTTTCGCTTCTGATCACCTTTAAGTGGCAGCAGTTGCGAGGATTGGCAGGACGGGTGCTATCCTTTCCTAAATAGTTGAACCAAAGCAATCTTGAAGAAACTGGCCTCTACACCACAAAAAGAGATTCAGTTTTAATAAAGTGATCCCCCCCCTGGCTAAAATGAACTAATTTAAGGCGCCAACAAACCTTTGACCAGCCAGTTTCTTTGTCAGCTTGGGAGATAATCTCTTCTATACCTTTGATCTTCAGAAAGTAAAGTAATAACATGAAAATATGATACAGGATTAATTATGAAAATATTGAATACTGTAAAAATGAGACAAGTTCATTCATCATGCCAAATCTATATTCAAATCGTTACAAAAAGCTGCAAGATTACAAAGAGGAATGATTCAGAAATATCTTAAGACTAGGATCAGCGAAATTTAACGTTTAACAACCTTTATGTCATTTGCTGCTTATAAATGTCTTCTTTTTTGTGCAAAGTCAGAGCTTAAACTCAGATAGAATGCAAAATAAAGATAGCTTGTAAATGCTTTCGAAAAAGCAGGAATCTTATACATGTTAGGCAACTGATAAGCCTGGCAAAGCCCTCTAAGATCCTTACCGAATGAAACAAGATCATAACTACAGAGAACCATGTTCCTTTATCTAAGCTTTAGCGATGGCA